>CM073134.1:36545869-37145869 GCA_037039145.1 Fundulus diaphanus
GAGTGATATATATTTGTGCTTGTTTGAGTTTGAGTGACAATATTGTTGCTGAAAAAACCTGAGAGGAGGTCCCAAACTGAGATTGCAGTGTCTAGAGTGTTATGCACTCCCTCTGAGATTAGCAACCCTCTACCATTTGCCAAGTATTTTGCAGATCCTAGTGCAACCACACACATGCAAACACTTCATGTGTACATGCCAACGTGCATTTTTTCGTGCTACCTGCTTCTGCACTGAGTCAGCAGGGTTAAACCATCTATTACACTGTTCCAGTGAACTAAGTGATTCTGTTAGCTCCTCAAAGATACCACAATTTGGTTCCAGCAATTCAACCCATGCGTTGATAATTTGCCTGAAAAATTGGCCAAGGACAAGCCTCCAATTATGGTTTTGCACCCTGTTCACAGCACCTCTTCTCAGATAACTGCTCTCATGACTGAGCTCTTTGAAAACAGAATGAATCTGCACTTCTTCCCCTGTTATTTGGCTGTTTTTTTCTCAAGAAGTTGTTTCTTCTTTAACCTGTCCTCTATATAAAGTATTTCTATTTGCTGTAGACATGGCTGTTGTTCAGTGTGACATCGCCATCAGTGTTGTGGCGCGTTGACAGATGTCAGCTAATCCGGAGTTTATTTAGGGTTATGATGAATAAACATCTCTGAACTTCGGCCTGTTATTTAATGTTCTGGGCAGTGAGCCATCACGTCTTTGTTTCTTGTCTGTTAGTGTGGAGCTGTGCTACAAATTGCTTTTCGTCATAGTTGTAACTCAGCAGTGTGGTTCCCTGCACAATTTCTTATGTTATAACAATGTTGCATTGTTTGCAACATTTGGCCTTTGGCTTTATAATGCCCTTGGTTTTGGTTTTAATGTTGCAACATTAAGATATTGTTGAAAGACAAGCTAAAGCTTTTATTAGTACCTTCCAAAAGCGTTAATATCCCTTAAATCTGTCTACATTGTGTTCAAGGTATTTAATGGGATTTTAAGGGATTGATGGACAACTCCAAAATAGTGCTCAGGCCCTTTTTACGCGACACTTTCTCGTGAAAACGGAGCAGTTTGTGTGCGTTTGCACTGTTCTTTTAAATGACAATGGCGAATGCTTTTTTCTTACTCTGCACAGTTTAAAAATGGGTTCCGGAGTGTAACGGTTCGAAAACATTGCGATTTCTGTTGTTGTGTAAACGAGAAAAGATGGAACTTTTCTTTCAGGGAATCCATGGCTGATGTACAGTATGACAGAGATCGGCAGAAATTAATCCACAGAAGAAGAAAAAAGATGCTAGATTCTAGAGTACTGTTTTGGCTGTTAGCTCTTCTGGATATAACCACACCTGGGCATGGATATAGTAGTTCAAAGTTAACTCAAGCAACAGTTGAACCTCTGTTCATAAGAAAATTTTATTCTCTGCCATCTCGAAGGTTTATTAGTCGTGGCGGCTTTTAGGTAGTGCACTTGCGCACTGCTCTTAAGTCTCACTTGCAGCTTCCTGACTTCACACGCAGACACACCACACATCATTCCTCACGCTGAAAACAGAGCGCATACTGAATGGGCTGTGAGTGATCCATTCACTGTACTGTCCGTTCAGAGCTCAGTCTAAGGCCCGCGTTCTGCATAGCTGTTTTGGCCTTTTTCACAGCATGGTGGGCATCTGCAGCTTCTGCCGCAGTTAGCCTCAGCAGAGTAAAGCCAACAGTTACACTTTTTGGTTTACATGCAAAATACTATGCATGACAGAACACAAACACTCCTCATCACCCTAAAAAAACAACCTCCCTGTGATTAAACATGGTAGTGGCAGTGGGGGGTGGGGGAGTCACCACAACAGTGACCCCTAATCATTCAGCCAGAGCTACAATGGAATGACTTTGTTGGAAGCATATCCATGTGTTAGTCAAAGTTCAGACCTACATTAATCGAGAATCCCTGGCAAGACTTTAAATTTGATGGTCTGAACAGGCACATTCTTCGGTCTCCGAATACAAAAAGGCAGAAGAGACATACGCCAAAAGATATGCAGCTGTAATTGGAGAAAAAGGCAGTCCTAAAAAGCATTGCTTCAGGGGGACTGAACACAAATCAGGAATCTTTAATGTCACCATGTGTTACTATAGTGAGATTCTTTTTTAGACAGACACGGGTCCAGGATGTACACAGATAGCATGGATGCCACTTTGTTCTATTTTTTTGTTAAACATTTCAAAACTATTTTTGTTGCACAAGGATTTACTACTTTACTACTATCCCCCCCCCCCCCCCCCCCCCCAGATATTCTGGTTATTGTGTGCCCTCGCTGTGAAACAGTGAAAGTAGATCTCATGTTTCCTGGAACCTCGAACAACCTCAACAATACCTCAAAAAATAATAAGGAAAACAACAATGGGGTTTTAATCATGGCAATTATGACCAAAAGTATCTGTCATTCTAGAAATACTCTTATTTCTGTCTTTATGATCACTTTAATGGGTCATGTTGATATATTTGACTTAGCGTGACACTGGGTTTTAGATAACAGCCTTGCCCTAAGGCCTCAAACACTTCAAATGTTGACACAGCTGCCTTATAGCACTTAAAAGATACAGTGCTGCTAGATGAGAGGTGTTAAACAGAGTGCATATAATTTTTAGAAGTCCTTAAACTTGTTACAAGGTCTTATAATAAAACCCACTGCAACTCACTCACATCTCCTCACACCAGAGAGCATTAGGAAGGTCAGATTGACCAGACAGAGACGTTCCTGTGCACACTGTTCTCCTCCCCCCATGACCTGTCAAAACAAATATGATCTTGGCCTGGAGTCAGCGTAGCCGTGGGGCTCTTCATTCTGTGGGCAAACACAAGAACAGATAGAATATCAACTTTGCTTATAACGGCAAGATTCAAAAATGGCACTTTTTATTTTGACAAAGTTAATAAAAGCAAGGAAAACAGGATTTTGTCAATTGATTGAGTTCTTCATAGTTTCTGAAGACTTTTAGGCCAGACTCTTGTTATATAGACCAAATGGTCCTTGTATGCTACACATAAATAGTCACACAGTCACATACTTGACTTGTGATGAGAATGTTTTCACTAATCCCTGTAAAATATATAGATAAGAAAATGGCATGTAATAATTTTTTCTCTGCACTGCAGTGTTTGTCACAAGCCAATTCTGAAACCTTAAAATGATAAAAATATGCATTATAATTTATTTTCAAATATAACTTTTAAGGACTTGAGGTCTGTAGTACTCTAAACTTGGGCCCTGTTTACACTACAACATTGTCTGGTGAAATTGGCAACGTTTGGTTTCTTTTGTAGTGTTCCTTTACATGACAACGGCAAATGTTTTTTCTTACATCGGCACAGTTTGAAAACGGCTTCCAGAATGTAATAGTTGGAAAACGACCTGGTTTCTGTTGTAGTGTAAACCGGAAAACTGAGGTTTTGTTCCAGGGAATCACTGACTCACGCGCAGTATGATAGAGATCGGCAGAAATTAAAGAATGGGCTAAATATTAGGGCTGCCTCCAATTGTAAAAACCACAGAAGAAGAAAATAGATGGTGGAGAGCAGAATACTGTTTTTGCTGTGGACTCTTCTGATTATAACCACGGCTGGGCATCTGTATGATTCAAAGTTACCTTAAGCAACAATCGAACCTCATTGTTTGTACATAGGAAAACTTTATTCTTGGCCATCTGGGAGGAATATTACTTCCGACGGCTTTTAGGCAGTACGCATGCACCACCGCTCTCAAGTCTCAAGAAATGACCATGAGACACACATGAGTGCCTCTCGAATGGGCTGTGAGTGATCTGTTCAGTGCACTGTCCGTTCAGAGCTCAGTCTAAGCACCACCTTCTGCTGAGCTTTTTTTGCCTTTTTCACAGCTTGGTGGGTATCTGTAGCTCCTGCTGCAGTTAGTGTCAGCAGAGTAAAGCTGATCAGCCCCTACCCCGCCGATACACACTGTGTGATTTTCAACCATCGCAGACAAAAGAGAAGGACTGGAAAAATTGTGGAACAATCTTTGGTGCGGGCCCTAAATCTGCCGTCTTACATTGCACAGTGAGACAGGTTCTCAGACGGCCGTTTTTAGTGTCTTGCGAACAAAGGTAACCTGCAATCAATATCTGACAGCGTCGGATATTTAGAAAGAATGTCTGGTGGCGTGACATCCGCTATGACCTACATCCACTAATCAGAGCTGTTTGACTGGGGCACTGCAACACAATGTGGCTACGTCCCTCTGCAGGTCTTAATGCTCAATTCCGATTTTTTTCTGAAATCTGATTTCTGATTTTAGCAAGGCCGTTCCCTTTACTTTTAAAATTCTGACTCCAGTGTGAACTGTTTGCGGCTCCAAACTGACCCGCATGCACAAAAGAATAATATGAATGACTTCACGCAGTCCACTTTCGTCCAGGAAACATGAAAGAAACTGCTTTTTTTAATTAAATTGTCCAATGGAAGCTATTTATTGTTTCAGTGGGTGCTGAGGAGGAAATAAAAATAAAGTGTAACTCTGGCGTTTACAAAGTTTTGGCCAAACAGTGGTCTGTTTGGCTGTGAAGATGTTTTGCAACCAGGACCGGAGGGGGAGGGAATCTAACAATTTCACAGAAACTGAGTTTATTCATAAGTTTAGGAAGTCAAGGGCAACTTTTAATAATATCAGTGCCTCTCATCTTTACTCCAAAAGGCAGGACACTCGTCGCAATAATTTTTATTGCTCTGCAATGGGAGCAGATGTCTCGGTCAAAAATAGCACCAAGGTTTATTACCAGAGGCCAATTTAATACCATCCAGATTAAGTGATTGAGTGATTTTTTTTGAGGACTCTGGTCCAAAGATTACAACTTCTGTCTTGTCAGAATTTAAAAGCAGGAAATGTAAAGTCATGCAGGTTTTGATGTCATCAAGGCATGCCTGTAGTTGAAGTAACTTATTGGATTCCTCAAGATTTATGGATAAATATAATGTCAATATAGTGTCATCAGCACAACAGTGGAAATAAATCCTATTAATCCCACCCCCATGATGGGGGTGGGATTAATAGGATTTATTTTAATGCTTTTAAGGATTTATGCCTTAAAAGCATCAACACAGCAAGAGGCCATAACCACGAATATATGTATGTATGTATGTATGTATGTATGTATGTATGTATGTATGTATGTATGTATGTATGTATGTATGTATGTATGTATGTATGTATGTATGTATGTATGTATGTATGTGTATATGTATGTAGAAATTCTGAATTGTTCCACAAGAACAAAGTTTTTGTTTCGAAAAATTATGTCTTGATCTTAAAACATCTATTGTATTTCTTTAAAACTAAGTCCCCCTTAACACCAAATGTTGAAAATATAAAAGACAAACACAACTATTTAAGAGATTAGACTGGGAAATGAGTAGGAAATAATATATTCTGAAATGTTGCTATGAAACCTAATTGGGAACTTTTAGACCTTCCCGCCTCTACGCCTCATTGCTTCTCTTTCATCTTGAATGTTTGCACTGTTTAAAGTTTAGAGACAGACGTGGAGACTGAGGCTCTGTGCTAATTGAATGGTGAACCAAGAACGGAAGTTATTACAGCAACTCTACCAGGTTACTTACAGCCTCTTATGCGACAATAAATCTGCTTACTTTTTCTAATCCCTCCGCTACCCAAACTCTTGCTGTGGAACATAGTATATATAACAAACAGATACTGTCTTTGTTTCTGTTGTTATTTCCTTTATGCAGGCTTATGTGAAGAAATTTAAAAAAGGGAAGGAAAACAAAGGGTTTAAACATATGGTGCATTAAATGTTTGAACTTTTTTGATAACTTGTATCACAGGGATCCACATGTATAGAGTGCCTCATTAAAGAATCCTTTATAGTTTTCTTCTCCTTGCCTTATTGATACATCCATATATTCTGATTGAAATGTACCCAGAATACGTTTTACCTTTTGTTCATCACTTATGTTTAATACAACAGAATAGAATGGCCTCTATTCTTATTTAGACTCTTTTCAGTATTTTTTCTATCCTCATTGTAAACAAGATGTGAAAAATCTTGTATGTCCATGTTTGTATGAAACAAGGATATTTCTATGCATATCTGTATCTGTCTTCAATACATAAACACATGTGCTTTCAGGATGGCTCTTATCAGAAACAGAGCAAACATTTGTACCTCCTAAATCCCAGCCCGTAAATCACTCTCTTCTTTTTTTAAACCTCACCCACTCAAAATGAATCTCTCTATTTGGCTGATTACACTGTACATTCAGCGCTTCTGTCCCTTCCCTTTTTACATTCACCCATCTTCAGAAATTAGCATTGACCATTGGGGGCCAAATGGGTCTCCCACAACCAGAAACACGAACAGAAAAGATAAACTGTTGTAGAAAGGCCCAATTAAACATCAATCTTTAATGTCAGTCCCTCCCCACTGTAGCCCCAGCCACACATGAATGAGAGAATAATGCTCTTTTGTTTAGGAGTTCAGGTTTATAATCTAAAACCAGTGGTTTATGAAGGGGAAGCCCTTCAGTTAAGAGGGCCCACAGGTCACCCTTCACGTCTTCCTTTCTTTCTGCTTCACCTTCCCCTCTGTATGTTTTCTCCTTCCTCTTCTTCTTTTCAGTCTTCCCACTGGGCCCATAGGCGGGATTAAGGCGAGCAGAGCTGGGACCACAACCTCCAGCTTGCCCTTGCTCCTGGAAGGGCTAGGTCGTGCTAATTGTGTCTCGACATGCATATGCACACAAAAACACTCATGAACAGCAATGTGTGTTGGTGTGACCAACCGCTGGGCTCATGTGCTTGGATTACCAGAACACTATGAAAGAAAACCTGTTTAATCCAAACGTGGTGGTTGTAGTGGAACTGAAAATGGAGGGGGTGGGTTTTGGTGCTCCAATGCATTAATACCAAGGGTTGTCCCAGAAAACATTTGGATTAAAGGGGGAGAAAATGAGAACAAGGGTCCTTGCAAACCACCTGACCTCACATCACTTTTCTTAACCCCCAAAAACTTCCCCACCCCCAAGCATGGGTGACCCCCCGATAGGCAGCAATAAATAGATTCTTTCTCTAACATGTCTAATCCAGCTAAATAGCAACAAATCCTATTAGGCCATGAATCATAAATCCTTCCTTTCCACCTCACCCCCTCCCTCCATATGGAAGAAACCTAGCTTCCCTCCAGTCTGATGGAAATGCAGGCACATATTCCATCATATCATAAACAAATTGATCTGTTTGTGAATTGACTGCAGTTGTTCGAAATCTGTGTGGCATTGAGTGCAGTATGGCTCTAAATATGACCTTTGTTTTGTGCATATGCCCACTTGAATGCATTTATTCCACCCCTTCAATGCCCCCTATTGAATACATGACTGGGAGTGGGCAATTATAATTAAGTACATACAACATAAAAGGCAATATATATCAATTTTGACAACAATAACAATGACCACATTCTGTCATAAATGGCCACAGTGGGCCATCAAAAGCAGCTAAATCATCATTTAATGAATGCATGGGATAGTAAACTCATGTGAACTGAATCCGTTTTTCACATATATCAATGCATGTCTCTTCGTTATATTAATTTCTCCTCATGTGGCTCTCCATAGAAAAGCAGTTTCATTAGATAATTGTCATGCACAGTGACCAGGCTAACTGCTATCAGTGATTTCAGGGGAAAACATTGTACTTCACAGCATTTTATCCATTTAAACATTAAAGGGACATATTTTGCATATGGAAATTACACAGCACAAAAGTGTCCCACAGATTTAATTAAATAAAAACATCAAAGGTGAAAATAAACCTTTTGTTACAGCAGCGTCAATTAGTTTATACACGTGTATGGTCAGAGTTATTTTATTTTATGTTTTTTTTGGCTCTATTGGCCCTTAATGAAAGTCTCCATATATGGGCTATGTGTGTGCTACACCAGTGCCACCGGCTCGCCCAGAGTTGGTGGATTTCTAAGTCAGAATATTTGCTTCAGGTTCAGCCATTTATTTTCCAAGTTTGTAACTTTGAAATGTATCTTTATCAAAATAAAAATGAAATAAACAGCTTTAACTGTACTCATTAATCTGAATAATGAAATAATTAATGATTCTATTTGTCCTTTTAATTACATTAAAGTAACAGCAAGTATAATTTCACCGCTATGTGGGCTTTTGAGCACTGTCCGTAGACCAAAACAACACGTGTATCAAGCCACGCCTCTCTCTACCTCTACTCTGACTGCAACCCAACCCCCCCACTTCCCCTCTCCTTCTCACCCATCGCCTCCTAGGTGCATATTTGCAAATGCTAAATAAACAGCAAAACAGCATCACGTTTTGGAGGAACATGTCTAGTGAAGAAGTAAGTAACTCATAACTTTATAATGCTGTTAGCAAGCGAACGCTTCGATCCACTGGATGCGCTCTCTGTCATTTTGCTCCTACGCTACACCTCTCTGACAGTGGCATTTTACGGGCAGGGGGATGCTAAGCCCTGAGTGGCAGCTGTTTATGCTGTTCATGGACGTACATGCGCACACGGTCCATCCCGCTTTGTAAACAAGAGACTGGAAAACAACACAGAGATATGGTTTTTGTTGTCATACCATATTCCACACCCTTAGTTCGTCACATCACTATTTTTTTAGTTCTTTCTTAAATAATTTTGCTTATTGCTCCTTTAAAGAGACACGCTTCCAAGTAATTGCCACAATTAATTTCAGTTTAGTTCAGTAACATATTACAGTTATTATTAAATTTGTCTTGTTTTCTATCTATATAGCATTTCTGGGGTCTAATTATGTCTATGCTGTAATAATGCACCAACAGCTATGTTTACATGCATAGAATTTCACGATCGGATTAAAATGTATTCGGATTAAATAATCAGATTGTACCATTTATATGGGCACACAATCAATTAATCTGATCATAATGTGCAGTTGTATGAACTGGCTTTAATCAGAATATAACCACTCCAACATGCGCAGTTAACAAATTCCCCTAAAAAAAACAAAAAACAGAAGAAGAAGTACTTCCGTCTTTGCTAAACTACAGAATAGTAAACAAAGCAGTATCATACAAGTTTGTTTGCCTTTAGAGCGCCCAGGATGGACTTGCACCAGGTTCTAATTACGGTTGAATTGTTACTGACTAAGCAACCATTTTGAGCGCTTTTATTTTTTCGAGCACAAAGGTTGTATCGGGAGTCTCAACAGTTTTGCTCCCCAATGTATTTCCGCGTTGGTGTGTGGTGGAAATATGTCCCGTTTACGTTGGGCGCACATGCCCACTCGTGTCAGTTTGCTACATTCGGAATAACTTGAGCCTGATATGCACATTGATTGGATTATCAATCGGCATAAACCACCCCTTTCATTCAGAATACAATTTCATTCCGATTGAGCTTAATCCGATCACAGTATTATGATTGGCTTGTTTACATGATGCATTTTTATTCCGATCGGCCATTTATTCTGATTACTTTTGTACATGTAAACGTAGCTATTGTGGGAGTATGTTGGCAGTTGATGGGTCTGACTGATTTTAAATGTGTTCTGCGTCTTTGATTTGGTCTAACGGCTACCTCCATCTTCAGTCAGGATTTGAAGGGAATGTCAGACCACCAACTTTACAACCTGAATAAAAGCAAGCCAAATTAATGGGGATAACGAGTAACAGCCTCAGCAAGTGGCAAACTAGGTTTACTGGCACAGACAAGGCATAACATCTAGACGATAAAATCTAACATGGGGGTAATAACCACTAAATTATCCTGCTCTCCATCTCTCTAATTAGGTTTCACTTGAAATGGTATTTAACTCCACACCCTTCTCTTTAAGCAACGTCTCAGCCCTGTAACATTAAACCCAAAATCTTATATTTTAATACTTACGGCTTCAAGGAAACCATCATTAGGCACTGATTTACTGTTAAATGATGTCTTGCAAACAAATCCTTCTGTAGTTTAGATTGTTTTGTATTAGTGTAATTTTTTTCTGACTAAAATCATATCTCTTTTAAACCATAGTAAAACATAGATTAAAACATAAATTCAACAGATATTTAGCTCCTGGCTTTTCCTCATTATTTTCATCTTCACACAATTAGGAGTACAGAATGAAGCCAATAGCAATTCACCAGTAATTAGTCCTTTTGTTAGAACTGCTAACTAGAACTGTTTCTCAGGACAGAACTCTTATCTCCTCTGACTTCTTTCTCATTATAATGAGAGGATTTGGACATATTTTCTGAGCTGGCCAGGATGTCTCATCAAATTTTATGAGATTATTTTTTAAACAGTGCAGTACTTTCGCAAGTTAAAACATTGTATTTCTCATGTTTGTGATGAGAATGCAGAATGTTTAACGCTGATAGTAAAACCTATATATGATGTTTTCTATATTTGTGGTGACATACATCAAATGTGGCTTTTTGTTCTGTATTTCTCCTCAGTTCTCAAAGGGAACTGGGTATGGTGGTGGCTTGGTGACCCCTATTGCTCCTGGTATGTCTCAATCAGAGTCTGTTTATGAAAGACAGCAGACAAAGCCATTTTTTAAAACAGCAGCATCAGCCTTTGTGGAAGTTTTTCCTTCTTTGAAGTTCTCAATTTGAATAAGACAATAAAAAGCAGGGGGAGAGGAAAGTAAAGACCGGTATTACACAGTGCCTTGCAAGAAATATTAATGTCTCCAACTTTTTACATTTTGCCACATTATCAACCACAACATTCTATGTATTCTGCTGCAGTTTTATGTGATAGACCAACACAAAGTAGCTCATAATTATCAAGTGGAAAGAAAATTATTAATCATTTTAATTTTTTATAAACAAAAAAATGATAACTGCATGTGCATTCTTTTTCCTGTATTCGAATACCTCTAAACAAAATCCAGTTTAACCAGTCATCTTCCTAGGGCCCCTAAACTGTAAACAGAGTTAATCTTTGCAGGATTGGAGATCAGAGGCTTGTTAGAGAACCTTCATAGACAAACAGCATCATGAAGACCAAGGAACACAGCAGACAGGCCAGAGAGTTATGGAGAGGGTGACAGGGCGGGGAAGAGTTGGGTACCCGTCGGCGCGCGGAGGACAGCCAGGGCTTGACCACCGCGCTGAGTTGTTTGGTTCCGAGTGAGGTCCCGCATCGTGAGCCACCGGGCACGTGGCGCCACTTGCCATATCCTCCAATGTGCGGCCCATCGACAAGTCCTGCTGTGGCCCTATTGGGAGCAGGGGCCACAGCAAACCACACGCTTTGGGGCAGTAGTACACTTCATACATCTGGCCTTTATGGAATACGTTTGACCCCGTCACTCACAAAGTGAAACAAGGTGGTGGCAGCATCACAGTGTGGGAATGCTTTTCTTCAGGAGGAACAGGCAAACTGGTCAGAACTGATAGGGAATTGGATGGAACAAACACCAGCTAATCTTGGAAGAAATCCTGCTAGAGGCGGTGAAAGACAAAGCATACAGCCAGAGCTACTAAGGTATTATTTATGTAAAACCATATTTAGGTGTCAAAGTCCAGACTTAAATCCAGTTATCAAACTTGACTTGAACTTGAAAATTGATATTTGCAGATCTTCTCCATCACATGGGACCAACCTTGAGCTACTTTTGACAAATAGAAGAAATCTCTAGATGTACAAAGGGGTTTTTCCCACTTTAGAATTATGGATTACTTTGTTAATCTATAAATCCTACAATGCAAACACCTAAAGTCACAAAACATACAAAAGTTCAAGGGGTATGCTTGGTTTTAGAAAGAGCTCGATACTTTGTCCTGAATAGCTGCACAGACAACATATCACATTTCTTAAGGTTATAATGGCATCTGCCTTACTTATTTAAAATCCACATTGCACGGTTTCTGTTACAATATGTTCCCAGCTTTGTTCTGTTACGACTCTTACCACATAACCCGCTGGCATTTCTTCACTTAAAGCGAACATTTCTTGTCTCCTGAAGATACTATAAAAAGCGGTTTAATTTTTCAGAAGAACAGAGAAAGAGCACATCTTTTTGACAGACCAAAGCACCAGCTATCAAGACACACACACACACACACACACACACACACACACACACCAGTACAGAAACATACACGGGTCCACAGTCTTGCTGGGACCTGACCATTGCACATTGATGTCTGAGACTGCTTGTTTATTCTCGTCTCACTCTAAGGTTATTGCAGTGCACCATGGAAGCACAGGATATTTGGAAGTCCCCTGCCAAAAAGAGGGCCCGGGGGTGGCGGGGGAACAGGCAGAGTTGCCACTGACAACTCCGAGATCTCCAAAGTGACCATCTGAAAATGAAAAAGGAGAACACTTATTAAAACAGGGGGTCAAGAAGAAGCCATGGGGGTAAATCTGTCACACCTTTTATCTTTTTTTTTTTTCAAAGAGGGTCAGTGCTAATTAAGAGCTCTGGCAGATATAGCTTGGAGATGACTTCTAGATTTGACCAAATGAAAAATAGCGTGTCTGCGGAGAGGCGCCAAGGAAGGTGGTTTAATCCTGCACATTAAAATACAGACTACTAGCCTGGGCAAAAGAATGAATCATACGGTGCCTAACAATGGAAAGTATATTGAAGTCATTGTGGGGGGAGGTCTGAGCTTTTCTGGCTCAAGAGGAGTCCCCAGCCTGTGTCTGCGGATCAGATCTTCTTGCAAAGCTAACAAATAAACACAGAGGCTGAACGCCTTGACTTAGAAGCAGAGTCAGCAATTGCTTGCAGGGCAGCACAGAAATACAGCCATTGCGTTGTTTCATTTTCTGTGAATGTGTATTCAAGACTGGAGCAGTGGACAAAAACTGCTCAGCTTTCTTGTTTTATCTTAGACTTAGACTTAGACTTAGACTTAGACTTTCTTTATTGTCATTTTGTATACACAGAGTGGATACAGAACGAAATTTCGCTTTCACACAGCTCAGAAAGATTGCAGTAACTCTACAGGATACCTTGCGGTGAATTACAGTACAGGATAAAGTGCAGTGATAAATCGCAGTCACTTACAGGATAAGTTTCAATTGACTTCCGGATAAAGTGCAGCAGTGAGCAGTAGGCACTGCTCACTGCTTCTATCACACTTATCCTCTGAGCATGTGCGCGCATTTGTTTCATATCATGCAGGAAATGGGAGGATGGTGAGGACCGAGTTCTACAAGCATCAGAACCCCACATGGTTTTTGTTTCCTACATGTGTTCTCTTCCCCAATAATGCTAGGATGTCCAGGTCACACAGAAAGCGAGAAAAACACATCACACATCTCTCTTATAGTCAACAAAGAAAAAGCAAGGAGTGGTTGGTTAGCTTCTTTTTTCTAAAGCAAGCTTTCATGCTCTTTGTGTTTGGTATTGTTTGAGTGCAATTCCCTTCATATAGGTTGAACAAGTCGTGCGTGAGGGCGGAAAAAAAGGGTGGCCTGCCTCTCTTTGATGTTCATGTTTTATGGTTTGCTGTCAACGTATTGTCTCTCAAGTCTTTTTGTCGTCCCTTTGCCCTAATTAAGACCTCAGATCGACTTGTTGACTCCACAGAAAGCCTTATTTGGAGAGGAGGATGGAAGCCATGTGTTTCCATGTGTCAACTGAGTGTGTAGCTATGTGTGTAGATGTATGTCTGCTGTGACGGGACATTGCGTGGGAGATGTGTACAACAGCACATAGACGCGCATGACCCATATATACAAAGCACAGGCTTTAACACAAGAATGAGGTTATTCATTTACAGCTGGAGGTGCCTGTCAATGGAACGAAACGTTGCTCTAGCTGCAGACACAAGGAAAACCAAGGAGCACTTCAAACATGCTCCTTTAATACGTATATATGAACATATATTTATACTAATTACATCCTCTGAGGTCAGATTTATTATCCACTTTATAAAGTACATCGATATATCTTTATATTTTCCATTCCCAGTGTTGACTAAGTTTGAAAAAGTAAATATTGATGATTTATAATATAAGTTTGGCTTACCATTTTATTGCAGTTGCCATAAGTATGATGGTTATATTTGATCCTTCTCCATTCTGCCACATGTCTGTGTTGCTGTATGAGAACTTTTAAGCATCTTTAGAAGGTAGATGTGGGAATGTCTTATTTTTCAGGGTGTTCACCTGAAAAATAAACTGGACTGAAGTCACAACACTGAGGATCTTAACAGGAAAGGTCAGCACAGACTCTATCTGCTAAGGAGATTGTGGTCTTTTGGAGTGTAGGGGTGGTCCTAAAGACTTTTTTGACTGTGGTGGGATCAGCCATCTTCTATATCTATTTTCTTGGTGCAGTAGCCCGTCTAGAAGCTGAGAGGAAGCGGTTAAGTAAGCTTATCAGAAAGGTCAGCTCTATTCTAAGATGTCCCCTCTACCCAGTGTAGGTGGTGGGAGATGGTTAGCCTGGCCAGCCAGACCTACTTACACGGGGTGTAAGTCTGTCTGGTAACCCTCCTGTCTACCCATAATGCAGCAGTGCTTTTCTGTACCCAACAGTCAAGATGCCTATGGAGATTTTTGTTGCTTGGTGCCTTGGAACATGGACCGCGGAACGGGTAGGGCCAGTAGGGCCGCGGCCCTGCCTAATTTTGATGATCAAACATGTAAAATAATATATATAAATAAAATTAAAATATTCAATAGTTATTTTTTTCAAATGCACAGTAGTCTATGGCAGCAGCATCATTCTCCAATGAGAAAGCGATAAATCATCCCATCTAAAAATGTATTGGCTGATTGGTTCATGTGATGTAAACAAGTTTTCCCACCTCTGCGCTGCTTATGACCGCTACTTCGTTAGCTTCGTTTGCTTTGTTAGCTTAGTTAACCGTGTCCACTGCAAGTGGTGAGAGGTGTTTCTCGTCCCTCCGTCGTATCAAGACCTGTCTGAGATCAACAATGACCCAGAAAAGACTAAATAGCTTGATGTGCGCCCACACACACAGGGATCTTTTGACCACAGTGGATGCTTGGAGGATAGCCAGGGACTTCTCCAGCATAATGACAGACGGAGACACTTTTTCGGGAATATTTAGAGCAGGGGTGAGTTTGACTTTTCTTTTTAAAGTATTTTTATTCTGTAAATATTGTGTTAGCTGTAATATAATGATTGTAAGTGGAAATAAATCCGGGGCGTGTGTGCTGGAACGTCAGAAAAAAAGTTAAATAAAAATTCGGTGCCGATTTTAATTGCAAAACATGGCAGACACATTTATCATGCTCAGGGACCACAGCCTATGAGAAAGCAATAAATTCTGGTGTCTAAAAATGGATTGGCTTGTCTTGTGTCATGTGACGCAAATCAGTTGCGTGATCAAGGGGATGCTGGTGTTTTATGTGTATGCGGGCGCGTGCGTATGTGATGGGTAGTGGTATTGTGAGTATTGCCTGATGGGCCCGACCAATTTGAAATGCGTTCCGTGGTCCATGCCTTGGAAGATTAAGAAAGTGCATGCGAGTACATCATGTATCCTCTGATTTTTTTTTTTAGACAAAAGTGGCAAAAAGATTTCACTGGAAAGTTTGCTCAATGGCATAACATGTTTCATGGACTACAAATTGAAAAAAACAGCACGTCGCTTGGATTTTTTTGCGCCACATCCGTAGTTATGATTGGTTATAACCTGTTGTCGCTGGCCCTGTTAGTCCTGCCTTTGACATCGGGCTCTAACAGCTTCTTTCCATACTGATACGCTGTGTATACGGCTAAGCCAGTCTGGCTGGCCAGGCCAGGAGATGGAAGGACTCTGGCAAAAATATCATCACTCTTGAACAGTGTCTCTCACCCCATGCATGAAGCTGTTGCAGAGCTGGTGAGCTCCTTCAGTTACATTTTGCTGCTCCCTAGATGCACTAAGGAGCATTATCACAGACCCTTCCTCTCACCAGTGTTAGACCTTATAACCATCACTGCTCCCTACAAACTCAGTAAGTACTGATATCCCTGCTTTTTAAAAATATATATTTTAAGTGTTCAAAGTTTTAAAACAGACAAACAAATAAGGGTCAGATGCACTTGCAAAACAAAGTATTGCAGATAAAAAGATAAACAAAGAAGAAAATCAAAAATATAAAAAGTACAAAATAAAAAAAGGTGTCAGAAGGAAAGTCAGCTTAATTTGGTATTAACAGTGTTCCACAAAGGAATTCCAGATATTTAAAAAACCTTCTTTGGAGTCCTTAAAAAGTCTTTCCATTTGTATTATGGGCATATAGATGTACAAATGTTTGTGAGTAATCCCTGAGATAGTTAAAGTTAGCATACATATCCTCTGATACTGACGTGGATGATTGGCTGTGCTCATGTGTGACACATCAGCAGTCTAAATGCGATGTGCTGGACATCTCCTGCTCTGACTGCAGCTGGGAGGGACTGCCATGTGAGGACCAGGCTGCCTGTGGCAGCACCTGCTGCTTTTTGAGAAGTATAAGAATGATAAATCCTCTCAAATAAGAATCTCCAAAATTCTTCTATAGCGGCAGCAAAAAAGTTGTTTGACGCTAGTTTCGTTTCAGCAAAATTGTTGCTAAAATGCTGTCAGTATTTACTAATTGTAGCGACAACATCTCAAAGTTGGCAATGCTGCGTCTTTTCTCTCGCGTTCTAAATGAAAGGCAGCAATGTCTTGGTGTTTTAGAAAATACTAGCTAACTTTGAGTCTTCTTCGTTCAAAAGTTTTGTCAGCACGGAGGAGCTGTCTTGTCTGCATGGCTTGAGGTGTAGCCACTGCTCATTGGTTCAGCCAAACATCAGTCAGGGCAAAACAAGCTGATCTTGTCCCAATATGCGGTCTCCTGCCAATTTTTCTGTGCATTTCTTGCATGCATGTTACAGTCTTCAAATCACATTTATCCCATCACCAACTAAAGGTTCAGTCCAAACTTTTGTCATAGCCCTTATCCTTCCATTCAGCATGTTGCTTATTACACATGGCTCATTTAAAGGTTTCAGTCCAAGTAAGCCAAACAGCACTCTGTTGAAAAAACAAACTAAATTGCATGCAAGAAAGCGATCATGGCATGCAAGCATGAGTGTGTGTGTGTGTGTTGCTTACATTCACCAGTTTTAATTTCAGTCTTCCACAGATCCCCTGCATTGGACTGTCTTTCGTGTTGACACAGATGTTCAGCTCTGAGCTGAGGGACGTATGTTTTTGGACTCTTTGCAATGCAGACGGAATCTTTTTTGCTTCTCTTTCCCTCTGCATTATGTTGCAGATTTAAAGCTGTAACCAAAATGTCAAGCTTATGAGTGGGATGGGGTGGTGGGGGGTGCAATGTGTGTTGACATACACAGTATTTTTGCCCTCATGTTATTTTCCACGCATTTGATCCACATGTGTTTTGCTGTTGCACAGTTTATACAATACCTATTGATCCTTAAAATGCAACAAGATATATTCAAGTTGAACTCGAGTGAACATGTCTGTCCACATTTTACAGCTAAGCTCGTCCTGAGCAGCAATCTGTTGTTTGTAACCCTATTTTGTCTCTTTTTCCATCCCAGGTTATCCCATGCCCAGAGGTCTGCTGTAAAAGTCCTGCGCAGAATGCAGTACTTTGTGGCCAGGAGGAAATTTCAGGTAATATAAAGAGAAGTATTGAGAGCGAAACACAGAATTAGAGGGATGGCAGATGAAAAGGTCAGATTTTGAGTGAAAGCAGCGTGTTATGTATGTGGTTGTATAGGAAGAGAAGGGTAAGGGGAACATCTATTAGCGTCAGCAAAGTGTTACAAGTGTGTTTGTGTACTTTTGCAAGATCCGGTAAAAGTTTTCTTCTTGCAAGAGCAGAGAATCTTCATCAGGAAAACATGATCTTCACCTCATTTAAAAGTCGTGCAACCCCTCTGTTCCAAATAAATGAAACATGCACAAACATTTCTGTGATTCTAATTTAAAATGTCCAATTGACTATGATCTATGTGATTACCAGGTGTAAACTAGTAGCTAACTCTTAGAAATTATATATACCACCAATTTACAATATTTTTGTTTTCAATTATTGGGCTTATTTGACATCAGGGAAGTGCAATTCTCCTATATAGCAATAAAGAAACTACAGGAAATTCAATAACTTTTCCTTTTGGAGATTACATGTTATTCTGTAGTTCAGGTAAAGATCTTGTATTTCCAGTGGAGATTTTCCACATGGTCAGGAGCTAGATAGTCTTGCAAGAAAAAGAAAAAAACGTTGTCTGAACAATTGCAACTCACGATCTTACACACTTTTGTATGATCTCCAGAAGTCACTAAGATTTTCACCGAATCTGTCTCTAAAGGCCTTACAAGAAGTTGTAGGAAGTAGCAAAAGTAATTCAGACTTAAAATCTTCACTGCTTTAACAAACCTTTCATAGGATCTGACAAAATTAACTTGGGATCTCACAAAACATTTGCCAGAACTTGCTGGAGTAACTTCGAAGTCTTGCAGAAACCTTTGCGGGATCTCACAGAAGTAACTTATGATCTCGCAAAACATTGCCGTGACATTTTAAAAGTGCCCCTTTTTTAGATGCAGTATTTCAGTACACATCGTGAATCTGTAAATAGGATTTGTGAAATATTTGCCTGTTTTTGTGTTCATAGTTGTGGTTCGCTAATCTCACAAAACTACATTCATGCACAAACTCACAGCAGTGCATGGGCCCATGAAGTGAAGCCTACATGTATGTTTTTTTTTTTAAGTAAATAAAACTGAGCAGTAATAGATGCTGCTAAATATATTCCCGCCTGAGATACTTTAGCATTGGATTCATAGTAAAAGTTCCCCTTGGTAGTATTTTTTATATTCATGCTATTTTCAGGTGTGCTGTATGTTTTCAATTATGGGTTAAGTGATCCCAGCTGTACAGACCACTCTGTGTCTAGCAGGGATACCCTAAAGGGTTCACTGAGTTCATTCTGATAGGCCCTGTGTCAACGTCACACCACACAAAGCTGTGAAAAGACCTTAACACGATTGCTCTCTACATGACCATGTGCCTCTCAGTGCATACACACACATGTACGCACGCACATGCATGCTCACACAAAACACACATTGAGCTCACAATGAACTCTTTGCACCCAGGGGGGTTGGGGGATGTTTTCGGGGGACCGAGCAACAAGAGGTTGTGATTGACAATGGCTTTGTGTCCCACCATGTGTGTGTGTTTTTCTTGTGTGTGTGTCTGTGCGCATGTGCGTGGATCCACAGCAAGCCCGGAAGCCCTATGATGTGCGAGACGTGATCGAGCAGTATTCCCAGGGTCACCTAAACATGATGGTTCGCATCAAAGAGCTACAACGAAGGTGGATGCCTTGACTTTGTTTTCTCCTGCTACTAATTTTAATATGTTGAAAATCATGAAATGGGCTTTTAGCTTCTTGCCTGCGTGTTTTATTAGAAACATAACATTATGGTAATGTGGAAAAATATAGTGTTGCAGTTTGCTGCTGTTCTAATAAATAAATCCAATAAGAAACAGTTTAAGAAAGAAAGACGTAAAGTTTCTTCTGGCAAGCTACACCCATGACGTCCCTCTGATACATTTCTCTGTTAGCTTTTTGAAATGTTTTATATGACTAAATATCGCCATTACAATCCTCCCCACTGTACTTGGGGGAAGGATAAGGTTGGCCCCTCGTCCAAACTTGTTTGTCGCAGTTCCTCTTGTTTTGAACTTTTGAAATCTAGACAAAGCTTTGACCTCACATATGGGCTAGTTTAAGATGAACACACATCTGCCTTATTTGAATGGCACGATCTTCTGCTCTTTCCCATTTTGATGAGTGGCTATGTGAAATGGGTCAGGGGATATTTATACCCTGAGAGAACAGAAGGTCATGTTACCAGACAATGTGATCAACTTGAAGTGTACAACCAAGAAATGCTTGGAGAGGTTTGGGGTCCATTATGGTAATGTTTTTTCTTGCCTTATTTCTTACCATGGCGGAATAAATATACTCCAGTTAAAAGTTTGGTTTTTCTACATTTCTTTGTAAGATGAAGGAACTGCAATAAAAGATTAATTTATATTAAGGCAGTTGACAGCTGTTCAGGAATGCCAGTAGATCTGTAGAAAGTTACGTTTTCAAAAAAGAAAAAATCCAAAAGACCATCAGCATAATATCAATAAGATATAATGTAGTAACATACATAAAAAAAACTATAAAATATTGAAAATATAACTGGTAACATATTAAAAACAGGTGGCAAAAGAAATAAAGAAACAGGGATAATAACTAATTAAAACTTGACTGAATATGTGTTCAGAGTCCTTGGTATACATAGTTGTGCTTTTTATGCTATAATAAACTGACAACCTGTGTAAAAGCAGAACCTCACTTCTTCCCTGAGCTTTTGTGAAGGATTCCCTGATGTTTCAGAAGAAAATATAAAGCAATAGTAAATGACTTAGAAGCTGTTTGATACTTTTTTTTAGCAGAGCCTAAAAGTATTATTTTGATGTTTTACATTTGCCAAACTGGCTCTAAATTATTTAAAGCATACATAAAGAGTAGTCACTAATTTCACCACAAACACCTATGTTGAGTTTATCAGGTTGAAAGAAAAAAAAATACAGCAAGCCTGTCTTGGATCAACATAAATAATAAGATTGTTGAAAGAAATATCTAGTAATTCACTTACTGAGATCTTACTTGTAGGGTTCTACCTGACTGATTACTGTATTTTTGTGACAAGATTAATCAGCTTGTCTTGTTTTCTTCCTTGTGGACCAGTTACCATAACATGCTGTCCAGCCAGATTGATCTCTTTTGTATCCATTTTGAACTTTTCTCTATTTTTATCTGTTCTCGCTCAGGCTGGATGGCACCCTTGGGAAGCCAGGAATGTTTCTGCCAGGTAAACACCAAGACAACAGGCTAGATCTGACAGACAACCATCACTCTTCACTTCACCTTTGTGTTTACAGCCCACACATGCACAAGCACTGCCAGACTAAATACAAGAGGAATGGAGGTCTCTGATGTTTGTGCATGTGTCTCTTTTTGGATGTGTTTTTGTGTTCATGAGTATGTGAATTTGTTCACCCGGCTTGTTGTTGGACCGTGTGCGGCTATGTTTTGGCACCTTTTTGTAAATTGCTGTCTGATGACTTACAAACATTCATTTGTTAAATTACTTTTAAACTGTCCAACTGGGTCCGTGGAATGCTACTGAAATGTCTTTGCCAACTAACATTACTGCTGGCAGGAGGAAAATCTTAATTGAAGAGGAGCAAAAGCTAAAGCAGAAACAGTAACTCCTCTTTCCAACCAGAAATGAGTTAATATGATGTCAAGTTAAGAAAATGAACCGGGTTTAAAGAGAGAGTGCAGAATTTTAGAAGTGAGTTTAGCATCTTACCTGCAACTCTCTTGGTGTCTTCATTACAATTTAGTTGGACCTGGAAGTTGAGGCAAATGGCTAGTCAGAGAGGGCCTAAGACCAAAACAGAGACTGGGATGCACTAATGATTTTTTTAGAGATCATAAAATGTTGTCCTTAAGTTGCTCTTTATTTCTAAAACCTTATATTATACACAATCTGCTCTCAGCATTTCTGGTAATCCTTTTCAAAAGCCAAAGTTTCTTTGGCTGTCAGTAATAGCCAACGCCCAGTTTGGGTTAAGATTGTCATTCTTCCTGGACTTTAGTTTACCAGTAACAAGAGAACACCTATGGGACTTTTGGTGGAGGATTGACATTTAGATTCTTCAGCCACATTCCTCTTGATATCCCTTTGTTGGTAAACAATGGAAAATAATCCGCTGGTCGCAAGGATAATCCATCGTTAACATGCACCGACTGAAGCCTGGCATTAAACGTTGTCTGCTTAGTGGTGCAGCATAAACAGTACAATAAGTAAGTGAGATGACCGAGCTTCGAAGAGAACACATCCGGAAATGGGAGATTATAGTAACAAATGAAAAACCCCATCGGCATGCTTGTAGCCTACTGTGGGTTTATTGGCACAGAGGTCAATGAGCATTCACATGGAAAAGTTAAGAAAGGAGTCGGTGCAGACATGTTCTGAGAATGGAACATGTGAAATATCTCCTAGCTGTCTGGTATAACAGTGGAGTGGCATAGAAAGCAAACTATTGTTTGAGTGAATAGTCTTTTGTAAGTTTTTGCATTTCCTAACTTTTCAGAAATAATGAACTATCCCTTTTGGTCACAGCTTCTGTGATGTAATCAACTATTTTATGTTTTTTGTTTAGATTAGTCTACATGGCCCAAGTGCTCTTTATTTCTCTCCTACAGTATTGTAGGCCACATATCCTCATTTTGCATGCCTTTACATGTCATTCATTGCTGCAAATGAATGATGCTAATTACACTTTGGAGCCTTCCGAACTCCATAAAAAAAATAAATTATATGTTCAATGGCAAATACATTCTTCTGCATCTGTTTTTGCCGTTTATGGATAATTGCCAAGATTTATCTGGGGATTTGTCATCAAGTAATGTTAGTTATTCTATGAACTGTTTTCTAAACGTTTTTTTCTTTCCTTTTTAACTTACAAGGAAAGGGAGAAGATAAAGAATACCCAACAATTGGGGCACGCATGATCAGACTAGAAGATAAGGTAGGCATGCCAAAGTGTGAGTGTTCTGACTTTGAGTCAGTCTGACTTTAGCTTTTCAGAAGCAAAGGCAGGTGCTGTTCAACAGCAAAACTGTTTTGATTTTGCCATCTTGTCCGTGATATCGGTTGAGTGAGTGTGTTGCGATCGTTTCTCATGGCTGCCACTGTTATGGGACTCGCTCAGTTTGCAGATGACATGCAGCTCGTCCCTGCCTTACTAGCATCTGTAATGGGCTGTGTTTCTGCCTTGCAATATTTCTCTTCATCATGTCATTTTTTTTTTACTTATCGGCCAACGTTGCTACTTGCCTGTTTTGTATTGATCCTTGGCAGGGTTGTCGCTGTTGTCAAATGTAAATGCTTATTTTTGCAAAAGAGCTTATCAGAGCATAACAGGAGCTATTGAGTGTGGTCTTTATGCATCGAGGCATAACCAAAACACAGCAGCTGTTTTAGAAGGAAGCCTGTAGTCTTTCAAGTGAATTGTGATTGCAACACTGCATGAAAGGATATTTAAAGTGGATGGCACCTGCTCTGTGCTAAATCTGAAAAAAATATTGTCCGAGATGCAGAGTGGTTCAATAATGCTAGGCTTTAAACAAAACAAAAAAATGCAAAGATTGAAATGGAGTGTCAGAGCACTGGGTGAACTACAGGTTTATCAATAGATAGTAGACAAGAGGAGCCCAGTAAGGAGGTGAAAAGCAAAAGCAAAAGATATTAGCTGCCCAGTAATAAAACAGGAAGGGGTCTGCCAGTGCACCCTTGTTTTTGGACATGAGATGTCAACATTGGGACTTACTATGGCAGCTGAGTTGCTGTCTTCCTCCTGAACAGCAGGCATTAGTGTTTATTGAACTATAATGCAACACAGAAGGAATGACATTAGGAGAGGGTGTACATGACCTACTGAATAACAAAATATACCCCAACGTCTTTGCCTTTTGAATTACTTTGTCATATGAAATGGCAGTCTATTAACAATATTTTTTTTAATATTTATATCAAAAGTGCCACAATCACATATATTACATTAAAATATAGGATTGTTTGTTTAATTCTTTGTGATTGTAAGAATTTTTTATTTTATGTCAAAGCTTTTCGGGACGTGTGTTACTGTTAATTTAGATTTTTTTTCCCAGGAAACTTAAGTTTGGAATGTAATGCTCAACTTCAAATAAGGATGCAGATGAAAACAATTCCTATACAATAGAACAATGCATTCTACAGCCGCTCATTCCCTATTCAAGTCAGCCAGCTCAGGATTTCCCTCACTTTCCTTAGTATTTACCTTACCGTCTCTATACGCTCATTACAACGGCTGTTTGCATGCGTTAGTCATTCTCAGAGCTCTTTGTTTTGGAGAGAGGAGTAATGATCTTGAACCGATGCACATTGAAAGCCTGAAGACCTCCCTCAGACTCAGTCATGGCCCATAGGCTTTGACCTTAGTGTTGTAATCACAGTCTCCTGATTGGGAACGCAAACCTGTGTTTAAAAGTGTCTGTGCTATCGAGGACATGGTCCCTTCTGTTTCACATCTTTTAACCTTGCATCATATCTGGACATAAAGGCAATATGAAACTAAGAGGGGCATGATTTAGAAACAAATGAGGGAACCTTCTGAAAACGTTTTAAAATGGACTTTATTTCTAATCAAAGCTGCGTTTGTTTTGGTGCCACAACCAGTTTCACAAGGTGTAACAGTAAAACAGCTGCAAGAATGTGTGTCAGCCATAATTCCTTCATAATCACTGTTTTCCTCTCCTCAGTGCCCACCCACTGGCTGTCATGCGTTTCTGCTCATGTGAATTTCTAGTTTTAATGGTCCTATGGGGCAACACACCTGTTACACAGACCGGGGGGGGGGGGGGGGCTTCCTTTTTGCCTTTGGGCAGCAGGTGTGTGAACCTGTTGACCCATGTTACCATTTACACTGTGAAAAAGAAGTGGGCAGAATTGGTATGTTGTTACCTACTGACTGATATACTGGTTTTTAAACGTCATGCTTATCGTTTTTAGATTTGCATGTTTCTTATCAGTTTTCACAAACTAAAGGACAAAGTTAACATCATTCTACCGAAACAAAGAATTAAAATTTCATTTGATTGCTCAAATTGAGAGTAGGTTTTGTAGGGATAGTTAGCAGAATGTAAATACCCTGAAATACACAAATTGCAAATCTCTAAACTCTAAAATGAATGTTCTCACATCAAATGGATGCCAGACTGCCTAAAACAAAGAATTACTGTTAGATATGAGTTTGATAAAATGTGTGAAACCTGTATTTAGGAGCTTTGTAGCCATTACATTTATTCCAAGATGTGTGATACAAAAAGACATAGTTATGAGTTAATGAGAGATAATTTAGCATTTGTGAATCATTTGAAATGGAAGTTCTTTTATTTTGAGTACTTTGTAATGGCGTTTCCCTAATCGGGAGGGGGAAAAAGCTGTTGGAGAGTTGCATTTATTTTGTTTTGAAACAACAGGAAGTCATTTCATAAAGTGTTCGGTTTGATGGAAATACATTTGTTCATTATTATGATTCTACAAGAAACATTCTTCAGTTGATAAATCAAATGCACACTTCCGTATGAGACAATGTGCTTCTTTGTTAGACTTAAACTTAACACTTTACTTTATGTAAGTGCTTGCTTAATGTTAAGGTTAAATAAAACAGATGAACTTGGAAGCTGCCGATAACACCTTTTGCTAGTGAATTCTTTTGGGAAACAGCGATACTATGAGTACTCAGTGTAATGATATCATGATAACCATTCATTTGTATACACTACAGTAACTCGGTTGGGACAAAATAAACCATTTACTCAAATGATACAATTACACACCAACTTTCACCAGTAATTATGTAAAGGTTTTTCATGAGGTCCAAGTCCTAGACTTACCTAGAACTCTCTTTTCGCTTTACTTATTACCAGAGAATATCATATGAAAAGTACAAAGCATAAATGATAAATCGGATTTTATTTCTTGCCAATTCTTAGACATAACGTATAAAATGTAATTGTTTTGCATGTTGTGCTTAATTGGTTAATCCACCAGTGTCTGAATCCCTCATAATACTTGTGCTGGTGAAGATTCTCAGTCATCCAGGACATGGCAAACCAAAATGGTTACATAAAGTCACAACAACTAGACTTTTTTCAGTTCATCTACAAGAACCGAAGTCCAGAAGACTTCAGTTCCTGTAGTTGAACTACAGCAATTTTTTAAACCTTTTTTAGATTCATAACGCTTGGTGCCTTTGTTAAGAGCAGACTCATTTCTCCCGTAAAATTTGCTTCACGTTTATCCCTGAAATAAATATGTTGCAACTTTATTGTAATCCGGACGCAAGTTGGAAGAAGTCTTCAGGGGGTGGTGAGATATGAGTAAGAAAGTAAACCAGAAAAAGTAATTACGGACATTTAGCCAATTTAAGCTAGCCTATGGCTATGAGTGTCTATGGAGACTGAGTTCCCCCACCTCTCCCAAAAATAGCTACAGGTGCTCATCCCATTCACGTCTACATACCTGAGTGAACATGGTTTTTCCGCATGAAAAACAAGTACCGGTCAAGCCTACAAAATAAAAAAATAACACTATACAACAAACATCTCTTTGAAGTATGAATAGACCAATTAAGTTTAATGAGAACAAAAACTATAACTAAAATAATAGCAGTGATGTGGTTGGGGGAGTTGGGTGGGGTTGTCTATTTGGTGTCTGAAGGGGGCTAAATGTCCCGCACTTTAAAAAACCCTCCTCTAGATAGAAGGTTTGGGTGGCGTTCTGAACAAGACAACCCTTAATATGTTGTTGTACTGTTTCTTATCATGTCATCTGTTTTATGCAGGTCTGAACCTGAACGTAGGAAGGAATTTTTGTGAAACCTCAAGTGCTGTCACATCTCTGAAGCATGTGTATCACTGATGATGCCTATCTGTTTCATCTGTTATGTTTTCATTGGGATGAAGGGTGTAAAATGTATGGTGTTCAGCTGCGTCAATTCAAAACGACCAACTGACCATCTGGTGAGTAAAGGTCAATGCTCCATGTGCAGTCTGAATGCCCCTAAGGGGTCGAATAGTTATTAGCTAGATTATTGAGAAGAAAGAGGGTGGATCCACTTCAAGTACTCAGCATGGAGATGGGAGTTAATATTTGTCAGTGGAGAAAAATCACCAGGACAGTGACATGATATTAGGTTTTATATAATAATAAATGATAACATTCTTATCAGGCTATCGCTACAACACTGAGTAGCACTTGAGGTAAATTTCACAGCAGCGATGCCATAGAGTTTTTCAACATGTCCACAACATCAGTGGCAGTGACTTAGGTGGATATGAAATTGTGTATTCGATGCCTAGGAGGATGATGCTGGTACAACATTTACTTCCAGCAGCGTATCTGTGTACACCGTTGAATCGTAGGGAAGATACTTAGTTGTATGAGTAAATTACATTTCGGAAACAAAACACGTAAAAGTTGGGGGGGGGGGGGGGGAAACAAGGTGTGAGGTTTCAATCATTGTGTTGCTACACCTTATTTTGTTGATGAGCATCAGTGATAGTATTGTAATGTTTTCCTTGCAGAGAGGATTTGTGATTTTGAATCAGCACAACATTCCTCCTTTAATCTGGCATCTCCTGTTTTGCTTTACTTCTAAAAACCCGTTTGACACGTCAGCACCTTCAGATACAGCACCTTGAAACAAAGTGCTGTATCTGAAGCAACAACAATAAAATTTAAAAATCGCATGAAATAAACCTGTCAGTGAAACTAGATATGAAGCGAAGAGAGTGGTAAATGAATAAGAAATAAATTAATTTAAAAGTGATTTGATTATAACTACCGTGTTATAATGAAAGCGAAGCCATGTTACGTCGTTAATCTTTAGCTTTTATCCCTCGTTGTTTGCACTAGAATCTCCTGCAGTGACACTTTTGTCTTGTGTTGCTGCACATTCTTTATATAGCTCTGCAGTTTTCTTAGTTACACCATCTTCTGCACGTTGCTCCTAGACATAAATCTAATCACTCACCAAGCAAAACCTTAGTGTCACAGTTGATTCGCTTTTGAATAGGATTTCTTGCAGAGGTCCAAGGAATTATTCATAAACTATGAACTGATGTCTGTGCGCACAGGATGTGTTCCCATGCCTGTCTCAGCCCTCACTCCTGGTCAGCCGGCAGCTTTTTTTTCAGTTTTTCCCTGCAGGATACCCGCTCTTCACTCCTTCTGCTTGATAACGCTGCAGGTTTACCATCGTCCTAATGCTCCAGCTGAGTAAGAAAGCATAACTTTCCAGTATTGTCTGCAAAACAATTCTAGATGAATTTGTCTTGTATGGGCTGATAGGGGTTAAGGCATTCGGTGTTCTGTACAGGGCTGGACATTGATTTATCACTCGCAGACAAAGACTCGTAAAGATCTGCACACATACACTCACACCCACATGAACAAGGAGTTGATTAATCACCAGTGTGTCTAACCCCACACTCTCAAGATTGAATTCTCTGAGAGTAACTTGGAAACAAAGATGGATGACACTCTGAGACAGTGTGTTATCTTTCTGTCAGGCACACTCGATGAAAAATACCCAAATGACAAGCTCAAACAGTGGCCAGTATGCCTGGGCTTCAGCTTAGCCTGTCAGGGAGGAGGAGGATTATTTTATTTGCCTCAGGCTGAAGTCAGTCCACAGCTTGGCCTAAATATCAAGACTGAGTAGTAAAGTGTGAACATAATTTCCAGCAATTTGCATTACTCAATTTTGTCTTGTTTTGTTTTTGGACTCCAGTTCAAACAGTGTTGAAATTTGCTGCAGCCTGTGTTGACCGAGTGAATGAAAACTGAAATTTGTCCACAGTTTAGATCTGAAGACTGTTAATGTTGGGGAACGGGAGAGCAGTCGGGGTGGCTGCCCTTTATTGTGATGGTCAACAGATGTAACAACTTCATGAAAGGTAGCAATTAAAAATAAAATGTACAGCACATTAGATTGTTATTTTTAGCAGAATTGCTAACAAGAAAGTTGTTAGCTGTAGCAGGGGCGTAGAGGAGGACGGAAATGAAAATGCCACACTTACAAATAAACTCACAAATGGAAAGAAATTCTAAGATATCATTTTTTATGGCACAATAACTCGTGTTTTATCTTTGAAGTATCCCGATATATTATGTTTAACATCACTAGAATTTTTTTATCCCTACAAAATATAGCAAAAATAAAATATTTAGCTGTTTTAAATATTTACCATAATAAGAAACAACACTATATTTATATTGATATTATTTATGTTCTCAGCAAGCCAAAGAAGGAAATGTAACAGGAATAACACTGTTTGTTGCTTTCTGATGTATCACTACCCAAGTGAAGAAATTACAATATAGAATTTGACTTACTGAGCTATATTAGTATTCAGACTAATCTTTCATGTTTTGTGGTAAATTACTGACCAACATTCAGAATCATACGCATAGGTTTCAAAAGCAAAATTGCTTCTTCACAAGGATTATGAAAAATAATCTGCACAAAGGGGATAGGATTCTGAGTGCGGGCGTCTTCAGTGTCTGGAATCGAGAAGAGTACTTCACCAGGAGAGGAGTTCACCAGGAAGTTTGTTTTATGTCAGTTTGTAAAAACTGGACTTACAGTTCCACGTTTAATAGAAGGCATTGAGGGAGGAATGAGATCTCTGCGGTTGGTTATGGAGGAGATGTTATGAGGAAGGCTTTGCATTGCAGGGGGGTTCAATGGAGTATAGAGCAGGCGAGTTCTCAGAGTCTCTGGGGTAAGTGAACAGTGAGCTGGGGAGTGAGGAGCTGGAGTTGAAGGAGCTGCAATGGATGACCATAGAGTGGAGGAGATTCCAAGAGACGTCTGTCACAGTGGAGCTTGTAGCAGGCATCCAGGACTTGTAAAGGTAACCTGGGAGCACAGAGAGATTGAAGGGTGTGTTGAGCTGTGGTAACCAACCATCTTCTAGTGTCATAAGGAACTTTGGCAAACAGAGTTCACATGAGCACATTAAGTTGAAAGGAAGTGGAACTTAGGACCATCTATCAAATAAGGACCAATGTCTCTTGGGGAAAGTTTCTCAGAGGAAGCTTTGAGATCTCTAGAGTGAGCCATATCCTCTGACCAGGAGAGTACAGTGAAGCTAGAAATCTTTTTCTGTGGGTTAGATGGCGATTCGTCTAATGATCGTGGTAATGATGTTCAACACATCTGTGGAGATGGTGTTGGACAGAGGTAACCGAGATGCCATGTTTACCAGAAGGAAAAAGTGATGATTAGTAACCTATAGATGACTCAAAAGGAGAGAGACCAGTAGCAGAAGAGATATGGCTCTTGTGACCATATTTGATCCAGGGAAGTCGTGAACTCCAAGAGTATAGCGTGGCTTCAAATTTGCGGTTCATGTGTTCAGTTTGACTGTTCATCTGGGGGTGAAACCCAGAGCTGAGGGCAACCTCAGTTCCAATGGTGATGTTAAACTCCTTTCAAACCTTGGAAACAGACCAAGGACCATAGAGAGGATTTCAAGGAGAATGCCATCAAGCCAGCGACAAGATCCAGGGCAATGTGGGACCAAGGATGTTTGGGGATGGCCAAAGGCTGAAGAGGAGGCTAATTACAGATTTTGTTTCTGGTGCAGATGGAGCAAGAAAGAAAATAATCCTTAACATTAGTGTTAAGGGATGGACACCAGAAAGAGACCCTCCAGCAGGGATTGTGTGTTCACAAAAATCTAACACACCAGAATCATAACACAATCATCACATGATTCAAGCATAATTGAACATTAGTGCATATATGGTTCCATTATTTTATTTTTAGAATGACTATATCCAATTTATACTCTGCACTAAAAGCAAGGGAATTTGTTTTTGGTCCATTATTTATTTGGTTTAACAAAGTCTTGGCAACTTGGTTTACTTTACAAATGCACAGACTCAGGGCATATGTTCTGGAATTTATTGTAAAACGGTGAACAATACTTCAGTTTCAGTTCAGTTTATGTGGCACCAATTTACAACGAATATTGTCTCAATTACATACATTACATACAAAAACTGATCCTAGTTATCAAACAGTGCAACAATATGAACACAGGGATTAACAGATGTTACCTAAGTCGGTGAAAATATACAGTGGCCCTGAAGTGCAAACTACATAAACAAATCTTTAAACACATTTTAAATAACACAATGACATTGACTAAGCACGTGTACAAATTGGAAAACACAACAACATTAACTTGAAACAAATACAAATTAAAAAGCACAACAAAATATCTAAATAGACAGTAACATAATGAAATCACAACATATTTAAAAAACAGGGCAACAAATAAAAAAACACAACAACGTCTAAAATAATTACAACAACATTTTCAAACCCACAACAACATCTTAAAAAAACCTAATGACATTTACCTATCGGAAGAGGTAGGTTCCAGTGGGAAACATGAGAGGTCGCTTATTGGACAGTGACAGCGTTTGGCTTTTGAAGTGGAAGTTATTCTGTCTGTAGCAGGGTTTTGAAAACATGAATGTTATCAAAAACCTCCGGTTCAAACACCAAACAATGCTGTCGTCCAATCATCAATGTCTCATGTATCCCACTAGTACCTACCTCTTCCGGTAGGTTGATGTCATTACATCTTTTAAGATGTTGTAGGTTTGATGTTGTAATTTTTTAAATGTGGTTATGCTTTTAATTTGTTGTACTGTTTTTTTATGTTGCTGTTTTCTTTATCTTATTGTGTATTTCAATATTTTTTTATTTTTATTTGTTTCAAGTTAATGTTATGCTTTTCAATATGTGGTTTTGAATATGTTGTTGTACTTCTTAATATGCTGTCTTGTTTTTTTTTATTTGTAAATGTGCTTAATTAATGTCGTGTTTTGAATGTGTTTTTTTTGTTTTTTTTTGTTGGTGTGGTTTGCACTTCAGGACCACCATAGAAAACACTGTAGGATCAGTTAAAAATTCTTATTTGTATCTTTTAGGAAATTTCAAAATACCCTCTCTTTGGACACCAATGAATATTATATTTCTAATGGGATATATTTTGTACCATACTATTAAATAGATCACACTTTTTAATGTGATTTTATTTCTTATATTTACAGTTCATTTGAATATTTTTGTTGAAGGAAGTGTTATTAAAAAGGTAATTAGGGTCATGGATAAAACAATACAAGCTTTGAATTTACAATGCGGTGTTGTTCAGACTGGATGGGAGGCATCTAATGGGAGATTTTTTGGTTGAGTCATAAGATACCTGACCATCGAACAGTTGAAACTTGGGGGGGAATGACTTGCCAAGCCCTCTAGCTTCTACTTGCTGCCAGCTTATCTCTTATCTTCCTTGTCATTCCACAGCACTTCAGCTATAGAGGTGGTGATATTTAAAAATTCAGTGTGAAAATAACTTATAAATAAAATTCAGACATAATGCATTTATTTATATTTAATGCAATTTATTCTTTTGCATGATTTTGCTATTAAGATGCTATTCAGTTTAAAACCCTCAGCAGTGTTTTTTAAACATCTAGTAATGTGGCCTTCAGGCCAGCACAGGCACGCCTGCTCAAGACACTCATTATTTATGTTTCTCTAAGTACACTGCCCTGATCATAGATCACTCTCACTGTGCGGTTAACTGCACTGTGCTATATTAGGATAATTATGTTGCGCTGTGTATGTCATGCTTATATCATGTGAATTAGCGTGAGGCATACGCAGAAGAATCCATGCTCTGACCTTAATAGCATCTCAATTAGGTAAGTATGTTGTAAATTACAGCAAGGCCAAATACTGCAAATACTTGAGGGCCGACATAGAGCTGTGCTTGTTAGGAGTCTGTAAGGCGTTTAGGGCCCCTCGTCTCTAAACGCATGGCTCTGAGGGAGGCAGTGTGTGTGTGTGTATGTGTTTAGACTGGTCCAAAATAGCGGCAGTGCAAAGCTTTCGAGACAAGGGTCTTGTGCTGTAAACACACAGGATCATACATGCGTATTTAAGCATTAGAACACAATTTACTACTGCATTTCCAGGCTTGCATAAATATATTAAAACCAGTAACACTGTCACACACACACATTGACTTACCCAACCAGCTGTTCCTCGTGTCTTCCTTAAGCAGGTGTAAAATGAAATAAAGTATTTTTTATCCCTTTAAATCTATTTACAAGTATGTATCAGGCTTTAGTGACTCCAAATAGGATCCACATATATATTTTAGCAGTAGTATGCTCAGCACAAATTAATTACTAATCACTGTTATGGTAATAAATCCACGAAGTTCCTTTCTCATAAAAACAATCAACAACAAAATCATTAATTCAAGATTAACTAAAGATGTACATGCTCTCATTGTTTAATGCAACTGGATTAATTTCAGAGAATGGTAGGGGTGGCCTCCTGTGAACTTTCAGAGAACCTAAAGCAAAAGAGTGCATTTTTAACCTGCTAAGGTGGGAGTAACTACGGTGCCTTGCAAAAGTATTTGTAACCATCTGATGTTTGCAAGTGCTCTTGTGTCTCTTTACCAGCGTTGCACAAAAGGACTGAAATTCTAACTCATTCCTCTTTAAAAAAGAATTCAGGCTCAGTCAGATTGGATGGAGACCATTTATGAACATCAATGTCCAAGTCTTGCCACAGTTTTTAAATTGGATTTAGGGCTGGACTTTTGACTGGGGGGATATGTGGAGTGGTCGAAGGGCACAGAGACAAAGAGAACGGTCTGACTGGTCTGTCCAGGACAATGTGCTGGGTTAGTTTGGTGTGGAAACTTACATGCTCTATTTAACTTGCCTGAAGTATTCAGTCAGGTTATTTCTTGACTTAAAACTTGACTGTCTCACATTTACCTTTCTTGGGACCAACCATTCTCTCCACAAGCTTGTTTGTCCTACTCTGAACCCACATTTACTCCTCTTCCCAAAACATCTCATGTCTGGGAGAACCATTTCTGTTGTGTTTGAGAGTTTTGATATATGTGTGTTTAGCCAATAGGAGCTCAGCAGGGAGCTGGACTGACCAGACTGGTCTAAACAAAGAGAGGAAACTTGGCAAAGGAAGTGCACACATGCACACATTCACAAAGAGAAATCCTGGAGCACAGATTATCCATACTTTGGCTGGTTTGGCTTTACTCTTACCTGTAGTAGACAAGCATTTACAAAACTACTTTCTTGGTGTTTGTTGCTAGGCTTGGAGTAGCTGTATGATACATCTTACAGCTTGTTCTGTTTTCATTTCCTGATTGAATTAATGTCTTTGAATCTTTTGCAGTAGCAATCTCTTTTCAACTGCTGAACGCTCAGTGACTACAAGCTGCATCGGTGCAACTATGCTTTGGCATTACCGGGAAACCGATGTTTAAAACATGTAAAATACTGAAAGGGAAATTACATCAAAGGGTTGCAAATATTAGTGTTTGTTTTACTCTTTGATTCAAATCATTTGAGTGGAAATACATCCTCACCATGTTTTGGGTTAGGTTGTTTAGCAAAATACATACTCCTGATACATTATTGGGTCATTACTGAGTTGAACGACCATGAGCTACAGACTCATAATGTTCTTCAGTTATATTTATTTCAAAGCATTGGTTACTGGTATGAATAATTGTAAAACAGCAAATACTTTATCGTCGCTACTCTTTGTTTTTCATGGCTTCATACATCTGCAAGGTGTCTGTTGCTCATATTAAAGGTTACCTAATCATTCTATAGCAGTAAAATGTTTTTCATCAATTTGTGTACAATAATTTACAGCCTGATGAACGCATAGTGTTGAGTTTGATCTTTATGGTGTTTCAACGTAAACATACCGATGCCACAATCCCTTACGTGGTTACTCAAGGCACTATTTTTGGCTGAACTGGTCTTTCTCACATCTACACTTCCCATAGTTGATGTGGTGTCTTTTAAGCCTTGTGAACTAGATGGCATACAACAGGGTCGTGGCGTGCCGCTGCGAGCTAGATAGCGCAGCACAAGCGGAACGCTGTTTGTAGTGGAGCCCAGCAGTAAATCATGTTTCGGCAGTGCGCTGGGGATGCAGCCCCTGGCAGCTCCCAGACGGCCTTTGGCTCTGGCTCCCCTCTCTTAGCGCCACTCTCTAATTTCAGAGCCGGGACCCTGCCTACTACTGTGTCTTTACCGCATTCCCACAAACCAGAGACGGACAGTCTGCCTGCATGTCTGGCTGCTTGCTTTCCATCTCTTGGTCTTAGCTTTTCTGTCTTTCTTGCGTTTTGCTTCTCTCTATCACTCTTTTTTTCTCTCACTCTCTGTTCTTCGGCCTGCTATGCTAGACTCTTTTTCTGTGGCTGTTGGTCTGTCATTCCCAGAGTGTGTCCTTCTTCTTTCCCCTGTCCCTGTCTGTTTCTCTGCCTGCAGGATTATAGGCCTCAAGTCTCACTCACAGTATCTAAATCATCCAGTTCCTTGCCACCGTCTCTTGTCATCAGTCCCACTCCCAGTTTCTGCTGGCATCTTTCTAATTCCTACCATGGGCCAGCTCATTGGTTGTAAATATCCCTGCTACATTTTTATTTTAATTGCTCAACTTTCACAGGGCCCTGTGAGATATTTTCAGGCCATATATTTTACTGTCTTGGCCAAGCGCCCAAGCCACTTTTACTTGGATTTCACCACTAATATACTGCTTCATCAACCAGTTCATTATCAACTCTGAGGTGTGAGCTTGCTTAAACAAGTTATGAAAGGGTCAACATATAGTTCATGGAACAGGAGTCTATGTTTTATTGGGAACCACATTCTTGCTATTACACAGTGCTAAAAGGCTCTGGTGCCACCTTACTTTTGAGTGTTACTCAATCAGTCTACTGCGTGGAACAATAAAAGAACTGTGAACAATGCCAACATGTTTAAATTACCCCTGAGGCCTCAAGTGCAAATGTCACTGCAGTTAAATCGAGCTGGTGCCTGAGGAACGTGCAATGTGTAGTATGTGTGTTTGCATGGTCTTACATATGGCTTTTCTTTTGCGTAGGCTAAGTATCAAGTTTGTTTACATACCTAGCCATTTAAGGTTAATTTTTGTTCAAGTTGAATTTTGGTCATTATGACAGATATGATCTACCACAACGAGAAGAGAAGTCTTATAAGAAAAGATGATAGCCCCCTTACATCTAGATATGTGTAAATGTGGTTGAAAAGTAAAAGGTGATTATCACATAATGACAGTGTCTGATTATGCTTAAACATAATCAGACACTTAATCGTATGCCTAAACACAGAACAATAAGTCTATAAAAAGTACAATTTTGCACATATTTTTATAGTTTAAATTTGGACTTGCTGTCCTGGAGCAGCACAGGGAGCAATCACAGTGAGGGGAGAATAGGGGATCTTTCCCCCAATAAATCATTACAGGAACCTATATATTTAAACAATATAAAAATGAAAACTCAAAAAAGGAACTCTGCAATACATCTTTAGGGAAAAAGGGACCATGGTTTGATCCATTGTACCAACAGCTAACACCTGTAAACAGACACAGCAGATGCGACTGAGGAGCAGGGGAGCTGGGTCTATAAAGCACAAATCAATGACCTCCAGCAAACAGCTTCTTAATACAAAAGGCATGTCACTCATTTTATTCACTTTCACTTGTCCATAGAATTAAACTATAACATCTGTAATCAGACTGCTTTTTGTTTGCCTTATTACTTCGGGTGAATATGCCTTGAAATGCGGGAAGGATGGGCTGAGCATTGTGGGCGGCTGTGTGAGTGAACTGAGAAGAGAGGAGAGAAAGGAGAGAGTCCAGCAAGTAACAGCACATAGAGAAAGAGAGTGAAAACAACAGAAGCACAAAAAATTACAAAACAATTTTCTACTATGGCTGAATTACACGATTGGATTTTTTATTGGTGTCTTGTAATAGTTATTTTTTTTTTATAATTAAAACAGTATTACCATTAAGATGATGGCCATATCATTTAAACCAAGTTAATTACCAATAAATTAGTTTACTGTATCCAGTACTGATAAGGTTCCATCTGTACCTTTCATACACAGATTTTATATACAGATAAAAATGAAACCAAACCCTGAAAGATCTGTGACCGTAGATGAATGAATAAATTGATTCATGAAATAATGATAATACTTTTAATATTAATCTTTCACAAAAAACTAACTCAGTATATTTTCCAAAATTTTATGTTGGAAAATGTTTTTTTTTTTCAATTACCTCAAGTCAAGTACAAAGGTTTGTTCAACATCCTATGCACAAATAACCCAGTCCTGTTATTTCATTGAATATGTTTTCAGGTTTTGTGGGCAATGCACATCTCAACTGTTTTAAAAAAGATTTTTTTATATGTATTTCAATATGTTGGAGTTATATCAAAAGAAAAATAATATCAACTTTATTCTGGTTCTATAGTGTACAGGGGAACTCAATAAATCACCAAAGTCAGTTGGATTCATCTTCTTATGATGTGGGGATCAGCATTAAATCTCATCTTATTCTAAGCCCGCTGGCCTCTAGGTGTTGAATTGACTCCCTTTATATTGAGACAAAATAACTAAAATATAAATTTTGTTAGTGCTGAAGGTGTCAAGTTATAGCAGACCAGCTCCTTAGTTCATGGAATGATTTTAACTATTTTAACAATGCAGGCATGTTTATGACTGTGTAAGTATTTGATTGGGCATGTTAGGGTTCAGATATTGGTCCTGTGATAATCCGTGTCCAGACACGTCCTTTTGGCAGTGGTGGAGGTTAATGACACCCACGGTAAACCATGTTTTGTGTGTTTACCCAACTTGATCTATCAATTCTGGGCCAAGTTTCCTGGCATCTCCTGTTAGCTTAAATAGCCTTAGTGTTTTAAAGAGTACTTAATAGGCTTATCTGTATTCCATAGTGGGTTTTTATTCTTGGTAAATGACTAATGGTTTAATGGAAATGGAGACTTTATATATATATATATATATCTGGGCTCCATGTTTCCCTGAAGTACAATTAAGGCGGCACACCTTTCAGTCTTAGGTAATTAACTTTGTGGTCCAAAGAGAACAAGGCTTCCTAGTCAAGTATGGTAAAATGCATACGATCAGAAAGCTGCCATTTGATACTGAACTGTTAAATGGACTTCCCACTAGGAGCTGCATATTTACGTAATGAATGATAGCTTTTAAGAGCAAGGTCACCCAACCCTATCGTTTACTCATGCCATAAATAAAATGCCATAAAGTAGAGGACCTCCAGAGGTTAAGTTACTCCTGTTTGACCAGTCACATTTCTTTTGTGGCAAAGAACTGTTGTACAATCGTTCTGCAGTTGTTTCAGTTGGCTACTGTGGTTTAAGGGATTTATTATTAGCTTTGATTGCACGTGACTGATTCACTAAGCTCCTTTGTTAAGGCAGCATAGCCCTAAACTGTCCACTTGTCCAATAGGGTTTTCCCTGCTTCTTGACAATCATATCACAGTGACACAGACACAGCTATTTTCTCTATTAAGAATCAGAACCGGGTTTAATTGCCAAGTTCCTTCATATAAAAAAGATTTCGACTTCAGTTCCGCTTTGCTTTCAATTAACAGATTTTAAGGACAATATACATAAGCTGTTTACAAAAAGGTAAATATAAATATTTTTCTTGTAAATATGAACATATACATTTTTTAGCAAAAGAGGAAGACAGCATTGGATTGGTACAAATAAGCATGGTATTGATTTGGGTACTCTGTAACCAGGTTGACATCTTAGGGATTCAGCTCATGTGACAAGAAGGGAACTCTGTTCTTGATGTACTGCAAAAGACCTCAAGGCTTGGCAGAGGCATTCCAGGTTCTTCCTTATATTTAATGTTTTTGTGTTAGTCTTGTGTGAAAATTAGGAAAGCAGTAATAAGGTCAAGCAAAGTCTAAGATAGATGTAAGGGGACATAACATAACCAACATACATATACATATTAGAATCTGGATATACATCTTTACTCCTTCAGACTTTGTGTGACTACACAACGATTTGTATTGTGCTATGACTTTATATTGCAAGTATCTAATGCAAATACAAAAATATATATTTGTGGAGAGAAAGAAATATAACAAAACACATCAAACATCAAACCAAAAAGACAAGTTGCTTTCTGGTTTGACATTATATATCCCCTACTTCTCATTTCCAAGGCACGTCAGAACTCTGATAGGCAATGATAGATAAAGAAAAGCAGACAGTGATAGGAAGAGAGACAGAGGATAGTCTAGAGAACTCTGTACTGTATATCTCCACTGTTACATACTGAAAAGGATGAGGGAGGCTGAAAGGCTCTGAGCTAAAGCTGACCTGATAAGAGAGGAGATAAAAGATTACAGTGAACCACAGACAAGGACAAGAATGAAGGAGAAGGCCAAGCTGACTACACTATTTCTCTTCATATACACCCAGAAACATGTCTCTCAGAAAAAAGAAAAGAAGATTCAGACTGGAACAGAGTCAGAGAGATAAGAAGATATATTTTACTGTGTCGTAGGTTCACACAGATGTCAAACAGCAGAATTGAAGTAAGAATGAATCAGGTAAATTAACTAAGGCTAACCCCCCTTTTCTAGACGTACCCTTACCCCGTCAACAACTCCTGGACACTCTTGATTACAAAGATAAACTGGCACTCAATTTGAAGTCATGAGGTGTAGTGGTTAACATGTTGCACTACAAAAAGGAGTAACCTTTTTAAGGAGCTGATATGCCATCAATTGTCAACAGTTCTGACTATGATGAATACAGCAGGCTTTTCCCTGCAGACTTTTAATATGTGAATCTTTTTATCTTTTTTATCTTTTTAGCTTGCAACATATTTTCACATATTACACTTTTGTTCTGTGCTTGGTAGGGAGGATTTATAGTACTATCAAAAATAATGAATCGAAAATACATAAAAGTAGACACTGTGATGGTTGGTGTGAAAATAAATAGTTTTATACTATATACTATATGTTTTATAAAACATATAATCAATGTTTTTTTCCTTTCATCGAAGTTCAAGAAATTTTAATTTGTAGGGCCAGACAGCTCTGCCACTTTGCCGTGCCCAGAATGTCCAAATTAGCTGGTATGAATTACAAAAATGTAGGGACCTAATTTGGGATTTACACCATATAACATCTATGAAGCATGGGTGGTGCTCTTAAAACACTTATTCAAGAGTTAGATGGTTAAATTGAAGTTCTCTGAGTAAAAACCTTGGCAAATATGGCCAAAGATAGAACCAAAATAAATGTGAAATTCCTTTGTGTTTTTCGCAAACATATGGAGTACTCTGTCCTATTTATGTTTATCTCATAAGAAAAAAATGTTATTCTACCTCAGAGTACTATGTACCATTTTGCAGCTTCAGCCACACAGTAAAACCTCTAAGAAAAAGAGGATCCATCACTGATGAAAGAATAGCCACAACATTAGGTAATGCAATTACAAAATTCAGAAAAAACATACTCTGTTGATGTAATTTTTGAATGACCCTGTAGGGTCATTTAAAATGACCTCAGGGGGTCATTTTAGGAGAAAGTAATTGCTTTACCTCCCTACATGTGTAAATTTGCATGCCTTACTGCTGTATTTCTGCCACAGTTTTATGCATCGCCTACATAATTTCTTGCCATTTACAAACCTTGGCCAAGTCCCCCTCAAGTACACAGAGTCGGAACAGATCACTGGCCTTCAGCCAAGCTGTGACATTTGAAAATCAAACAAAATTGGGAAGGCTTTACATGCTACCCATGCATTTTCACCTGTCGGAATGGTAGTGCCGGACACGGATGCTTCAAGTGATGATTTATGAATTTCTAGAGGCAGTGTAGAAGAGTGTGTTTGCAACTGTTTCATGAAAGAGCATACAGTTAAATGCATTTATTGTTCCAGTTATTTGCAGACACATGCTCACTGATGACCTCATGTAAAAGGCATAAGTTAAGGGCAACTGGATAACCATTACTCTAATATTCTTACTAAACAACTATTTTTGTGATGTCTTGTTTTAGTTATCTCCCATTTTGTCCTTTTGGTTTTCTTCATCAGCATCAGCTTTAGTGTATCTATTATATTGTCTGTAACAATGCTTTAATGACAGATAATCTTATACTCATAGCTGCCAAAAGATACACACTGTATTTATGCAATTTTTCAAGAGATTAGTCTTCTTGCCTAATGGTAGGCAAAAAAAGAAGATAAAACGTTTCAGCACACCAGGGTAGTAGAAACAAGAAAGTGGATATGCAGAAATGCATTTTTCTGTTCATGGCCAAAGGGTCATTCTTTCAAGTCCACTGATGGCCAATCCGTTGTCTTGATGTCTAAAATCAACTTAGTAGGCTTAGTCATTAGGTCACAATGGAACCCAATTCTGTCATCCGTAAAGCTGTGCATCACATCTTGACGACCTGCTTCAGATGGTATGATGTTGCAAGAGAGATAAGAAGAAGGATGAAGAATGGAAGACGATGGAAGAGGGAATGAGAGGCACTTAAGAAAATGAACAATTTGTGTATTTGCTCAAGTTTTATGTGGAAACCTTGTGTATATATTTGAGTTGTTGTATCAAGAGCACCTCAGCAACCCCCCACCCCAACCCCCGCCACACGCACCAAGCTAGTTCTGGATTCCCAACTCCTCTCCAGGCCCTCTTAACTCACTCTCAGCCATGGGAGAGGAGTTTAAATCACTAGCCTCACTCTCCCCGCCCACCTCCTACGCAAACTTACTCCTTTCCTCCCTTTTCAGATAGTCTAGTGGGGGTGGGTTTTCACTCTGGCTTCTGACTACTGTGGGAATGCAGGTGTTAAATGAGGTTACATCTGTGTGCGTGCGTGCGTGTTGGTTCCCCTTGGCATTGTCCAACCCTGTCTAGCCAGCCAGAACATAGTCTATCATATGGAGCATCAACTTCTAAGAGTCTGGCTTCTGTTTTCAACTTCATGCTAAAACATACAGATGGCATAAATTCACAGCAATTTCTACTGAAATATGCCTTTAGGGAGAAAGCGGTTTTAAAGCACTGAAAACGGAACCTGGGAACGAACAAAGCTGAAGTCAAAAATATTGCATTTGATCATCAGTTTGATCCATAACAATCACTTTAGAACAGTGTGCTAACCTTAGTGACAAGAACTTAATTAAAATGAAGTCAAAATTTGAAATTATTGAGATTAATCAGGACATCAATTAAAAGGAAGTTAGGTTTATGTAGAGTATGTTTAATTAACATCATAGAATCCCTCATTTTATGTTTACTTGCATAGGAGGTGGAGTAAACAACATTGTTTGCTGATACTTTATCGCCTTGTGGTTTTAGGAAAAGGCAGTGAAGAGCTGGAAATATCCTACTAATCAGCTGTAAAAATCCTTAGAGGGACATTCCGGAGGAATGATTCAAAATGAAGGGATACATGGATTGAAGTGAAATAGATTGAGGGGAAATCAGATTAGATGTTGATGGAGAGGACTGATTGTTTGTAGGGAATGTTACTTCCATCCCAGGTGACAAATGAGAATGATTTAAGTTGATTTTACAATAAATATCTTACTTATTGCTCATTTAAAGGTATATAGCCACGTTATATGCCTATGCCAAAGAGACCAACATCCAGTTGATTATGATAAAATAAGGCTATGTAGTCCAAGTCCGTCCAGATAGTGTTTTGATAGTCATTTTTGGGCCTAAAAATAACCACTTCATCAGGCGCGATGAGCAGATATAAACAGATGTGGTGCCATCTCCCGGCAGTACCGCAGAACTATCAGAAACCATATGGCGACTAAAAAAATCTAAATTAAATAATGCCAAACCAAGCCTGACCCCTCTGCAATGCCTTGGGGTAAAGCAGCAGCTCAGCATAACCCACTGTTATTAATTAAATAAACCAATCAATAGCAAGACCCTCATGTCAGAACATCATGGAGAAATTAATTTCCCATTCAACGGAAACAGGGACACAGCATCAAGGTAACAACCAATCAGTCAATCAATCAATCAATCAATCAATCAATCAATCAATCAATCAATCAATCAATCAATCAATCAATCATCTATCTATCTATTTATAATGTTGTTAGTACTTAAGACTGTAGAGGCTAAGAAGTGCATTGCTATTACGCAGTATAAATAAGGATGTTTAATCACTTCGACCAACTCTGCAGTTACAGCTGAGCCTCGACAGCTTTAGCTTCCGATTCAGTCAACACCAACATTCATACTGTATTCCCAGCGCTATTCCAGTCTTTTCCCTCTTGGAATCATATATCTTTGGGGGTTTTTTTCACTGGATCTTGGACCTTTCTTGATTGTTTCCACAGTTTGCTGGGAGATGCTAATAGCCGTTAGCTGCTTCCTGGTTAATCCCCTGCAGCACACGTGCAGCGTCATACTTCCGTTGTTATGATAAATAAATAAGAAGTGCTTTATTTACTAACAAACTGAGTAAAAACAAATCGTAAAACACCAAACACATTCTGTGTTGTGCTGTACATTTACTGTGTTGGAGCTGGTGCTGATCCCACAGATTGTGTAAACTCAGAAGCAAGGGAGCTTGAAGGGTCCCAATTAAGAGAGGTTGAAGAATACCCCTTGCATGTATAAAGATTCTGGGACAAAAAAAAACAAAACTTAGTACACACACAACACACTGAACTCTTTTGGATAAGAAGTGAAATATGTTCAAAAGATAGAAGAAGAAGTTAAAGGAGCAATAAGCAAAACTTCACTATTTTGGATAGAAAGAACTAAAAAAATAATGATGTGAAGAACTAAAGGTAATATTTCAGATGGACTATGGTATGACGTCACACCGCAGCTCTCTGTGTTGTTCTCCAGTCTCTTGTTTACATAGCTGGGCCAGACCGCGGGTGTACATGCACGAGTGTGTATGTACGTGTATGCCAACAGCTGCCACTCAGGGCAAATATGTGCATAGAAGGTGACGCATGGGAGGGAAAGGAGGGGCCGGGTTTTGTTTTGGTCTACAGACTGTGCTCAAGCACCACCTAGTGGTGACATATCACTTATTACTCCTTTAGTTTGCCTTCTGATTAAGCACTTATGATTGCAATGTTCTGTCTGAATGAGAATCCACACCAAACTGTCTGATAGCTCCGTTCTGATGTTTGACTCAGATTAATTTGACAGAGTTAGTTAATTCAAATGGAGACTGCTACTGTTGCCATCTATTGAGCTTGACTGCACATTACTGCACAGACTTTATAGCACTGTTCTTAAAACTGTCTAGAGAACTCTGATTTTGGTCACTGCTGTCTTTTTCTGTACCTTTTACTTTAAAGAATTTCGAGTTTAGCTGTCTGGATGTACACGTTCCACAAGATTCAAGCCCTGTCATTCTTCATGACTCTTGGCGGGGTCCAACTTTGACTTGGGGAATTCCAGTTCAGTTTGGGAGCAATGCTAATGTTAATTTTTTTTTCAACATTTTTGTCATGGTGTTCTTGCCTGCATCTTACACCCTGCTATTATGTGCAGAACTGTCTCTGGATCATCTTTTTACAGTCTAAATCTTGGGTCCTTTCTAGTGTGGTAGACACTGGCATATGTAGCTATTGAGCTCAGCACCAGTGTTTTTGCTACCACAATTTATATGTTCAAGCTGTCCTTCAGTCCAGCTTTCTCCAGCCCCAAGTAAGATTTCTCAATAGCAACCCCTTTCTTAATTTGTAAGATTGAATAATCAATTGAAATTGATGCTATAACTCTTCAAGCAAATATTGTGTTGGAGTTATCATGATATGAAAAACATTTGCTGCCAAGATACGTACCTTGACACAGAAGGTATGTACTGAAGTTATTTAACAGAAAATAACACATGACTTATGAACTGAAATGGTGAAAATGTCTGCCAGCTACTTTATAGTAGTGATCAGATGTTTCTGTGTAAATTTACTTACAGATATACTTTGTTCAGGGGAAATTGAAAATTGAATCATCGTATAGTTCCATTATTCACATCAATACTACCTCTGCTTCATATTTTGTTGGGACTTTATTTTTGAAATGGAGGAATGCAGCAAGATGAGTTTTGTGTCATAATGATCACCTATGTCTTGAAAAGAACATTTAGTGTGCTCTTCCTTTAAACTAATAAAGACCTGTTTGGCTGCCTCATGATGACAGATGGTATTTGTTCCAAGTCACAAGTCTTCATGTCATCACGTACAATAAGCTCTACTCCCTTATTGCGCATTCCATGCTAAAGGTAACTACAATTCCCTGCAGGCATCGTCCTAACACAGGACGGATCATTTTATCTTCTGGTTTCAATTGCTCCCTTTTTCAGGCCCTTTTGGCCTTGTTCAGTTTGTCCACTTTATCTTTTTGTTTCTAAGTTTATGTATCATGTGCATTATACTGCTTTAAAGACAGTATGGTTAAGAGAATAAGATAAGAAATACCTTTATTATCCCACAATGGGGAAATTCAGGCATGATTGTGGCAAAGAACGGACATTGTTACACACTAAATCAGAGCTGAAAAAAAACAAGCTCATCTGATCTAAAGTTAATCCTAAAACAATAGTAAATGAATTTATCAGAAAGGCACAAATGAAAGTAAAAAAATAAAACCAGAGTAAGTATTGCACAATTATTGATAACATGGCATATTCAGATAAAAGTTAAGTATTTAAGTTAAACAGAGGAAATACAGGAAAACATGCAATATGCATGACTGTACAAGCAACACCTCAGAGCAGCTAAGATGTGCACAAGTGTACCTTAGCATCCGAAAAATCAATGATAATCAGATAAGAAATGCTATTTTTCTTTAGACATAAAAAATGCAGCAGCCGATTAACACAACCATGTGAGAGAAATATGCAATATGCATGTTTGTACAAGCAATACCCAGAGTAGCTAAACATGAGCAATTAAATATCAGCATCTGAGAGACAGTGTAAATGATTCATGATCAGATCAGAACCCATGCGACCATTATCATGTTGTAAACAGGTATTGAGTTTGTTGTGAGCAGCAGAGATAACGTCTAACAGCAGTGCGGATGAAGCACTTGTGGACGCGCTCTTTTGAGCATCTGGGGTGCAGCAGTCTGCCACTAAAAGAGCTCTCCAGCTCTGCAACAGCTTCATGGATGAGGTGGGTGACATTGTCCATCATTGATGTTGTATTTCTTACCGTCCTTTTGTCTTTCACCACCTGCACACTGGGAACATCCCAGGACAGAGCTGGCCTTCCAAATGAGCTTATCCAGCTGCTTCCTATAAGCTATGGATATACTGCTGCTCCAACAGACAGCACCATACAAGATGGCTGATGTTACCACAGAGTTGAAGACGGTCTGCATCCAATAGGATGGGTCTGCGCCTGCAAAAGTCTACCACCAGCTCCTTTCTTTTTCCTGCATTTATCATGAGATAGTTTTGCTGGCACCAGTCTACATTGCTCTCTATCCGCTATCGTCCTCATCTGTGATGTGACCGACTATGGCAGAGTCACCATATAACTTATGAAGGTGGCAGCCTGGTGAGCTGATGGAGAAGTCTTCAGTGTACAGAGGGTGAACAGAAACTGTAGCAGCACAGTTCCCTGTGGTGTTCCCGTACTGCAGACCTGCCTGTCAGAGACACACCCCCGTGTCCTCGACCAGTAGGGTAATCCAATATCCACACGTATGGGTAGTGGTCCACTCTTAACTGTTCCAGTTTGTATTTCAGGAGTTGTGGTTGGATGGTGTTGGACGTGCTGGAGAAATCAAAGAACATGATCCTTGCAGTGCTCCCAGGTTTCTCCAGGTGGGCCAGAGCTTGGTATAGCACGTAGATGAGGCCTCACCAGGGGCAATGATGGTTGAGGATCAGCCTCTCAAGGGTCTTCATCAGGTGTAATGTTAGTGCTACTGGCCTGTAGCTGTTTAGGTCTTTGGGGTGTGCATACATACATACATACATACATACATACATACATACATACATACATACATACATACATACATACATACATACATACATACATACATACATACATACATACATACATACATACATACATACATACATACATACATACATACATACATACATACATACATACATACATACATACATACACATGGCTTAAATGGTGAAAAGGCTATTTTGTTTTTGGTTTTTGGAGATAATGTTGCATGTTTGGAAAGCTGGGTTTAATCTGTGGCCAGTCAGGCTGTGGTGATCGAGGCTTCTCTAATTTTAGGCCTGTAGGTCTGCAATTCCTGAGTCTGCTCTACAACTCGGGCAGTGTGGCTGATTGTTTCCAGCCATGATGGAGTTAATGAGGGGGTGGTGGTTATCATGATACGCACTTACACACTGTAAGATACACTCATGGACTCAAACAGACCCATAACTGAATAATCATACACCCATATGTGTGTATGTGTGTGTCTTTCAAGGCACAGCACATTGGCTCTTTCAACAACCCACAGGGTCACTCTCCTAATCTCTTATTAGTGGTCTCCTTTGCTAGACACGCAAAAAATCTATGTGTGCTTACATAGACACACACACATACACACCTTAATGTAACCTTACTTGCGCAGTTCACAGTACGGTATTTAATGTGCGTTAGGAGCCTTAAATTTAAACCAGATGCAGCACAGTTGGAGCAGATCTGCTAAATCTCTGTCAAAAGATGAGTGAGTCATTGTTGTACTTGGACGTGCAGTCATGCATGTGTGTTTTGTTGTATCATGTGATACTTTGTGATTAACCTTGAGGAGAAATCATGGCAGGGAAACAGGAACAACTTAATATCTCAATAGCCTGATAATTGAGTTTGGTATTTTTTTTTATTTTGGGGAAGTTACTTTGACAAAACTTCCACATAAATGTTTTCAAAAAAGCAATTTGTATTTATGTTACGTTTTGCTCATGGAACAGCTTTAAAAAACTGAAGAAATCCACTTATAAGTCTGCTTCACTGAGAAACATAAACAATGTAATCAAACAATTAACTTTCTGGCCTCTACCTTCAGTTTTCAGTCTTCAGTAAAAGGGGTTAAAGCTACTCCTGATGCTGCATCAAAGTTGAAGACACTTTAAACCGCAGCCATGAAATTGACGATTAATAGTGTGGGAACACAGGACTGCATTTTCCCACGCTTTTCCACTCATGTGTTAAGATTTTCCCATAGTTCAGCCCATCTTCTTCGAGCCAAATGTCCCAAATCTAATGTGACTGGAAAGGTTTAGTTCTATATGGCTACTGAAGCCAAGTTTCGGCTGTCCCTGCTGAGTGTTGGTCTCTTACCATTGCTGTCTTCCCAGCTGGCTGTTTCTTTCAGATAGTTTGAGTTGCGTGCAAACCCAAAAATGTAGTGTTTGCAAACCTTTTACACCCAAACAATTTGAATTCATGAGGGAAGTTCTAAGATTTGTTTGGTGTTTTCCTGTTTCTTCATCTAGTTTATCATTCTTACTTCCACTTTCTCACAAGAGTAGATCAAAACAAAGCAATTCATACTTTGCCTATACAGTTGAATGGGTTTGTTGCTGTGAAAAAACCCGCCCCAAAAACAATCTCCTACTTTTTAGATTTCTTCTAGTTTTTACTTTTTAAATTTATCTGTGAAACCAATTTTAACAAATGATAAAGATACCATAGTTAACACAAAATGCAGCTTTAAAAAACTGATGTTTTTATTAGAGGGAAAACAGCTGTTCAAAACAGTTTTGCCCTGTTTGAAAAAGTAATTGCCCCCAAACCCTAACCCCAGTGATTTTGGGCTGAGTTACACTTTAAGTCTGGACTTTTACTGGGCCAAACAAACAAAAAAAAACTCATTTTATTTCTTGAACGGAGCAATACGCAAAAGTTTGGCTGCTAAGCACTGTCTGTAGACCAAAACTAGATCCATGGCAAACCATGCCTCTGTCTACCTACAAAATCTAAGCAACAGACCAGTTATCCGATTCAATTTCACATTTTTCATAAAAAGAAATGCCCTGAATGTATGCAAGGATCATGGTGGGCAGCTCACAGGCCTGCTGGCCTGCATTAACAAATGCTAGCTGTGTTAGCTGGGCTACAGGCTTCTCGCATCTCATAACAGTAACGCCTGACCCATTGATGTGGTCAAACTAACAATTAACCCACATGCCACAATTGTAGCATTACATTGAATCGAAACAACATAGCAACACAAGTCTAACGAGACTGGAACACCAACAAAAACAAACATTTGACTTCAAGCTGTTACCTGTCTGGAGGAGAAAAGCTAGCTCCAAGTCAAACTGGAGCTGCTTCTGCTTTCGAAATGCTCTCCACCTTGGAAACGCGAGGCCAATGCTAGTCCTTGTTTTGTCCTTTTCCTTATTTGACAACTTTTTTGCCAAAGACCATTGTTATTTTGCGGTAATAAGTGGTCCTGATCATCTGCCCGTGATGTGGCTGTGGCATTCTCGGGGGAGGGAGGGGCTAAGCCCTGAGTGACAGCTATTCACGTGGACGTAAATGCATGTGCCGCTGGCCAAGCTTTGTAAACAAGAGACTGGAGAACAACACAGAGAGATGGTGTGTGACATCATACCATATTCCATCTAAAAAGATACAATTAGTTCTTCACAAAACTAACAGTTCTTTCTATCCCAAATAATGAAATTTTGCTTATTGTTCCTTTAAGTTATTGATGTTGGCATTAAAACATTACAAGCCTTTAAACCCAACCAGGATCTGCTGATTAAACGTTTGAGACCGTAGCCCAAAAAAGTCAAACTCTGTCCATAAATCTAACTTTTAAGTAATTTGTGGTGAGGTATTAACATTGTCAACATCCCTCTGGTGGTGAAAGCAATAAGAACTTGTCTTTGAACATGGCAGGATTGTTTACAGGAAAAAGCAAAGCCTCTTGAAACAATCCATCTCTGACAAAAATTAACATAAGAAGGCTACATTTCTTAAAAGAGCTTCAACAGGTTGGGACAGAACAGTCAAGTGGTGGACCCTGAGCCGAAGGGTCTAGTAGGCTGTCCGTGAAGATTCAGGCAGATTATTGACCCAAACTAAGACCCGTACTAATGTTGACTACAGCCTTGTGACCGTAAGATGGCATCTGTTAGAGGATGGCTAAAATAACAAAAACGTTTTTCAGTGGTAGGAAATCTACCCATGTGGATTTTGCAAAGGAGCACAAAGAAGGTACACTTAAAAGTGGATGGTGGATTATTGAAAGATGGAAGTGCTCTGGACGTCTATGCACAGTTCCCAATACCTGTCTGAAAAAGGACTTATTAGAGAAAAATACCATTCCCTTTAGAACCATTCCACATTTTCCTCTGATCTAAATCCCATTTGACCATCCCTCAATATGCCCCAAAATGTGTTGTAATGTGACTATGTTTCAGGAAGGTATCAAAAGGTGGAAAAGGTTTGCTCTAGTAATCACTCAGTTGGTCTGAGACTCTAATCTTTGATGTGTGTTGAAGTGCAATTTTTTTGTATATTCTGTATGTCTACACAGAGACTTTGGTCGGTCTGTCAGCTTTTGTTTGTGCCAGTTGTTTGATGTTTGCTTTCTGCAGCAGGGGCAGGAAAACAGAGGATCTGGGCACCACCAACAAAGCTAGTTATTCACCTGTCCTAAGCCACCCTGTCCAACAGGTTACACATTTAACTGCCACACAAATGTGTTTACCCGCACCTGCTTCTTTCTATCGCCCTTCAGATGTGACATTCATGTCAGCATAATAATCCTCTTTAGTGTACAAGTAGCGTGGGGTGGGTGCAATGGAAAAAAGCTCAATTAAGCTGAAAGGAAGAGATGAAAAATCTGTTCACAAATACAAATTGAAAATAAGAGAGGGGAAGATATAATTATTAGGATTGTCATTCTTTTCTAATTAATCTTATCTGCTTTATGTAACTGCGTTTAAATAGACAACACTGTTGGAATATGGTTTTCCTTGTTCCATCAGCATGTAGTTGAGTTTTCATTTTGTGCATGTATTTTGTATTTTAATTTTTGCAAACTACTGCACATTCAGGGCAAGACATCCATTATTAAGATGTCTTAGTGGATTTTAGTTAAGCATGTGCAGTTAGACCCATCATTCTTCATACCCCAGGCAGATTTAGATTTCAAATGATTTTCATTAAACCAAGAGGTTTGAGTCCTGGGTGAAATTAAAAAAAAACAAGACAGGTATATTTCAAAGATTTCAACAGTGTTGAAAAAAAGTGATTTATCTGTTTATATTTTGAAAAAGGTATATGAAAAACTATTTGAACCTTATTCCATGATTAAATTGATTTCTGGCATTACAGCAATCATAGCCTTCTTGCAATTCCTGTTTAACCTATTGCATGTCTCAACATGTTTTGTGACATCTTTGGTTTTGGGTTCAATGAATTTGAGGTTGGAAGGCCTTGACATCACCCTAATTTTTTTAATTAATACTCTCTCTGGGCCACTCCAAAACACACATTATAATTCCTTCGACTCACAAGAAACATTCATCCATCTATCTATCCATTTTCTATATCTACTTATCCGTGCAGGGTCGCAGGGTTGCTGGTGCCTATTTCCAGCAATCAATGGGCAAGAGGCGGCGTACACCCTGGACATGTCGCCAGTCTATCACAGGGCAACAAAGAGACACACAGGACAAACAACCATGCACACTTATGCCCAAGGGCATTTTAGAGACCAATTAACTTTACAGTCATGGTTTTGGACTGTGGGATGAAGCTGGAGTACCCAGAGAGAACCCATGCATGCACAGGGAGAACATGCAAACCCCATGCAGAAAGACCCCAAGTCGAACACTGTTCAAACCAAAGACATTGTTGCTGCAAGGCAACTGTGCTACCAACTGTGTAGCTCACAAGACACATGGTGAAAGTCTGCAAAGGGTGTTAAATATTTGGCTCTTCTGTTTGTTTATTGACTTTTAGTAAACTGAGCAGTATGAACAGAAAAAAAACAGGGTAATATTTTGTGTTCTTTCTAAAACTTTGCAATAAAACTATGTTAGGATTTAGGTGCAAGAACTCTTTTGAGATGCTGATGGTTGGGAGAAGGTTGGGAACACTGACTCATTTTATTGTGGTTTAATACACCGTCCTCCTGGTCCAGCATACGCGTTTTTACATGATTTTATCCTCTGTTATTACTTGAGAATGTTTCAATCCTTGGAGAGATGAACATTCACATTGATGATGCTTTTTGCAAGGCAGCGTCAGAGCTACTGACACTCAGAGTCGTTTCATTTTAAACAGCATGTTTCTGGATCTACACATTCCAAAGGCCATACATCAGATGTAGGTTTTTCTTTCGGCCTTCACATAGACCAGATGAGTGTTGTTGATGTTCCTTTTTCTGATCACTGCTGTGTGTATTTTAATTTGTCTTTTAATTTAGACAGTCAGTCTCAGAAGGTGATTTCCCGAAGGCGAATTATAGATCAAAATGCTATTGAGAATTTCTCTGATCTTTTTGAGCCAAATCATTTTGATTGTCACAGTGATGCTGACTCTTTTAATCGAGTCTTTTAATAGTCACTGTTTGTCCGTTCTAAATGAGGTTGCTCCTATAAGGTAAAAATATCTTTTAAATACCCTTGCCCTTGGATGTATGAAGATATATTGTTGTTTAGGAGATCATGTCATAAGGTGGAGCGTTTGTGGAAATCTACAAGACTTGAAGTCCACAGTTTGCTTATAAAGGAAATCTCTTTGCTTAATGATAAGATTAAACAGCCCAGATCTGCATATTTTTCTAATCTTGTGAACATAAACAAGAAAAATCCTAAAGTCTTGTTCGATACAATCATTAATATTGTATCACCGTCAACTCTGCTGGTACCAACAGAGGACTGTAACAGATTTGTAAACGTTTTTGTGAAAAAAGTTGATACCAGGGCAAGTATAAATCTGTCTTTTGATAGCATGTCTAGTATTGGCCCTTCAGTGTGTTTATCGTCCTCATTTACTCCTGTCACTGTGGAGGACATTAAAGTTTTACTGAAAAAGATTCAATTCTCTTCCTGCTGCCCGTTGTACCGACAGCACTGTTCTTAAACGTATTTGATGTTGTCGACCCAGGTCAAACTCTTGAACATTTCTCTTTCTACTGGATCAGTCCCAAACTTATTCAAACAAGCAGCCTTAAGCTCTATTTTGAAGAAAAAAAAACAATTTGGGCTCATTGGATCTGTGTAATTATAGGCCAATTTGCCTTTTCTGGCTAAAGTTTTGGAGAAGCTTGTGGCAGGGCAGCTTCCACTTTACTGGAACAAAATCATATTTTGGATAAGTTCCAATCTGGTTTCCGTAAGATGCACTGCACTGACACAGCTCTGTTAAAGGTGTCTAATGATATATTTATGGTTGCAGACTCTGGTCAGTACACTGTATTGGTTTTATTGGATCTGTCCTCAGCTTTTGACATGGTCGACCATAAAATTCTGTTACATCGACTACAAAATGAGTTGTGATTTTCTGGTACTGTTCTTAAGTGATTTTCTTCTTATCTGAACAACAAAGTTTCCCATGTTTGTGAATAATATGTCTGAAGTCATGCTTCTCTTGCATGGTGTTCCTCAGGGCTTGGTCCTAGGCCCACTTTTGTTTCTTTTGTACATCAGCCCCCTTGGGAAGATTATTAGCAGCTTTAAAAATGTGTCTTTGTCTCTATCGCAGGGCAACACAGTCACACTCACACCTAAGGAGAATTTAGAGAGGCCAATTAATCTAACAGTAATGTTTTGACCCAGGGTTGGACTCAAACCCAGGACCTTCTTGCTGCAAGGCAACAGTGCTCATAGCCCCAGAACAGAAAGTTTCTGTGACCAAACAACACCTCGGTTCCCTAAGCTCCTCATCGCAACCCACTCTAAGAAACATTGGTGTTCTTTTTGACCAGTTGATGTCCCTGGATTCCCATTCAAAATTTTTGTTAAAAATTGCTTTCATCACTTGAGAAATATCTCTAAATTGAGGGCAATAATTTCCTAATCGGACCTGGAGATGATTATTCATGCTTTTATTTCATCTCGTTTCGATTATTGTAACTTTCTTTTTATTAGTTTTAACAAATCAGCAGTCACTAGTCTCCAGTAGGCCCAGAACGCTGCAGCAAGGCTTTTAACAGGAACAAACAGAAGGGCTCACATCACACCGGTTTTATCCTCTTTACATTGGCTACCTGTCAAATTTAGAATTGATTTCAAAATTTTAGTTTGGACTTTTAGATCTTTTTATGGACAGGCCCCCAATACATCCCAGACCTTTTAATCCCTAGCTCTTCTGGCCACACTCTCCGGTCCTCAGGCCAAAACCTTCTGAAGGTCCCTAAGACCCAGTTTAAAACTCGAGGAGACCTCTGCTTCTAAGCTGTAGCCCCCAGACTGTGGAATGCCCTGCCCTTGTCTCTCTGTGTTGCCGACTCTGTTGAATCCTTTAAAAGGCAGATGAAGACACTTTTATTTTGGTGTTTACTTAAATGTATGTTTTTTATGTTAGCCTTATAAGCTGTTCTTGTGATATTTCTATCTGGCATTGATTACACTCTGTAAAGCACTTTGTGGGATTTTTATCTGTGAAAGGTGCTATATAAATAAAGTTTACTTACTTAATAACAGGGCAGAAAACAGTTGAGGTCAGGACTGAGGTTCACTTTCCAGCAGAAAGATGTCCCTTAACATACAGTAAGAGGTACACTTGATTGATTTAGATAGTTTATTCATATGTTAGAATGGCTCAGTGAAAGTTTAGACCTGAATGCAATGGGAAATCTATGGAAAAACTTTAAAATTGATTTTGATTTTGAACAAGTCCAACTAAGTTTGAGGTTTTTGCAAATAAGTGAACAAAAAATTCAGTCTCTGGACACGTGAGGCTGATAGTCATCACCAAAAGACTTAGGACAAGATGGCTCTACAGAATATGGACTCAATGTGCCTAAATACAAATCCACTTAAAGCTTTCTCATTTCCATTTGTCCACAATTTTATCCTATGTATGCCTTTGCTTCCATTTTGCGACTTGTTTGTGTTCTTTTCTCAAAGTAAATTAATTACTCTGTGAAACACATTAAACTTTAACATGACAAAACCAAAGAGAATCCTTTTGCAAGGCACTGTGAACTCTTATTGCTGTTGTGGTTATTTGGACTGCAGAGTACTTCACCACAACATGCATGAAACACCTTTTTTAACCAATAGAAACATTACAGTCCCTTTCAGAAAGCAGCTCTGTGATAAACCTGCAAAAACAATATCACCTTAATGGCATCTTTGGCTGATCCAACTGCAACACTTGAGGTGGATGTACAGCAATGTGCATTTACATCACAGCGCCGGTGAGTGACAGCAGCAGGTACATTGTAGTGCTACTCACAGTGCTCCACACTTATCAAACTCAGCTCTGTGACTACCTCCTTTCGCAGCCCATGAAAATATAGTGTAGTAGGGACCAAATATTTTCCTAAATAACACACCAAAGGATGGAGATCATGTCTAGATCCCAGGGATTTACAGAGCATCAGGGTGACTTCAGATGCTGCTCAGTCTGTAGCAAATGTAAATAACAGACATATTTTGTGGATAGCATAAAACCAATTGGTCTGGTAATGGTTTGGGGAGGAATTAGTATGTCTGTATGTATGATAACAACCGTGAGCATTGCAGGCATTCATCCAGCAGGTCCTAGAATAATTTCCAGCTCCCTTTCAAATTAGGCTTCATGAGCCAACCTTTGTGAGTGTCCAGCAATACATCAATGAGTCACAGAGAAATGTTCACACGGACCCTGATCTCACTTTGCTCATTTTTTGTAACAGTCGGGTCCTTATTTGCATTAGATCTGCAGGCTTTTTTTTCCTTCCCTTTGGGCCAGTCTGATGTTGACTCCACCTATGTTTGCATACCAACACGTATGTGCTTTGCATATCAATACATTGGTCGTTTCTGCCAGTACCACGCAGTACTGGCTAGCTCCATTCACGGCTCACTCAGGAGGATTTGCTGGGTGTAACAAAACCCAGTAATTGCAGCTTGATGGAAAACACTAATACAACTCGTAAAAACACTTAAGACTGGCACAATTACTCTTTCCAGCAGACAAAGCCAAGAAATGGCCCATTCAATGCTCTCTTCAAGTCAACCAAGTTTTGACTAACAAACCAGCAGTTGTCATTTCAGGGGTTATCTTTTAACTTCAATTTGTAATCTAGACTGTTTAAACTGAAACAAATCTACAATCGTCGCAATGTGCATTTTAAATCTAACCAACGTATGACAATTATGTGCTCATTTTATTTTGTTATCTTCAGAAATGTCTAAAGCCACAGCTAAACTGAGCTAATTGTCAAGTTTATATAGAACCAAAATAGTTTGAATATCATTAAAAAGAAGCTTTACCTGCTTAGTTTATTTTAATGTTCAACTAAAACAGGACACACTTGCCTACAAACCTTCAGATATCTCATCAGACAGCCCAAAACATTGCTGCGCTCAGAGCATGACTATGGCTGATTCACAGTTCCCATGGCCCCTATTCTGCTGAGTCCTGACACTTTTGCCCCCCTTCATCCTTTCACCGGTTGCGTCTCCCCCCACAGTCTTTGTTTTGATTGATGGCAACATTATTTTCGCCCTCTTTTACTAATTATCCTCTGTGATGATGGTAATGAGTGTTCGTCATTTAAGCCAAGCCTTTGTTAGATTCTCCAAACTCGCTGGTGTGTTATGCTTTTTGCTGTGGTGAGTCCAATGTGGAGTTCACTTGTGCAAAGACAAAGAAGAGCTTGTTAGGCACTCACAATCAGTAGATTTGAGTTCTGTTGACTATGAAAGATGGGAGTTGATGGGGGAGAAGCAATGATAACAAGAGCTTCAGGGTGGTTAAGTTATGTGTGCAGGTTTTTTTTTTCGCCTGCCTATCTGCTTGCATGAATAAGTATTTGTGCTAGCTTTGTGTGTAAATATGCACATACAAGGACATTAGATTTTGTGCACAGCAATTATTACATAAAACCAATGAAAAGTAATTTTGCTCTAATGCAAGTTCATCATCACATTGCAAAAGGTCAGATACAAATGCAACAGCTTTATCAGAATTTCACTTCTCAAACCTTTTCAGTTGTTGGCTTCCTGAATGTCCAAAAAAGTTAAAAAAACAAAAAAAATAGACTTTTCCGAAGTTTGAAGACGTTTCGCTTCCTATCCAGAAAGCTTTCTCAATTCAACAGAATTGCTTCCTGAAGCTGCTTTCTGAATGGTCATCTCAAAGAAGAATCCAGCTGCACTAGGAAATCTTTTTTTCTTATCTGCTTCCTTAATTTATCATATAATTACAAAAATAATCCAATTTACTGCTACAGACAGCCCCCCAGAGCCATCCTTAGCCTGTGCACATGTGATTGTGCAGTTAATTTTCATCTTCTGTCAGCTCAGTTGATTCTTTTCTAATTGTCAAATTGTCAAATGATAAACAAGTCATCTTGAATAAGCTGCTGTAGCCTGGCTACCTTTCCTGGTATCTCAGGCTTTTTCCTTTCTTGGGATGTTTTTTTTATCATCCTGCCTTCCCTCATTAGACTTTCCAATTGCTGGAAGGGCACAGAGGACCAGAACAGAATTGGTATGCTCAGAACTAAATAGTTGGTTTTCTTTACATTAGAGTTCTGATTGAGAAAACAACAGAGGTGTTTTTGTTTTGTTTTTTTGATAAAAATGTATTATTATTATTTTTATATACCGTATTTTTCAGGCACACTTAAAAATTTATGGTGCGCCTTATAATCCGGGGCACCTTATATTTGATTACTGACCGATTTTATGTGGTACAATGTGCTCAAAAATCTGTTCAAATGTGTAAGTACGACTTTGGTTAGCAACGAAGCCACTCCGTCAATGGTTATTCGGAGCATTATGGCACAGACATGTATACGTAGACGCCCCGTCGTCGGGTGAGAGGCGTGCCGACAGAGTGGCCATCTTAGGTCAGACCAAGCTGTGCTCAGACAGAATACACATCAATGCAGCAAAATGTACTTTATGTTTTCAGACACTCTGAATCCGGTGAATTCTCACCGATTTCCAGCTAAATCAACTGACTGCAAACATCACCCTTTAGGGGCTACATGGGACCAATTAATTGAATTAAATGATTGTCTAACTTAATAAATAATTTCGATTTTGTATTGAAAGTAAGCAAACTTCCAGAGCTACGTCCCAGGAAGCCCGACTTTTACTCCGCTTATGGGTGCGCAAATAAAAGGACACTAGGAACCAGATCCTGGGGAATTACCTTCCATAAGTAAGATTCTATGATAGATAATCCTCATGCTTTACAGTTACAGTTTTTGCGGCATAAACACAGTATGTGCTAATGGGTAGCAGGGATGGAAGTAGAGAAAAGTACATTAAACACCAAAAACAAACAAAATGGTCCTAAATTACTGGATAGACATGATTTATGGGGGGGAGGGTAAAATAATATGCAGTATTTTTGGTTTTGCTATGATTTTGTTATGTATTTGATTCTAAGATGCGTTATTAGGTTTTTTGTTGATTTTGTTTCCCAGATCGCGGTTTGTATTATATCATTTTTAAATGCTGTTATGAGCACCTTTGCTCTCACTTGTCTGTATATAGTTTTGCTCCTATAGATTAGATTAGATTAGATTAATATGTAACTGCAAAATATCTAAGTGCGTGTACATTTTTCATCCAGTTTGACTTCAGTTTAAATAGTTTTGGTTCTGAATAAATATGTGTAATCTGTCTGAAAGGTCACAATCACTGTGTACATATGATTAAAATGAGATCTGAGCTGCCTCCTATTCATTCTGACAGCAGCTGTCTGATCTGTGGTCTGACCCAAGATGGCCGCCCTGTAGGCACGTCAGCCTAGCGGCCGGCAGCGTCCAATGGGGCGTCTACGTATATGATGTCTATGCATTATGGTACACTGTACAGCTTGTGTCACTACCTGATCGGACCCCTGAGCTGTCTACAAGACTGCCTGACTGTAATGTTGAAACTAGACGTGCACTCATGTAAAGGCCCCCCACATACTCGGGCATAGTTCACTCCGCGGAGGTCCGCGCGTACTCGAGGCGTAGTGAAGGCGTACTCTGCGCACACTCCACGCATACAGGTACATGTCACACTATAAGAAGTGTTTGCATAGATATAGATATATAGATATAGATATATTAGGGCTGGGCAACGATTAAAATCTTTAATCGCGATTAATCGCATAATTTGCCTGATTAATCATGATTAATCGCATTGTATGCGCAAACTCCAAGAATGAATTCAAAAGTAGTGTAAAGAGCACTTTTATTTTAATGTTCTGCTGCCATATGAACAAAAGTGTTGTAACATTTGTAGCACTTATCAGTTACACATATTTAGTGTAAAGCTCAACTTAAACATGTAAAACCAAAAATAGCAATAATAATAAATTAAAGCTTATTGCCACTGACAGGAAATTCTCTTTATGGGGAAAAAATCTACCAAAAAACAGGCAATTTCTGAGGTAACAGCAGGGAGCAGCATTACCATTTTATGTTCAATACCAAAGTGTGAAGCACAAAAAAAGGTCTACAGTAGCTATCCACTTCGCCATTACATTGGTTAGCTTCTCTGAGTCATTGAATTGTTTGGTGATGTCTACAGTGTGTTTGGCATTTAAGTGATATGTTAAGCTCAAGGTGCTCCGGTGATAAGAAAGTTTAACTTGGCAGTGGTTACAACTAACTTGTTTCTGTCATATTCGTTGCTGGAAGAACTTTAAACTGAAATGCTTGCTAACTCGATATGCTTGCATGTTTATTTGATGTTAACACGCGTTTTTTTGTTGTTGCTTTCTCGCATGCATATAGTGAATGGCAGGGAAAAAACAGGCAAAAATACATGGATACTTTGAAGCGAGAAACGACTTCACCGACGGCGTCGATGCAGACCCCCCCCCCACTTCGCCAGTCATCCGCACAAAACTTGTTCCGGCCGCCAACTCACCGCCTCGCCTAAGCAAATTCCTGCGGGAAACACCGCCTCCCGCATGTCGGCTTTGTTTTTTTCCGCGTTTTCCTTTTTCCAGCCAGCATCTTTCTTCCTGTTTGAATCCGAGGCTGGGCTGACAGCGAGGTTATTGGCGCATTATCGCCACCTACTGTTCTGATCCAAACCCCTACACCGCAGCAACAGACCTTCACAAAATAAAAGCATGTGAGCAACATGCGTTAATGCGCAAGTAAATATCGCCGTTAATAGTCTAATGAATTAACGCGAAATAAACGCGTTAACTTGCCCAGCCCTAATATATATATATATATATATATATATATATATATATATATATATATATATCAGGGGTTAAAGTTCTCCGTTGCTGCGATGGATTTCCGTCATTTGGAAAATGAGCACAAAAAGTTTCGTCTAGACTTCTTATGCAAGGTATTAAACAGAAGCTGCTTTCATCCAATGAAACCTGGCAGAGCTGGGACATTAGCCAATCAGAAAGAGAGTAGGGCGGGTCTTTGTGAAGCGGACATCTGCCAATCTGAGTTTTATCGGAGTTTCATCATTTTAACTTTTGGGAGAGCATTTTAAAGTGCCCTCAGATGACATGAATGAAAGTCAAAGTTTTCTTTGGATTTATGCAAACCAGCAGATCACAAAGTTTACCGGAATGAACAGCTGACAACAGCTTCATCGGTAAGTAAGTGTGTCTGTCGCTGCTCCTGCAGTTAATTAATAAATTATTTCCACCTGTGGCCACGTCACCTGTCAGTGTGTATTCCCTCGCTGCCAGTAACTTAGCTGATAAACCAAACAGGGATCTTCTCATGATTCGCTATTACGTTTTATTTAAAACTCAAAGAGTTACACGCTAGCTCAGGCTAATTTAGCATGATGCGCTTTTTCTTTTCTTTTTTTTTTTTTTTTAAGAACGGTCAGAATGTGAAACAGTGTCCCGCATTTCAATGGGTCTGATTCAGAAAAAGTAAAAAAATTCCACCTGCGCTTTTCTGTAACAAAGAAGGCAGAGCTGCATCGGCTGTCAGTCAATAAGCAGCAGCTCCACCTCAGGAGCAGCAGCTCACCAGGACACTCGTTAAATAAAATCACAAGGATTTTGATGCATGCAGATTATTAAGGAAACTACGTCAATAAATAAATAAACTGCAGCTACAACATGGACTGGAGGACGGGTTCTAACTGGGTGAGGCCAGAGAAAGGCGATTCTCAGAAAGCTTTTATGAAGTTATTTTTTATTTTTAAACAGAGTGGAGCGCGATGTGAAGCGACACTGTAGAACCAAGTCGCACTAGAACCAGCTGAGAAAGCCTCCTGTGGTTCTATGGACTCATTTTACTCAACCCAAAATCACCTGCCAGAGAGACAAGCTACAGCAGCCAAGATTACCTACAGCAATATTTAACTTTATGCAAAGTTTAATAACATTTTTCTAATTAAAGTGTTCATCTTAAAAAGCAAGTTCTGTTCTTTTCTGATAAACTTTGAGCAATTTTATTAAACTTTTCAAAAATTTAACATCCCATCCATCCATGGATTTTCTATACCCGCTTTTCCGTACAGGTGTGACGTCAAGCCCTATCTGATGGGGAAACAGGGTAATGGGGGAGGGGGGGGGGACGGCAGGTGGCTCTTCCTAGGCGGGGACACAGATTACATCCTGGACAGGTCACCAGTCACAGGGCTAAAATATAACCGTTTTATTAGACTTCAAAAAGGTTAAATAATGCCTTTTTTATAAACTCATGAGTTGTGATAATTAATTGCTGTGCTATAATAGGAAAAACAGACTGATTATTTTAATGTGCGATCTGTGTTAAATTAAAATATATGACGTCATCATAGTGTTGGTGATGTGTCCTGCATTGTCCAGGTTGTGGTTGGCCTTGTATGTTCATAGGATTGGTTTATATTGAATGTGACAGGGAGCCAGTGGAGTTAATGTACAGGAGTGAAGTAGATGATGTAATGATAAAGCTGCTGTCTTTGTACTAGCTGCAGTTTATGGAGGTTTTCTGGAGGGAAGGGAGCTGAAATTGTAAAGTCAATAGGTGAGAAACAGTTTGGCAAAAGTGTGAAGGAAGAACTTGATGCTGCCGAGATGAAAGTCAACCACGTGATGATGTGGAAAGTGAAGGAGAGGATGGGAGGCTGTCCAGGATGACGCCAAGGCTCTGAAGCTGAAAGGTGGGAGAGATACAGGAATGGTCAATGGATATTGTAGACCTACCAGATTTGGTTAATGTTGACTTTGCACAATAAGCAAGTGAGGTAACTGATGTAGCATGATGTCCACGGCCCGGGAATATATGGGCTGACTTGAACATTTTTTCAGTCAAAGTGATTATTGTTGCTTTAACCCATGATATATATATATATATATATATATATATATATATATATATATATATATATATATATATATATATATACTACGAAGTAACATTTCACACTTGAATTCTTTAGGAAAATCCACACTTTCTTTGATCTCTTTTTATATAAATCAGTGGTCTCAGTCAAATTGGATGGTGACAGTCCTTTTCGAGTCTGATTATTTATTGGATTTAGGTATAAACTTTGGCTGGGCCAGTCCACCACAAGAATATGGTTTGATTGAAATCATTTCATTCTAGTTCTGGCTGTTATGAGATTACCCTGCTGGAAGGTGAACCTTCAAAACAGTCTCAAGTGTTTTGCATCCTCTGACAGGATTTCTTTAAGACATGTCCTCTATTTAGCTCAATTTTTATAAAAAAAAAAAAACCCTAAAGTGTGATGCTGCCACCACCAAGTTTCACCATGAGGATAAGGTATTAATGTTGATGTGTGGGGTTAATTTGCCACCACACATGTAAACAACAACAACAACAATTTTTGCCAACCAGAGCTCTTTGTTCCACATGGTTGCTGTGACTGGTTTGTGGCAATCAGCAAATTTGACTCTCAGATCCTTCTGCCGGAGCTATAGGTCTCTGTAGCTCCACTAGAGATTTCCTTGGTCTCTTGGCTGGTTTTCCCATTAATTCCATCCTTGCCTGACCTTTCAGATTAAGTGTACGGCCATGTCTTGCTGAGTTTGCAGTTGTGCAAACCTAACCCTGCTTTGAAGTTCTCCACAACTTTCTTCTTTCCCTGTCTGCTTTGTTCCTTTGTTTTCATTATTCTGTTTGTTCGCCAATATTTTCTAACAAACCTTTGTGGCCTTTGGAGAACAGCAGGATTTATACTGAGATTAATGTGGCCAGGGGGAAACGACTGAAGGCAATTGGTTGCACTAGGAATTATTTTAGGTGGGCCAGAGAAAGGAGGACTAAATAATTAGCCGTATTAGCATGCAGAGATACACACAGTAATAACTTGTTATTTTGGTAAAAAAAAAAATCAGTTTTCTCTAACCTGGGAGTGGTTGCATGTTCTTGCTATGCATACGTGGGTTCTCTCCCAAGAATTAAGGTTGTTCTTATTTTATTTTCAGCATGAAAGGATGCTGCTGCAATAAAAGATGACGGCTTTTGATGTATCTTACTAGGGTTGCCAGTAAATGTAGAATGCTAGACCATTCTTCTGTCCTAACTTTTCTGATAGATGACATGAAACATAAGGATTTACTTAGTAGTTATTAGGGCTATCGTCCACAGAGTGGCTTGCACCTGATACTTCTCAGTGCCTGAAGGGGTTGTAAAGTTTCGACGTTTCTCAGCTTGTTCGGGCCAGGAAATGTTCAAATTCGAGGCCCAAGTGAAGCCAACTTTAAAGTTTTAGATCCCCGGTTCATTAAACTTCATCCCAGCAATCAGCAACCCTTCCGGAGAAAACCAAAATTAATGTTCACCTGACAAAATAACTACTCAAAGTGTTCTTTTAGGTTTTTATTTTATTTTATACTATAATTTTATAAAGTTGGAAAAATAAAGTTTAGATATAGAAGTACAGGAAAATGGAAGATGCCATGTCATTGCTAAAGAAATCTAATGAAAGGCTTGATATTGCATCCAAGTACCAATAACAGAACTTTTTAGGGGCCATGTTTGTTGGATTATGAGTGATCTGTTTGAATTAAGTGTTTTTTATGTATGTGAGCCAAATTCACATACAATACTTGGAGCGCAACAGTCAGTCCCTGTAATATTTACTGCTCTACATTCTGAGCCACCACCAATATTATTATTGGTTGTGGGACTCATTGCTTATTTAGGGTCTCTACACAGGATTTGCAATGGAAGTACCAGTTTTAATGTAAATTTCAAAATCTTTATAAATGTGTTTGAAGCTGATGAACGGAGGGGTTATCAAATCTCATAAAGAATTCAGAGCCGTGTTAAGGCATTTCAGGATTTACAGAAATTTTGTGGTTTGCTAACGGTACCGCTTTACTTATGTTAATCTTTTTTTCAGATGATTTCCTGGTAAACTAAAGTTCAACAATAAGCATACCATACCAACTTTATTTATAAAGCCCTTTAAAACAACCACAGCTGAAACAAAGTGCTGCACATAACTGCAAACTATATAAACATACATGAAAAGAAAAAAAAATCATGAATATGACATAAAAACAACAAAACATAAAAGATGGAACATAATAACACCATTTTAAAACAAACAAGGTCAAACTAAGTCTTGCTGATGATAAAATCCTGGGGGAAAAATGGGTTTTAAGGCAAATTTTAAAAGTTGACAGTGAAGCAGCCTTGGTAATATGCAGGGGTATTGTTTTCTATTGTTTCTCCTCAGCTGTGGGGCAACAATAGAGAAGGCTCCGCCCCCTCTGAGTTTCGTCATATAAATTGGTACCTGGTAACAAGTCTGTGATGTATTTAGGTGCTAAGCCATTGATGGATTTATAGACTAACAGAAGTATTTTAAAGTCTATTCTCTGAGATAGAAGGAGCCAGTGTAAGGACTTTAGAACTGGGGTGATGTGTTCTACTTTCTTAGTCTTAGTGAGGACACGGGCAGCAGCGTTCTGGATCAGCTGCAGCTGTCTGATGGACTTTTTTGGCAGACCTGTGAAAACACTGTTGCAGTAATCAATTTGACTAAAGATAAATGCATGGATTAGTTTTTCCAGATCCTGCTGAAACATTAGTCATTTAATTAGTCATGGAAATGTTCTTCAGGTGATAGAAGGCCGACCTTGTAATTGTCTTTAGATGCTTTTGGAGGTTCAGGTCTGAGTCCATCACCCAAATTCCTGATCAGCGGTTACTAGCTGAAGCAACTGAAGCTGTGTGCTAACTTTTGATCGCTCCTCTATAGGGCCAAAAATTATTACTTCAGTTTTCAGTTGTACTGATTTGTGCGCATGTCATGTACGCAGCGCTTGAATGGGTTCATAGTCACCTGGTGACATGGTGATATAAAGCTGTGTGTCGTCTGCGTAGTTATGGTAACTGATGTTGTCTTTTATGATCTGAGCTAGAGGGAGCATGTAGATATTGAATAGAAGGGGACCCAGGATGGACCCTTGGGGAACTCCACATGTGATGTTTGTTGTCTCTGATGAAAAGTTGCCTACTGACACAAAAAAGTCCCTGTCCTTTAAATAGGATTTAAACCAGTTGAGTGCTGTACAGCGTGCAAGATCATTCAATCATTTTAAAATGAACTCTGAGATGCACAGGCAAACAGTGGAATGAGGCCAAAACAGGTGTGAGGTGTTCTGTTTTTTTTTTTTTTTTTTTTTAGTACAAATAAAAAAATGTGCAGCATGATTTTAAACCAGCTGCAGATGAGAAAAAAAGGGCAGACGTCCTCCAAAATGAAGTCTGTTACAGTAAAATAAAGGAGACAAAATAAAAGCATGGATCACTGTTTCAAAGAGTTTTCTGTACAGCAAGAATTTCACTTTTGCCAACCACCTTTACAACTGCTCCCGTTTGACTTTACAATTAAGAATCACAATCTATCTTAATTCCCAAATCGGAGACAGTTGTTCGTAAATATGCTGTTGGAAGCCCCAAATCAACAGTGGTATGCAATTTCAGAACTTCTAAGTCCAGGCCTTAGATAAATAATAAATACAGGTAAAAAAGCTCTACAACTGAGCCCTGTGGGACTCCATATGACAGAGGAGCACAGGTTGATTCTACTGTAAGTCTGAAATTTTGACTTAAACACAGATCAGCTAGATAAGATCTAAACCAATCATTGTGTATGTTATAAAGTATTTTACCGAGAAACACATCAAGCTCATGCAAAGTTTCAACAGGTTCTAAGTATTAGGACTTGAGGAGTTTTCCTGTCCATGGCACCAAAAGTTGTATGTGTGGATCCATGGGTCACTTCATTATCACATTTTCTCCATGACATAATGCTTTAAAATGCACTGTTTTTCACCAGAGTTGATCCTGGGGGATGTCTTGATCCTGATTTTTATTTCAGCAGTGTTCTCAGTAAAAATTGGGATGAGCTCCCTTGGACGAGAGCCCAGAGAAAAGTCTCAGGATGCTTCTCTGTCAGTATGACACAAGGTTTATGGTATTTTTTCTGCCATGTTTCCAGACGTGGGCCACAGTGGCGCAAGTTAGGGAGTTCGTCCTGTAGCCGGTTTGATCCCCTGTGCTGACCATCTCAGTTGTTGTGTCCTTGGGCAAGAAACTTCACCCGCATTGCCAGCTGGCAGTGGTCCGATGTGTGCCAGCCTCCCCTCTGTCAGTTTTTCCCAGGGCAGCTGTGGCTACAAACATAGCTCATCAGCCTCAGTGTGTGAATAGGTGAATGATTAATTGTAGTGTAACGCATTTTGGGGTTGTCGGACTTGATAAAGCGGCATACAAGCGCAAGCTATTTACCATGTCCCAAACATAGTTCTTCATCCAAAAAATAACTTTCCTCCTGACCTCTGCAGTTTAATCTTGGACCTTTGTGCAGAATATTAGTCTGTCCTTGACTTTGTTTTTGGAGAGCTGTGGCTTCTTCACTGCTGTTCTTGATAACAGACCAGTGACCAAAGTCACACTCGTACCTGCCTAGTACCATCTCTTAGTGAGCTATTCATTGGTGGTAACTCAGTCCTTTTTTTGGATCCTCGTTAGGATACTATCCTGGTACTTTTTTGGCATGTTTGGACCCATGATGATTTGATAAACTGTTGATTTGGATGAAATCTTACTAGTAAGCAGTATTTACCCATGAAGCCCTCTAGGTGCAAATCAAAAACAAAGCTAACACAGTGCGAACAAGGTTTTTGTAATTACGATAATTTATTTTACTAAGTTTTATTAACTAGGCAAATCACTAAACTTGATGTGATCAGCACATCAATCTACACTCAATTAACCTTGCTAACATGAAAACTGCTGTGTGTAAATTTACTTTTCTGGCCACATTACTGCACTATAACTGGAAGTGTGCGGCTGTATTTTGTAAATGTATAGACCTATCCTGCTGCTCGGATGAAGCCTTTTGCCTTTAAACCTGCAAACTCTCACTAAATGAAGCCTTCATTTCTCTCCCCTGCAGCCCAGTTCTTGCAGCACAAACCAGCCCCATATCAGGTTCCTTGTTGGCCTGTCCATCATTGGCACAAGGCCTCTGCTTAGCAGCAGAGAAAGTCCTTGGGGTCAGCTCATAATGGACCTAAATGCAGCTCATTATCCCGATAAGGCAGGGGCAGTGGCCAGGCAATGGCTGCCTGACTGGCTGGATGACAGCCACACAGCACTGACAGGTAGACAGAGCTAGACACAGTCACCGTGCCTATCTGATGGACCGAGCTGACAGATCCAGTTGCACAGGCATACTGCTCTGAGGCGATGGAAGGGGTTGGTAACTAAATGCCACAAAGCCACACAATGAAATCTCCAGTTAAGGCTTTCTGTTTTGCAATGCAACAGCTCTCCCTCCATCTTGGTGTGCTCACTGCAAAATGTATTGAGGTTAATTTACTGTATGTTCCACTTTTCTTTCTGGTGTAGTGGCATTGCAGGACCCAAGATAAGAAATACCTTTATCGCCCCACTATGGGGAAATTCCCACAATTATGTCAGGAACTAATATTTGCAAAATGTACATTTATTTTATTAAAATGCATAGGATAGAAAACTACAGTCTAGGTATAAAAGGTGTGCCTCAGGTGTGTCTTCAATGACCAACTGGATTTATACTGAAATTAAATTAAATACAAGTTGACTTTAATAATTAGATGACTTCTGAGGGTAATTGATTGTACTGGATTATTTGAAGGGGTAGTAAAGGAGGCAAATGCAAGTACAATCTATTTCTATTTCTCATTTGCAAAACATTCTAAAAACCATGTATCCATTTCCTTCTCCTGCACATTTGTGTTATACTTTGTGATGGTCTATCACACAAAATCCCAATAAGTAAAAATTAAGTTGAAGGTTTTCATTTGAGAAAATGGGAAATGGTATTAACCCATTTGAATAAGGTTTGGAAACTTATATCTTTATTTTTTAAGAGATCATACAGCAGAGTTTATATATTGGCATGCACAATACTGTATTTGCATTCTGACATGAAGTAAAAAAAAAAAAAACACTTTGCCTTGTTGCTACCAGCTTTGCCATCAGGCAGAAGGAGGAAAGCTGTCATCAGCGTCCAGCCTCCAGGCATCTAACCTGCTAAAGATTGTCTTACAGCCAGATGTCAGGCATAACGACCCTCCCCACTACACTCATCTCCTCTCTGTCTCTCTCACCTATACTAGTTTCCTTTCACTCCTGTCTGCCCTCCAGTGTGTCAAAGTAGGTGCGTGCCTCTAGTTTCTTTTTGTGGGAACTGCCTGCATGTGTGTCTGAGATTATTCATATGATGGTGTGCATGTCAGGTTGTGTTGATATATTGGTATCGCACCATCCTTGGTCAACCCAGACTTTCCATCAGAGTGCATCTGGTGGCTTTGGCGCTGTGGGTTACAAGTGCATGAATGTCATAAAATGTATAAATGATATGCCACTCTCTTACCTTTAGCAAACAAAGCTTTCTAAATGGTTGACAAGGGAGATAGCACCAACTGGTGCTCTTTGGGCTATGCACACAAAGGTTCCTTACTTATGGATAAAATCAAATGTATCCAAAGGCAAGGCAAGGCAAGGCAAATTTATTTATATAGCACAATTCAGTACAGAGACAATGCAAAGTGCTTTACATGATTAAAATATAGGAATAAAAGCAAGTAGGGATAGAATGTAGGAGGAAAAAAAAAAGTAATTTTAAAACAGTTTAACTTGAACATTCAAAGGCAATTTTAAACAAATGTGTTTTTAATCTCGATTTAAAGGAACTCAGGCTTTCAGCACTTTTACAGTTTTCTGGAAGTTTGTTCCAGATAAGTGGAGCATAGGAACTAAATGCTGCTTCTCCTTGTTTAGTTCTGGTTCTAGGTATGCAGAGTAGGCTGGAGCCAGAAGACCTGAGTGGTCTGGATGGTTGATACGCTGATAACAAGTCTGTAATGTATTTAGGTGCTAAGCCATTTAGGGATTTATAGACTAACAGAAGTATTTTAAAGTCTATTCTCTGAGATACAGGGAGCCAGTGTAAGGACTTTAGAACTGGGGTTATGTGTTCTACTTTCTTAGTCTTAGTGAGGACGCGGGCAGCAGCGTTCTGGATCAGCTGCAGCTGTCTGATCCACTTTTTAGGCAGACCTGTGAAAACACCGTTGCAGTAATCAATTCTACTAAAAATAAACGCATGGATTAGTTTTTCCAGATCCTGCTGAGACATTAGTCCTTTAATCCTGGAAATGTTCCTCAGGTGATAAAAAGCCGACCTTGTAATTGTCTTTAGATGCTTTTGAAGGTTCAGGTCTGAGTCCATCACTACACCCAGATTTCGGGCCTGATCAGTGGTTCCTAACTGAAGCAGCTGAAGCTGTGTGCTAACTTTTGATCTCTCCTCTATTGGTCCAAAAATTATTACTTCTGTTTTGTTTTTATTCAACTGAAGAAAATTTTGGCACATCCAGGCATTGATTTCTTCTAGGCATTTACTCAGTGCCTGAACTGGTTCATAGTCACCTGGTGACATGGTGATGTAAAACTGTGTGTCGTCTGCATAGTTATGGTAGCTGATGTTGTTATTTTTTATTATCTGAGCTAGGGGGAGCATGTAGATATTGAAGAGGAGGGGACCCAGGATGGACCCTTGGGGAACCCCACATGTGATTTTTGTCATCTCTGATGTAAAATTACCTACTGACACAAAAAAATCCCTGTCTTTTAAGTAGGATTTAAACCAGTGGAGAGCTGTACCAGAAAGGCCGACCCAGTTCTCCAGGCGCTCTAACAGGATGGAGTGATCGACAGTATCAAATGCTGCACTGAGGTCCAATAGTACCAGCACGGTGGTTCTTCCACAGTCTGTATTTATATGGATGTCATTAAACACCTTGATAAGGGCGGTCTCTGTACTGTGGGGAGCACGGAAGCCAGATTGGAATACGTCAAAGCGACTGGTCGTTGTTAAGAAGGTGTTTAATTGTTGAAACACAGCTTTTTCAATAATCTTACTGATAAAGGGGAGGTTTGAGATGGGCCTGTAGTTCTGGAGTAGTAGTTTGTCTAAATTGTTCTTTTTTAAAAGTGGTTTGATAATTGCTGTTTTTAGGGACTGGGGGAAAACACCTGACAGAAGGGACGTGTTTATTATCTGGGTCAAATCAGACGCTATGCCAGGTAAAACTTTTTTAAAGAAAGCTGTGGGTAGAACATCAAGGCTGCATGAAGAGGAACTTAGCTGCTGAATGATCTGCTCTAAGCTTTTGTGGTTTATTTCGCTGAAATGGGACATTTTGTCAGAAATAGTTCCTGCTGAATACAGCTTTGGTTCTGGAGTTGATATGGTAGTACAAAGTGATCCTCTAATTTTTAGGATTTTCTCAGTAAAGAAGTTAGCAAATTCATTGCAGGCCCTGGTGGAGTGGAGTTCGGAAGTCACGGACACAGGAGGATTTGTCCAAAGCAATGAGGAGTCCCATTTGCAGACTGCCTCAACCCACAGTGCACAATGTGGTCATTTAAGAACGAACTTTAACTTTCTTACCAACATCCAAAATGTTTTGTGTGGCAAAATAGTAACACCACAAAACCCTGAACACACCAGGCCCAGTTTAAAATATGGTGGAGTGAGCATCATAGAATAGAACAGAAATAACTTTGTCATCCCACAGGCATGACATGAAATATGTTTACATGCATAAAATTTCCTATTCGATCATAATGTGTGTGTATATGAACCTGGCTTTATTCAGAATAGAACCACTCTGACATGTGCAGTTATCAAATTCCTCTAAAAAAAACACAGAAAAAGTATTTCCATCTTTTCTAAACAACAAAAAATAGCAATATATTATGAGTTTGTCTGTCTACCGAGCCCCCAGGCTGGACTTGCATGATGTTCCAATTATGGTTGAAACATTACTGAGTAAGCAACTGTCTTGAACCTCCGGACAGTTGCTGTTGCTGTCATGTCAACCATGACAGCAACAATTTTGAGCCCTTTTATTTTTTCGAACAGAAAGGTGGTATTGGGAGACCCGACAGTTTTGTTTCCCAACGAATTTCCGCCATTAACCAACGTGGAAATAAGTCACATTTACGTTGGGCGCACATGCGCACTCGGGTCATTTTGCCACATTCGGAATAACTTGAACCTGACAAGCGTTTATATACACGTTGATCGGATTATCAATCAGCATAAACCACCCCTCTCATTCGGATTACATTTTCATTACGATTGAGCTTAATCCGATCATCATATTCCAATTGGTGTGTTTAAATTATGCTTTTTTATTCTCTTTGGCACTTTATTCCAAATACTTTTGTCCATGTAAACGTAGCTAGTGACAAAAACAAGTAGACAGTACACACCTGACTTACACACAAGATTAAATTATATGAATTTTAAAAACCTAAATATAAAGATAAGCTGTAAAGCAAAGGAGAAAGAACTTATCAGAAAAGAAGAAAATGACTATGCACTTATTAATAAGGCATATTTAGGTAAAAATTAAATGTTCCGGTTAAAATAGAAGAAAGACAGCAGCCAATGTACAGATCCATGTAAAAAAAAGCTAGAAATACTCCCAGAGAAGCTAAAAAGTGTGCAAGTAGACATTAGCAATTCAGAGACAGTGTAAATAACACAGATCAACAATCTGTGCATCCATTAGCATGTTTGTAAAGACTTATTGAATTTGTTGGGAGTAACAGAGAAAGTCTAACAGCAGCTGGGATGAAGGACTTGCGGAAGCACTCCTTAGAGCATCTGGGAGGCAGCAGTCTGTCTTTGAAAGAGCTCTCCAGCTCTGCAACAGCTCCATCCATTAGGTGGGATACATTGTCCATCAGTGATGTTATTTTTCTTACAGTCGGGGCGCAGGGGTTAGGGAGTTCGTCCTGCAATTGGCGGGTTGCCGGTTCGATCCCCCACTCTGACTGTCTCTGTCGTTGTGTCCTTGGGCAAGACACTTCACCCGCATTGCCTGCTGGCGGTGGTCAGAGGGCCCGGTGGCGATGGTGTATGGCAGCCTTACTTCTGTCAGCCTGCCCCAGGGAAGCTGTATCTACTAACATAGCTCACCACCATCAGGGTGTGAATGGGTGAATGACTAAACTGTAGTGTGAAGCGCTTTAGAGGTCGTGAAGACTAGTTAAAGTGCTATACAAGTACAAGCCAAGCCACAGTCCTTCTGTCTCCCACCACCTGCACCGGGTCCGGGAGGCATCCCATGACAGAGCTGGCCATACATATGAGTTTATCCAGCTGCTTCCTCTCAACTATAGATAAGCTGCTGCTTCAACATACCACATCATAGAAAATGACTGATGCCACCACAGAGTCAAAGACGGTCTTCATGAGCACCCTCTGCACTCCAAAAGACCCCAGTCTCCTCAGCAGGGACAGTTTGCTTTGTCCCTGTAAAGAGCATCTGTAATATGACTCCAGTCCAGTTTATTGTTCAAGTGAGCACTCAGCCATACTAAGGTACTTATAAGGTACTTATATTCCGCTATCGCAATGTCAGTTCCCTGGATGTTCACTGGTGTCAGTGAGGTGGGTCTGGCCTGCAAAAGTCCACCACCAATTCCTTCATTTCCCTGCATTTAACATGAGGTGGTTCTGCTAGCACCAGTCTGCAAAGCTCTGTATTCACCATCTTCACTCTGAGTTATCCTCATCTGCGATGAGACTGAGTATGGCATAGTCATCAGAGAACTTCTGAAGGTGGCAACCTGGGGAGCTGATGGGGAAGTCACTTGGATGCTTCCATACTACAAATCAACCTGTCAGAGACACGACCCATGTCATCACATACTGCAGTCAATCAGTGAGGTAGTGCTGTATCCACTGCCACGGGTGGTGGTGCACTGCTGACTCCTCTAGCTTGTCCTTTAGAAGTCGTGGTTGAAATGTGTTGAAAGCACTGGAAAAATCGTTGCTGGTATCTGTGTTTTTTCTTCTTCTGTAAACAGTGTACTACTATGTGACCCTAACCCCTTGATTAGTAGTGTAACTGAGCTTTCTTGGTTTGTTACTGGCACCGCATGATGTGAAAAGAAAATTAACTCAGAATTGGGTTTTTGGGTTGCTGCAATGCTCAGGGCGACTTTTTTATTTTTTCAACACTTCCATACAAAACACCGCCCAGTTTACTGCCTAACCAATAGCAATCCTCGAGGAACATTTAACCAGCATGTCTGGGGTAGGAAACCATGTTTTCTACACAGCAATGATGAAACCAATTTTTATTTATGCTTTACAATTCAAATATGGTGCACAATAAATATACCAATATTGATTGTGAACTCAATAACCCAAAAATGTATGATTTATTGCACATTTGTTAAAGGGGCTGACAGAGGGGAAAATGGATATCTGGAAACGGCACTGTGTTCCTAGCTTCCAGCAGTGTTGCCATGTCCACCTATTGTCAACGACTTTGGGCTTGTTCATTTATAGTGTTTACAAGGTAAAGGTAATAGAGCTGGTTGCTTGATTCTATCGAAAGAACTGGCAACACTGGCTTCCAACCCACACACATAATGTTTTTTCTCAAATGCAGCTGTCTGGGCAAAGAGGGATGGAATATTCTTGTCAAATGCTTCCACTGCTGTGTAAAAGTTAAATTTTTTAGTAATTTATCCTGAACTAAAACAGCTATCCCCTCAAATATGCAGTGCTGCGCACGCTTGTCATCCACCGTGTGTGCGTACAGCAACTTCTCTGAAGACATATGAGTAACAGCCCTAGGTTATCGGTTAGTTGCTAGTGTTAGATTCTTCAAATTTCCTTATTAATTATCGGTTTCATGATAGTGAAGCTGATATTTTTGTTTAAAGAATATGAGTTTGTTAAGTTTTTGATTAGCTGTGCCCAACACTGCTCACCTGGAATGTTGAGAAATATAGGATGGGGAAGGGAGGCTATTTCATGGAGTCATCTGAAGCAGAGGGGGTGCATGATTGCTAGGAACCAAGAGATGTGCAGTTCTGGGTAGAAGAACAGGCAGTAGTCCAAGATGAAGGTGTCTGCAACATGTTAGATTGGATTGGGGAGGGACGAGTGGCTGGTCAACCTCAGAAAGTACTGATTCAGTTCATTTAGCCATCCCAAGTAACCTACAGCCTGGGAGTTCTGTTTGTGACCTAAAATTGTCTTCAGGCCTGTATAAACATCACTGATATTGTTTTTCTGTAGTTGATCCTTAATCTCCTTTCTGTAGCAGTTTTTTCCTTCTCTGATAATTTTTCCTCAGTTCTCTCTCCACAGCTCTCACATCTTTTTTTATTTCCTGACCTGAAAGTCCTCTTCTTTTCCTTGAGCAAAACCTTTATGTCAGGGTTTATCTAGTTTGTGTCGTTTGAGAAGCACCTAACGTTTAGTCCACAAAGAAATTGATATAGTCTGTAATGCATTCTGTTATTCCGTCAATCTCCTCCCCATGAATAGCAGAGTTGCTATCTTCATGGGTCAGCTGTCTTTCGTTCTGTGGGCCCTGAGCAGAAAGCCATCCATGTTTACAATTGCATCTGGTGCTAGCGTTGTTAGCCGGGTCACAGTTAGCATGATTAAGCTGCTCTCTCTGTAGGTCCGCTGATGCCAGGTTTTCACTGTTAATTTCTCCGCAGTGTGAGGGATCTAACATTTCCCATGATGATGGATGAAAAGACCGGCCTCTACCTTGTCCTCCAGCTATGCTAGCTTCTCCCAGCCAATTTCCCTCACCTCCTTCTAATTTTTTGGGGGATTGTCAGCTGTTCAGTCATAGTAGTAGCAGCGCTATTAGCGACCCCCCGGTGTCCGAAGACAAATGCCGTATAAAACAAAATAAGAACAAATGTTGACCACAACACAGTAAGTTCCATGTTGTGATCGAAAGGTGAAAACAGACAGGGACACACATACACTACTAGAAATAGATAACAAGATGAAAACTTGATAAATATACAGAGCCACTGTAACACAGCGACCTGCTAAATGCAGAGCTGTAGGAAACAAATGTTCTGGGGATACTTAACTTCAGCTGGTTGGGATAGGAAGATCCGTGAAGCTAGAACAGTATCATACAAGTATCCTGGATAGGGGGCTTAATACCACTGAATGACAAACTTTTGTCTTTTTATGTGTAAAAAAATTTATATTACCATGAAATTTTGGTATGCATTTGAAGTATGCAGTTGAAATGTGACAAAATGTGAAAGAGTTTTGAGGGACATGAAGACTTGTAAAAGGCACTGCACATGATTTGTTATGTTTCTGTTTATTCTGTAACATGCTTCCAAAGGCTAATTTATTCTGAAGATAGAGAATTATGTGCTTTATGGTGGCATTGTATTGCACAAAATATCGTAGCATCTTATCCTACCTAACATTTTATTTCCTAGTAGGCCATCAGAGATTAGAAATGTGTTTTCTACTTCAGCAGGGATTTTCCTTAGTTATAGTATTTGTTTCATATTTATATCTTTCTGATATAACTTCTTATTTACCTCTAATAAAAGAAGTTTGGTGAAATACTGAGAAACAGCAAAGTCAAAGAAGCATGAAATGTGAGAAAGGGTAAGAGTTGACCTTTAGGTCTAGCTGAGGTGATCTCTGTAACTGAAGGGGCGGGTGGCTCAACTAAGTGGCTAATTCATTTCCCAAGAGAACCCCTTCCCCCTTCAGTCCAACAAGCCTGCTCACATGCATACACAACACACACTTGTCCATGTAGGTCCGGTGATCCAGGTGCGAGCCTCTGCAGAAATGGTAACATTGCCTCTGTTAACCCTGAGGGAGCCCAACTGGGTCTTAAGGTCATGGGCCGAGTCCTCCCACTATCTGTCTATGTACGTTTTTGGCTGTGAAGACCACAGGCAGAGCCTGAAGAAATATGGTCGCCTCTCGGCGAGGACTGACCTCAGTTCATTTTGTCATCTATTGACAGAAGAGAATATGGGAAGAAAGATGAAACTGAAGTTCAAAACAAAGTTCAGTTAAGGTTAAAGATTTATATGGACACAGATTAGTGAAACATGGGGTTATTTAGAGTCCTTCAGGATTGATAGGTCAAGTTATTTGCTTAGTTCTATTTTATTTGGATAAGTATTAAATATTTGGATCAGACAATCAAAAGAACATTGGACATTTTTCCTTAAACTAAACCTTTCCATAATATTTTTTTTCTCGACCAAGCTTACAACATCATATGCATCTGACATATGAACTTGGCACCCAGATGAACTTGATGTCCCATCCCTCCCCCTCTTTCTCATCCCTCCCCTTATCCTCCATTTCTCTCCCCATCCCAGTACGGTTGGTGTTCCCTTTCAGCTTGATGGTAAGTCAAGCAGCTGTCTGGTCTTCGGTTACAGTAAGTGACGCTCAGGTGACAAAAGCTCAGCACTGCCCCGTCAGCACTCTCCCGTCTGTCATCAGAGCCCTGAAGCAGATGCTAGCTATGGCTCGGATACCAACGGGATGCTGAGACCATATGTACGCAACACAGAGGCCTTCATTATTTAGATATGAAGTCTTTGTCATGAATTAGAAATGATTATGACATGATTGTGGATATCAAGAGTTTTGAAGAGATGATTGGACATTTTAAAGATATCTGTGCTGGAAGTTCTGCACTGAGCGGGGAATAGCTTCTTTCGGCAGCTAGAATTCAGAATCTTGTTCTTTCAGTCACGATCCATACCTCACGACCGTAGGTGAGGGTCAGAATGTAGACGGACTGGTAAATTGAGAGTTTTGCTTTTTGGTTCAGCTCTTTCTCCACCCCAACAGAGCAGTGTCCCTGTTACTGCAGAAGAAGCCCCAATCTATCCATCTCTCGTTCAATCTTACCATCACTCGTGAACAAGATACCAATACTCAAACTGCTCCACTTGGTTGTGAAACTCTGATTTTGTCTATAATCACTAATATCTTTTCTTTGAAATGTTTAACAGCAGGTGGGACTTCTCAGAGCAATTTAGAAACATATCCAAAACCAGGCCATGTTACCGCTCACTATTCGGGAAAAGGCTGACCTGGGCTGTATCATTAGCGAACTTAATATAGTATCTGCCAGGATGTTCCTTGGGAAACAGAATAAATAACAAGGGGGATAACACACAGCCGTGGGGACAGCCTACATTGATGATGATTTTGTCAGAAAGGAAAGTGGCCACCTTTACTTCTGAAATCTCTGATGAAGAAAAGTTAAGAAGCCAAATGATCAACCCTCTATCTACTGAAAAATTCTTCACGCACACTTTTTGCCAATATGTTCGGCTGGATTGTGTTAAATGGCAATGGAAAATCAAAAAATAATATTTTCACATGGGTTTTAGCTGCCTCAAGACGTGTAAACGCAAGATGAAACAATCACATTACCATCATCAAAGCCTCTGCAGGATTGGCAAGCAAATTGTTGGTGGTCTAATAACTGATGTGTGTATGAGACGATCTATTTTTTTATTTATTTGAAGCATTTGATATTTAATGGAGTTAGTACCATAGGATAGTAATGGTTATTTTAGTTGGTGATAGAATCTTGGGAATAGGGATAATAGTTTATATTTTCTATATATGTGTTTGTTCTCTTGAAAATAATGTGAACTTCTCTGTTCCACAGTAAAGTGCTGTTTGTCTCTCCAATCTAATTGTACATGTTCTGTATTGGCAATACCCTCTCTTTCAAAAAGGGAGAAGAATACATTTACCTTATTTGCCACATCTCTAGCCTCATCGCAACCATAAACCTGAGGTTTCCTCCATCTGTCTTTATGCAGAGCATTGGTCATGGATTTCTTTGACTGTCAGATATGTTTAGAATTTCTTAGCGCCACATTTTGCTCTCCTTTGTGTTTACAAAAATGATTCCCTATCTTTACCTGCCTTTGAAATTCTCTTTGTATTTCTCACTTGGTGGGTTAATCTTTTTTGTTGTGGGGTAATTTTATTTTATTTAAAAGTAACTTAAATTTTTTTGATACCCATGGTTTATTAGGATACATCTTAAATGTCTTAGTGGGCAGAACTAAATCCTCACAGAATTTGATAGAGTCCAATATTACTTTAACTTGTATGTTTGAGTCTGAGCATTTAAAAACATCTCATATGGTGCAGTCAAAGAATCTGTGGAGTGCCATAATGCTCTCCTACTTCCAGATCTTAACAGCACAGGTCTGTGCCTTCTCTCTCTTCAAATGCCTCAGGTACGTGGGCTGGAGGTACACCACCTTGTGGTTGGACGACCCAGAAGGAAGGATAGAAGAAGCAGACTATGCACCCTTTATACTCACAAACCATAAGTCCTGAGTCTTAATTTTATGAGAGCTTAGATGTTGATAATTGAAATCATCCAGAAAAGAATTTGGGGACATCAGGAGAGATGCTTTAAAGTCTTTGTGATATGTGAAATATTATTTTTGGTGAATTGTGAGTATTTGCTTGGAGGTGAATATACACCACTGTAAAAAAAATAAAACAGCTGTGGATTTCACAAGGGAGATAATATGGACAAAGAGAACAACAGAGCAGCTTGATGTCAGGGGTGCAAATGCGCTCTCGCAGTCCAACTGATCCGCTCTTGCACCAGTCTTTATGAAAAAGAAGATGCACTGCACCACCCTGAGACTTGGCTGCGTTGCTTAGATCTTGGTCCATTCTGTAGACAGTGAATCCAGCCGGCTCCACCTCACTGGATGGATTGCTGCTGGTCTGCCATTTCTCAATGATTGCAAGCAGGTGTTCTGATATTCATGCAGGTACTTGAAGTTTGCAGCAAGTTCATGCTTCTTCCCTCTTTAGGGACTGGACATTTATTAACAAGCAGGAAGGTAGAGGAAGTCTGGATTTTAACCTCTGCCTCTGTCTGATCCCTCTTTGCTCTCCACGTGTCTGTTTATTTTGTATGTGAGGACAAAATCTAGAATCACTCAGTGTTAAACTAAAGCTTAGTGGTTTAGGATTACTGTGTAGGAGAAATTCTCCTGTGTGCCGGATACACTGGACACTGTCTGCAGGGGTTCTGTGATAAAAACCTCAAGTTAAAAATATGTTTAAAGCTAACGATGCTACTGCAATATATCTATGCAAATGAAACCATCATTGAATCAGAATGCGGTTTATTGACCAGGTAATTCTAAATACAAGGAATTTGACGAGGGGTTGTTTTGGTGCATAACATGCAACATATACAGGTAGTTAAAGGAAGAAAATAAGTACACAAAAAATAAAAATTTAGGATAAATATAATAAGTATGACAATGTAGCCTAAATAAATTTCAGACAAACTAAGAATTTACTGTCATTGCAGATATAAACTTTGTTGCAGATGTAAATATTGTCATCATAAAATAATTATGCAAATTAACATTATGGCAGTGAGAGTAGACATCAGCTAGAAGGTGCGTTAGAGTAATGCAGAATGTCTTTACGCTAATATGATGTGTAATGGGGAGTCGGAGGGGCAGTGAGGGGCCCTGGACTTGTTAATAAGTCCAGTTGTGGCGGGAGATTTGGTCCTGATGGACCACAGCCTCCAACCAAAGGGGAGAGTCTTAATAAGTATGTGCCTAGGGTGGGAAGAGTTGGCAATAATCTTTCCTGCTCGCCTCAGGGTCCAGGAGGCGTACAGGTCCTGGAGGGAGACCCATGGCAGCAAATCACCTTCTCTGCAGAGTGAGTGAGTTATACGCTGCAGCCTGCCTTTGTCCTTGGCGGTGACAGCGGCGTAAACTGAAAACTCTTCAGATATAAACTCCAAATTCAAATTGCATTGCTTCAGTATTGCTGATCTGGTCAGCAGAACTTGGGATTTCACTGAGAGTGAATCACTTAACAATAATCAAGTTCATGATGCTTTATTTTGTTTTTTTAGTTGTTTATGTTTTTGTTAAAGGAACCAATATTTTGTCCCTTTGCTTTTTATAGACAATCCCCACTGTCCAGCCTTGTGTTGACTGGCTTTTGGAAAGTTGCTATGATGTTCTAACAAAACTTTATATAAAACATGATCTTTATTTCTAAAGAACCATCGGACTTGGTACTTATAACTGCATAAAACTTGTAAGTAAGCGTGCATCTCACTCTGTTGAGGATAATTGTTCAGAGATGTGTTTTTTTATCTTGTTTTTTGGTTGTTTTATTTAGATTTTTCACGGCTCTAGTGGCTCGCTTTTTAACACAGTTGGCTGACAGGAAGGGGGGTGGAAGAGGGGGAGAGACATGCGGCAAAGGACCGTGGGTTGGAGTTGAACCCGGCTCGAGGACTAAGGCCTCCATACATGGGTCGCGCTACCTGCTGCGCCACCAGCGCGCCCCAGAGACATGTTTTTTAAGGTGTTGGGCTAACTTCAGCTTCCTTCCTCTCTGTTTTCTTATTAATGTTTGATAAATCGGCTTAACACTCTTTGTTGTTCCTACTAACTGTGTAAGGACAAATCTTAGAGAGAGTTGTTTGCAAACTCAGCACCTTTTGCTGAACATTATGATTATAAACAACTACTTTAGGTCTCTCCCACTTGCCGGCCGATAAGTGGGTGCCCTAAAAATAAGGTGTCACCAGGGTAGACAAATTAACTACCAGACCCTATTTTAGAAGATTGTCATGCTGACTAATGGTTATTTACTCTGCTGCTTTTCCTTTTAATTTTACTGTAACAGCAAAAGTGTGTTTCTATCCTGTTACTTCCAGATTTTTGGCTTGACATTTATTGAGTATTTGTGTGGTGTCGTGTGTGTTTTCAACTACTGCAATATTGTCTAGTTTTAAGATTCTAAAGGGGCAAGATGATTTTCCATTCTGCTCTGAAACGTCATTTGAATGGAATCATATATAAAATCATGAACTGAGGGGCCCAGGCATGAAATGTGACAGTTGCGGGGGGGGGGGGGGGGGGGAACAGAACTGAATTCCTCATATCTCATATGAGCATAAATTTGGTTCAAAGTCTGGAAATGTTGCACAGACATGGCATTGACGGGGTTGCAATCAGGGAACAGACAACAACAAACACACAGGGAGTATCTGCAGACAAGGTAATTACAGACTAAACAGAACAAAAGAGATGGTAAAATTGTGTGTGCAGCCATAAACACCTACATACAACCATTATACATTAACGGTTGTGGGGATTTGAGAATAAAGGGGGATAGACTTTACACACTCACACTCATCCTCTATATTGTAGAGAGCTTCTCAAAAGAGATACAAAAATACCCCTAACAAAGATTATGAGTGACAAGAAGAAAGGGAGGAGAGAGAGGCTCAAAGAGCGAGACAGTGTGCCACCTTGTAAAAGAAGAGACAGCGTGTCTTTACTGCTTCCTGCAGCCTGGCAGCTGAAACTGAGAGGAAGATCCTTGTCTGCCTCTGCCTCCTTTTAATTATGGCCAATTACAAGGTTAGCACGCCAGGACTTATTACACGGCAGCCAAAGAGCCCCCCTTGGGTTTGTTTGTGAGGCCGAGGCGCACATCATTGTGGTTGAAAGTAGTAACGTCTCCAGTGCCTGGGCTCTGAGGGGCCTCTGCAGTTCCCTTTTTGTAGGTTTAATGTGAAGTGAAAGCATGAAAATGCGGCAGCAGATGAAGGCCCCCTATGATGAATGAGCAGCACTCTTCCCCAGTTCACCACAGGCTAGCTTTCAAGGTAGCAGCAGGACAATGCTCCTGCACATGTGTCCTTCCTAAGACTGTCATGGTCTCTGGTAATGTCTTTATCATAATTCTGCATGATTGAGGGGTAAAAGGGGCAAAGACACAAAGTAGCTGAAATGGTGGTCCAGGATATATTTGACTGAGCTCAAGATAGATGTTTTTATTGCGAGGGCACTGTGAATGTCCACTTTCTTTCTCATCAAAATTGCAGGACATTTAGACACAGCAAACATAAATTCTGAAATAAAAAGTAATTATCACAGCTGTTCTCTCAAACTCTCTTACTTTAGATTTTTCAATATTCCCATTGCATTATGAGTTAATTTGGAATTATCTTTTGTGTAGGCCTCCTAATCGTAATATTTCAACACTGTAAGGCACCGGATAAATGAGTGTGTATGTACATTCTTACACTTTTGGCTTCCATGTGACTTCATGCTGGTCTCTAATTGGTTACTTAAAGATTCTCCTCGGGGGGCGCACCTCTCTGTGCCCATGGCCAATGAGCGATATTCTGTCATTCTTCATCCAATCAGAATAATTTATCAAACCTGTCGAAGTCAGACCCCTTGCAGCTTAAATGCGTAAATGTCACTGACATACACGGATGCCAACTAAGGAGTCAGGCGACAACGACATGACAGGCTAGAATGGTACAAGAAATCAACATTCAGTGGTTTGTTTACAAAATAGTGATTACAAGAGGCGTTCGTTGGAGAAAAAAAACAGATAAAGGAATTTTGTCTTGACAGATCAGATTTAGAATTTCAGCAGCAGGCAAGTGACCGTTTAAATTAATTAATTAATTAATTAAATAATTAATTATCACAAGCCACCACTGAAACCATCTCAAAAGCTATATTCAGAGGTGTTGATAGCAGATGTGTCCTGCGTGACAGAAAGGGTGTTTTTGTGTGCCTTTGTAAATGATCATGTAATGTGACCACCATCACAACCACAAGCCTTAATGTGTTGAGATTGTACATGATGTGTTGTGTTGAAAGTTGAACCTTGCCCCAATCTTAAGTCTTTTTCAGCTGTTAACTGGTTTTCTGGAGGCTTTTCCTGTGCAGTGTAAGCTCTGATTTCTATTTATTACAATCCAAAGAGTTGTTCATACTTGTAAATATGTATTTGGAAACATGTATTGGCTTGAAAATTATCGAAATTAAAGAAAATAGTTTCAGCCCTACACCCTGCCAAAATATGCTCAGGATTCATGGTCTCATGCGACTTCATTTGCTTCACAAATGTAAAAAAAAAAAAAAAAACTTGGGTATGAATTAATTGTAACACACTATCTAGTGCTAGAAAGCCCTAAAGAGATGAACACAGTGCAGTCTTTTTCGTTTAAAACAATTCCACAGCTGCTCGTCACATCCAGCTATAAATATTCATCATTGAGGACGCTGATGATGAAACCAGCTATGACCTGACATTTAAAGAGTTTCAATCTCTTCTTTAGAGACCAGTCATTCTGTTTCTTGGCCCTCACTCTGTGGTCCATCACTTCTTCAGCTTGGCAGGTGTAAATGGGGCTGATTAAGTCCCCTCTTGTGTCTTTTGTCATGCTGAGAGTTTGGACACCTCCTTGGCATGAGGTGTGGGGACACAGTTGCTGACCGCTGCCAAGTTTGGAGCTGGTGACACAGACTCAGCACAGGAAGAGTTTGACAGGAGCCAGCTGGTGACAGTACGGTGTTATGTCAGGAGGGTGGTCACTCTGTTAGACTAGGTCATTCCTTCCTCATTTAAATGTCTATTTTTTCATGATGGAGTAACTCATGCCATTTGTTAACACTAACCCAACCCAAGCAGGAGATTTTCCTTTTAAATAAGCTTTGTGTCATGTATTTACTGCAGTAAAAAACTAACATTCTTTCATTTCATGAAAAATATGAAAGGGGCTTTCGTTACATATTTGTTTTACTCTTTCTTCTTTTTGTTAAACTGTTAGATGGACTTAACATTCGTTTTTAGTGCTGCAAAGAGACAAAGCAGTCTCTTATATTAAATTCCCAAGATTTTAGCTTGGCCCGTTTATGGTACTGGATGGTTGCCAAAGTTTGCAAGACATTTCAGTCCCCTGATGTATATCCCAGTACCACATGAAACAAATCACAATAGGAATAATATTGCTGCATCTGCAGTTAAAGGTGACGAATGGAGAAGGAAAGGATGGATAGGAGGTAAAGCACCTCTGGAGAGTCCCAACTGAAAAGTATCACAACAATTCTGCTTTCAGGTACCTTCAGCTTGTTTTTACCCTTAAAAGAAGAAATTGAGAATTTAAGATGAATTTCAGTGAGCAAAATAAATAAATAAATAATCCAGCTGTGCAATTAGCTTGTATCTCGACATTTAGAGTCTACAGTTTGTTATTTTAAATGTGTGCTTAATGTCAATACAAAAGTCAACACTTGTGTGCTTTATAAAGGAGAAGTCCGGTCAAAATCAGAATTCAAACTGCTGAAAGAACTTTAAATATAAAAATATTATATATTTTTCAATAAATGATAAGTTTGTTTAATTAAGAGTAATTTTAATTTGAATGTACTTTAGTGGAGGCATCCATCTTGGTGAAGAACAGTACTGCCACCTCCCAGTTTGTGACGTCAGGTTGTGGGATCGGTTGTTGAGCAAGTCCCAATGCCCTATCTGTCCCCTTGTAAATAAATACCCGTTTTCATGCCGAAATATTTTTTTTTACCTCTTAAAGAAAGATAGACATGGTATTAAGCATTTAAATTTAAAGTAATACTAATTTTACATTTTAGAGACATAAAAAGACAACAAATAAGCATTAAAGTACGGTTTAGGGGTTGGGTTCTGCAATGTTATCAGGGAGTAAAACTCATGTTTAGAACCAATCTCTGCTCAAAATGGTGATCTGCACCGCCAAGTCAACATTCAGCAGTTATCATCAGTTATTGCACCGTAAACTGCAGAAAATACAGGTAGAGCGGTTCCTTCTGCCTTTACTCTGCTCCTGTCAGGATGAGCTCCAGTGCGTTATGAGGCGGAGGGATATTTCAGCGTCACTTAGTTTAGAGCCCAAACAATCGACTTCAAATTTCATGAGTTGCGGGGTTCACGGCAACCCGCAACTCATGAAATTTACAAGCGACTTTAGAAAAAAGAAGACCAAAGTCGCATAGAATAAGTGATCTTTGCAACAGTGAGCATTCTTTCTAAGTGTGTCGTATCCCTCCGCCCCTCTGGTCGGGTAACCAAATGTCCCCGCAAATTCTACATTAGAAAAAGAAAAACCTACTGAAAATTCTCGCTCTCATGTCATCTTGAAGACATTCTTCTTCGAAAGGTTGGTTACAGATGACGTGTTTTCTCTCTGGCCAGAAGTTCAATTGCAAATCCTCCTTCTTCAAGTAGGCAATCCAACGACGAACCCGTGGTGGATCATCAATCGGAAAGGCGAAATAACTAATGTTTTTTTCACTTTTACCCGATGTATTGGAACATCCAACTGCCATGCACGTGGGCATTGTCACTTTAACAATAGTTCTCGCAAATTTCAGTGGTGAAGTCCTCTCGAAATCCGAAATAATTGTTGTTGATCGCAGCTGTGTACAACAGCTCCTATTGATTTAGCTGGTAAAGCGCACTACCTCACCGCACAGAGACGTCGCAGGATGTGATGTCAGGTGGCCATTATTGCCCAAATATGGGCAATATTGGCCGCCCTCAGACTCAGTGATCGAGATGATAATTTATGCTTTTATTTTTTTACTGATTAACGCTAAATTCATTAAATCACCATGAACGTATTAGTTTTAGGTATAGCTAATGATCCACTGATTTTTCCTTCTTGACCAGACTTCTCCTTTAAGTGAAACTGGCTTGTTAGGATCCATCTGACCACAAGCTTTACGCCTGTTAAATGTACATATCCTCAATGTGCTTCAGAACCCAAAAAGGTCTGTCATCAAGAATTGTCATAGCAGCTCTGAAACAGCATTATCTGCAATTAAAAATGTAAACATCTCTCTCTGCATGGATGCAATTTGCCATATTCAAATGTATAATTTTGTATGAATTTTGAACATAATCGCATAGAAATATGTATATTATTGTAATGTACAGCTATGGCAAAAAGCATTCAATTTCCAAGAATCGATCCTGTTTGCGAGACACAGCTAGTATAAGAGGGTTAGTCCAGATTTTATGAAGCTATCTGTAACAGCTCCTTACCTGTAGGAAAGAGATGTCATATCATCGTCATGATTTGCTTGTTGGAAAATTAAATACTTCTATTTCAGTGCTGGTATTCTAACAAGCTAGTCAGAAATATGGTGCATCAGTCCCCCTCATTAGCTGATATGCTGATTCAGCTGATTGTGAGTTTGTCAGGAAAACATTTCAAACAACTTTAAGACGTGGAAACGCAAGAACTTTCCATGTTTCGTCCTGCTGTACAGCAGATACAAAATCCATAAGTTGACTCCATTTTTGGCAGAGTAAAAATGGACACACAAGTTGCAGCTGATTTGATGAACTGAGAAAGCCGTGGAAGGCTCAACCAACGCAGCTTCAGACAGAAACATGGATGTTGTTCGTCTGGACAAGACAGCATCCAACACGGCAGGGGTGAAATCGTAGACGATAATATCTGCTAAAACAGTATAGTTTGTTTCCTTCACATCAGCTAGAACAGCAGTTGTATGTCTCACCTCCAGCTAGCCATCCACTACTTTGAGGACTTATTTAATCTCCAACAAGCTATAGGTGATGTGACATGGTTTTTACTACAGGTAAGAGAATCATTTCAAGGGAAGTGTGCTTAATACTGTGGCAAATAAAATCTGCTATTAAACTGAGCAGTACTTTCAACAAAAAGAAACCATAAGAAATCCAGAGTCCCAACAGAGCATGCTTTACATGTAAGTTATTGATCTGAACTCAAATAAGCTTAATGAGTAAATTACATCCATCTATCCTGCAGGCCCGTCTGCAGCGAAAACATTTCTGTCTAGGACAGAACGAGACCAGGAAAATAATGGGTTGTAATGGTGGTCAAAAAATATATTATTCAGTTAAAAAGATGACTCTTTTCATAGCCCTTTACATTCTTATCTATATTTTCAAACATCTACTACTTGATCAGGAACTTCCCTCCTCCACTTGTTTCCTTATCAGTACAGGAAGACGTTTGTTGTTCAGTACTTTGTCTGTCAGGACTACTGGTCTTGCACCAATATCTTATAGATTTTCCTTCTTTCTTTCACTCTTTGACATATTCATGAGTGCATGATAACGATAATTGGAAACTGAAGCAAAAAAAGTGCACATGGTGAACTTTATCCGTAATGTTTTCTTTGTGTGGGAAACGCCGGGATGTGGTAGAAAGCCGATGCAGATGATGTCTTCCAACTAGATCTTATACTCGGAGCGGAGCATCACATTGTGGCGGTTTAGGGGCCTTGCTCTTTATATCGGCTTCAATCCCTTGACCTGCTCCCAATATTTCTTTCTTTGTCAGCATGTCATTGTTCTGTTTCCTTGTGGAAACCTTTCATTGGCCGCTGCTTTTTTTCTGTTCCTCTCATCTGTGTGGGTTTTTTTTGTCTCTGCGTTCTTCGCTGTCATCCAACCACACACACACACACACACACACACACACACATATCCAAAACTGAGCTCATCTAATTGGCATCTTATCAGCCATCTTGTGAATGCGCCATTGTTATGACTAGCGTTGTGTCTATTCCCAGAACAAGGCTGACACTGAAATAGAACATTCCCATGCAACCTTTCAACATAGGTCTTCAGACATTTCTCTGGATAAAAGTTTTCATAAATCATCTTCTCTAGCAGGGCCATCCCACTACACAAGCATCTTGTAATGTTTGATTTTTGAATGGGTGAAATTCCTCTTCGAGGAACCTGATGTGCCAGAACAGATCGTGCTTCAGACTGACATGTCAGTTTTTTTATTATCTTATCTATTATTTTTACATGTAATCAGAATTATAAATGCTTAGCTGAATATAAATGTTACTGGTTTAATATGTTTACAAAGATTGAACTTATCTTGGTGGTATGATAAAATAAAATTAAATCATCTGATGAGAACTTATTTCTTAAATATTTAAATACAGAAAAACTTCTGCAAGTTAGTTGTTAAAAGGAAAAAAGCATTTTTAAACATTAGTCAACCCTAAACCATCCTGTTTGAAACATGGATGGATGCATGCCCAAATAATTTCAGTTGTTTTAGAAATATATTCTACATCTTCTTCAAATTCAGATGTTTACACACACTACAATTAAAATACCTTCAAAGAAGTTGGGAAAGCCCAGGAGATGACGTTATGGCGTTGTGGACTTCTGATCATAAATGGAGCCACACAAGTCGATATATCTTAAGGCATAACTTCAAAACATAAGCCGTCCTTGTGTGACATCAATAGGAAAATCAAAAGTAATCAGGCAAGATATCATGAAGAGATTTTTGGATCTCCGCAAGTTTTGTTTATCAGATGCCTGAAGGTGCCACTTATTTGTTCCAACAATTATATAAAAGGATAATGTGTGTGTATGTATGTATGTATGTATGTATGTGTGTGTGTGTGTGTGTGTGTGTGTGTGTGTGTGTGTGTGTGTGTGTGTGTGTGTGTGTGTGTGTGTGTGTGTGTGGTTTACTGCCAAATGTGCGCATGAACTTCAGAACAAACAGAAAAACTTCCTGCAGTTAGTAAGGGAGTCTCATAATCTACAGAAAGAATATTGTTTGGAAAACCAAAGTAGTGTCTCAAGACATCAGCCAGGAATTTAAATCTCGGGCACAAATTGGTCTTCCAATTGGACAGTGACCTAAACATACCTCCAAATGAGTTACAAAGTGGCTTAATAACCACAAAGTCAATGCTTTGGCGTGGCAATCACAAAACTCCCAAAAACTTTTGCCCACGTTATGCAGTTTGATAGGCAATTCTACCAAATGCTAATGTAGGTAAACTTCTGAATTTGAAGGGTTATCTTTCCAGAAAAGATTAGTTCACCCATTTTTCTAGCATTTAGCAAATAGAGATAATTTTGTTAACCTTAAATGACCTAAAACAGCGACATATCTGGTTTCAGCTGCATGTGGAGCACATTTTTATTCCACTTACTTCCAGTGGTGTGATGACAAGACTTTAGCAATATTTTGGGGAGACCTAAGAATCCACATTTTTATATATAAATAGAGGTTACACAAAACCTTGATTTAAAACTATTTTGATGAATCTCTTATTTATCTAGAATGACCCAGACAAGGCTTGACTGGTCTATACACTCATTTTCTGTAAATTATAACATGGGTTTCAATGGGGCTCATTTGTCAGATTAAAAGTACCTTTTGAAAATAACAACCTTTAAGCAAGTATTAAACATGCTTTTCAGAAAGCACATATTTATGGACTCAAAAAAATTATTGGTTTGATATGATATTCCACTTTCAAATGTCATATTTCCATTGCATGTAACAAAAAACTGAAATTAACAGAAATAAGGGCTTTAAAACATCAGTCTGTGAGTAATTAATCTATGTGTTTACCTTAGGTAATTGGGTTACCGAAACAAATTGACTTTTTGTTAACATTCAAATTTATAGATATGACATTATATTGTAGTTCAAGCATGTCTGATTCTACGGTAAGACTAATGCCAAAAATATAAAAATATAAAAAAGTGAGGAGTATAAACCTCATACAGCCTGTTTATAAACCCCTCCTCAGTGTAGAATAATCCAGTTCAGGTTTAACCAGGCTGTTAGATACTGCTCAGATTCTTTAAAAACTATTGAACAGATCTGTAGTCCAATAAAAATAGGAGACCCCAAAACCAGTGCTAACTTTAGCATTATGAGCAGCTAATGGTTAGCCGGTCACATTGATTACACACCGTGCCTATGGTGTCCACCACTTTGTCACCATTTCTTCTTTCCACAAGGTAATGACAACTCATGACCGATGTAAAAGTGTGGAAGTAATCTTCAGTATCTTTTTACTGAGTGTTCATACAGCTAAATAACTGAAGAATTACTTCCTTTCATACTTCAAACTAAGAGTATCAAACTAAGATTGAGCACAACTTGTCAAAGTAATCACCTGCATGTCCAGGTCTAATAATAGCTTCACTGACACAGGAACTAGGCAGATCTTCACTAACATTGCCTGCAAACGGAATTCTTGCGGTATTTGTGCATTCACAAACATACAAGAATCCATCTTGTCCTGCTCCAGTCTCGACGATTCGGGCCAATCTAGTTGCAGTATTATGGTTTAAGGCGGAACAGCTGTGGAGAAAGCACGAGCTGCCGAGCCCACAGTCGAACAAAAATAATCCATGATTTCATCTTTGAAAGAAGAACAGCAAGAAGTGCTTTAACCAGCGTAGTGTGTTGTGGTTTCTTGTAGCGCCTGTTGCTTACATTTTTGTTTGATACCATGATTGGGTAAAACCAAACTTTGGTAGGTGGGCAGTTGGTGCCGGTTCGCCCAATCAGCTCAGGTTCAGATTGATAATGGGCAGAACCGAGAGTGCTACACATTATCAATCTGGTTAGCCAGTTCTTCACCAGACAAACAACTGAATTTCACAAGGATCATGGTGGTGTTCTAATATCACATTACTCCTCTACTGTTAAAATACCAACATTTATTAACAACATGAAATAATGCACTGAAATGAATTTTTTTTTTCAATATACAAGACACAATAGAAAAGAGAGGTTACCCTGCCAAAATTCATTTTTTACTGTGTATTGTAGTTTTTTTTTTTTCATTAACTTTGAGGTTATGTTTAAGTTATTCTTCTTGAGAGGACAGCAGTTTGTGTTGAGCCCAGAGGTCCAAGTGGTGCAGCAAGCATCTGTCCCTTCCTTACACTCAATAACTCCTTCTTCTGTTGTGAGTTAGAGGAGAGCTGTGTGTCTGCTTTCCAGCGATGTTGTGGGGCCGGCATCCGTTTGTGTCGGCGCCGGCGTCAAAGTATTTGGGAGATGTTTGAGATGAGACAAACCGATTTCATACAGGTGCCGTTGAGACACTCAGGGAGAGACCCATGGAGACGTGATTCTCAAACAGATTTTCATAGCTTTACGAGGTGGACGCCTCTCTCAGTGGCAACCTCCTGTGAAGTGCTCTTTAACTTACATAAAGATGAAGAACTCCTGCTCCTCCTTGAGACACACTGCTCACCAGACAGTAAAAGAAAAATGTATCTGAAAGGCTCGACTTGCCTCCCACTTGCTTTAATTAGTTTTATGTGCTTTTTAGGTTGACACTAAAAAAAGGAGTCACAAGAGTACAGCTTGTTCATTTCACTCGGGTTTGTTTTGCATCACATTTATCCTAAAGGATGATGTCTGCCTACTTCGGTGTTGTTCTTTAGTCATGAAAGTATGCATTCCTGTGTCAGGGATTCTGAATTTATTGATGTTTGCGTGAGTTCCTGGAAGAAAAGAAATGACCCAGTGATGGAGACACTGGTGGAGTCTCTGTTGCTCACACAGATAATCAGCTCGTGAAATATGAGGTAAGTGGAAATATCTCGCTAATCTTTTGATAGAGCCCGATTTAGGAAATTGTCTGTCATTGAGAACTGCAGCTGCATCCCGCACTGTCTCTTGCTGGGAGGCACAGCAGCATAGGTAGCATGGTTCATCGGTCATGTTTTTCCTTTTTTTTCTCGCCGCATAAACACCTATGCAAAGTCTTAGTTATCCGGGTCATAGCAATAATGAACAGACCCATATCTGTCTTTGTCACGGCAGTGTGAACGGCCCAATTCCGATTTTTTTACCCCCCAAAAAATTTGATTTGTGCCACTTCCATCTGTGGTACTAATTTGGATACGTACCGGATTTTTTCAAAGCGTCCGCAGTTTGAACGATTATGTCGCATTTTATCTGTCTTTCACGTCACTCTCCTGTCTCTCACTACACATCAATACACAGTATTAGCAGTTAGCGCTCCATAAAAGACCGTTGTTAATAGCTGTACTTCTTTCTCTTGCCTTATTTCATCTTGCTAGGACGTGGTGTTAATATTGTCAGCTCCCATTGCTCTGCAGCTTTCTAAAAATAACAAAGAGAGATGCCAACCGGTATCCATATTTTTTTTTTCTTTTTGATGTTCTTATTTTTAACAAAACTTTATTGAACACTTCTAGAAACTATTACATTCACCATTACTTCCTTCTGTTATCTGCGAATGCGGGTCGCTTTGCGGTCCTGAACCGTTCAGACAGAACTCTGATGAAGGCCACATTTAATAGTAATATAAACAGCCATGTCAAAAAAAATCAGATTTCAGCAAAAAATCGGAATTGAGCATCAGGACCTGCACTGTGCCTGCATTGTGATCGTAGCCTTTGTCAATTCTGGTCGCTCGCCCTTGAGCAACCTGCAGTTGGAGCACTGCTGTTTTTAAGCTGCTGTTTTAGGGCTCCATGTGCTTCAAAACAGCAGCGCTCCAACTGCAGTTTGCTCAAGGGCAAGCCGCCAGAATTGACAAAGACTCCTGGATAGGTGTTGAAACGTTTTCAGAAAATACTGAGTGTTTGCTCAAAGTTTTAGATGTAGGCTTGTAATTAAAGTTTAGTCAATAATTACATTATTTATTTCCCCAATATGTTTTTTTTTTTTAATCACTTAAGTCATAGTGCTATGAAGCCTGAATGTTTTCTCCTGCTGCTTATTTTGGTTCAGACCATGCAGAAAAATTTGGCATACATTATACTTACATTTGAAGCCAGATATTTACATACACGTGTAAGAAAACGTATAACATTATTTTTCCTTAGTTTGAAATTAAACCTGAGTACTTGCCGAATGTCAGAAAATATGAGATATTGGTTTAATTGCTTTTTCAACATAACAATAACTACCTAATGGCATTTTCCATGTTCAGTACTTACAAGACAGATTTATATACCGTATATTATTGTTGTAGCTGAAATCACTGCTTTTAAGCTATGAAACTGTGTGGGAGTTTAATATACATTTTTTATGTAAGAATATACTAGCAAAAAATTAAACTGTTCATGGAAAATGTTTCTCTTGTGACTTTGTCTTCACCCCTTATAAATACACAAGAACCCATTCATCCCCCAAAATAAAGAGATCACAACCACAATGTGCACACCACGCCTGCCTTCCCCAACAGTTGCATGTACTGTTCCTTTGCATTTTTGCCATTCACCCCTCTACACATGCCTGCCTTCCCCTTCTTCCATTTAGCTCACTCCAGATGTGCAAGGACAGAGGGCGCCTCATATTAGGCTAGTCAGTCACTTTCAGCGCGGAGTGAAAGTGAAACACCACCTGTGGGCGTCTGTGTGGATTTCATTAGCCCTGCGCCTCAATACAAACCAGGGAGAGTTTTCCTGATGGTTTCTCAAGCTGGAAAACAGAGAGGTGATTTAGAAGGGGAAAACACTTTAAAACCTTACTGCTTACTGTTCTAAAGGTCTAACCAGAGGTATTAGATCATTTCAATCTCGTTTCAACTTAAATCAACTCAGTTTAAGAATCAGATGACATTTTTCTGGTTATTATGGGTTGCCTTGTCATCATTCCACGTTTTTGTTTTTTACTTATCAGTCCCTTTCTTTGTCATGTGAAACTGTCCATTAACTAATCAGTTCTTCCTGAAGATGTTCACAAGGGCAAAAGATTATTATTCTGGAAACAAAAATTATTTAATTTAAAAGTAAGCACCAATAAACACCTTGTATTATTCAGTAAGCTAAATATAACACGAATGTGTATTCACACTGATTAAAAAAAATTGGTCTTACCCTCTTTGGTTGAAACAGCTTCAGCAAGACTCTTCTTGTAGCCATCTACCAGTCTCTGACTTGGGGCTGAGGACATTAGCCTCACTCCTCACTTCCAGCTGTTAGACGGAGGTCATTCAATTCAATTCAATTAAATTTTATTTATATAGTGCCAATTCATGAAACATGTCATCTCGAGGCACTTTACAAAGTCAAAATCAATCATATTATACAAATTGGTCAAAAATTTCCTATATAAGGGAACCAGTTGATTGCTTCAAAGTCCCGACAAGCAGCATTCACTCCTGGAGAAGCGTAGAGCCACAGGGAGAGTCGTCTGCATTGTCCATGGCTTCATGGACATCCCAGAGACTTTGACTTAGCCCAGAACTTTCCATTGGTTAATTCTTAGCCTGTCCTTGGTGGATTTACTGCTATCTTTTGATTCATGTTACAGTAACTGGGTTTTTATCTGAATTAATAATTTTTTCAGGTGGTCTCACTTTATATTCAGTCACTCTCTGGTAAATGGTAAAATTCATGGTGGGTTCTATAGTGGTGAGCTAACAGAGTCCTGCCACAGCCAAACATCCTGTGACCGTAACACCCTTACCTCTGTGCTTCACAGCTGAAACAATGCTGTTTTGGTTCCCAGCACACATGTCCTCTGTTCTGTTGTTTACATCATTTATTTTTAGACAAATCAGTCTAGAGAACATTTTTGAAGAATTTGTGGTCTTTAAGTTTTCTCTGGCAAACATAAATCTACCATAGTCCTCGACTCAGACTACAATTTTCAGATCTCAACACTAGCAAGAGCCTAATCTAGATTTGGTAATGGATGTTTTGCAGACTTTTTTTAGCATCTTGCAGGCAACTTTTAGGATGAACTTGCTTGGTCGACCTGACCTGGGCATATTGTTTAGAATTTTCCCCAATTGTAGACTATTTTCCTCACAGTGCCGATGGTTGATTTCAAATCAAAAGCTGCTAGCAAAGCTACTAATTTTGACGGAAGTCAAGACCCTTTTAAAGCGCTTTCCTTTCACATTTAATTGTTTTGATATATTGCTTGAATTTTTCATACATTTTATAATTGATATTAATATCCCTATGTCCGAATATGTTAAATGCAGACTGTCACATGGAGTGTGAATTTTTTTGTTCCGTCTGTTTATAAAATACAGATGTTGCTTGTTTGGGTAATAACGTAATCCTCTGTTAAAATTGGTTGAAGGCAATTAAGTCAAAAGAAAATGTGAAAGTGAAAAAGTGAGAAAGGGTGTTTAGCAAAGCTGCACAGTAGGCTTAAAAGCTCAGAGGGATCAGAGGTCAATCTGCCAAAGAAGTCGTCATTGTCAAGTTGTGTGGGTGTGGAGTAGGACCCAGGCGCAGACCCAGAACGTTGGATGAGCAAAATGATATTTGGTGAAAGAGAGCGGAGAACTTACAAGAAGGCACATGGAAAAAGGAACAACTCCAGAGTTGCAGGCATGGAGTGTAAAGTGAGGATCTGGTGGAGGACAGTGTGAGTAAAAAAGCTTGTATACTGAGGGATTTGTGGAGAATAAAATTGGATGGAGCTGTGTGGCAATTAGGGGATAGGTGGAGCAGCTGAGACAGGGAGAAAGCAAGGAGCTGAGGGAGGGAGATTCATTAGCCTAGTGGTGTTGGCCTAGTGGTTAGAGCAGCGCGCTTGCACTCAGAGAAGGATGCAAGTACCCGGTTTGATCCCCAGCGCCTGCACTCTGGGTCCCTGAGCAAGACCCTTAACCCCAGATTGCTGCCCGTTAAAAGCAGAGAACAAATTTTGTTGGAATGTATGTTTCAATGTATGTTTCAATGACAATAAAGATGATATTACTATTAATTCAATTCAATTTTATTTATATAGCGCCAATTTATGAAACATATCATCTCGAGGCACATTACAAAGTCAAAATCAATCATATTATACAGATTGGTCAAAAAATTCCTATATAAGGGAACCAGTTGATTGCTTCAAAGTCCCGACAAGCAGCATTCACTCCTGGAGAAGCGTAGAGCTAAAGGGAGAGTTGTCTGCATTGTCCATGGCTTTGCAGCAATCCCTCATACTGAGCAAGCATGAAGCGACAGTGGAAAGAAAAACCACCGATTAGCGGGAAGGAAAAACCTCCAGCAGAACCGGGCTCAGTATGCCTCGACCGACTGGGGGTTACAGAAGACAGAGCAGAGACACAACAAGAGAGACAAATAAGCACAGAAGCAAACATTGATCCAGTAATCTGTTCTACGTTAGATGGTAATAGCAGGTGAGCCGTCTTCTCTGGATGATAACAGAACGTCAGACCAGGTGTACCTACTATGAAGAAAAAAAAGAGAGAGAACAAAAAGTTATAAGCAGAAATTATGACAAGCAATGCATAATTGAAGAACAGTAGAACTCGATAGAGTGAGAAAAATAGATCCTGATGTCCTCCAGTAGTCTAAGCCCATTGAAGCACATCCCCATAGGTAGGTCAGGGCAACATAAGCCACTCTAACTATAAGCTTTGTCAAAAAGGAAAGTTTTAAGATTAGTCTTAAAAGTAGACAGGGTGTCTGCCTCACGGACCAAAACTGGGAGTTGGTTCCACAGGAGAGGAGCCTGATAGCTAAAGGATCTGCCTCCCATTCTACTTTTAGAGACTCTAGGAACCTCCAGCAGACCTGCAGTCTGAGAGCGAAGTGCTCTGTTAGGAACATACGGGGTAATCAGAGCTCTGATATATGATGGAGCTTGATTATTAAGGGCTTTATACGTTAGAAGAAGAATTTTAAATTCTATTCTTGATTTAACAGGAAGCCAATGAAGGGAAGCTAAAATTGGAGAAATATGATCCCTCTTGTTGATTTTCATCAGAACTCTTGCTGCAGCATTTTGGATCAGCTGAAGACTTTGAACTGCATTTTGTGGATTACACTATTACATTAACAGGGGTTGAAGAGAAACCCTAGGGAAACTGTAAAATACATAATTCTAAAAGTACAACGAGCACAAATTATGGAACTATAATACACCAAGGAATAAACAAAAATGGCAACAACTAGAGAACATAAACAACGTTAAAACTGAGAAAAGAAACCAAAACACATAAGGATCCTAACCACCACTTACAGTGTTCTATCCCATGTATAGGGAAGATTGTTTAATTTGTTATTTGATAGGCAAGGCAAGGCAAATTTATTTATATAGCACAATTCAGTACACAGACAATGCAAAGTGCTTTACATGATTAAAATACAGGAAATAAAGCAGAAAAAAAGTAAGTAGGAAAAAGCAGTTGGATTATATATAAAATAAATAAAATAAAAATATTTGCATTCGACAGTTTAACTAGAACAGTCAAAGGCAATCCTAAACAAATGAGTTTTTAGTCTTGATTTAAAGGAACTTAGGCTTTCAGCATTTTTACAGTTTTCTGGAAGTTTGTTCCAGATAAGTGGAGCATAGGAACTAAATGCTGCTTCTCCGTGTTTAGTTCTGGTTCTGGGTATGCAGAGAAGGCTGGAGCCAGAAGACCTGAGTGGTCTGGAGGGTTGATACACTGATAACAAGTCTGTGATGTATTTAGGTGCTAAGCCATTCAGGGATTTATAGACTAACAGAAGTATTTTAAAGTCTATCCTCTGAGATACAGGGAGCCAGTGTAAGGACTTTAGAACTGGGGTTATGTGCTCTACTTTCTTAGTCTTAGTGAGGACGCGGGCAGCAGCGTTCTGGATCAGCTTCAGCTGTCTGATCCACTTTTTAGGAAGGCCTGTGAAAACACAGTTGCAGTAATCAATTCGACTAAAAATAAACGCATGGATTAGTTTCTCCAGATCCTGCTGAGACATCAGTCCTTTAATCCTGGAAATGTTCTTCAGGTGATAGAAAGCCGACCTTGTAATTGTCTTTAGATGCTTTTGAAGGTTCAGGTCTGAGTCCATCACTACACCCAGGTTTCGGGCCTGGTCAGTGGTTCCTAGCTGAAGCGACTGAAGCTGTGTGCTAACCTTTGATCTCTCCTCTATTGGTCCAAATATTATTACTTCTGTTTTGTTTTTATTCAATTGAAGACAATTTTGGCACCTCCACGCATTGATTTTTTCAAGACAATTACTCAGTGCCTGAATTGGTCCATAGTCACCTGGTGACATGGTGATGTAGAGCTGTGTGTCGTCTGCATAGTTATGGTAGCTGATGTTGTTATTTTTTATTATCTGAGCTAGAGGGAGCATGTAGATATTGAAGAGGAGGGGACCCAGGATGGACCCTTGGGGAACCCCACATGTGATTTTTGTCATCTCTGACGTAAAGTTACCTACTGACACAAAAAAGTCCCTGTCTTTTAAGTAGGATTTAAACCAGTTGAGAGCTGTACCAGAGAGGCCGACCCAGTTCTCCAGGCGTTCTAACAGGATGGAGTGATCAACAGTATCAAATGCTGCACTGAGGTCCAATAGTACCAGCACGGTGGTTTTTCCACGATCTGTATTTATATGGATGTCATTAAACACCTTGATAAGGGCGGTCTCTGTACTGTGGTGAGCACGGAAGCCAGACTGGAAAACGTCAAAGCAGCTGGTCGTTGTTAAGAAGGTGTTTAATTGTTGAAACACAGCTTTTTCAATAATCTTACTGATAAAGGGGAGGTTTGAGATGGGCCTATAGTTCTGGAGTAGTAGTTTGTCTAAATTGTTCTTTTTAAGCAGTGGTTTGATAATTGCTGTTTTTAGGGACTGGGGGAAAACACCTGACAGAAGGGACGTGTTTATTCTCTGAGTCAAATCAGACGCTATGACAGGTAAAACCTTTTTAAAGAAAGCTGTGGGTAGAACATCAAGGCATCATGAGGAGGAACTTAGCTGCTGCATGATCTGCTCTAAGATTTTGTAGTTTATTTGGCTGAATTGGGACATTTGGTCAAGATCAATTCTAGTTGGAGACAACTTTGGTACTGAACTTGGTATGGATGTACAAACTGATCCTCTAATCTTTTGGATTTTCTCAGTAAAGAAGTTAGCAAATTCATTGCAGGCTCTGGTGGAGTGGAGTTCAGAAGCCACGGACACAGGAGGATTTGTTAACCTGTCGACTGTGGCAAATAAGACACGAGCCTTGTTAATGTTTTTCTTAATGATCTCAGAGAAGAAAGATTCTCTTGCATTTTTCAGATGTAAGTTATATCTGTAAAGTCTCTCTTTATAGATGTCATAGTGAACCTGGAGTCTGTTCTTTCTCCACCTGGGTTCAGCTTTTCGACATTCCCTTTTTTCACCTCTAACTGCTGGAGCATTTCTCCCAGGAGATTTTTTCTTCCCGGAAAAAACCTTCACTTTAACTGGAGCAATGCAGTCAATGATGTCTGAGACTTTAGAACGAAAGTTATCTACTAGCTCATCTACTGAGTTGCAGCCCAAGATTGATGTAGCAGAGTAAGCTTGAATAAAAGTTTCTGCGGCATTGTCCTTAAAGGTGCGTTTTCTTACGATGTCCCTTTGGCTAAATGAGTCACTGGAAATTATGCTTTCAAAGGTAACAGAAAAGTGATCGGATAGGGCAACATCAGTTACATTGACCTTAGAAATCTTTAGACCTTTAGTGATTAACAGGTCTAAAATATGTCCCTGTTTGTGTGTTGGCTGTTTAACATGTTGAGTTAAACCAAAGTTTCTAAGTGTGTCACACAGTTCTTTTGCACTTCTGTCTTCAGGGTTGTCAACGTGAAAGTTGAAGTCTCCCACAATAATTAAACAGTCATAATCAACACATATCACAGACAAGAGGTCACTAAAATCATTAAAAAAGTTTGATGTGGACTTAGGAGGCCTGTAAACATTCAGAAACATAGTTCGTGCCGGGCTCTTTACCTGGAGAGCCAAATGTTCAAAAGAGTCAAATTTTCCCAAAAACACCTTTTTACACTTTAGTGAATCATTAAACAATGTTGCTACTCCTCCACCTTTCCTTTGCTGTCTGCTCTCACAAAGGAAATTGTAGTTTGGAGGTGTCGTCTCTAATAGAATAGCTGCTTCGTTAGATTCATGTAACCATGTTTCTGTTAAAAACATTACATCAAGATTATTGTCAATAATAAAGTCATTAATTAAAAGGGATTTTCCTGACAGAGATCTAATGTTTAATAAACCCAGTTTATATGACTTAGTGGTTGATGATGTTTCTGTGGCAGGTTGCATCTGACAGTTTATGACTTTTAAGTGTTTGGTCCTGTTTATCCTTTTGTTTTTCTTATTTCTGCCACGTATCATCACAGATATTCCATAATCTCCGACAAAAGGCCCAGGCTGATGCTGGGAACTGTCATGTCTGATAAACGTGCGGCCAGGGCCCGGTGTGTATCACAGCGAAGTAATCTGAAGGTCTTGGGGACAGGCATGTTCCGTGTTACGTAGAGGAGGATCTGGGGCTCTGCGGCCTTTGGGAGATGCTGGTTTAGTCACAGAGCTGTGGCTATGTGGAGAGGATGTCAGCTGTAGACCAATCTTAAGAACTTTGTTCATGTTGTGAGAAAAATCCAGAAAAGGAATATCTGGGCTTTGTGGAGAGGAGGGGGAGGTTGTTGCAGTCTGGACCGGTGTTTGTGGGGATGGAGGTTCTTGGTCCTCTCTTTGTCCTGCTGAGATGTGGGATGAATCCTCCTGTAGCTCTGACGTAGCCTCTTTCTGTGTCATCTTTCTGGCCATCTTTATCTTGGCCTGTTCAGGCTGTACTGGGCTTATCATTTGTTTTGGCACTGGGTGTGCTTTGTTTTGGGACAAAGCTGATGGCGCATGGTTCATAGAATAGAAGATGTTGGAAATCAGCCGTTTTGCACCTGACCTATTTAGAGAGAAACCATCTCTGTTGAACAGATGTCTTCTTTCCCAAAAGATGTTAAAGTTGTCTATGAAGGTTACAGTTGTTTGTTTGCATGTTTTTTTCCAGCCATTTGTTTAGCATCAGAACTCTGGAAAAAATCTCATCTCCACAATTAATGGGCGCGTGAGGGCCGCTGAGAAACACCTTGACATTAAGGCCATCAACTAAGTTCAACAGACGAATGTAATCCTCTTTCAATACTTCTGATTTTCTTATCAGGGTGACGTCGCCCAGGGCTTCAGCTTGTATTATGAGTTTTTCCAGGGTCGGGCGTTCTTTCAAGATCCCTGGAAGGATGTCTGATACATCAGACACCAGGGTTTTGTTCAAAGGGCTATAAATCAACACCTCTGTGTTTTTCTTGTTACAGAAATGTTTAATCCCATTTACAGAACTATTGCATAGTATCAGGGTCCTTGGCCCTGTGGCGTGTTTTATCTCTGATGTCTTAGAACGAAAATCGTTGACATACCTCTGATTGATGTCATGATCCTCCTGGGTCACATTTTGGAGCGGAGTGAATCTGTTTAGTAATGGAATTCCAGCATTTCCAGCAGGTTTACTCCTATCATTTGTTTTGAGAACAGCCCGTTGTTGTTTCACTTGTCTCACTTGTCTTGGGACATCTCTCTGTAGTCTCGGCCAGTTTTCTTTGTCTGGGTGTGGGGTTCGTTGATCCTTTGGTCTTGCACCCAGAGTGGTCCAAGGATTCTCGTTTTCCTTACGGAACTGTTTGTTCGCTGAGTTGCTGGGCTGGTGGTCACCGTTCGGAATCACAGGCAGGGTTGTTTCATTTCCATACGCGGCGTTTACATCATAATTCACTTCCAGTCGACAGATTTTCATTTCCATAACAGCTATCTTCTGTAGAAGCTTGTCAAAGTCCTCTGTGGTGAAGGTAGGCATCTTTTCAAAATCAAAATCAAAAATAAATAAAAGAAAATATATAAAATAACTAAGTCCAACTTTTTGAAGTTTTGGCTAAGAGATAAAAAGGAGATAAAAAGTAAAAGGCAGGAAAATGCAAGCAAGCAGGGAGCAGAGAAAAAAGGTTCGTTGTCTTTTACCGCATTGCAGTAACAGCCAAACTATAAGACTTTTCCAAGATACAAGCTACAACTATAATTGTATTTTGGGGTGATTTTATGTGACAGACCAATGCAAGATGATGCGTAATTAGGAAGCAAAATTTAAATGATACAAGTTTCTCAACTGTACACACAGGTGGACTTTATCAACTAAATTTATTAACGAATGAAGTGACTTCCGGAGATATCTGGATGCATTGGATGTTATTTAGGAGCCTCAGTGTATAAAGGGCTAAATGCAAAGGCATGTCACACTTTTCAGGGTATCATTTATATAAAAAAAGTAATAAAAAATTTAAAACCATACATTATTTTCCTTCCACTTCACAATTATTGACTACTTTGTGTTGGTCTATCTTATAAAATCCCAATAAAATCCTTTGAAGTATGTTGTTGAAATGGGACAAAATGTGAAAAGGTTCAGTTGGGATTAATGTCACCAGTTATAAGGCCTTCTTTTATATTAGACACCAGACCATAACTTTGATTGCCAAAGCAGTGTATTGCGAGGTCCATTGCCCTTTATAATGAGGGAAACTGCAGTAGTGTAAATAGTAAGCAGACAGTTGTATTGTCTTTTCTTTGTGCAGCTAGTAAATGGAATTGACAGAAGACTCTATAATGTCCCTGAGATGCTGGCACTTCCCTACATATTTGGTTGCTTGCAATTCCTTTCAGATGAATGTGATAGTAAGTATGAAAGGTAATCTTTATTTTGGGTTTGTAATTAGTGTAAAATGCTTTAAAACAGCCTCTTATTTCTCAGAACCAAACCACCGAGTTCGGGAATTCATGCTATCTATTTCAAATGGGTTTTGTTTTGTCCATTTTTAGTGGGTCAATTCTTTCTTTGGTCTGTTTACCTCACATCTGATCCTAGCCAGCTGATCCCACATTAAACACGTATATGTCTAGTTTTCTCTGGTTTTTGTGTTGCGCTTGCTTCTCTTTGTCTCTTGACAATTTTCTAAAGGCTGTTCAAGGTATTCTGTTTGCTAATTTCAGGTTTAAATTTATATAATGTCATTTCCACATGTTCATTACCAGTCCTCTGGAAGATCTGAAAATGGGAAATGCTGAACGCAGAAGAGGATGATATTGTTTCGAGAGAACACAAGCATCATTTCAAAATGTTCTAGGAAGCCACTGCTGTCACAGCATCACCACTGTTTGCCAACTCCTGAACTTCACTAAATCCACAACAAACCTCATGCTTTGCACACAAGGTGCATGTCAAGAGTTCAATGGAACAAACAAACCACATCAGTCTTTCTGTATTGGCAAGGATTTGTCACAGCAAAGCTTTGCTGCGTCTTCCTTCCTGAGGTGTTTATTTACTCTTGGCCTCCCACCAGCACCTCAGCTGTTTACTGTGTTGATTTGGATTGTTTCATGCTATTTTACAAAAAAAAAAAAAACATGATGAAATTCTGTTTTTAGCCACATGTTGTTTAGACAATGCTAGTTTGTTTCTTGACCTATAAATATTTCGAACCCGACAGCTGGATAGACATCCTTCCTCTCTTTGGATGTAAACCATTTGGCTAAAGGAAACCATTGGTCTGCAGGGGGTGTCTCTTTCCATCACAACTATGTTTCTTTTGGTGACAACTGCTGTATCACTCTTTGACTCCATCCTGGGTTTAGTTTTGATGTTTAGGTCTGGACTTGGACTAGATCTTTGTAACAGATAAATATACGATGATCTAAATCCTTTCTCTTGTTCTGGCTGTATGTTACGTTTTTGTTGAACAAACAGCACCAGTCACCATGGAGCTGTTTATTTTCAAACAAACCTCTGAGGCCTTCACAGAACAGAAGGATTTATGTAAGGGATAACGTCTGATGAGCTGTCCATTATCAGAAATTAATGGACGACGCGGAGGAGTGAACTGTCCGACGCGAAGCAGAGGACGTTTGCTTCCACAAAGTCCATTAATTTCTGATAATGGACACCTCCAAGGGCATTATCCCGCTCATACCATGGTCACTTACGAAATAAATATTAAATAAATTATTAATACTTTAATGTTTTTTCACTGTTAAAATGATATGTTTTTCACAAGAAGCGACTGAGAGAACTATTTAATATCTCTCGTTGTGACGCATTGCCAAGGTAACCAGCGTCAACTGTCTTGCCGTTACCAGCTAACGTTTGAGCCAGCGCAGTAATTTAGATCAATCAGGCTATTTGACCGGAATAACAGTCTTTAACAGACACACTGCTTCCAATCAGAATCGATTATTCTCCCAGACTATGGTATAAACTGAGATTAAATTACGCACAGATTAACTTTATTTACTGATTGGGTAACTCCTGAAGGTAATTGGATGCATTTGGTTTGGATGCATTTGGGATGCAGTTGCCGGATTAAATGTGCCTGAATACAGGCCACACTTTTTAGTTTTGTAAAAAACTGTATATGCTCTAAAAGTAGAAACTTGTTGCATTGAAACAATTTATTACATTATGTAAATTATATATTGACTGTCTTCATAAAGGAGGTGGCGTTAGAAACCATTGTCTTAAATAGGAACGATCAAAACCTCCGACAGCAACTGATGGTCAGTTGTGTGATGGGAGGGGTAGTCCGGATGTTTGGGGTTGGCTGTGGAGAGGTTAATCAGGATCATATCCACGACCCACTGTTGTTGTTCAGCACCAGCAAAGCATCCTGCTTCGTGTTTTCACAATACATCCTCGCTGTCATTAGAGCAGTGTCACCAGACAAGGCCTCGAGTGCGTGAGAGTCAGAGTTGTGATTTCCAGAAATCAGGAAGACACACCAGTGTACTTGCATGCTCAGTCACATGAATACCCTGTCATGCAGTTTTTCTCTGGTCAAGTCTCATTAGCCACCTCCTGACTCAGGCTGTATTTTCAGGAAGTGTGAGCTGTGTCCCATACAGAGATACTCTAATCCAACTAAGGCTGTCCTAAGTGTCCTTATGGGTCCATGATCCCTACAGTTTGACATTATTAAATAATATAGCAAGGCTAGATCAGCTTTATTCCAGTATTTTACACTGACGTGTTCCTAAAAGGCGACAGTTTTAGGAAATTGTTGCCTTTTAGGGACAATTTCCCTAAAAGGCGACAATTAGGGAATTCCACCAACATTTCCCATAACAGTTATATACACCTATTAAATATTTCAGAGAGTATTGGGAAAAGAACAAGCTAACACATGTGAAAATATACGGCAAATCACAGGTTTGTGTCAGCTTGCATGAACCCGTACTCCTCAAAACTTGCCATACAACATAAATGTTTTTTGTTTTTCACCATTGTGATTGTGTCAATCTAAAACCCTCAGGGTGTGTATGCATCACAACATCAGACGGCAGTTACTCATATGGCGCCATGAGGGCGACTATATTCAATAAAAAAAACAGTCCTTCTACTGTATTTCCCGATTTCAATCGTCAATCACTACTTACATTTTGCTGCGCAGGTTTTTTTGGCACGTTTGGCCAGCTCATCATTCGGTCTACCAAGGTTCAACAGCAGCCTCGCCAATGCTGCATCCCTTAGTCATTTAGACTCAGGTCGCTTGATAACATGACCTCAATCAGACATGACGTGTAACCTGAGATATTCCTCCTTGTAAAAACTACAAATCTGTAAAGAAAGGAGACAGTAAGCCTCTCCACTCAACTGTTTTGGCTTCTTCTTCCTTTTAATAACAGGAGAAAATTGCACATAATCCCCCCCCCCCCCCCAAAGAAAGGTGACTGTACATAGTGTGGACTTGGGGGGCCTGAATATACATGTATGTTAAATATTTAATATCCTTTTCTTTCCACTTCAGTTATGCAATACTTTGTGTTGGTCTATTACATAAAATATGAATATATAAACAAAATACATTGCAGGCATGAGTACTTTTAGAAGGGGCCATATATTTCCTTTTCTGTCCATTAGTTGTTTTAATGAGAACACAGCGTGCCAAGGTGGTGTGAGATCATGGTATGTGGTTTTTGAACTGCCTGCTTCCTCTGAGGGGGCACAAACCATGGAGGGGAAGGACTTCCAAAATGAAGAAGGAAGGGAGGGGGGGGGGCAGACTTTGCTTGATGGAAAGCTAGATCTCTGTTTACTACAAGCTAAAAATAATTGCCAGTGTGGTTTGAGCATGTGGGGGACATGTGTGAATATGTGTGTGTGCTTGTCAAACCCAACAGCTGGAGGCTACAGGGTCTCATGCCGCTGCTGGGGCAACAACAGGTGGGAGGCTAGGTGTGTGTGGCTCTGTGCTTGTACTGTACATATGGCTGAGTATGTGTAGTGGCTCGAGGAGATGGGTGTGCATGACAGGGTCGGCGTGCAAGCGCGTGCAGAACTCCATGCTGAGACAAACCCATATGAGCTTCACACACTGGTAGCCTTGTAAAAACCCCGGTGTCACACAGAGCCTGTGTCTATAGCTAAACTGGAGCCTGAATTGTCTTATTCATGCTCTATAATATATTTAAATCCCCAACTGGGGCAGTGCTATGAATCAAAATTAATGACTGTGTTGTTGATGCTGATGTTGAAGCTCTGGTATGAGCCGCGCACTGCGGCAGCTTGTGTAATCTGCCTCTATTTTTATGGCCGTGTGTGTTGGGCAGCTAACATGCGTGTCTTTTCCCACTACTTGTTTTTACCCTCACTACAAGAGGCAATTGGCCTTCTCAAATGACAACTAGGTGCCATGAGACTGACTGTACCAGGGCAGCTGTCCCCCTCCCCCCCATATATTCTATCCCTCTGCGTAAATCTAAAAAAATGAGATCATGATTAAAAAGAAAAGTGAAATTATTCCATCTAGTATATTCCATATATTCTCTGCAGTTCAAATGGGAAAAAACTGACAAATGTGTCAGAGGGAGACATGTAAAAAAAATAAAAAAGCCACAATAACCTCGGGCCTCAAAGGTCACCAAAGATGGGAGTGGAAGCCTGAGTGTTTGCAACGCAGACAGATGGGTTTCATATATGGGATACCTATTCTACAACTATGTACTTTACAGAAAAAAAATGAATGCTTTGTATTGCACCGTGGAATATAAACGCATGCTGTCTGCTCTACTGTTTCAATGACTAAATGTTGAGTGCAAATGAATGCATCACAGAAAGAACAAGTTACGTAGCGTTCCCCCTCCCTCAAGGGTTTGGTGGGTGGTGGGGAGCGCCGTAAAAGTATGAATTTAACTACTCCTATATGATTAGGCAGCACTGTTTAACAGCAGTGTAAGAAAAGTGGAACTGTGTTTTGAAGGTGGAAAGCCAGAAAATATCTGTTGTTTAACGTGACGTCCTGACAAGGTTAAAGGGCACATGTGGTCACACCCTGTCAGTGTTGTCGAGCCAGAAATGCAGAAAGTTTTCATGTTTTTACTTCTTTTCCTTTTTTTTTGTTGTTGTTGCTTGGTTGTACTGTATGTGCAGGATTCAGACTGAGAGGGTGAGGCATGTTAAGAAAAATACATGTAGAGTGTAGCCGTGTTGAAGTATCGCATTAGAAAAAGTTTATGGGAATGGCAAAGATCACAATGACTTCCTCAATTTTGCAAAGAAAAAAAAAACGTTTTTACGCATGCTTGAGGTGGTTTTTGGATTTTGTGAAAAAGAGGTAATGCTCAAAACAGGAGAAGGAAACAAACTTGCTGAATAAGTTCTGACATAAAGCATTTACCTATCGTGACTGATCAGCTGGTTCCACTGTCGGCGTCTTCCCGGATATTCCCATAACGCGCAAAGAATTGCATTTCTTTCTCTACGTCTCCAGACAGCATGTAACATCACCAATACTAGCTGATATGACAGAACAATTACAATTTCCCTGATACCAACTCATTTCTGAAAACCTCCTTTTTTAGATGTGTGCTCCATGCTAGCCTGCAACCTCTACTGCCTGTTTATTACAGCCATACGTAATGTCAACTTCTGACGAAATTATGTTTTGGGTAGTTTGGTTAATTTTTTTCAAACCTGTAGATGGAAACTTGCCTAATTCACATTTCCTTTTATGCAACATTATAAAACTTTGCTCAAAGTTTGCATGACAGTCACATTTACTCTGAAATGAAACACAGAAAGATTGAACATGTATTTGAACTGGAAAGAAACTGATTATTGTGTCAAAACGTGACTATTTTATGGAAATGTGATTAATTTTGATTAAAGTCTTTAATTATCATCATTGTCATCCATAACTACAAGAAAATATTGAGAGACAGTTTTCTGTTACTAAAGCGGAAAGTGCTACAGCCTAAAACAGTATAAAATAAAATAAAAATACAATAACACAAAAACTGTGGGAAATGTTTGTTTAAGATAGAAAGTCTTTAGATTTTTTTTAAAGCAGCAAGTGTCTGTGGGGCTCTCAGCTGGTCGGGGAATGGGGTTCCAAACGCAAGGGGCAGCTGTGGAGAAGGCCCGTTCACCGATTGTCCGTAATGGAGTGCGAAGTGGATGGAGGAGGTTGGCGTTATGTGAACGGAGGGATTGGATGGATGAGTGGGGTGTGAGAGGGTCCTTTAGGTATTCTGGAGCATCGCCATGAATACTTTGGTGGATGATGAGAGCAATTGCCAATGGATTCTGTAGGTAATGGGGAGCCAGTGAAGTTTAATTAGAGATATTGCTGCCCAGTTATCGATCTATTGCAAATGGTAAGTTTGGCTCAGAAGCAACATTGTACATCACCAAATAAAACAACAAATAAAATAAATTATAATAATCCACAGTGAGGAGCTTGTCACAGAGAATGAAATCGTGAGCAGTTCTATTTACCAGTCAATTTTCACCACCCTGGTAGAAACTTTAAGGTTATTATTTCTCATGTTTCCCTCAAACACAGTTCATTTTCAGTTGTTGAGGATATGTGCCACAATAAATTCATGTTTTTACATCACAAAGACCTGAAATTTTTTCCAGGGGGTGTAGACATGCGGTCTTCACAAACCAACTTCGACTATGCTCAAACTAATTCGTTTTTTTTCCACTTCCTTTTCTCTGTGTCTGTTATCTTGTGTTCTCTTTATAAGATTCCCAATTTATTAGTTTTAAGCAGATAAAATGCAGCAGCAGCATTTGGGCACAGTTTGCAAGCAGTGCACACATACCAAAGCGAGGGTCTGCATGAGTGAAATACTTTCCGACTTTATCAGTTTCATGTTTTTTGTTATGTCTGCTTGGCCTGGCAGGCCCAGAGTTGGTCTTCAGGAAGGAATGCGGGGTCATCAAGCAAAGCTGAAGGAGTTATTTTGAGATCTGGTTCGGAAGTAGCACCAAGCATCCCTGTTTGCTGTGAATGGGAACCAGCGGTATTCAGTAATGCCACAAGGCAACAGTTTCATTGAGATTTTCTTTTGCTTGGATTTTTGTAAATTGTAATAAACAAGAGAGCAAAATCTTTGCATCTTCCCATACTCTGTGACCTATCTGTGTCCTAACTGGGAATGGACAGTTAGCGTTGCATGCTTTAGGAAAAAGAACCAAAGAAGGCCCAACAGCTCCCCTACCTTTTGTCTCAATAAACTAATAAAATAAAGAAGAATGGTGGGAAGCATATGCCTTTATAAATAGAAATGCAACAATATTTCACTACTTATATGAGAAGGATATACAGTATAGCTCCATGAAATGAGAGTTCAGAAAATCTAACATTTAGTCACTTTTTTATTTTAGAGTGACATGAGGTTGTTGGTGTTAGATTAAAATGACAAATTTTACTTCTGGCTATGTACAATATTTACATCAAATATTTTACTCATTTGTTGCAATTCGACTCAAAGCTGCTTTCAAAATCTAATACAATTAGAAGTGTAATAAGATTCAACAGATGTGATTTCTTTATTGTGTCACATAAAATGCCTTGTAAGAAACTAGAGGCTTTTTTCTTACAATTGGGAAATTTTCTTAGCATTGGGGAAGCCCAATGCTTTTGCCTTAATCCCTACAGTATGTTCAAGTCTTTCTAGCAAAATACTGTCATCAACTGTATCAAATGCAACACTGACAAGACAGGACAATTACTGACACAAGTCCATTACCTGAGGCCATGAGAATATCATTAGTGACCTTCACCAGGGCTGTTTCGGTGCTATGATGTGCTCTGAAGCCTCTTCAAATAGGTCATTACTTTGTAAATGATCACATAGCCCATGTCACACTGTACACAAAGAGAACAGCTTTTTAACCCTCTGAATGTAATTAACTTTGAGTGTTTTTCCCTCAATAACTGCGTCCAAACTGAAGAGTGATGCTACTGTCTGGTGGAGCTCAAATATGGGTTGTTCTCTGATCATTAAAAATTTTTATATTTGAAAGTCCAACACTGGTCAAGCTGACAGTCGTCAGCTTCAGTAGCATCTCTAATTATCTGACTCCTTTTGACTGCTGTGTGTGTTTGTTTTTTGTTTTTTCAGAGAGAATTTAACTTTTCATTCTTTCTTTCATAATACCTTCTTATTCCTCTCCTGTTTGGGTAAAATGGGTGAGGTAGCTTAGAAATTTCCTGTTTGAATCACCTTTATTATTTGTTTAACTTTAAACTCCTGTGGATTCTACTTACACAACATTTAATAGCAAATAACACTTCATCTCATACCTTTAATAAACCCTCATTCTTTCCCAACTAGGAGACAAAACAATTTTAGAATGAAGTGTCTGTGTTAGAAATAAAAAGTTGTTTTTCTGTGCATAAGCCACAATGACAACAGTATCCATTTCAATAGTCACCCTCCAACCTAGAGCAAAGTGCTGGCACGCCCCTTGTCATTTATAATATCAGGCTGACTGGCCTATTGATGGGAAGAACAAAGCCTCAGTGTGGCCGATGTTCTGTGGTGGCCGTAGAAACATGGCACGTCCCTGGTGACTGACGATGCCACACTGGCTGCAACCACAGCCTGGCACAGGGGCGGTGGCTGGTTATGTGTGTGTATGTGTGTGTGCGAGTGCGGGTGGGTGTTGGCGTTTGAGGGGAAGGGTGGGCATTTGGTGGTTGTGGCAGCTGGCGGTAAGAAAGCAACGTTGGGGGGCAGGGAATTACACTTTTATAAAGACTCCCCTGTATGAAGCTAACGTAACACCACACCCAGGACGTATGCAGTAGAATGAACCCTAAGAAGCGTGCTTGGGTCATTTTACTTTTGTTTTATTGCACATCGGTGCTTGAGCTGCAGCTGTACAAATCACTGATGTTGGGTTGCTGGGGCCGACCTATTGCAGTTTAGAGGGGTGTCACATTTTTTAGCTGTTTATTAGTTTCAAGTAGCTAGGGATTGTAATCAAACTGTCCCAACTGAGTCCCGTCATGGTTATTCATCCTCCCACATTAGAGCCTCCAGAGAAAGATTAGTGTTTGCTTCATTGGATCTGTTGAAATAGTTCCCTCAGAAAAGAAGAACTCGGGCTTTTAGTAACCAAAAACATCTGTATGTGCAAGCTCCCAGATGTTTGTTTTAATGTTTATGTTATATTTCTGAGTCTGCTGATAGCCATCAACGTTCTCAAGTGTCACACAGCGACAGACTGTTTATAAGAGCATAAATTAAAGTGTTAAATGCGATCGTAGGCAAGTTCCATCTTTGTCGGGGCCGTCGCACTGGGGACCCGTTATAGAAGCAGAACTCGCCCAGCTGTCTTTGAGGACAAATGGTCCTTCAGGCAACTGCTTATTCTTCTCACTCGTTCCCTCCCCTCCCTGCCTCCTCCCCTTACCCCCAACATGTTTACTTGACTTTACATACTAAAACCAGTTTTAAGTGCTCCAAGCGCTTTGGTTTCAGGGCCGGAGGAGTTACATGTGGTAAAAGCTTCCTAGAAATAGGTTGGAGGAGGTTAAAGTGTTTATGGATTGATGGCATTTTGGTTTATGCTTTTCATCTGTAATGGATGGTAATAGGTTGCTAAGTTTGTTTTTGCATTTTTTTTCCATTTTTTCAAGCTTTGGCCTCACTCCAGCCTTTCTTAGCTATATTAAACATTTGACTAGGTTTGAAAGAAAAAACACTTCGGGTTTCATAATTCTTTGCTCTTTGAAGTTGCAGATTTTGAATATCTAAAAAAAAATTCTTGCTTGTTTTTTGAAAAGTTAATGCCCAGTCAAGCTGTTTTTGACAGCACATTACATAACCCATCTGATTTTTATACTTTCAATCAATAAATCTGTAACATAATAGTGGACATTAAATGTATTTCTTAAGACAGAGCCTCTGTTTTTTCTCCTCTTTCTTAAAATTGTATTTTTCAGTAGTAATTATACTACATTTGTGTGCCTTCTGACAATACTAAAAAATGTATATAGTTTACTTTAAGTGGGGCTATGGTTTTGGTTCGACATATTTTTATGGAAGAACATATTAAAAGCTGTAAGCCATAACTAGTAGTAGTCTTTCATCTGTGATAAAGTGAAAATTACATTTTATAAATGTTTTGTTGTTTATATGTAAACATTCATCGTTGACAGATTTTTCCAAATTCCTTTTTTTGCCATAAATTTCCAAAAATGCTTATATCATTTATTTGCTGTGTAATGTACCTGCCTGTAACTTCCTTCTCAAAAGTGCATGGGCTCATTGACATTGTCCGTTTGGAAGTAATTAGATCAGAGGTCAGCAACATTTACAATCAAAACTTTTAATTTTTGTTCCTGTTTCTATAGACTAAGAACTGCAAACCCTGCTTGACGCTTGGGGTGGGGGGGGATCCAGATTACCCATATAGAATTCATTACTTTTTTTTTGAATGCCAAAATTGCATTTTCTTCAGAAGAGCAAGGCCTATTTACATAGGAATTGCTGTCAACTTATAGGAAGGTTTTAAAAACGCAGGATTTCAAATCTGCAAAGATGTTCCATCATATCATCCTCATAGAATAACTGCTGGTCTCCCCAGAAATTTCTCTGCCTGTATGTAACACAAATGTGACTGTCCCCCATCTCTTGCTCTACACTGCTGGTCAGCTGGCTGGAATATGTCAAAAATAGTTTTTCTGTCCCTCATTAACAAAAAATGGATACAATTCTGGGAATGTTGAAGTATTTCTGGCCATGATGTGAAAACTAAGCAACAGAATCTACCACTCTAATTAGGGTAATGTTGTTTTAACCCGTTAGAGTTAGCAAGCTATGGCATCTGTTATGGCTATCTGTTGAGGACTACAAGAGCAGATAGCCCAACTAATGAACCAGCTAATATGAGCTTCTTGTACTCCTGGTGTTACTCTAGAAAGACCAGGGGTCTCATTTATAAAGCTTGCAAATGCACAAACCAGGGTCTAAATCTTGTGTACGTCACTTTCTATGCAAAGGCCGTGATCTATAAAGATTGATGACACAGGTGGTAAAGTGGTGAATTGCGGCTACACTGCATCATGGCTCTGTTTTACCCGTCAATCCACAGCCTCTTAAGCAAGAGGATTTTCCACATGGCGCACATGTTTAAATGTAATCTGACATTTGTGACAGTAATAAGATTCACTTTTTAACAAGTTCTTTTACCTTGGACAACTTTTACCTTTGACTTGCTCATTTAATAAAGGCCTTTCTCTGTTTTGTTTTTTCAGTTTCTTTGCCTTTTTTCCATGGCTGCCATGGTAACCATGAAATAACAATGATCAGCTGACACATTTTAAGACACATTAACATTCATGAGGTGCTTTGCATTGACCTTTTATGGTTGAATTCGGGCTTGTAGAGGGCAGAACCTGAGGGTGAACCTGGCGCACACATTTTCAGGTGCAGCTGTGATTTATGACGGGAAAGTGCTTGCTGGTGTGCATGAGCATGGTTTTACAAATCACGATTTTTTTATTTAATTGTTTATTTTTTGGCGTATGCCATTTTTGGCTTTTGGGTGTTTGCAAACCTTTATTATAGATACTACACAATGTTTTAGAAATGAGACCTCTAAACCGTAAAAAGGTCTTTTCTTCTTTTTTGTCCTTTTTTGCCAAAGCTTTTGTATCAAAATTAAAATAAATAAAATAGCATTTTATAACTGTAATAATTAATGTTATTTTAGCAGCAGTTGGAATAATTGTTGTTAATCAATTAGTTGATGTACATCATCAGCATGCACATACCATATATGTAGCTGTGGTCTCCAAATAGTTAAAGTAGGAATTTTTCTGTCAAGTGGGATATCTGTTCTAGTCACTTAGTTTGTGGAGATCACAGATGCATGTCTCAACCACTTTGAAAACAGAGCTGTTTGACTTTTGAACTGCCAAACATCACCACACTTAAAGGCTGGAGGCCCCAGTGTATAAAATGACAAACCCTTTTGCCGGGATCCCAGCTTTGAACCTATTTGCAGACAATTCGTTTTTTGTTGCTGTTATTCTACTAGGGTTTTCTGTTGTACACTGCATCTGCCCCATCTGTCCCTGACTACACTCCGAGTCTAGTCAGGGACAGTGTTGAGTTTAATTTTGGGGTTAGATTGGCTTGTTGTGTAATGAAGACACAAGATATGGCAGAATGTATTCAATCCCCTAGTTATTACAAGTTGAAAGCCTTAAGTGCTGAAATTACTACTCATGTAAAAAATACTTCTGTATTTCCTCAAGTGGACAAGCTATAAATCCCACTTTTATTCCTCTGAATTTTAACCAACTTCATCTAATGCAAATATCGTTATCTTTTATGTTTTTTTAGACATATACACAATGGGAAAATATGTTTCATTCCCTGCTGATTTTATAACTTTTATAACTTTTAGAGGAAAAAACATTTTTTTAATTGCCATGGTAGTTTTGTGAAAGTGGAGAGAGGCGTAATGTCCACTAAAAATCCAGAAAACAACTCTATATCTATCAATATAGTCAAAAGAACAGCTGTTGAAGGGTTCAGGGAAAAAATAGTCAGAGCCACTGGGGGCCCAGGCCCCATGAGGCAGCCACCAGGAGTGACTTTATCTAATCGTTTTGCAAGAGCTATACAGATTATTTTAATATCAACGTTGATAAGGGATATTGGACGATAGCTGGTAGGAAACACAGGATCTTTGTCTGGCTTAAGCATCAGACTAATGGTAGCCGAATTCATATTAGCTAGGAATCTGCCATTTTCCTGAGTTTCCTGCAACATTCTGTGGAACGTTGGTGCCAGAATATTCCAGAACTCTTTAGAAAACTCAACAGGGAATCCATCTGGACCTGGAGCCTTTTTATTGGGCATGATTTTGAGAGCTTCCTGAATTTCAACTGTTGTCTGCAGTGAATCTAGGGGTAGGGTTAGGGTATGATCATTTAGGAAGTGTTATTTTATCCAGAAATTGCTTGATGTCATTATCTGATGGGTTTATCTGCTATGTGTCTAAGGATTTGTAGACATCTCGGAAGGTGTTGTTTATACTTTCAGGACCATATAATGTATTCCCAGTTGAATCTGTAACTGCAAAAATAGTTTTGTCTTTACTTATTTTTAGCTGATTAGCTAAGAAGCTTGCTGACTTATTGCCATGTTCAAAGTTTTCTATTCGAAGTCTTTGTGTTAAAAATTTATTTAGCTTTTCAATATGTTCGTTTAATTCTAATTTTGGTTTACAGATTTTACCCAGCTTTCCCTGTTCCTGGGAGGTTTCTAGTAACTTAATGTTTAATTCTAATTCCTGAATCCTTTTGTTTTCTGTTTTTCTTGATGATGCAATTAAATAGAAATACAAAAATTCAAAAGAGAATAAGTCGCTCCTGGTCTGGAGCTCTATGTGAGATTTGGTAACATGAGGTGAGGATGATCATGAGAAAGGTGCAGGGTAGACGTCAGGAACATGTTTGAAGGCAGTTTGAACCAAAGTAATTTAAAAAATATATACTGTTAACACATTACCTTGCAGTCTTTCAACAGACTTGTATTAAAAAACATACACAGTCCAACTGAACATCCAAATGTTTTATAGAAGATTTGGAAGAAAAGTCAACTTTCAAACTGTGGGGATTGTGTTCTATAGGAAATATGTGCAAATATTATGCAGGGCAGCTAGTTTTTTTTTTTTTTTTTTGTCTAAGCAAACAAGGTAAATTCCCCCGTTGGAGAACCTTCTTTTCTCAGTCAGAAAACTGAAGATGAGTTTTGGATGGGTCTTCCAGGGTGACAGTGAACCAAACCGTGACCCCAGGCGAAAAGCAGTGGCATAACAACATTTCAGCCTCAGGGAGCGAGCATCTTCCTCTAACATGTTCTTATGGTATATTTAATTTGTGGCTGTTTTAAACTTTCTAGCAAGATCAAAGTGTATTACTCTGTCCATTAAATGCATTTTCATGAATATAAATATTGAGCATGCTCTGAGTTCACACAGACCTGTTCCATCCCACAGACATGTCAAAACAGAATTACTAGAATCCCATTTAACCTAATAGGGGTTTCATGAAGAAGGTATGTGCAATGAACAACAGAGATGAAAAGCCAGAGAGGACAAAAAAGAGGAGGAGGATGGGAGTGGACACAAGGGATTGTATGGCCTCGTGAAAGCAGATCTCAGAAACAAAAGCAGCATTGAGCACATATCCACTTAAAAGAGAGATTAGCCAGCTCACACACCCCTCAGCACATCGCTAGCACCGCCACTGCAGAAAAGAGCTTTGGCTGCAATTTAGCGGCACGTGGCGCAGTCCTTGATGCTCAGCATGTGCGTCAGGTGTTCTTACTCAGTTTCCTGTTGTTTTAAATAACCCACATTTTCTCTCTATTAGTTCCCCCTCCCTCTCAGTCCAGAAGCAGTCGCTTAGCAAAACTGCCCTCCAGCCTCAACCTTCATGCCTTTGCACTCTGTTTCCACCTCTCTCTGCCCATCTTTTTCTCCTGCTTTGGCAAAAACACAAAGAGGACATTGTATCTTGTGATGTTGAAGTGAAGCTGGTCTCACTGGCAGCATGCTGGCCTGTAGTGAATCCGAGCCCAGCTCGCCCTGTTCTCTAGTTGGCACCAAGGCTGTTGGTTGTGCACTTTGGTTCTCCACTGGGCCGGTGAATTTGAGGACAGTCGGCATGTTGGTTTTGGACTTATTCATGAATTTTTGTCAATTTTACCTCATCTTTATTATTTTCTTGCACAGCGTCCCTTCTTTGGCATAACTTTATTAACGTTGTATTTTTGCGAACACAATAAGATTCAAAAGAAATTATTTTATGCTTTAAAAACAAATTACCTGACAGTATTAGACAGATTATTTCACATATTTTGATCTAAGCTTGTGATTTTTTTGTTTTGTTTTTCATTTTCTAAATGCAAACCAGAATCTTCAGTCTTTTGGAAAACATACAGAATTAAGCTGAGGTCAAACACATGAAGCACACAAATATCCAAACAAGTTTAACTATACTAAATAATGCTTTGTAGTGAAACCACTAAGAATCATGACTAACTTCTGTAAAGGACGAGAATTTTGTTTTTTCAAGCATTTTCATGTTCCAAAACTCACAACCCAGCACACACTTCCAAAGCCGCTCTGTTTTTACATGGACGTCTATACTGTTGGACACATAGAAAAAACCGACTTGTAATGAGATGCTATCACATTTCATAATCACAGTTTAAGCCTAGAAATGAACACAGAAAAAAAAGATGAAAAAAAAGCAGAAGATGAGTCAACTCACTCACAGAGCTGCAAAATCAGACATCTCAAGTTTTCCTGTTTGGATGATTGCTCCTCTCTTCACTTCTAGCCAGGTTTATCTATTTTTAATTTCAGCTCTTTGAAGTTGTTTTGGTTGATCTGCTCTCTTGGATTCAAATCAGTAAATGAGTTGACAACCTCCAGGTATAATCTTGACAATTAAAATGTAAAAATCTGTAACAGTGAGATATAGTGTGACTCAAAGCTGATTGATGCAGCCATACAGTACGTTTTAGTGAATGAGTATGCTGCAATAATCCTTTCATGAAGTGGAAAAAAAATCAGACACAAATGTGCATGCATCCATTTTTTAACTCAAATATACAAAACTGCACCAGAGCTGTATATGCTCTCATGTATAAATTAATTCAGACTCTGCAGTCAATTTGGTAATTTATTACTTATATGCAGTGCAGTGGAAAAAGTATTCCCTCATTTACAGATTTCTTCTGCTTTTGCTTTTGTTGTCACACTTAACCCCTTAAGCCCGTGAACCCCCTTTTCAGGGGGCTTGAGCGCTTTAGCAACAATAACGTATAATGTTTTGGCAAATGTTAATATTGTAACCCGAGTAAAGATGACCACTTCCTCCCACTTGTTAAATACCAAATCAACCGTGATTAATAACATTTTCTCATTAAATATCCCTCACCACATTCGGCTTGATAAATGCCAGATCTGTAGAATCAATACATCCCTTAAATATAATTAAATAGAACCTGTGTGACGGCATGAATGATGCTAATAGATCTAAAAAAAGGACACATCATATCCTAATCTAAAAATAATAGTGCAGATAAGAAACAAGACCACGGGCATCTAATTGTCTGGAAAGTGATATTAAAAAGCTTTTTCTAAGGCTTTGAGACTCCAGTAGTTATGGTAAGATGAGGCATTGAAGCACTTGAGCCAATTGCTTCAGCAAAGGGTTCATTTCTCGAATCCTCATTTGCACATGAAACCACCTGCTAATACACATGAAATAAATTGGTCAATGTTTCTGTTATTATGGGTCAAAAGCAACTCTAAACGGGAGGGTTTTTAGTCTTGAACTAAAGGAACTCAGCTGTTTTGCAATTTTCTGGAAGTTTGTTCCAGATTTGTGGAGGGTAGAAGCTGAATGATGCTTCTCCATGTTGGTTCTGGTTCTAGGTCTGGAGAGTAGACCAGAACCAGAATATCTGAGTGGTCTAGAGGGTTAATACACCAACAACAGGTCTTTAATGCATTTTGATGCTAAGCCGTTCAGTGACTTGTAAATTAACAGAAGTATTTTAAAGTCTATTCTCTGAGCTACAGGGAACCAGTGTAAGGACTTTAGAACTGCTGTGATATGCTCTGTCTTCTTGGTTTTAGTTAGTACGCAAGCAGCAGCGTTCTGGATCAGCTGCAGTTGTCTGATTGATTTTCTGGGCAGATCTGTGAAGACACTGTTGCATTAATCAATGTGACTAAAGATAAGCGCATGGATGAGTTTCTCTAGATCTTCTCGGGACATCAGTCCTTTAATCCTGGAAATGTTCTTCAGGTGATAGAAGGCTGACTTTGTAACTGTCTTTATGTGTCCTTGACGGTTCAGGTCTGAGTCCATCACTACACACAGATTTCGGGCCTGATCTCTAGTTTATGGTTGTAATAATTGAAGCTGCGTGCTGATTCCAGTTTGTTTCTCTTTAGGTCTAACGATAATAGCTTCAGTTTTGTTTTTGTTCAGCTGGAGAAAGTTTTGGCACATCCGTGCATTGATTTGTTTTAAGCATCCATTCAGTGCATGGATGGGTTCAGAGTCACCTGCTGACATTGTAATCTAGAGCTGAGTATCATCTAGGTAGTTATGGTAATTAATCTTCTTTCTCGCTATAACCTCAGGTAGCGGGAGCATATAGATATTGAAAAGAAGGGGTCATAGGACTCAACCTTGGGGTACCCCACATGGGACTTTTTTCGGCTCTGATGAGAAGTTACCTATTAATACAAAGAAGTCCCTGCTCTTTAGGTAGGATCTGAACCAATTGAGTCCGACCAAGGTCAATAGTGTCAAATTATTGTGCAATCAAGCCATGAACAAAAATCAGACTAAGTTTAAAGCTACTGAAATATGAGACTTTTACAAGCCCACCCACGGACGCCACTATGTTGTGCCATTCCGCACTATTTTAAGTTATTCAATGTTTAATAAATAACTCTCAGTCTGTATTGTCCGGTGAATGTCACCCCAAACAGCTGATATTAGGACAATAGTTGAAAGGGTGATTCGAGCACCTGGCATTCTTTTAACAGAAAACTCTGCACACGCATGGAATAAATGAGTGACAACTTCTCTTTAAGTACAAGAATTTATTAACATAAATAAAATGAACATCCAGAGAACACCACTAAAGAATGTTGTTTATCTGAATTAACACTATATTTCAATCAACAAATCCTCTCTACTAGGCTAGTGAAACTTAACTAAACTACTAAGCAAAATTAAGGTAAAAGAAGCTAAGGAACTATGTACACACAAAAGAAACACAAGGACAAATAAAATTGTTGAAAATAATCATCAAAATAATTCAGTGAATCCTGATTCTCTGCAGATCCAAGTTAGAGAACCAAAGTTAATCTTAAAGAATGTGGAATGAGGTTAAATTACCTTAACCAATTTAGAACATTTGATATGTGTTTCAACCCATTCACAATACAAATCTGAGTAATATAAAACATTATTCGAGGAAATAACATTTAAAGAATGATTTGCTAAGTAGAAATCAATAGCCTTTTCGACACTTGATTTTTATTATTGTGATTATTTCTCCGGGAAATGATTAAGACTCGAATTGGCAATTTAGGATTAACCCACCAATATAATAACGATCGACCGGAAATGACATGTCGGGGCACTGCCTATGGCCAATGTTTATATTAGTTTAGTCTTAATATTACACAAACACCATTAAATCGACAGAAATGTTCTCTGTTGATGCTGTAATAACGCTCGTTGCACTAACGAACGATGACAGAGCTAAACGTGACAAACGTTATGTTTAAAACAAGCCGTATTTGTGTTTACTAGGGCCGTGGCTGTAGGTTATCCGCAAGCTAGTAGCTGCTAATGCTAGCGGACATTCGGCACTAATTAAAAAAAAATTAAAGCTCTATTTGGTCAAGGTGACCGGACTGGACAACACGAACCTTAATGTCCCATTGGTGTATAAAACCCTTGTGCAAATAAAATTTATTAGAACTGTAAAAACACACTCAAACCACATCAGCAAACCTTTGTTTCCAGAATGCTAGCAGGTGGCTTAACCGGCCTGTTTTACAAAACAGTAAAACACATTAAAAATAAACCATTTGACTTTCCCTGCCTAACTCTGCCAAACCTGTCGGTGTCTCTGTGTCAGTTCAGTTGACTTTGGGCCATCCGGTTGGAAGTTGCTCCAGGGTGAAGTTGGTTATCTGAGCAGTGAGCAGGTGACTAGCTCCAAAGGGGAAACAGCCATCCTTTGGGAAACCAGGCCTGGGCGAGCTGTACACGGCTCCATGTGGGTGCACTCGGGCTGTGGACATGGGGATCCCTGCACAGCCTTCCTGGCGTGGCTGCATCTTGTGGGCTTTCCTGTGCAGGTTCCAGTGGGCGACTTCAGATCAGCTTTCCTCATAGCTTGGCCTGGTCACATGAGAGGAGACCGCTTTGGGCCGTCTCGACTCAGCTTTCCTGCAACAGCAGAGAAAGGTTACAGGCAGACCGTTTACATGGCAGTCGGCTGTTAAGTTCTGAAAACAGCCTTTACTGAGCCTGGCCGGCACTACAAATGTTTGTAGGTGACCGAAACCCATTCGGAACCTAGGTGGCTGTCTCTCCGGTGTGAATCACTCATCAGGGAGCATGTAGATATTGAATAGGAGGGGGCCCAGGATGAAACCTTGGGGCACCTCACATGTGATCTTTGTTGTCTCTGTTGTAAAGTTACCTACTGACACAAAAAGCCCCTCTCTTTTAAGTAGGATTTAAACTAGTTGAGAGCTGTACCAGAAAGGCAGACCCAGTTTTCCAGGCATTCTAACAGAATGGAGTGATCGACAGTATCGAATGCTGCACTGAGGTCCAATAATACCTGCACTGTGGTTCTACCACAGTCTGCATTTATATGGATGTTAGTAAACACTCTGACAAGGGCAGTCTCTGTGCTGTGGTGAGCACAGAAACCTGACTGAAAAACATCAAAGTGGCTTGTCATAGTTAAAAAGGTGGTTAATTGTTGAAACAGCTTTTTCAATAATCTTACTGATAAAGGGGAGGTTTGTTGTTCTGCAGTAGTAGTTTCTCCAGACAAGAATGCCATTCTAAAATTATTTTAAAGTTGATAGATGACTTATCCAGGAAGTCACAAACAACCCAACATACCAGCTAAAGCAATTCAGGCCTTAGCTTCAGTTAATGTCATACTTTGTTTTTTAGGGTTTCTCTGTCTCTGGGGTTTCTCTTCCATGCTGTCCCTTTCTGGTTGTTTTAGTTCTCCAAAGTTATTCACTGTAAGACTCCTTTCCAGTGATTCCCCCTGTTCAGCTCCTGTTTATTTCTCTCCTCTACTCCGCTGCCTCTCCCTTAATTAGCATTAGTTGTTCCTGATTTCCATCTGATTGCTCTGCCAAGCCTTTCACCTCACTTCCTTCTGCATATAAGCTCCCTGGTTTTCACTGCCCATTGCTGGTTTCTTCTGTTACTCTGCCCCATGGTCCATAATTCTGCCCTGTTTTCCATTTTGCTCCTTGCGCCTGTGTAAGTTTGCTTTATTCTTAATTAAATTCCTACATTAATTACGGGAATGCATTGTGTAGAAAGAGATTAAATAATGTTATTATCAGGTCACTGCTGGAACATTTACATATAATCATATAATTAGAATATTATGAAAAAGTGGATTTTTTTCTGTAATTCCATTCAAAAAGTGAATTTTGTATTTTATATTTATTCATTACACACAGACTGATATATTTTAAGTGTTTATTCCTTTTAATTTTATAACTGACATGTACAGCACTCAATACTTAGTTGGGGCTCCTTAGTTGGATTACTGCAGCAATGCGCCGTGGCATCGAGTCGATCAGTATGTGGCACTACCCGGGAGTTATGAGAACCCAGGTTGCTCTGATAGTGGCATTCAACTCTTCTGCATTCTTAGGTCTGGCGTATTGCATCTTCCTCTTCATAGTACCCATAGATTTTCTATGGGGTTAAGGTCAGGCGAGTTTGCTGGCCAGTTAAGAACAGGGATACCATGATCCTTAAGCCCGGTACTGGTAGTTTTGGCACAGTGTGAAGGTGGCAAGTACTGTCGGAAAATTAAATCTGCATCTCCATAAAGTTGGTCAGCAGCAAGTGTTCTAAAATTTTTCCTTCCCTTCGACTCTCTATTAATGTGATGTAATGGGGGTATTTCAGTTTGAATAGACGGCCTGGATAAGTAAAATGTTTCTCTTTTCTCTGCTGTCAGTCTACTATGAGAGTTTTTCTTGAAAATTACATGACCACCATGTCAGTATTCAAAAGGGTTGATATTATTGTGTATCAAGACAAAACACAAATCTACTGTACACTTTCTTTTTAACAAACAATACTACACAGTTGCCATATCTAAGACTTCTAGAAGACTCATCTTAAGTATGGCACTAATTTCTGCTTTTCCTGCACATATATTTTTCATGTGAAAACAAAACCTAGAGAGACCACACCTCTTCTGAAAAGCACAATGTGTTCTGACAGGTGAGTTCTAAGGAATTTACAAAAAACATTTAGTGCACAAATATAGGCATACACTTCTAAATGCAGGAGGCGTGATTAACATTTTTTAATGCTGTTCCTGGAAATTATAACATCTTTTGTTAAAACTTCTAACATGTTGTGCAAGAAAAACAAAACTCACCCTAAATTCCAAAGTTGACCAAAAAAGTTAAATACGGAAAGCTATGACATGGAAATATACGGACTTGTGATGAGCTCTCTTTTCTTATATATTTTGTTACCTCTATTAATACATAAGTTATCCTCTATAAAGATGAACACATTATATTCACAGAAAAAACATTTTTTCTCTGCAGCCATAAATTACCCTAATCAGAACTTTTTAATTATTTTATCCCTTTGATATCCATCCTCTTTCCTTGCTGGTCTGTTGCAGGAAATTATAGTGATGACCTATGTGTAATGCTAGCCTGCTGCTGGCTCACCAGAAAGGCCAATGTGTACACCCTACACCGTTTCTGCTTGCCAAAGCGGGTACAATGGTGTGCGTATGTGTTTGTGTTTGAGTAAATGAGTCACAAAGAGCAGGTAGATGGAGATTACAGCAACTGCTGACAGAGGAAATGGAACCCCAGCAGGAACTTCTTGCAAATGCCACATAATTCATCAGGTTGAGCGAGTGCAACATTTGCAAAAAAAATAAATGATAAAAAAAAATAATAAACCAGAGACCTGTGCTGTCACAGCGTCAGATACTTTCCCTCTTCCATGCACATACACAACACTGGTATCATTTCAACTTGTCGCCAGAGGGGGCAAACTTGTAAAAACATTCTGGAACCTGTGCAATACTAACCTGACCCTAGCCAGATTGACATAGCTCCGCCTAGCTTCACTCACATCCATCTGGGACCTCTCCCATAGAGAGTGATTTCTCCAACCAATTTTATTGTCCAGCCAATCAGGACGCAGGGCTGGAGTTTCATAGATGTGACGTAGTGGAGAAACGACCGTGAGACTGTTTTGATTCAGACAATGGCGGCTCGCATCGAGGAAGCAAGCGTTAACATTGATGCTGCTATTTCTTCCGTGTTGTCCAATCTACCTAATATTGTTTCATTAAAAGAACATCAGAGAACGGCTCTGAAGGCTTTTGTTGGTGGAAACGATGTTTCGCCCTTCTCCCGACCGGATTTGGCAAGTTTTGTTTTCCGGGGCGCGCCCGTGGCGGAGGCGCCCGTGCCGGAGCGGTTAGCGCGAACCATGTTAGGAGGCCTTTAGTCCTCGACGCGGTCGGCCCGGGATTGACTCCGACCCGTGGCGCTTTGCCGCCTGTCTTCCCCCCTCTTCCTGTCAGCTCACTGTCAATAAAACGCGTGCCGCTAGAGCCGCAAACACATTTAAAAAAAAAAAAGTTTTGTTTTTTCCTGCGTCGCTCTCACAGCGTCACGGGTTAGCTTCGGTGTGAGTGGTTGAAATAGCACGTCGATAAAGATGACAGACAAGTGACTTATCCAATCATATGCAAGGATTTTTGATAAGGCCCAGCCTTCAAAAAAGGCCATTCCTATGGATCAGTCCCAGATGGATGTGAGTGAAGCTAGGCGGAGCGAAATACATCTGGCTAGGGTCAGCTTAGTGCAATGCATCTTTAACATTCGAATTTTTGGGAGAAAATCAACTATGAGATTTTACTATTAACTGATTTCACAATTAACTGAAATCAATGTTTTCAATGTTTCACTATGTGTTTGGAATGTAAAAAGGGAGTGCACTTTCTAAATTGATTTACTGATATGCATGAACTTTTCAATGATTGGCGTGCACCCATGTGAGCACACTGAAAAAAGATGGGCAGCTAGGAGATGTTATGGTCTGACAGAACATTTGAGTTTAGGTTATGCTGAAGCCTAAGAGGCAACAAGAACAGAGTAACTCACACTCTGTGTTTAACATACATCATGAGTCCCATAACATGTTTCTTTATTAATGCCTTATTGTTTATTTTTCTTGTTTGAGTGGATCTAACTCAACAACGAGAGGAAAAAAATTTATTTTCTGCATTTTATTTAAAACGTAACAATACATATGCCTTATTCATACAGCTGTCAATTTAGAATTACCTTTCAGCCAACATCATAGCTTTGGCACAAAGTTAGCTTTTGTCAATGCAGCTTAGTACTGTAAAGTGATGTTGATGTCCAACTAAAAGTAATTGTCTATCATTGTGTGTAATGTCTTGAGAAATTCAGGGAATCTGCAGGGTCTAACAGGTTCAGACAGTGAAAAAAACATGTGGTTAATTCACACCTTTATTCTCTATATTCTCCATAGAATAGAGAATATGTTTTATTGAAGGCACCAACTTACATTCACTGACCATTTTCATTAATACACCTGTTCAATTTCTTGTTAACACAGTGTTTCAGCCAATCCCATGGCAGAATGTCTGTGCATTTAAGCACTCAAATGTGGTGAAGAGGAACTGTCTGAAAAAGAAAAAATATCCAGCCAGCAGCAGTTGTGTGGATAAAATTGCCACGTTTAATGCCAGAAGATAGATGAGAATGTGCAGACTGGTTAGAGACGATAGCGAGGCAGCAGAGTATCAAATAACCATTCATTACAACCCAGACTGACGGAAGATACCATCTCTGAATGGTAAAAGTATCAAACCCTCAAGCAGGTTGTCAATAGCAGCACAATTTCAAATAGGTTGAGACCCCTGTTTGCAAAGAACAGGAAACTGAGGTTGAAATCCACATGTGGTCACCAAAATTGTTCGATGACAAATGAGTCTGGATTTCAGCAACAACATTCACAACATTTAGATGGTAGGGTCAGAATGTTAAGGGAATATGAAAGCATGGATCCATCCTGACATCTAAATGCTATGTTACGGTATGAGGGATATTTTCTTTACACACTTTGGGCCCCAAGTACTGACCATGTTGCTGACCATGTGACCACAGTGCACTCATTTTCTGATGGATGAAGCACCATGTCATAAAGCTTAAAGGGGCCTAGTCACACACCATGACTATAAAAAAACAGCATTTATCAATCTTCAAATAAAACAATATACACAAAGACTTCCTATTGATAATTTTTTATACTTACTTTTTGAGCCTGAAAAGAATTTTGCACTAGGCATGATCAGCCTGGTGCAAAATTCACCAGGCTGATCACGCCTTGTTGTGCCATCTGCCAGCAGTACCACTGTTCTATGAGAAAACAAGGTTGTGACAATTGATGCAGCTACTGTAAGAGCCAGTAGACCATCCTGCAATGCCTTGCAGTAAAGTGACATTGAACGACTGGCGTAGAAATTCATAAAGTTATAATATGTCACTAGGCTCATGGTTTCTTGAGCATAACCATCAGTTCACTATACCCCAAAGGCAGCCACAGTCGGCATATCTCAATCTAAGAGAGCATCTTTAGGATGTAGCTGAAAGGGAGATTTTCAGCATGGATGTGCAGCCGACAAATCCGTAGCAACTGTGTGATGTTTCATGTCAAAATGCATCCAAATCTCTGAGCGGGGTCTCAGAATCTTAGAGGTTACTGAACGAGAAAGGGTGTCCAACCCAGTACCAGTAAGGTCAGACCCAACAGATACTGTCAATTGTTTGTAGTAGGAACATGAAGGAAAATGCAAAACATAGTGACAGGAAGAAAACCCATGACTTGGTTTTAAAAGCTCTTATTGGACAGTCATTTCCAAAAGAAATCTTTGCTAATTTGTTGCATTACTTAGAAAATAAAAGCTTAAGTTACAGCAGAACAAAAATGCAATGCTGTGATGGGGATCTGGTGATAAAGAGCTTTAACCAACAGGCCTTGTAAAGTCACTGTGGTGGGAAAACACATTACAGATTTATTACAGCATGTGGGAGCACTATTCTGTACAATAGTTTCTCTCTTATCTTATCTCTGTCTGTCCCCGCTCCGTCTTGATTGTCCCGTGGCACTGAAAGTATTTCAGTGACGGGAATCTTGTTGTGGTTTAAAAATCGTGGCTCGGACAGATAAGGATTCCAACACATTGCTAAAGCTGGGAGATTGTGCTTTTGGCTCTATTGGTGTCCTCATGATTTATCAATCTTTATCCCTTTTTTCTCTACCTCTTTCCCAGAATCCCTTCATGCCTGTTGTCAAAAAGAAAGTAAAAAAACAAGAAGAAAAGGAGACAAATTTCCCATTATGAGTTGCTGTGTCTATTATTGCCTGCGTGATCTGTGAAAAAAAATTGGCTTTTTACTCAGTCGAGACATCACTGTGTACCGTGTCTGAGTCTTGTTTTCTCTTCTCGAACGAGCCACACCGCTTCGCAACTCCTAATTACAGCTGTCAGGGCTACCACACACTCCCTCATTCTGCTCCATCCAGTATCTTGTATCCCCCTTGCGTGTCATGTCTCCATTTGTCAGGAACCATGCGATGGTAGAGTTAGGCACGGCTGGAAGAATGCAGCGATTGCAAATTTTCAACCTTTCTCCAAGCTTTCAAAGCCTCCAACAGATGGCAGTGTGAATCGCTGAATGTGAAAAGGTCAGCTTGGGAAAAATAAGTAAATACTGTTCTGCTTGGAGCAGAAATAGTGAAACCTTTTTTATCTTTTGCACAGGAAAAAAATTTCACAAGTTTTACAGTGCTGTGACCCCCCCTACAGATTTATTAAACTCAAATCTACTATCAGGCAAATATAAACTGAGTAAATACAAAACTCAATTTTTAAAGGATGGTTTTATCAATTAAGGTAATAGAGCAATCTAAACCGTTGTCCTGTATGTTTGTTGTGTTTTTGGTGCTCAATTTTACCAGCCTGAGCCAGCTATGAGTACTGTGATTTAGATGAGTGCAGAAATAGCTTAAACAGAACATTGAAGCATGCTAAAGGATCTCAAAAACTAACACATTCAGGCCTAATCTAAAGAAGGTAAAAAAAAAGGTCAGTGACATGTGATCTGGTTTACACAGCTATCTCTGGGGCTTTGTGGATCCACTAAACCACAGTGAGAGCCACAAATAGTGAAAACAAGGAACAATGATGAACTCTCCCAGGGTGGCCGGCCTACTCCAGAAGCATTACTCCAACAGAGCATCGGCGACTCATCCAGGAGGTAACAAAAGAACCCAGAGCAACATTAAAAGCACTGCAGGCCTCACTTGCCTCAGTTAAGATGTTAGTTATCAAATTAAAAAGAATTGCATCCTATGGAATCCTATGGTTAAGCTAACACAACAGTACAAGAGAACATCATACCCACAGTCACGCTGGTGGTGGTGTGATGGTCTTTGATTATTTTGCTTCTTGAAGCTCTGAACAACTTGTACTAATTGGTAGTATCATGAATTCTGCTATCTACCAAATCCTTGTGAAGGAGAATGTTTGCTCGTCAGTTCATGACGTTACACTCAAGCTCAAGAATTACTGTTTTATGCAGCAGTGCTAAGTTGGTTTGGACAGCTTTTTCCCTGGAATACATAAACTTAGCATTTGAAAACTGCATTTTGTATTTGTAGGTTATTTTTGTCTGATGATCTGAAACATAAGTGTTATAAAAAAAAAGCAAAATCACTATAGACCAATTCACGCGTGACGTCAAGAGCCAGGTGCTTCCTACATCCGGGTCACGCTGGTAGGCAAAAACAGTACTGTTCTCACCTACCACCGTGTTAGGATATCAACGAGGTCAAGTGGAACGAACTGTTTAACAATAACAACCGTGACAAAACGGGTGAATTAGAGCGTACTTTTAATTAGTTTATTTTTGGAATCTAAACAATGCCTACGACTTGTTGTGCTCCCGGTTGCACACAGAGGCATTCCAAGTCGTCGGATGTAAGTTTCTTTCGTTTACCGAGGGGGGAAGAAAGAAGAAAGAAATGGATAATTTCAATGAAAAGGATGCAGGCAGACAATCCCAATCGACTGTGGGAGCCATCATACCACGACAGAATTTGCAGTCTAGACTTCATCTCTGGTAAATACAACTTAATTTTGCACTAGTCATTGGTCTACTTAAATAATTGTTTAAATAAAAATTACGGTACATACTTAAGTCAAGACGTAAACGTTTGTTTCGTAATAATATACGTACATGTACAATGTATGCAAACCCTCTGGCATGAGTCTGTGAAAAGGATTATGTCCCGATATGAAATAGTTGTAGCCGTCAAGCGATTTCATGGCTTTCATGCTCTCTCGTGTGTACTGGCCTGGCGTGTTGATAAGGTAGCTGTATATGTCGCCGTACGGAACACTTGGCCAGCATTTCACAGACTCGTTCCGTCCCTTCAGGCTTTTGCTGTCTGGATCTGGCAATCTGATACCATCAACCATCAACTTACTCTTATAACGATCTTGTGATACGTTATTTAAAGAAGAAAAATACGTCGAGAACTCCTCGTGTCTTTTGTTTTCATCTGCCATTGTGTTCGCCTTTTGCCTACCAGTCTGGCGCGCATGCGCGAAAAACCGGGATGAAAACAATAACAATGAATTGGTCTATTTAATATGTGGCCACATCTAGATGTGTGTCCCCCCACACACACACACACACATGCAAATGGACTTCAAACATCGCATTTTCACAACCCTGCATTTTCCCAGCGTTCTGCTAGTGACTTATGCTAATTCTGGATGGATGCAGTAATGCACGCCACACCTTGGCTGTTCTCAGAAACGGTGCCCTGCAGCAACACACATCACACCTTATTGTGAATTAGGTTTATGTCAACATGCTCAGTGTAATCAGACTGGATGGTTGAGCTTTGGGCAAAACAATTTCAGCCGTTTACAGTCCAGCACAGGCATTATTAGTTTCCAGGTTTTTCCAGGACAGGCTGTCCCCACGGAGATGTGGTTCTTTGTTTCTCGGTCTTTGTTTGTTGTTTGCTACGTGACAATAAGACGAGGACAAACTAGTGTTTGTGTGTGTGTGTGTATATGCTTTATGCAACCTTGTTTATCTACATGTTTGCATGTACGCTAGTACTGTACCAGATAGCAGACAGACAGTCCCTAGGGGGGGCAGGAAGGTGGTTCAGGAAGGGTGTTCCTGTGTGAACAGGAGCTCGCTGCTGTCCCCACCGCCTGTCTCCATACTTCATGTCTCCAACATTCAATGCAATGACTGAAAGTACATGAATTACTGATTAAAAATCACATTAGATAATGTGCTAATGATATGTCAGCTTTTCAGCTCAATTTTTTAACCCTCATGCTTTTTGTTGTTTGTCACATTTTATGGCTTTTAAAACTAAAATTACATCTCAAGTGTTTCAGAGTTTTTTTTAAATCTATTTTACATAAATATTTATCTTTAAAGTCCCACAGAGGGTAATTTTGTCTCTGTTTCACCCAGTCCTTGGTAAGCAGTATGCTGCCACACTGAGTGCTGCATGGGGTGCTATCTGTGGCCAAGGGTCTTGCTCAGGGACCCAAAGTGACAGACTGAGTTTTGAACCTTTTGGGTAAACTTTGATCTAAACTATCCCATTGTAGCTCTGGATGTGTGTTAAGGACTGCTGTCCTGCTTGAAGCTGAAACTTCATCCTCATCTCAAGTCTTTTGCTAGCCTCGTGAGACCATCCTGATCTCGCGAGCTTTCAAGGTTTCACTCGCAGATCAGTCCGGCTACTCTCTGTTAAAGAAAATTCGGAGCCGTTCACCAAACGAATGTCCAATCAGCGTTGGCTTTGAGGCGGGTTGAGGTGTGACGCAACGGGAAGCGCGACAGTTCAGTCTAAAGAACATGGTGGCTTCAGCCGATGAAACTAGCGTTAGCGTGGCTATCGAGCAAGTTTTATCGGAATTACAGAGTATTTCTTTGCTGAGCTAACGAGCCTTTACCTGCAGCAGCAAGAGTAGCTTGGCTTGTGGTTGTGTTTTCGTCGTCGCGACGAAGCATGTTGACGAGTACGTCATATGCTTTGTTGATCTGATTGGTTTATTTGGCCCGTCTATCACCAACATAGGCCAATCAGCTAACCAGTATTTTCGCCCCTTCCCAAAATTACTTCAACGGAAGGTTTCCAGATGGATATGCGGAGCAAATCCATCTGGTGGAGTCAGGTAAGTCTTTTGCAGCTTCTGAGAAACTTTTTTTCCAGTACTGTCAAATATTTAAGACCATTCATCCATCCTTCCATCCATCAACTCTGACCAACCTTAAAACCATTGTTAATAGCTGTGCTGTTCTCTTCTTACCTTTCTTCTTCTTGCTATGATGCGGTCAGCACCCATTGCTCAAAAATAGAGACGGTATCTGCATTTTTTTTCTGTAAATGGTACACTGCTGTGTGACACTAATACATTTAGTATAACCGAGTTTTCTGGGTTTGTTACTAGTACCACATGAGGTGGAAGGAGACTGAACTCAGAGCTGGGCTTTTGGGTTGTTGCATGGCTCTGTGGGACCCTTTGTTTTCTCCAACACTTCCGCACAAAACACCGGGTGGCTTACTGCCTGGCTGCCCTATGGCAATCACTGAGGGACATTTAACCAGCATGCATAAAATAGGGAAAACTTGCTTCTACACAGCAATCATGAAACAGAATTTTATTTATGCTTTCCAATTAAAAAATGGTGCACTATATATATATATATATATATATATATATATATATATATATATATATATATATATATATATATATATATATATATATGTATGTGTGATATTATTGATGTTACAAAAATAAGTAACCCAAAAAGTCATGATTTATTACCCGTTTTTTAAAGCGTGATGACAGAGGGGTGAAGGGACCTCCAGAAACCTTTAGTGCTGTGTTCCAGGCTTCCAGCAGTGTTGCCAGGTCCGCTTATTATCAGCAACTTTGGGCTTGTTCATTTATACTGTTTACAAGGTAGAGGTAATACAGCTGATTGCTTGTTTCTCCTGCAAGAATTGCCAGCACTGGCTTCCAACCCATACACTCCTGCCGCACTGCCTGGACATAGAGGTGTAGAATATCCTTTTTAATGCTTCCACTGCCCTGTAAAAGTTTAAAAGTAATTTATCCTGAACTGAAACAGCCATCCACTCAAACATACAGCGCTGCACACGTTCGTCGTGTGTCTTGTGAGACATACTGAGTGACAGCTAGCAATTAGCGGCTAGTGTTAGATTCCTCAAATTTCCTTATTTATCATTGATTTAACAGCTGCAAAGCTAATATATTTGTGTGCACAATATGAGTTTACAAAGCTAACATTTTGTTTAGCTGTGCCCACCACTAAAAATGGCATTATTCTGTTCACTCTTCTATAAAGGTTAGATTTGTGGAGTGCACGACTGATAGCTGTCAGATTATCCTACTTAAACTGTGAATATCTGCAGATCCCCTAGAGTTACCAGAGTAGGCTGTCTCTCTGATTACTGCTCTTGTTGCTCGCTCTGTCAGTATACATGACCCACCAAGTTCTAGCAGTCTTCCAGGTGTGATCTATGCTTTTTATTTTTGGATAACTGATTGAGAAGTAGCCTCTGTGAGACATTCAAAGCTTATTACATTGTCGTGTTTTGTGTCTTCATGACCCTATGCTTTTTTAACAAACCTTTTGCACATTCAAAGAAGAGCTTTTTCTTTACTGAGTTTAAATTACACAGATGAACTTTGTTTACTAACTATGTGTCTTCTCAAACCAATCGGTTGCATTGGATTTTATTTACAAGTTTTGTTTTAAAAGGGACCAAATGCAAATGCATGCCACACTTTTGGGATTTTTAACCTTAAAAAATGTGGAAAACAATTTATTATTTTCTTTCCATTTCATAATTACTCCCTAATATTCTGTTGGTCATATAAAATCCCATAGAAATACATTAAAATTTTAGTTTGTAACTGGGAAAAATGTAAAAACATTTAAAGCCACTTTAAAAAATTGTCTTTTTTTAAGTTCTTAAGTTAGAAATACTTCAAATAAGGTAAACAAATAACTAAAAAGGTATCAGTATCACTTTATCAAAGCAAGGTAAAAACAGGTGATAAAAGGAGAGGAGGAAAACCAAAGAAGCATTTATGTTTTCTGGTCAACACATTCACCTGCTGTAGTCTCTGTGATCCATGGTTTTATTTCTTCCACTGATTAAAATAAGATACTTCAACTGCTTCCTGTTAAAGGAACATCACTAAAGGTTTAAGTCACATCTGTTTCTAAAACTGAACCATCAGAAGGGGAAACCCCCTACAGCTAAGCTGTCATGTTTTTGAATGTCCCATGTGTTGTCTGTGGTCAGAGGACAGCTGGAGTGTCACCTGTCCCTGGGTCACATGTTAATACAGTATGTCGCAGAAGCTTCGATTAGAGCCCCAGTAACTTAAATACTCCAGAGAAAATTCATAGTTACAATTTTTTTTTTTTTTTACTTTCAAAAATGTAGAAAACCCCACCCTTTAATTTCAGTATGTTTATTCGATGGGAAAAAAAACTACCATGTGTAAAGTAATAAGAAAGAACATATTTTTAAACAACTTTAACCTCAGTTTCAAGTGCCGTTAACAATTCCTTTACAATCATTGTAACTTACTTGAATATTCCAAGGCACATACACCACAACACGGTGTATCTGCCTTGTATTTAAATAGTGTTGGAAGACACGTTGCGTCAGGTAAATAGCGTCCTAGCATCACATTTCTATGCATCTTTAACATGTCATTTGATCTCCAGCTAAACCAGGCTGCCACAGGTTTCCTTAGCCATAATAAAAATATTTTAATAGTTTTCCTTTACATACGAAAATTAGACAGTGAATAAAAGATGAGGAGGATGACAACAATAACAAAATCTATTGACTTTTTTTATGCAAACCAAAAAAAAACAAGACTATAATATTGTTGGACATGAAATCCATTCAGATAAATATGCCCTTTTGGTGTAATAAAAGAACTGTTCTCCTCAAGTCCTAATGTGACCTAAACAGACCTTAGTATATATATACCAATATAGATAGTAATAGTGCTGACATTCAACACGTTAGTTTCAAACAATTCATCACAGAAAAAATAACAAGTAAAAGAAGTTATGAATGTAATTGCAGTTTGGAAATGTAAATACATATGCCACTGGATCAGAGACTACCTGACAAACAGACCACAGTTGGTGAGATTGAAATCGAAGTCACTGGATGTGGATCGTTTTTTGTGGCACGGTCATCTCATTCTGAATATGAATAAAAAAAAGGAGCTGATTGTAGATTTCAAGAAAAACAGGAATAGTACTAACCTATTACCATTCTGGGAGAAGAAGTGGAGGCAGTGGATGAGGAACTGGACTGGACTAGAAACACAACTGTGAAGCTGTCTACAAGAAGGGACCGAGCAGACTGTACTTCCTGAGGAAGCTTATGTCCTTCAGGGTTTGTAGCAAGACGTTGCATATTTTCTATAAGTGTATTGTGGAGAGTGTGATCTCCTCTGCCATAATCTGTTGGGGTAGCAGCATCAGAGCAACTGACTATGGGAAGATTGTGCAAAGAAGGATTCTTCATAGAATAAAGAACATTTTGGACAACCTTAAGCATCCTCGTCATCAGATAACAATCTACAACAACAGAGTGTCTTCAGCGAGAGGCATCTTAAGATCCGCTGTAGGACAGACTGGTACTGGTTCCTTCCCCTGCCATCAGTATCTACAACAACTCCATGAGGAACCGCATAACATGAGTGACAACAGCATTTAATTTACCCTTGTTATTAATAAAGTGTTTTTGAAACAAATTGAAAATGCACTTAATCCCATTCAATTAATAACAAAGCCTCAAATTAATTGGATACAATTCCTTAATCACAACCAATGCTGAAACTTATGAAGTACTGAATCTTCAAACTTATTTATGCTTTACTTTTTTAAGTTAATCAAAAGTATGTAAACTTCAAAATAATAATGCAAGACTGCTTGTTACTTTTGGTCCTAAATATGATGTAGCCCAGAGCCCAGGTTCTCTTGGTCGATCTTCAAAATAAGAAAGAATGGTGTAAAGAAATGAACTGCTCCCCTTAACTTACCTGTATCTATATACAGATCAATAAAGTGATTAAAACAACTAGAACTGTGACAAAAAAGGGTGGACAAGGAACCATGTTTATAGTGGCACACAACAAGGAGGATGGTAAGGGAACTAAAATCAAAGTCTATTTACTGGTAGGGAACTAAAGCAAATATTTCAAAGTCACATAATGATGCAGTAAAAAAGTATTTTTACACATCTTTACCCGTGGCGCTGGTAAATGTGGAGGGTACTGTATATTAGATCGAATATTTTATGTGTAATGTGTGGGCTTAAAAACGGCAGGGCATAAACAGTACACATTGTATGGTTGTAGAGTAAAATGAGAAGTTCCACAAATAAAGCTTAGAGACAGTTCTTCGTGTCAATCTGGAGGAAAGTGTTTTAGCAATGAGGAACAGTGGTCATAGTTAAACATATGACCAGCAAGATTCTGACGCAGTAATGAAAGCTCTGGGAACGTTTAGCATTTGAAGTACTTTCCTGGTCTGGATATGTATGGAAAAGGAAAATTGAGTATGGCCAAATATTTATATTTCAACACCTTATTCACTCTTCAGATGTTTATCCAAGAATCTGTAGAGTCTGAATTTCCCAAAATGCTTTTCATGCATTCCATCCATCCATCCATCCATCTGTTCACCCAGCTGTCTGCTCATCCATCCATCCATCCATCCATCCATCCATCCATCCCCCATTCACCCATTTGTCCATCCATCCATCCATCCATCCATCCATCCATCCATCCATCCATCCATCCATCCATCCATCCATCCATTTTTAGTCTGTGGTTTTTGCAGGTTCCAAATTGAAAGTCTGTCCCTTGTAGAAATGTCTGCTTTCAAGTTATGAGTAGACCTAAAGTTCAATGCCAAACCCATATGAATCTGGAAAAGTCAGAAATCTTCTAAATGAAAGTTTGTGGGAACCATGAACTAAGCCGACTAAATAGGGCTCATGATGAAGATATTTGCTTTGCAGACAGAGAACTGAATCCTCTGACTCAAGAATTATCGGTAAATATCTGAATATGTCAAACAGTAACTGAGTAAAAATAAAGAATCTCCACCCTCCTATCCTTTTGCTAGTCTTGCTTTCATTTACAGTAACTTGTGTGTGTGCAACACCATTGTGTAATTTTGTTTTTCTTCCCTGCTCTTGGTCTCATGTGCCTCTCCATTCAGACTCAAAGCGGCAGGAATTCCTGATCCATTTCAAGCCCCAGTGAGAACACTGATATGTCAGTAGAACTGTACTCAACATGTTTATGATTTCTTATTTATCTCTAATCTTCATCTGGGTTCTGGCGCGTGCTTTTGTCTGCTTTGCACAACTATTTAGGTCACAGTTCATTCTCAGATGGGGAAAAGAATCTGTGCAAGCTGAAAACCCAGTAAAGCCCAGCCAAAAACAGTTTAAAGTGAAGCTGCTCCTGTCAGTGTTATACTGAAAAATATGAGCAGCACGTTTTTAAGAGATTTGTACAACAGTCTTGCTCTTGTTTTGTGGCACAAAGATATTTGTGACATATTAAGGTTGAAAGCTCTAACTTGTGATCTTAGCTTTCTTACTTTTGTGACCATCCCCAATATTTGTGATTTATGCTGTCCTGCTTATTATGGCTCATACCTCAACTAGGATAATAGCTGCTAAATGTCCCCCTCTGCCATAAAAACGTCCGAGCCATCAGGCGCACACAGTAAAAGATGAGGAGAAGGAACAACCATACCCTGAAGCCTATGAAAATGCCATTGATGTTAACTATCTGAGTGCGCGCTGCCAGAGAGCATGCAGTTTGGCCGGAGCTGCTATCTGTATTTAGTAAAGACAGGAGTCTGAATCTGTCCATTCAGCTCAGTGCGTTAGATGTTGCACTTCTTTGATGTGCTTTAATGTTTAGGCTTTGATTTTACAAAGAGCCATCCTTATCATTTTCCTTGGGTTTTTTTGAATCCATTTCAGCCAGTTATTGGTTAAAACCTGTAAGTACTTTTTGGAGGATAAGTAGATAAGTACAAAGGAAAAGCTATTCTTCAGCCGTAAAGCCCTTTGAAGTTAAAAACATGCGTGGGCTAGACGTTTGGACCTCTTCTTTATTTATGGCCTGAGGTGTGTGTGCATCTATTTCTAATTATGTCTGATCTTAGACGCATACACGAACGTATTTATTTTCTTGTAGTATTATGGTGAATTTAGAAATTAATGCTGTACACTTTGTAATCTTCAGGTAGTGCATAGTTAGTTAGGGTCTGACAAATTATAATACTCACTTATAGCTTTGATAAACCTAAGGGTTCGAAGTTGACCTGTTCCTTGTACGTATCCTTGTTGTATACGTTTGTTGAGGCTATTATTGACAACTTTTGCTTTGTATGGGTAACATTTCACCAGTGTTTACTTTTTATTTAGACAAGAAGTGAGATTTTCCACACAAAAAAAACAATGTGCACAAAGAATTGTTAAAACCTTGTTTAAAAATTCGAAAAAGTGGTTTCCTTCAAACTTTTTGTTCATATTTTGACACATTCAAACCTATTTGCAAAGTGGAAGTGATAATTTTTTTACAAATGCAAATCTGAAAAGGGCAATGTGCATTTCAGACAATACTTTGTTACATCTGTCCTTGCAGTTACATCTGCAAAACCTTTGAGTTCTATCTCTACCAGCTTTGCACATATAGACTGATTCTAGTCGATTTTTTGCCCTTTCTTTATGTAGCGGTATCAGAGTAAAATAGAGTGAATACAAATGCACGCAACATTTTTCAGACGTTTGTTAAAAAAATTAAAACCATAGATAATTTTCCTTATACTTCACAGTAATTCTCTAGTTTGTGTTGGTGTGTCACGTGACATCCCAATCTTATATATAGAATGTGACAAAATGCGCAAAAGGAAAAAAAAATAATCATGACTACCTTTGCATACTTTGCATAGTGGGGAATTATATATCAGTTTAAGCTTTGTACAAACTGAGTGAGGCTATATTATTCTGGATGATTTAATTTGGAGTTTAGCTGCAGAGCAAAAAGAAAAAAACGGAATAATTTGTACTTTGTACATCAAAGTTACAGCAAACACTATAATCTAAGTTATAGCAAAGTGGAATTAAAAGTGCAGCTGATGGAAAGTACCACTCCCATTTAATGTTATATCATACATTTTCACATAAAGGAGCAATAAGTGATTTTTCACCACTAGGTGGAGCTTGAGCACTGTCTGTAGACCAAAACAAGACGTGTATCAAGCCACACCCCTGTCTCCCTCAGCTCTAGAACTGGGCACCCATTTCCCTTTCTCACACATCAGCTCATGAACCTATTTGCAAAGGATAAAAACGCAGCAGAACAGCATCACCTTTCAGAGGAACATGTCTAGTGAAGAAGTAAGTAACTCATAACTTTATACTGCTGTTAGCAAAAGAACATTTTGATCCGATGGGCATGCTCTCTGCCATTTTGTGCCTGGCGATGGCATTTTATGGGCAGGGAGGGGGCAGCTGTTCACTTGCAAAGGATAGAAACACAGCAGAACAGCGCGGCCGGCCCGGCTATGTAAACAAGAGACTGGGGAGAAACACAGAGAGATAGTGTGAGACGTTTAACCATAGTCCATCAATTTTTTAGTTCTTTCTATGTAAAATAATACAATTTTGCTTATTGCTCCTTTAAAAGCAAAGTTTCAGGGTTGTGTTAATTTATTTCTTTATTAAAACCTTAGTTAATGTTTTCGTTCAAAAAATGTTATTAGCGTTTCAACCTAACCTCTAAAAATATTAATAAACTTTTACGATTACAGGTTGGAGAGGGGCTTTTTCACCTGAGGTTGCATTAATTTGTGTTAACTTTTTAGGGGGAAACCAGTGTATTTACTCATAAAAGTATATTCCTATTTTTATATTTTCTGAATTTTAGGGGTCCTTGCTTAGAAGAAGCAACTGTTACAGATTTGGTAGTAATTTCTCTGGTATCTTTCATAAAAGTTGCTGTTTAAAATTTGAGAGAAATTTGTGGAATTATCTTAATTATATTTAAACTTAAACAAAGTGCATCAAAATGCGCACTGTGCATTGACGTTTCACATAATGAAAATGGTGGGAGTTTTGATTTAATCTGAATAAAGTAAAATTGTTTCTTATCAGTCTCTGACCGGCTGGTTGGTGCTCCTATTTTTACTGGGCCTTTACCATTAAATGATGGGGAAACTGTAGCTTTTACAAGGTAAATGCTGTCTCTGAAACTCCTGTGTTAATCATTTCACATTTTCTACTAAATGTGTAATGAACAGAAGAAGGGGGAAAAAACGTATTAAATGTACCCAAAATTATGCAAGAAAAATGGTAGAGATCAACATTTCTTCTGCTTACTTAAGATTTAGAAATTTTGAACACTAAAGACTAAATGATTTTGCATCACCATGTTGTATTTGCATGTCCCCAGCCTGTCTGGGGCCTGTTTACTTGAGCTGGTTAGGTGGGGCCTTTTATCTGCAGTCATCCCCATGGTTAGGCTCTCAGAGATGTGTCTGCCTGGTGACACACCTGTGTTTACAGTTTACAAAGCATGTAAACAACGACTGGCGCGTGTGTGTCTGTCTGTCAGCCCACTCATACATCATATACCTTAACAGCTTTTGTAATGAGTGGCTTTACCAAGTAAGACGCCAACTGCGAGACGTGTCATTATATCTCTCGCTACACAGTACAAACTCGCAGGCTTCCTTTGTTTAGCATATCTATCTCGCACTGAACTAACCAGTTTGTATGTTGTCTGTGTGTAAAAAAAATGTTTTAGATCTACCAGATGGACCGGAAAATGGACTCGATCCTGCAGATTCTGACGGAGCAGTTCCCACCTAAGCCGGATCTGACGTCAAAACCGTCCATCCGTAGGGTGACCATCCAGAAGCGCATGGGGGCCAGTATCGACGAGGTTCCCTGAGCAAGCTGAGACATCCAAGCCTGGCGGAGGATAATTAAAACACTGGGACTTCACATTAAGAGCCCAGAGCCCTCGGGGGAGTCTATATTCTAAAACACGAGGGGTCTTAGTATTGCAGAATATCCTATTTTTTTTCTTCCATGGACTTTAGACACATAAGAAAACAACGACAAAATTTCAACTTTTTATGCTAATCTGTGATATAAGGGCAAAACAGCCTCTGTCAGATAAATGAGCCTAACTGACCTCATTCTCTGAACTACTGATGGTCCCTTGTGGGTCTTTTTTTATCTCAATGTTACTTTGGTCTTCTGCACTGGTAGTCTGCAGCACCCAGTCTTTCAGGCAACAACATGTTCTAAAAATTTATTTCACCACATTAGCCTCATAATCACACTTCTCCATGATGTTGATTTACGTGTGGCCTGTCACTGAGCAGCATTCCTCCATTCTAAATATTATTCCAAAGCTAACTAACCCTGTAATGAAGCCATAATGCAATCAAAGCGCTCAGGTTTCTCAATAACATTCAGAGAAAAAAAGAAAAAGTTGTAAATCCACCCCATCCAAGGCATTCCTCAAATCCATCTGATTATCTTGGCTCAACCAGCACCTACACAACAGGATTAGCTCCACGGACACATATACATCCAGCCTAACTGTACGTAGATTGTGGTGGGTGTTTGTTTGTAGTAACTGAATAACACGAGGAGTGAAAAAGGACGATTGTCCGCTGGTTTAGCCCTGCTCTGAATTAAAAAGAACGGGCAGAACTGACATAATTAGACTGCTCATGTGGCCCTGATTTGCTGCAACAGGAATTAAACCATACCCTAAGTCATGTAAAAGGGATGATTTGGATTTTCTTGAAGTGAGGTTCTGTTAAGTTACACTACTAAGTGTAATAGTTCCTTACATGTAGAAAGAGGTCATGTGGAAATGGGTTTATTGATTCTGTAGAAGTCCTCAAAAGCGGTGGAGAGTTAACAAGCTTGTCGGACGGATCCACCAATGTAGCTGCTTTTAACAACTCAAAACACCTCAAACTGAAAGCATTCCTTTCTACTGCCTACAATGCTACAGTATTTTACACGCTGTTATTTCACAAGAGACTGTTGTTAGGTTTATTTTTCTGCCGAAAAGTGTCTGAATTACAATGAAGTTACACCGCTTGAGGCTGCTTGCTGTATCATCCTGCTCAGTCCGCTAATCATGAGTCCAGCTGGCTAAATCACAAACTCACAGGACAGCCTACCTCGAAATCCAAACGTTGATTACCCTCTTGGTCGACCCATTTGTTTAGGCTAATGAGGAAAATTGATACGGTTAGCAGCGTCAACCAGTATAATTTTAACATAGTAACACAGGTGTTCTTAACTTAGCACGCTGGGAAAAACAACAAACAACTGTCTCTTACAGAAGTGTGGACCATTAATATTCCTAATTGTGGCATTGTTTTATGAATATAAACATTTTTGGTTTAAGTTGTTAAAATCAGGTGAAAATGAGAGTCCTTCCAGCTGTTAAAGCTGTTCCATACTCCACAAGAAGTGAGAAATTTGTTCTCGCTCCCAGTACTGCAAGACCAGTTTTGGGAGTTTCCGCCGCTTGTTCTCGACACATCATCTGGACGGAATTATTTTTTCTCGCTGGATGTCCAGCAACTGTTGTGCGATTGGACAGGATTTGGATGACCGTGGTCAAGTTGACCCTAACTCTTGCAGCCACACTGCTCCCAGATGCTAAAATTCGGAGTGTGACTGCTAATCTCTCCTGGGCAGAGATCGGCATGCTGGGTGTTGGTGCGTGCTGAATGTGTGGCATGATCCCACGAACAAGGTCATCAAAACAACTGGCTTGCATCCACAAGTATGAACATTTTCTTTTGTTATCCATCTTACACATCTGTCGTACTAAGACACTATATTCACCCTTTTTGGTGGTGAGGAGCGGTCAAACATGCTACCCGCGTTCACTTGTTTTCCTAATTTCTTCAACAATTGCGAATAACAACGAAAAATCTTCTTCTTCTCGTTCAAACCTTTTCAATTTGAAAACTGCCCTTTCAGCTGTTGTGGTGTTGTCTGTCAAATTTCCAGAATGTTAGTGCTTTTGTGACATATTATGCTACATATGTTACTTTGTTATTCTTGTTCTTGGCACCTCGAGATCAAATGTTTTGGTTCTTGCGGAGTATATACCAGGTTATAGTCTTCCATTACTGGATTTCTTCGTGTGACATCTTTCTACTACAGGTAAAGGAACTATTACAGTTAACTTCACAGAAGGTAACTTCAAATTAACTGGACGATGCATTTTAAGTAAATCCAGGCCCTATCCACACTAACAGATATTTAGCAAAACCAACTCTTTTTTGTTGTTGTGGTTGCACCTCTCCCCCAAATGTTTTTCATGACATTTTTTTAAACTTGTTTCAAAAGGAAGGGTTTTAAGAACTGTTTTGGATTTACACATGTATCCTTCACAAACTGAGATGCAAACAATGACGTCACAGCCTTCTTTTGCACCTTCCTACTATTCAGTTCCTTTCATCTCAAGGCACTTTGGTTTGTGTGTAAATGATGAATTTCGTTTGTAGGAATTTGGGAGTACCAGGTCAGAAAAATGAAACCACTGTGATTTTGAAATTCCTACTAGAAAATTCTGAGGTCTCTGGCCAATACCAAGGTCAGATTTAATACGGGTTTATTTAATACAGGTACACATATAAACGTAGAGGTTAAACTGTTTATCGGCACTTCTGATGGGTTGTGTTACATAAAACCTTTGGCACACACTGAACTGAAGAATCTCAAAAGTGAAGGTATTTTACTTTACTGTTGAATGTGTTTCTGGTGGACTGGCGATCTGTCCTGGGTGTACCCCGCCTCACACCAATGACCACTGGAAATAGACACCAGCACCCCACCCGCAACCCTGGACGGTTAAGCGGGTATAGAAAATGGATTGATGAGTTGTTGTTTGTGTAGAACTGAGGGAAATATATTATCACTCTATATTGCTAACAGTAGTAAGCCTGGTTTCCCAGCTCAGATATAAGCAAATCCACCTGGTTTTCTGAGTTGCAGCTAGAATGTGCCCAGGTTGGGTGTGTCATCATTACCAAATCCAAGCTCCAAATTCAGAGACAAATTGAAAACAACTTAAGCATGTGCTAAAAAAAGACCATAATGGCCACACATTTACTGTTTTTATTGTTGCTGTTTTTGTCTGGATAGCTTTGATCAGGGTTGGCAAAGCATTGCAATGGTTAGCATTGTTGCCGCAGACCATAAAGGTCCTGGGTTCAAGTCCTGGCTGAAAGATGGGCTTTCTGTGTAGAGTTTGCTTGTTGAGCATGCATGGGATTTGTGCAAAACTTACTGCACCTGGTGCTGCAAGAAACATGCATTTAGATTAGCTGCAGTGTCCCTGCGACCCACCATTTCTCAACTGGAAATATGCACCAGTCCGCCCACAGCCCTGTACAGGATTAAATGACTACAGGAAATGGATGTTAGCTCTGTAATGTCCCTGTCTACATAAAACTTTGGCCAAATACTCAAAATACGAACGTATGAGAAAAAATAATAAATTATATTTAAACAAATGGAGTAGCAACTTTTTTAGGTGAACGAACAATCATGCAGAAAAGGTAGAATGTTGTTTTCTCTGACGTTGGTAAGTTATTGTGATGTTCTGGCGCAGCATGAAGGCCTTCAGCATGTTTTTTTTTTTTTATTGATGCGTTCCTGTTCAGATACAAATATGCACTCTTGATCAAAAGGCCAGGAAAGAAATGATAAGTACTCACATTTCAGGCTGCTGGATCTTCACCAGGTTGTAATTACATCTTCAAAAGGCAAAGTGAAGACAAACTGGTAGGAGCCCAAACCAATAGACTTAACTAAATATTGAAAATTGCATTTAAACTTAAGCAGGCTGTTCTTCTGCTAATCAAAGGTTTAAACCCATTAGCCTTTAAAAGCCCGAAGTTGTGCATTAATCTGATTTTCGTTGCATTTGTTTGTCAAGCATTTACACTCTCTTGGCCAACGATGGTGAAGACAAAAAGACTTTCTGTCGTTGAACATGGAACAAACAAGCCCTCTTGCAATACTTGACGTCTGCCAAGATTGGACAAAGTAAGACAGCCATCTTAAACGCCTGAAAGATCTGACAAAAAAAGTCAAATGTCCCCTGCACTAAATCTAGGCTGAATGCAAAGACACAGACAGATCTTGGACCCAAGTTCAGGTCCGGACTGGTATTGATTGTAACCTAATACCCTTGAGACGCCATCTGCAAAAGACCTAAAAATCCTTTTTAAAGACCACATATCCTCTCATGCCTCAAACTTGGGCCTTTGGACTTTCCAAGGGGTGCCAAAAATGGAACATTCAATTGTAGAATCATTTTTTATTCTCTGGCAAGAAGAAATTTAATTTGGATGGCCCTGATGGCTGCCAGTGTTACTGGCATGACAAGAAGGTGCAGCACACTGGAGGAATGTCCCCTGTGATCTGGGGAACTTTTTCATTCAGTAGAGCAATGGGGCTTCAGGTAGTAGCAGCAAACAACACCTGGTAATGTGGAGATATTGCAGCGGGCATCAATCTTTGACTTAGGGCCTTCAAATGTGCAAACAACCTGGCTGTGGGCTATTCAACTGGACAATGCTGCTGTCCACAACACTCATCTTATAACGCCTATCACTAGAACAAAATTCATCTTTTGGAGAATCCTGCATGCTCTCCTCTCATATTGAAAACATTTAGGGAGATGTCAGTTCCAGATCGTGGTTCCCCTTCATGAAGCCATCTTGTCCACATGGAGCATCATTCCCACCAGCCTTCTGGAGACCTGAAGTATGCCTGAACAAATTCATGAAGTGATCAATAGGAACTGTGGGGCTACTCACTGCTGACTCCTTTTTTGACACGTTTAGATCTGTTTTGTTTTTTTGTCTATTTTTTTTTTGGGGGGGGGGGGCTGTCTTTTGTTTTTGTACATGCTTTTTGTCTTGCATTTTGAAGCTCCATGATGCTGCTGAATCTATGATTCAGCAGCATCAGTATGGATACTCATAAATGTATTTCCTCTGTTTTAAAGATTATGCATTTTTTTAATATCTGGACTCCTGCAATTGAAGCCAGTCAGATGTTAGGCTTTAGTGTTTGTTACCATATAAATGTTCATACACAAAGTCTTTCATCTGGTCCTTTTCACATCTTTTCTACTAACCTTTTTAATAATAATAATAATACATTTTATTTATAATGTACTTTACATTTCAAATAAAATCTCAAAGTGCTACAATAGCAGGGGGTTAAAAACTGTTCCCAAACAGTTCTTGGGCACTCACATAGTGGGATCTATTTAAAATAAACTGGTCCATTGCAGTTTTGATTTTGTTTCCTTCCTGAATGTCTGGTGACTTTTACTGGCTTTGATGAGCTGGCTCTTGTTTTCTTTGTGACATGTTAAGAGATGTCAGGCACAGAGAGCACACATTGAATTTATTTTTTCTTATTTTGCTACTTTATTTTATCAGACAGGCTTTTGAGACATGTGGGTAGTAGGAAACAGAAAGTAGCTCAGCTATGTTGCTATTGTATGGAAGGCCTCCCATAATTACAGCATACACGTTCCTAAAAAGATGGACACACACGCACACTCTCACATTAAAGCGGGGTGAACAAGGCAGGCAGAAGGAGAAGAGGATTTTCTCTGCACTAGTATGTATTTTTATATTTGCGGTGGTTAAAATTACCTGTTATTTATCCTTTATCACACAAAACGATTGGATTTCGAAAGCATTCTTGTTGCTTCTCCTGTACAGTTTTCTAAGAGTTGTAAATAGAAACATTGCCTTATTGCACTGTATTTATAACTATGTGAAAAGATCAACCCGGGATATGTCTACTTGTTGGAATTACACAAAACATTGTAAGACTCCTAAGGTCAAAATGTTTAAAAATCCTTTTCAAACGCTATTTACACACTCCCGCTCCATTGTAGCTTTGCTGTAAATAATAAACATAATTTTCAATATAAAGTGTAACTCTGAGCTCTTCTGTTTACACTGGCTTGCAAAAGTATTCAAACCCCCTTGAACATTTTCGCGTTTTGTCAGATAAAACTAAAAACTTGAATGCATTTATTGAGGTAAAACAAAAAAGGGTGCATGATTGTGAAGTGATGTGTGGGCTTTAATATATTTTAAAAACCAAATCTGAAAAGTATGACATTCAAATGCATTCAGCACTCAGGTACCCCAAAATAACATACAGTGCAACCAACTACCTTCATAAGTTACTTAATAAGTAAACAGAGCCTACATGTTTAAATTAGAAGTTAATCTCTGCATAATTCCAGCTGTGAAGGCCTCAAAGGGTTGTTAGAGAGCAGTAGTGAACAAACATCATCATGAAGAAGAACAAGGAGCACACCAGACAGGTCAGGGAGTACGTTGTAGTGAAATGTAAAGCCAAGTTAGTTTATAAAACAGTATACCAAGGTTTGAATAGCTCATGAACCGTGTTTACATCCACAAAATTCCTTGATCAGATGGAAATGTGTTCGAATTGAACAAGAAAAGAATAATCAGAATGCATTGTTTATACGAGCACAAAATCAATGAATCCGATCATGACATGCATATACATGAACCAGGATTTAGTCAGAATAAAAGCCCTCTGACGTGTATTTCCCTAAAATACCATGGAAGAAGAAGTTGCACTTTCATCTGTGCTGAGAAAAATCCTAACAAATAAAGAAGTGTGTTGTTCTGTCTCCTGAGCACCCAGGATGAACTTTCCACATCCAAGACGTCACCGACATAGTGTCTAGCCTCGGATGATGGAAATACATCACCCTGATACAGTGCACAAATTAACGTTGTGATTATGAATCGCCATAAATCATCCGTCTCATTCAGAATACAATTTCATTCCGACTGAGTTTGATCCGGTCACAATATTCCGACTGGCATGTTTACAGGACACATTTTTATTCCGATCAGCCCTTTAAGCCAGTTATGTCCATACAAACATATCTATGCAGCCTTGAGATACATGTTAGGAGATTCAGAGATCAACAACTCAGGTGGCAGAATCTGTAAACAGGACAACTGTTAGTTTTGCACAAATCTGGTCCTTGAGAAACAGGAACTTTTTGGCCTACATGCAAAAGGGTGAAGTGTAGAGGAAAACTAACACTGCACATCACTATGAACACACCGTCCCCACTGTAAAACATTGCAATGACAGCATCATGATGTGGGGATGCTTTTCTTGAGCAGGGAAAGGGAAATCCTGGAAGAAAACTTGCAAGAGGCTATGAAAGATTTGACACTAGGATTGGGTTTCACTCTCCAGCGGGACAATAGCCCTAATTAGAACGTCCCAGTCATAGTTTAGACCAAAATCCAAATGAGAATCTGTGGCAAAACTTGAAAATTTCTTTTCATGAATGCTCTCCATCCAATTTCACTGGGCTTGAGCTATTCTGCAAAGAAGGGGCAAAACTCTCAGTCTTTGGAGTGGCGAAGGCTTTGAGAGACAAGTTTATATTCGTAAAAGAAATTGAAAACCATGAATTTGTATTCTTTTTCATCCACTTTACAATAATGCACTTCTCTGTCGTGGTCTGTCATGTAAAATCCCAATAAAATCTGTTGACGTTTGTGGTTATAAAGTGACAAAATGCGAAACCTTTCAAAGGTTCTAAGTAATTTTCAAGTCATATCCTTTTTGGGGCCTTTTCTTAACATTTTAAACTGAAAAAACGTCAATCCCACTTTTCACCGTTAGGGAGAACAAGGAAGGAGCGATAACATGATTTGAGCTCAGAATTAGAACCTCAGTATCAAATTAGACATGCAGAGGAAAAGATAATCCATTTCACATTATAACTCTATTATACTTGTCTTCAAAAGCCAAGAAATACTGGGGATGTCCCAAGATAAGCACGGGCCAACAATGTGAGCAGGACTGAGGGGAAAAAAAGGAGGGAGGAAGCAGGAGGGAGACAAGTGATGTGAGAAGGACAGCAACGCCATGATGAGACCAAAGAAGAGATAAGGGTCATCATCAATAGGCTACGTGGATGACAGCACATGGTCCTCCGGTGCCTTTTGTTCCCAGTTTGGTCACTGCGAGTGGATTTTGGCAGCGAGAGAGAAAGAGAGGCCCCATAGCAAGATGCTGCTCCGCATGCCCCTTGTTCACTTTCATCTCGAGAGCAGACGGAGAGAAGACAGGGCGAGACTCCCACTTCAAAAGACAGTTTGATCTCAGAATTGCACAAGAGTGCGACCTAAAAGAGGATCTGAGGAAGCGTTTAAAAGCCGAATATAAGGGGCATACTGTCACAGATGCTGGACGTGGAAATATAGTCTGCGCATGCAGAGGAGGAAGTCCACAGGATCATGAAACGGCAGTCTCTCTGAGCGTCATTGATCATTCCCGCTGCCTTTGATTCTGCTTACTTTGTCTTGGTAAAAACAGAACAGATTTTGTCTGGCTAGTGAAAAGCTGCCTGCTTCCAAAAGCTCTCAGAGTTACACAGAGTACATGATGCGTCTATAAACTTTACAGCCAGACTAGTGAAGAAATGATCCATCCACAAGATCCTGCATATGTGTGAAAACACACATAGTCCTCCAAAGTTAAGATAGAAATACTTTTTGTCTGTACACCGAGCGTGTGAAACTCAACTCAAATTACTTTTAATGCAAAGAATCTCAGCCAATAAAGCCAATTCTGATAGCAAGTTTTAGCCTGTATAGATTGGATCAAACATTTTTCCACAAGCTTCTCACAATAAATACTGAAATTTTAGCACATTCCTTTGTATGTTTTGAGTCCAGCTTGTAGGCTGCCTTACTCTCACACACCTTTTAGCTCTGGCCACCAATGTTTTTATGGGACTGAGACCAGTGCTTTGTGATGGCCACTCCAAAACACTGACTTTGTTGTACTGAACCAACTTTGCAACTAATTTGGCAGCATGCTTAGAACCATTGTCTATTTAGAGGACCCATTTGTGTCCAGGCCTCAACCTCCAGGCTGACACGTTGGAATGATGCTGAAATACTTCCACATAATGTTCTAACCTCATTATACAATTTATTCGGTTAAGTCCCTCTAGCAGCAAAAAACCCACACAACATGATGCTGCACATTTAAAACGTAAACACGTTCATCTCCGGCTGACATTTATGTCTAGACGTTGCAATGTTGTTTATACCTGCATATACCTGGGTGAACAGATTAACGTTGTACCTTCGGGTATTGTAAACGGTACTCAACAATCAACCAGATATTTTGGATGACTTCTTTTGATTTTCCTAAGGAAGCTGTGTTTGACGTGCCTTAAATATATATTCAAGGCTGTGCATCCATTTCACTCAAATGCTGTGAATAAAACATAATCTGAAGCTTGCAAAACTGTGACATCATCATATAAGCGTCGCCAAATTGTTTAAATGCATATTACTCCTAGTATATGTAAAAACAAAAAAAGAAAATATCTCCCATTATCCTGGCATTTAGGAAATAGAAATAATGTTGATAATCCTAACCTGAAACATCCATCTATTCACCTATTGTCTATACGTGCCTATCCTTGCTGCATCATTGGGCGAGAGGCAGAGGACCTGGGATGATGTTTCTTAACTTTAGTGAGAAAATGTACCACCATGTATTGCTAGGTACTTCTCTCCTGAGTGGCCAAAAAGCATGCTATACTCCAAAAGAACCACCCGGGTCGGCTTTCTCGGGAACACTTCCACTCTGCATATCTGAAGTCTGAAACAGGGGAACAGACATTAACTATACACCTATGTTCCCCTGGAATGTGTCTGGAACCCCGGCAGTACGATACAGGAGAATACCTCTTTGGATCACTAAAAGAAAAATAACAGAAACCATCTAAATTATATCCAATGGCCTATATTCAAATCTTAGAATAATCCCCTGTCTAAAGCAACTTCAGACTGAAGAACTGTCTACCACCAAGTCACTAAGACTGGCTCTGCTAAATATAAGGTCATTATCAACAAAAGCTCTTCGAGTTCATGACTCTATCACTGAACATAAAATCGATGCTATGTTCCTAACTGAAGCATGGTTGAATGGCAATAACGAGTGACCTGTAATAATTGAATCAGCGCCTCCTAACTACAATTATTAAGTGAAAATAGAACAGATAAGAAGGGCAGAGGTGTTGCTACACTAAACTGTAAGGAAGTTTTCTTTTGAATATTTGGGAATTGAGATAAAAGGCCATAAACAAACTCTGACATTAACTATTCACAAAACCCCAAAATATGAAAGAAAATCTTCGATGACTTTAATGAGCTTTTATCTGTTATATGCATTGATTATGACTGTTTAATAATTGTGGGAGATTTCAATGACTACATTTCAACTACTCAACTATAAAAGCTTAGAAGAAATGATAATTCAGTTAAGCTCCTCCTCCTGTTGTCTTGATATCCTAAATGGTAAATGGACTGAACTTATATAGCGCTTTTCCAGTCATGCTGACCACCCAAAGCGCTGTACACTATAGCCACATTCACCCAATCGCTGTCACTGACGCACACACATTCATACACCGAGACACAGCTCGGTAGGCAACTTGGGGTTAAGTGCCTTGCCCAGGGGCACATCGACATGGTGGAAGGGGAAGCTGGAATTGAACTTACAACCTTCTGATTGCCAGATGACTACTCAACCCATCAAGCCACCGTCGCCCACCAAGCCACAGTCACCCTACCACCTTCCTTAAAAAAGTCCAGCCTGTCATTGCACCCAACCTGATCCAAATAGTAAATTCATCCCTCTCCTCAGGTGTTTCCCCGCAGGCTTTAAAAACAGCAGTTATTAAACCACTGATAAAAAAGAGCAATCTGGAAAAATCACATCTGCAAAATTACAAGCCACTCTCCAACCTGCCACTTATCAGTAAAATAATTGAAAAAGTTGTGTTTCAACAGTTAAATTGCTTCCTAACAATGACCAACCGCTTTCAGTCCGGTTTCCGTGCTCACCACAGTACTGAGACTGCCCTCGTCAAAGTGTTCACCCACATAAATACAGACTGTTGAAGAACCACATTGCTAGTTCTGTTGGACCTCAGTGCAGCATTTTACACTGTTGACCATGATATATTATTAAAGTGACTGGAGAGCTGGGTCGGACTCTCTGGTACAGCACTCAATTGGTTCAGATCCTACGTAAAGAACAGGAATTTCTTTGTGTCAATAGGTAACTTCTCATCAGAGCGAAAAAGTCACATGGGGAGTACCCCAAGGTTCAATCCTAGGACTCTATTGATTCTATTCAATATCTATATGCTCCCACTAGCTGAGGTAACAACAAGAAACAAGATTAGTGGCCGTAACTACACAGATGATACTCAGTTCTACATTACGATGTCGCCAGGTGACTCTGAACACATCCATGCACTGAACGGTGTCATGTTTTGAGCTCCTGCCTTAGTTTAGTTTCTATTTTGGGTTCTTTCTTGGTTGGTTTCTATTAAAGCTTGTGTCCTGTTTTAGTCTTAGTTTAGGTTCTGTCTTAGTTTTGGTTTATGTCATAGTTTGGGTTTTGATTTTGTTTATGTTATCAATTCCCTTGGCCTGCGCAGATCACTTCTCTAAATCCAGCCTTTAATCAGTCAACTCAGTTCACCTGCCAGCTATCTGCCAGTTCACTTCACCACCTGATCTGTTTGCTTGTCACTCCCCTGTCTAGTCAACAGCCAATCAGTTCGGTTCTTTTCAGTCACCACCTTCCCTCTGATTATTCTCACCTGCCTCCTCTAATTAGTCTTCACTCCTGTTCACCTGCTCACTCCCCTATTTATTCCTGCTTCACTCCCTTACACATTGCCAGACCATTAACATGCCTTTGGTGAGTTTTGTCCAGCGTTCTCTCTCCTCATTGTCCTGTAGATATTACCCTGATTGCCTCTTGACGTCTGAGCCAGCCTGATCCCTGATTCTGTTTTACCTGACCTGATTCTGTTTTTGGATATCTGAGCTTGCCTGATCCCTGCCTGCGTTGTCTGCTGAACTGTGTACCGACCTTGGACTGTTATTTGACCACGAGCTCTCTTTTTGTCCTGCCCGCACCTTTTTTTTGTTAAAATAAACCTTCTTAATCATACCCCCTGCTTGTCTGGCTGAATACTGGGTCCATTTGTCCCCGTTCATGACAAACGGTTGCTTAGAACAAATCAATGCATGGATGTGCCAAAATCGTCTCCAGCTGAACAGAAACAAAACTAAATCTATTATCTTTGGCCCTAAAGAGGAACAAACTGGAGTCAGCACACAGCTTCAGTTATTACAACTATAAACTAGTGACCAGGCCCGAAATCTGTGTGTAGTGATGGACTCAGACCTGAACCTTCAAAGACACAAAGACAGTTACAAAGTCAGCCTTCTAACACCTGAAGAACATTTCCAGGATTAAAGGACTGATGTCCCAACGAGATCTAGAGAAACTCATTCATGTGCCTATCTTTAGTCACATTGATTAACTGCAACAGTGTCTTCACAGGTCTACCAAAAAATATATCAGACAACTGCAGCTGATCCAGAACGCTGCTGCTCGTGTTCTCATTAAAACCAGGAAGACAGAGCACATCACCCCAGTTCCAAAGTCCTTACACTGGCTCCCTGTATCTCAGAGAATAGACTTTAAAATACTTCTGTTAGTTTATAAATCACTGAACAGCTATCACCAAAATACACCAAAAGACCTATTGTTGCTGAATCAACCCTCCACAAATCTGGAACAATGATGTAAAGCACTTTGAACCACCTTGCTGCTGAACCGTGTTGACCCTGGAGAGGCCACCAGTCACTAAGGTTATGTGTCTCTTTAAACCGCATACATAGTTATCTGGCTTAAAAGTACAATGCATCTACGTTTTGTATATCAATAAATGTCCCTGAAACATGTTTCAAGGAGGTCCAAATGCTCATATAATAACAGAGAACAGGCAAGCTCAAAATTTGCCAGCACACAAGGACAAAAAAAAAATACATGAATAAATTAAAACAAGAAATCAAGGAAAAATATAGCATTATTAAAACATATCCAATCACTTATAAAATGTGAATCAAAAACAACAAATAGAAAATTTAATACGTTTTTAAGGGTCTTCAAGAAGCTTTAATCAGACTTTGTCAGGATCATGATTTAAAACGCAAAACTATCACAAAAAAGCTAGATTTCCTAAGTTATTGTGTTTGGCCTTGCCAATGGTGTAACTTCAATGGAACATTTCATTATTTTGAATTGGGATCGTATGGACTAGGTATAAGCAGTCCATCTCTTCAGGGGGATCTCATTTTGGAGAGAGAAAAATAGGAAAGTCAAGCTAACTTTTACCATCCTAAAGTCACACAATCCCAGAACAGTTTTAAAATGACATGTAATGTACTTTTAATGCCTCATTAGTCTTGCATTGAACAGCTGTTGATGCACTTCTCTATTTCCCCAGCAGTCAAAGTACAGCGAGCATATACATTGGCTGCTAACATGTTCTTCTGCTAAATGGCTGATTCAACCAGGCGTTGTTCCGTTAGCTCTTCTGCATAATCCTCTTCAGTGGTTCCAAACTTTTCATAACGGCTACCACCTGGGTAAATACTAAATTTCCTAGTGCCGCTGTTTACCATTTTGAAAAGACTGACATTTTGAAATGTTAACACAACAGGGCTTAGAATTTTTCATATTGTGGTCAGGCTTTTTGTTTGTTTAGGTTTTTTGTGTCCTCCACCCTCACCCTCACCCCCCACCTCACCCCACCCCGCCAAAAAAAAGACAAATAAGAAGTGTAAAACAGTCTATGAACAAAACAAACTCTTCTGAGTTTAGTCATGCTTTCAGTTTTCACTCCATTCCAAACTAAATAGAAAAATTAGATAGGAACTCCCCTGAAAAGGAGCTTTCTCGCCTACTCTGACTTAGAAATTTAGTATGGCAACTGTGTATTTATGATATAGCACTATAGCTGTGCTAATAAACTGACTATTTGTCAAATCCTTAAATATGTGCCACAAATACCACCTAAACAATTGTATTAGTGAATGTCTTGTAGGGATGGGAATCGAAAACCGGTTCCTGTTCAGAACCAGTTCCGTGTTTTCCAATTCCGTGGCACCGTTTGGCTAACCTGACAAAAGCCAGCTGTATGTCACTCCGCCTAGCTCCACTCACATACATCTGGGACTCCGCCATAGGAATTGCATTTACAGAAGGCTGGGCCTTATCAAAAATTCTTGCATATGATTGGATAAGCCACTTGTCTGTCATCTTTATTGACGTGCTATTTCAACCACTCACACCGAAGCTAACCCGTGACGCTAATGATAGCGACGCAGGAAAAAAAAAAATAATAATAATAATGTGTTTGCGGCTCTAGTGGCACGCGTTTTATTGACAGTGAGCTGACAGGAAGAGGGGGGAAGACAGGCGGCAAAGCGCCGCGGGTCGGAGTCGATTCCGGGCCGACCGCGTTGAGGACTAAAGGCCTCCTAACATAGTTAGCGCTAACCGCTAACCGCTCCGGGGCGCGTCCGCACGTCCGCTGGCCCCGGAAAACAAAACTTGCCAAATCCGGTCGGGAGAAGGGCGAAAACATCGTTTCCACCAACAAAAGCCTTCAGAGGCGTTCTCTGATGTTCTTTTAATGAAACAATATTAGGTAGATTGGACAACACGGAAGAAATAGCAGCATTAATGCTAACGCTTGCTTCCTCGACGAGCCGCCATTGCTATCAAAACAGTCTCACGTCATGGTCGCGTCTCCACTACGTCACATATATGAAACTCCAGCCCTGCGTCCTGATTGGCCAGACCATAAAATTGGTTGGAGAAATCATTCTCTATCGGCGGTGTCCCAGATGTATGTGAGTGTAGCTAGGCGGAACGAGACATACATCTGGCTGTTGTCAGGTTACCGTTTGGCAGCTCGCTTAACGATTCTCTTTTCGATTCCGTCGTGCCGCGGCTCTGAGCAGCACAACGTTTTTTTACGCAAGTTACGGCACGTTTTATATGCAAGTTATGCACACGGCGTTCAGTAAGCACGTGTGCGTAAGTTGCGCATGACGTGACCAGGCTTAAAGCAAAACAAAAAAAAGTGGTGCCCCATCGGGGGAAGCAGTCGAAAGTTTGGCTTCATTTTAAGGAAGAGAAAGATGGCAACAAGGCGCTTTGGGATCATTGCAAAATGGCAATTATATCCGCGGGAGGAAATACTTTCAACAGGCAGAAACGCATGCGCACACAACATGGCATACAATTTAACGAATGCCGTGTTTTTGATTCTTACCGGATAGAAGCTAAAGTTACGACCAGCATGGAAGGCAGCTCTGGTGGTAAGTAGCTAGTTTTACATCACTGGCTGGTTCCTAGTAAATCATATTCCATTTCTGGAAATAAACCAATTTCCTACCTCTCTTTGGGGTTATTAAGGGAGTGTGCCTTTCTCGTTAATCCAGCCCTTCATTGGTAGCATGTTTAAACAGAACTACTGGTAGCTGGAATTCTTACATGATTCTAGCTATTGCAATGCATGTAACGAAACATGCTACGAAGTTGCTCCGCAGTTCAGGGACCGAGAGAACGGTGACGCTCGTTTAATTTAAATTAGGGGGAGATGAGTTTATTTCCCAAAATTGTACAGTAATGCTTTTTCATTAAACGGATGGCTTCTCCATTAGATTTAGATGACTGAGGTTATCTAAAGAGAGATTAATAAGCAACTGTCACAACAAACTTACATTTTCTTGTATTCTAAACAACTCATCTACTGTATTTAAGTTTGTTCTTATATTCCTTTTTTTATTTTACCAAATATAAATGTTACTCCAGTTGCACATTTGCTGTGGACATCTTGACCTTGTTAGTTTGTAAGGTCGTGTGATAGTTAAGTAAACAAAGTTGATGCTCATCATCAAACTGTTTGTTATCCTTTTTTCCCCAAATTGGAATCGAAAAGAGAATCGAAAAGGAATCGAATCGTTTCACAGAATTGATAAGGGAATCGGAATCGTGAAAATCTTTTCAATCCCCAACCTTAATGTCTTGTGTTTTAATATATGACGTTTCAAAGAGATAAACTGTCATTATCTAGTTTGCCTAGTCGTTATCTAGAATCATTATCTTGCATTATCTAGCAATGTAAAAATGTCTGGAGGGGTCTGAACTAAATAATGGGAAGAAAACTATCAGGATCTGTGCGAGTGCGTGTGAGTTCTTACCCGAGCAGAGGATCTCTGCTGGAGGTCACGTTCCACCTGTTGCAGTGTCCTCACCTGGCTGCAAACAGGGCCTTTGTGTGCTGCCTGATGATCAACCATACCTCGTAGAATTCAGGCCAGAAGGTTTCCTGTGAAATCAGAGAATTCTTTGAGCTTTATGCCGTCCTTGCCTCCAAGCCTTACCACCGTGTTCTCTGTGGCTCCCAGGTTGGACTCCTGGTGGTTCCATACCACATTGGTTCCCAGTCTCCAAGCCTCACCTTCCTCCAGACCTCTGAACCTGCACAGCTACGGTTGTCTTGTGCAGCACTGCCACCGCCAGTCAGCCTCCACCAGCCTGTCTGTTCTCCAGCTCTCTGTGTTCAGGATAAGAAAGAACTCATAAGCTCACCACGATCACTTACCTCCTTGGATCCTCTTCACCCCCCCACACTGGATCTCAGCTACCGATCTGTAAGACTCCCAGAACACTTTCATTATTGAAACCCTAAACTTGCCATCAACTTGTTAACCGCTCCTCTCTCCCCCTCCAGACATTGCCACAAGCCCAGAACCCGCATCTCTCTGCTTTATTCTTTCTGTAAATAAACCTTTACATTTTCAAACTGCCTCCGCCTGTGATTCCACATGTGGGACAAAAGATCCCTGAGCTCATGGCAAAAACAAAAAGTTTCTCCTCAGTATGCTGACCCCTTCGGCCTTAGAAATGACTTGAATGCCCATTATTCGTGATTTGACAAACAGGACTTCAGTGATAAACTGATTCCATCTGTGCAGCTTGGAAACATGTTCCAGTGACATTAAAGAATCAGAAGGTAATTTCAATCTTTGAGAAAAAAAATTCCTATTAAGCTGCTGGACCAGACAAAATTAAGGGCATGTTTCTGAAATACTACGCCTCACAAGGTTTCTTAATGCTGGCTCATCTATTGTCCCTGTGCCCAAAACAACACATGCAAAAGCCCTAAATAATTTTGGACTATTGGCTCTTACATTATTATTATGAGCAAATGCAAGGATCGTCTGGTGAGTAGAAACCGTATATCCTCAAGAGCCAATCACTTGGACCCCATGCAGTTTGCTTACTGGGGCAATCGAGGGGTAGAGGATGCCACTCTCATCCTTCTGGATAAAGCATTGTCATCTAGATAAGCCTCGGACATTTGTCTGGGTATTCACTTCTCATCTACCTTTAATGCAGTCCAGCCCAACTTTCTTTTAAAGCCCCTATATAACCTGAATTTCAGCAGCTCCCTCGTCTTGTGTAGGGAGTGTCTCAATGGGCCTATATCAAATATCTGACTGCAGGGTTCTGAGCACTGGTGTTCCACAAGGTTGTGTGCTTTCTCCACTTATGTTCTACCTGTACACTAATTTGCTGTGATTTGACAATATAGAGTTTTCTCTCCTTAAGTGTGCTGATGATGTGGCCATGGTTGCGGACCTAAAGAATGCTGATAGCCGCTAGTAATCAACACATAAACCAGCTCTCCACTCGGTTTCCTGACAGCTTCCTGGATAAGTTAAGATAAGAACCTCCTTTATTGTCTCACAATGAGGAAATGCAGGCATGACAGTGGCAAAAAAAACATAGTTACACACTAAATATGTAGCGGGAAAAAATGTAGTTCTACAGCAATAGAGAATTAACTTATCACATAAAAGTCAGACGAAAAGCAAAAAAAAAAATGGAGTATGTATTGCGCAGTTGTTGGAAATGTGAAATATCGCATATTCAGGTAAAAAAAAAAAGAATGTCGATAAACAAATGTCAATACAAGCAGTTAGTTATGCCTGAGAGGAACATCAGAAGCAGCAAACAGTGAGCCTTATTTTCGGCCTGCTGTCATGAGGTGGCAGGCAGTGGAACAGGTCACTGAATTCAAACACCTAGGAACAATCATAGATGAAGGGCTGACCTTTCAGCCCAATGTTGACTGTGTGTGCAAAAAGGTAGACAGCGTATCTTTTTCTAAGGAAGCTAAGGGGCTTTATTACCAGTAAACACACCTTCCACCTGGTATAAAGAGCACTAATTAAGTGTTTTCTCCTCTTAATATGGTCTCGTGGTATGGGAACCTCCACGCCATAGACTGTTATAAGCCGAACCAGATAGTCAAACAGGCTGGCAAGATAATCATTCACTTGCAAATGAATCCTCTTGATCTACAAAGCATGCTTTGAAGAAGAAAGAAATTTAGGTTTACAATGACTCAACACATGGTGTTGCAATTCCACTTTAGGCTGCTGCCATCCGGTAGGAGACTGATGGTCCGACTAAAGGTGCATTCACATCGAACGCGAATGTGGCAGCCAGAGCGATAGATTTGGATGATATCCCTATTTACAGGTGCAACACAGGAGTGATGCGGCGTAATGTGACGCTAAGCGAAGCAACAGACGTGTAACGCGCTGCTCCGGTGTCTCTTTAATCGCCAAAATGGCGCATTTGGCATCGCTAGAATCATGTCTATGGCCTTGCTTAGCATCACTTTGCGTCACATCGCTCCTGTGTTGCACCTGTACATAGGGATAACATGTAAACCTGTTACTCAGGCTGCCACATTCGCTTTCGGTGTGAACGCACCTTTAGAGTTGAAAAATCTGAACTTTTGTGTCTTGTCGCCCCACGACAACCAATCAGGAACTTTTGTGTCGCCACGTGTGCAATTACTGCACGCAAAAGTGGCAACATTGTGGTGCCATTCACATTCGGTGTGAAAGCACCTTCACAAAGAAAAACAACAACAATAACATAAAATACTATACAAACTGGGCGCGCTTGTGGCGCGACCCATGTACGGAGGCCTTAGTCCTCAACGCGGGTTTGACTCCAACCCACGGTCCTTTGCTGCATGTCTCTCCCCCTCTTTCACCCCCCTTCCTGCCAGCCTACTGTGATTAAAAGCGAGCCACTACTGTAGAGCCATGAAAAATCTCAAACTATACAAACTAATATTTCCCCTTAGCTAAACGGAATACCTTAATAAACACATTGATTAGATAACTGGTGTGACAATACACTGATTTTAATGAATTCAGTATCTTGAGTTTATCAAGTTGTTGCTTTTAGCAACAACTTGTTTTAAAACTCTGTTTTTTTCTGGCTTATCTGTGTATGATGTATTGGTGCTTGTTTTCCCAGATACCAAGGGTGTCCAACAAGTTATCTTATCTTAACAATAATGTACATTATTATACATTATGGCTTCATTTTAAGGAAGAGAAAGATGTACATGTTACTGAACAACCTGTTACTGAACAACCTGTACGGCAGCATAGTTAGTAACACTGTTGCAACAAGGTCCTTACAAAAATTACAACAATTACCGGTTAGCCAAATTTAGATGATCTTATTGTTAGTTCAGGGGACACTCTTAATGCAGACATAACATACCAAAATGGCTGATTTAAAACCATTCAGTATTTCTCCCTGAGAGATGTGTTGTCATCATACGTTGCAACACAGGGCATCACAGGCAAGATCTTACTGCAAGCAAAACTGCATAACATCAAGAACTGCAAAGACAGACATTGAAATACAAGAAAGATGCAGGGACTTTTCTGACTATCCTAAAGCGGAGCCAACAAAGGGATTGGGTTGTCACCAGCACACAGTTTGCTCAGAAATCACAGCAGACAGGCGTGAGGCAGAGACATTTGCTGGATGCTGGCCTTGCATCAGGAAAGAAAACATTTCTCTCTGGAAAAAAAAGCAAAGAAAAGCATAAAGGACAGACTGACTTTCTACAGGAAGCACCTGAAAAGTTCTGCAGAGGACTGGAGTAAAGTTATTTTGAACATTTCCTGGAAAAAGGACTGTCCGGTTGAAGAAAAGGTAAAGGCTAGAATGATTCTGGTGTCAGGGCATGCTAACGATGAAGCAGCCTGAGACCATTCACAGTTTTTAAAAACTATTTAGTTGTGGTGGCTAAAGCTTTTTCCAGCACAGTGGAGCAACACGTCACAAGACAAATGTTAAAAACAACTTAAAAAATGAATGCGTAAAATGAGGTTCTTTCCCTAAGTACTATGATACATGAATCATATAACTCACATATTGTTGTTGCAGTACAACAGTAGTTTTAACAATGGAAGACATTTTATAAAAAGTAACAATCTAATATATCAAACCATTTATAAGTACCTAATTGTTGTTTCTATTTGACCCAGTAAAATGTATTAAAGATGAAGCTTTTTTTAGTCCAGAAGTGCCTAGGTTGAACATAATCTGACACTGAAAGTTGTCACGATTTGGGTTTTGTCTTGGTTTATGTTATCAGATTTATTAGTTAAGTTTCTGATTTTGGGGTCTTGTTTGGTTTTGATTTAGACATGTTTTTCTGTTTAGGTTACCTGTTTTCCACCTGTCACTTTATCAGCTCTGTTCGGTCTCCCCTCAGCAATCTGTCAGCTTTCTTGCCTTGATTAGATCCACCTGCTCACTTATAATTAGCCTTCACTCCTGTTCACCTGCTCACTCCCCTATATAGTCCTGCCACAAACCTCTGCTATCTGCCAGATCAGTTAACGAGCCACGGTGAGTTTAGTTCCAGCGTTCTTTTCTTGATTGACCTGTTGACGATAACCCGAGAGCCTTTTTTGATTCTGAGCCAGCCTGTTCCCTGATCTGTTTTTCCTGCCCTGTCTGACTGATTTACCGGTTTACCGACTAGTTTCTGTCCTATGGTTATCCGAGCTTGCTTTGCCCTGTCTGTACCTCTGCCTATTTTGGACTGCTTTTTGTGTACCGGATTTTGGACTGCCCTTTTGACTATTGAGCTCGCCTGTTCCTGTTTTCATTATTAAAATCCTGTTTTTTGCCTTAACCTCACTTGTTGGGTTTGAATACTGGGTTTGCCTGATTCACGATCATAACAGAATGATCTGGCCCAACTAAAACCTATCGCCCAACAAGTTTTTTGAGGTTTTTTTTTCCCCCCCTCCACACGCTATGGCTTGGGAGGGTTCCAGATTGGCGTTCTGTCCCCCTGGTATCGGTCCCAGACGCCATCTCTCCAGCAGCCGCAGCAGCAGTAACCCGCTGCCTGCTCCGAGTTTACGATTGGGAGGGCTCTTTGTCACAAATTCAGATTCAACTCAGAATAGAAGGGATCACTCACCCAGCGACACCGCTGTCGGCTCTGCCCATGGGTTTTATCCAGAACCAACTTTGTTTATGGAGGTCGAAGCGGAGGTGGTGCGGGATCTTCGTCCGGATCTTTTTTTCTCTCTCCCTCCAGAGGAGGAGATGCAGGGAACGCTGTGGGCTCCACCGATCCCGGCTCTACCGACAGGATCAAACCTCCAGCAAGTCCTGCCGTCCCGCCGTCGGAGGAGGGGACGGAAACCTGTGGGTCGCTCCTTCACCCGTTCTGTTCGGCCGACAGGCGAGTCAGTACCGCGCCCGTCCGTTGCCACTTCCTGCCCAGTGGATCGGAGTCCGGTGCTTCCCAGAGCTGAGCAGCCCACAGCGCCTCCTGTTGGCGCCCGTGATGCTGAGGATCTGGCTCTGGAGGACCAGTTAAGAGCTTTTGCCCCTATTATTAAAGACCTTAGGGAGGCTCTTTTCTGCCAGTATTCAGAGGAGCTGGAGGCAAAATTAAAGGAGGTCGAGGGGCACTATAGAGCGGCTCTCCAAGGGTTCTATAGTGGACTCAATCCTGTCCCCAAGGGTCCAGCCGACGCCCCGGCACCTGCACCTGTCCCAGAGGACCCGCCTCCTACCTCAGCTCCAGTGCCGGCCTCCGGCAGCTATAAGGCAGCACTGTCTGCGCAGCCGGCCCAAGACGCTGCAACCCCGGAGGGTCCGCAGCCGGCCCAAGACGCTGCAACCCCGGAGGCTCCGCAGCCGGCCCAAGACGCTGCAACCCCGGAGGCTCCGCAGCCGGCCCGAGACGCTGCAACCCCGGAGGGTCCGCAGCCGGCCCGAGACGCTGCAACCCAGGAGGGTCCGCAGCCGGCCCGAGACGCTGCAACCCAGGAGGGTCCGCAGCCGGGCCGAGACGCTGCAACCCAGGGGGGTCCGCCGCCGGCCCGCGACGTGGGAACCCAGGAGGGTCCGCCGCCAGTCTGCGACGTGGGAACCCAGGAGGGTCCGCCGCCAGTCTGCGACGTGGGAACCCAGGAGGGTCCGCCGCCAGTCTGCGACGTGGGAACCCAGGAGGGTCCGCCGCCAGTCTGCGACGTGGGAACCCAGGAGGGTCCGCCGCCAGTCTGCGACGTGGGAACCCAGGAGGGTCCGCCGCCAGTCTGCGACGTGGGAACCCAGGAGGGTCCGCCGCCAGTCTGCGACGTGGGAACCCAGGAGGGTCCGCCGCCAGTATGCGACGTGGGAACCCAGGAGGGTCTACCACAGGGCCACGATGAGGGGGTTCAGACGAGCCCTCTTTCAGGCCGCAACTCGGGGGCTCATCGGGACACTGGGCGCCGTGGTCCTCGCCCAGACGACAAGCGGCGCCGTGGCCCTCGCCCAGACGACAAGCGGCGCCGTGGCCCTCGCCCGAACGACAAGCTCCGTCGGGGGCCTCGCCGAGAAGACAAGCACCCAGAGCCCCATGGAGACTTAGAGGCCCCTGGACCTCTTCGGAAGCTCTTACCCCCTCATCTTTGGCTTGACAGCCAATTTCCCAAGTGGCTGACCAAACTGTCTTTGTCGGAGGTTCTGGAAGGGTTATTGATGAGGTTCTGGGTGTTAAAGGGTCTGGGAGCATCTGAAGTCTGTGGTCCGGGGCCTCCTGAACCTGAAGCCTGTAGCCCGGGGTCGTCTGAACCTGAAGCCTGTAGCCAGGCCCCGTCTGAACCTGAAGCCTGTAGCCAGGCCCCGTCTGAACCTGTAGCCTGTAGCCAGGCCCCGTCTGAACCTGTAGCCTGTAGCCAGGCCCCGTCTGAACCTGTAGCCTGTAGCCAGGCCCCGTCTGAACCTGTAGCCTGTAGCCAGGCCCCGTCTGAACCTGTAGCCTGTAGCCAGGTCCCGTCTGAACCTGTAGCCTGTAGCCAGGCCCTGTCTGAACCTGTAGCCTGTAGCCAGGTCCCGTCTGAACCTGTAGCCTGTAGCCAGGCCCCGTCTGAACCTGTAGCCAGTAGCCAGGGGCCGACTGAACCTGAAGCCAGTAGCCAGGGGCCGACTGAACCTGAACTCTGTAGCCAGGCTCCTCCTGAACTCTGTAGCCAGGCTCCTCCTGAACTCTGTAGCCAGACACCTCCTGAACTCTGTAGCCAAGCGCCTCCTGAACTCTGTAGCCAGGCGCCTCCTGAACTCTGTAGCCAGACGCCTCCTGAACTCTTTAACCAGGCCTCTCTTCTAGCTCTTAGTCCGGCGTTGTCTCCAGCCTTTAGTCCGGCGGCAGGTTCTGTTCTTTCTCTCTCCAGACGTCGGTTCCTGAGGGTCCGGTTCTACCGACGGTCCCCGAGGTTGCTGCTCGGCCGCCGGCCTATGAGAGACCTGCTCCGCCGCCGGTCTATGAGAGACCTGCTCCGCCACCGGCCGCCGGACATCGTTGCTAACCGGGGCCGTCCTTCAGGACACCCGCCGGATTACCTGTCTCACAGAGGTCGTCCGCCGGAGAACCTGACACGCCTAGGACGTCCGCCGGAGAACCTGACACGCCGAGGACGTCCGCCGGAGAACCTGACACGCCGAGGACGTCCGCCGGAGAACCTGACACGCCGAGGACGTCCGCCGGAGAACCTGACACGCCGAGACCGTCCTTCGGGACGTCCGCCGGAGAACCTGACACGCCGAGGCCGTCCTTCGGGACGTCCGCCGAACAACCTGACACACCGAGGCCGTCCTTCGGGACGTCCGCCGGACAACCTGACTCGTCGGGGCCGTCCTCCTGGACGACCGCCTGAGAACCTGACTCGTCGGGGCCGTCCTCCTGGACGACCGCCTGAGAACCTGACTCGTCGGGGCCGTCCTCCTGGACGACCGCCTGAGAACCTGACTCGTCGGGGCCGTCCTCCTGGACGCCCGCCTGAGAACTTGACTCGTCTTGTTTTGTTTGAGTTTTTATTTGGACATTTATTTGATTCTAGCCCTCCATCCTGTACCTCCCTCCACCCACCCGAGCTAGTCTGTTTTGTTTCTGAGGCCGTCTGGAATCCGGCCTTGAGGAGGGGGTTCTGTCACGATTTGGGTTTTGTCTTGGTTTATGTTATCAGATTTATTAGTTAAGTTTCTGATTTTGGGGTCTTGTTTGGTTTTGATTTAGACATGTTTTTCTGTTTAGGTTACCTGTTTTCCACCTGTCACTTTATCAGCTCTGTTCGGTCTCCCCTCAGCAATCTGTCAGCTTTCTTGCCTTGATTAGATCCACCTGCTCACTTATAATTAGCCTTCACTCCTGTTCACCTGCTCACTCCCCTATATAGTCCTGCCACAAACCTCTGCTATCTGCCAGATCAGTTAACGAGCCACGGTGAGTTTAGTTCCAGCGTTCTTTTCTTGATTGACCTGTTGACGATAACCCGAGAGCCTTTTTTGATTCTGAGCCAGCCTGTTCCCTGATCTGTTTTTCCTGCCCTGTCTGACTGATTTACCGGTTTACCGACTAGTTTCTGTCCTATGGTTATCCGAGCTTGCTTTGCCCTGTCTGTACCTCTGCCTATTTTGGACTGCTTTTTGTGTACCGGATTTTGGACTGCCCTTTTGACTATTGAGCTCGCCTGTTCCTGTTTTCATTATTAAAATCCTGTTTTTTGCCTTAACCTCACTTGTTGGGTTTGAATACTGGGTTTGCCTGATTCACGATCATAACAGAAAGTCATGCTTTGTTGGCCAAACCCAGGAACTTTAACCTGAGGTAAACATCAAAAGGCATCCTCTTGTGGCTTGCTTTTCATCTTTGACTTTTCAACCACATTTCCACTGAGCTCAGATGTAGAATAGGGTAATACTTCTGGCTTATTAAGTAAATATTGACCTATACTGGACAAGGGGATGAGCAATCACTTCAAAGACTACATATTCTGTCTAAAATTCTTCAAAAATAAATAGCTTGACTTTGGAGCCGTGGGGTATGAGGGTGTCATCGCCGTCCTACTGTGTGGCTGCGTCAGGGAGTTGGGCGGAAGGGTGCAGTGTGGCCACCTGTCTAGAGACGCCCGGGCAAGCTGAGGCCCCACCGAGCTATATTAAAACACATATGTGGGTCAACAGGTGGGCTTGTTTGCACACGTGTGTGCATGTTTGTACTGTATCATTCTGGATTGTGACAAACAATGTCAGGAGCAGCTGATACCAGCCACTCAGTCAGGAGTCGTCCCTAAATAACCAGCAGTTGCCTGTGAGGACAGCTGTTGGAGCTCCTGAAACCCTCCCGTGACAGCCACACTGAAAAATATTTGGCATTTTGGCTCCTGAGAATGAAATTAGCTACTCTGAGTTCACTCTGATTAGACCTTTATTTATTTATTTTATTTTTTTTACACACCTTAGGTTTCACTGAGGTGTCAAGGTGCTGAATTAAAAATGAAATCTAATGTACACTATAAATGATTAAAAGGACAAAGTTTTAGTTCAGAAACCAAAAGTGATAACATCATAGTTTCATGTTGCACATCTCAAATGTTATAATTCCCAGTTATTAGTATTTGGTTCGACAGTGCCTCTCAGAAATATTCACATCACTTGAGCATTATCACACTTCTTTCAAGTCACAACCACAGATGTAAATGTATTTTGTTAGGGTTTTATTTGGAAGAGACTAATAAAAGTAGCGTAGAATTGTAAGTTGAAAGAAAATAATACGTTTTTCAGCATGTCTTTGCTGCTAAAAATCTGAAAAGTCTTTTGTATTCATTCCATTCTAGCTCTGGCTTGATGATAAGGCTCGTTGTGCTGTTGGAAGGTGAACCTCTACCCCACTCTCAATTCTTTTGCATCATCTTCTTTAACCAGCTTCCTTGCTAAGAAAAGCATCGCCACCCTAAAGTTGGGGTGTTCTGGGGAATATGAAGTGTTAGCGTTTTCCAACATATGATATTTTGCTGGGAAAAAAATCCACTCTGGTCCCATTTGACAGGACCCATTCTTACACATATTTGTGGTGTCCTCTGTACTTGGATTGTACTTTAGTCTGGTCACTTTTTTAAAAAGGGCAGATTTCTACACTACTTTATGTTGGTCTATAAAATAAAATCCCAGTAAAATACATTAAAGTTTGTGGTTGTAACTTGATAAGAGGTGGAAAGGTTCATTGGGTGCAAATATGTTTGCAAGGCACAGAAAAGTGATATCAGTGACTCTATGCTGCAGGAAATAGATGTTGTCTTAAACAGTACCTGTTTCAGAAAACCATTTTCTCTTTTTCAGCCTCTCGCACTCATTGACCTCTTGTCTGTTTTGTCCGAGAGAGGCAACATCCACCTTTGGGATAATAAATCAACTAAAAGTCAAAAGGTTAGATCGACCCCTGGCGACCTTTGGCCTTACAAGATTTTCTTCTGCCATATGTCTGTGGTTTACCAGGCCGCTACGCCCGTCGGTGGCCAAGAACAGCAGCGCAAACTGGCCCTCTTTGAGTCCAAAGATCTGTCAGAGCCACTCAGCTTCATATCCTGGGCCCTGCCGGCCAAACGAACCCCACCTAGAACCGGCGATGGTGAGTATGGCCGTTGCTAATTTGTTTCTTTGGCTGCTGCACATCTTAGCAAAAGTTAGGATGTGCTTAGAATGAGGAAAAGAGAAGTTGAAAAAGACTGGCTGGTGGGTAGGTTTTGGAAACAGTGCACTTACAGTGCTGTGATAAAGTATTTTTGCCACCTTACAGATATTTTTTTTTTTTGCTTTTTTTGTCACACTTGAATATTCTAGATAAGCACACAAATTTTTCCAAATTAAGAATTTATTTAATTAGGGGGAAAAAAGCTATCCAAACCAACCTGGTCCTCTGTGAAAAGTAATTACTTCCTAGACATTGGTTGTGCCACTATTAGCAGCAACATCTGCCATCAGAGCTTTGGAATAACTGGCAGTGAGTCTTTTACATTACTGATTTGTTTTAATTGAGCTCTGCTGAAGGGTCTCAAACAAAACTGGCCTGTTTAAGATCCTACCACAGCATCTCAATGGGATTTAAAAATCACACTTTGAGTGAGTGACCTCTTTTCGCTCTGCAGTGGTTTTTGGTGTTGGAACTCTCCAATGGAGGCCCTTTTATACCCACTTACTCTTATTGTTGAAGCCTGAACACTGACCTTAACTGGAGCAAATGAAGCTTAAAGTGCTTCAGATGTTTCTTCTGGGTTATTTTGTGCCCTCCTGGAGTAATTTGGGTAGGCCAGCCGCTCATAGGAAGGATCACCACCCCTCTACGTTCATGGGAGTCCAATACCCTTTGAAGTAGTTTTACTTTTCACACTGATAGATGTCAATGACTTTCCCTCTCATCTTGAATTTAGTTAGATTGGGCCATGGTGTATTGACTTTTGAGATCTTTTAGATTACTTCATGTTGTCAGATAGGATCTATTTAAAAAGATTACTTGAGTCAGCAGTTCTTGCAGTTTTCAGGTCTTTGGCTCATAACAGGGAACTCAGGTCTTCATAAAAGGTTGTTAATCATAGTTAATTCATTATTTAACAAGGGGGGTAAATACTTTTCACACGGGCAAGTGGGATTGGTTTCGTGTTTTTCCCTTAATAAATGATGCATCTAAGCACTGCTTTTTGTGTTGACTTGGGCTATCTTTGTCTGAACTCACAATCTCTTTGATGATCTGAAACATTAAAGTGTGATAGTAGAAACCAAAACAGAAGCAATGTGTGTGTGTGTGTGTGTGTGTGGGGGGGGGGGGGGGGGGGGGGTGGGGGGGGGGTTACTTTTTCACAGCACTGTATTGGTCATAACATCAAGGCGTCCCCCCAGACAGGGAGAGGATTCTCGGCTTAAGACTGGATCGACTTCAGTGGTGCGACAAGGTTTGGCCAGCCAGGGCAGAATGTCAGGCATGGAGGACAGCTGCAGCCCAGAAGCACTGAGAGAAAGAACGGTGAGCTGTGGCTGCAAAACAACGCACAGATTGCAGAATTTGAGCTCTGGACGTCAATGTCATATGTTTAGAATTGAAAAAAAGAAGGTATTTAATTTGAAAAAGAGGAAGTGAGAGAAGAGCAACAACACAGAGTTTCCTTGAATAACCTGTCAAGCACTTCTGTGTAAGGCGGTTTCACTATAACCCGCGCCTCTTTGCACATAACACAAATTTTCAGAAATGACATACGGAGAAAAGGCATCAAGATGCCGAAAAGATAGGGTATCTTTACTCAACTCGAGACTACACGCACATCCATATCAGCCTCACTTTAATCCTTCATTTACCAGATTTTTTGTTGCACACTGAGCCAGGAGAGTGATTGGTCATACGTGCGTTGAGCTGCTAAGTATATAAATATCTATCTGCTTTATGCATGTCTCCTCTCTGTTACATTTACACCGCAAGGCAGCAGAATATCCCCCAAAGACCGACATCATTCTCTGCAGTGAGTGAAAATTGAAAGGCGAGTGAAAAATGGGGCGTTAGGAAGCCAATGGACCACGTCCACGGCTGTCCGTGAGCAGAAGTAGGTTTTCACATCAGGAGGAGGCTGCTTTTCTCATCAAGGCCCAGGCTGGAGAACATGCTCGTTCATTCTCATGGCGGGAAACTTTTCAACACCAGAACCAAGGAACGTGCCGCGCCGGGGCCCCAAGAGCCTCCTGATGAGGGCAGCAGAAGCACAGCAAAATCCAAACTTTTGAAAAAAGGAGGGTAAAATGGGAAGTATATTGCCACTCTTGAAAAGTGGAAACTTCTAGTACCAGTGTCAGGCAGGGATGAGGACAATTTTCCCCAAAGGGAAGGGAGCCTTGTTCCCTTCCCTTTGGTAGGAATATCTCTAGATGTGTCAGTGTTGTACAAGGACACAGAGCGTTATGTTGAGTTGCATCATATGGAAATATTTGGTGTCACATGAAATCAATCCTAGCACCCCCAAACTGTCATCATCCTATTCATGAAGAAAAGAAAGCCCTTCTTCAAATTTTACACCACTTCACTGTAAGCACATGTAAAGCTGGGGTCAACTCTCCTCTGAAATATTTTCAGCTAAGCCAAACGTTTACCGGAGCTTAATATGTGGGGAAACAGCGATAGTTGTAAGTTTGAGACCGCTGGTCTACACCATTCCATTGTAGCTCTGGCTGTATGTTCACAGTTGTGAATACAGGGACCCCACCAATTCATTACCTTTGCAGTCAAAATCACTCAAGTTCACAGATCTTGTGGAGATACAAAGAGCATTAATAGTATTCAGAGCACAAAAACACATTATTACCAGATAATAGTCAAAAATTATTTGCTAAAAGAGGATTAAGGGGAGAATTTAACTAGAGAGGGAGAATTATGGACATTTCAATCAACTCGTAAAAGCTTTTGTATTTCTTCTCTGCAGAGTAAGATAGAGGGACAGTTTGAATGTGGGACTAAAAGAACGTCCAAACATAAAGCAGTTTGAGAAGGAAAGAAATTCATAATTTTCAGAAAGATAGGATAAGTAGTGGGTCTGTTCCTAAGACTTCGCTCTTCTGGACTGAGATGTCTGGCAGGTAGCATCTGTCGGAGCCACTTCTCCAGTATGGGGGTTACTACTTGGGATGTGTATATATACATACTATATATATATATATATATATATAGTATGTATATACTATATACATACTATCCGTCCCCCCGCATACGTGTGTGGGGACGGACTCTGACTGTTGCTTGTGCGTATGCACCAAACAGCAGCTCGGATTACCCACCCTTTTTGGAGTCCTTGGAGGGGGTACTGGAGAGTGCCCCTCCTAGGGACTCCCTCATTCTTCTGGGGGACTTCAACGCTCACGTGGGCAATGACAGTGAGACCTGGAGAGGCGTGGTTGGGAGGAATGGCCCACCTGATCTGAACTCGAGTGGTGTTCTGTTGTTGGACTTCTGTGCTCGTCGTGGATTGTCCATCACAAACACCATGTTCAAGCATAAGGGTGTCCATATGTGCTCTTGGCACCAGGACACCCTAGGCCGTAGTTCAATGATCGACTTTGTTGTCGTTTCATCTGACCTGCGGCCGCATGTCTTGGACACTCGGGTGAAGAGAGGGGCGGAGCTCTCCACCGACCACTACCTGGTGGTGAGCTGGCTCCAATGGCGGGGTCAGACCTGGCAGGCCCAAACGTATTGTGAGGGTTTGCTGGGAACGTCTGGCAGAGTCCCCCGTTAGACAGAGCTTTAACTCCCACCTCCGGGAGAGCTTTGAACACATCCCGAGGGAGGAGGGGGACATTGAGTGCGAGTGGACCATGTTCCGTGCCTCTATTGTTGAGGCGGCTAGTTGGAGCTGTGGCCGCAAGGTTGTCGGTGCATGTCGCGGCAGCAACCCTCGAACACGCTGGTGGACACCAGCGGTGAGGGAAGCCATCAAGCTGAAGAAGAAGTCCTATCAGGCTTTATTGGCCTGTGGGACTCCGGAAGCAGCTGATGTGTACCGGCAGTCGAAGCGGCAGGCGGCTCGGCTGGTCGCCAAGGCAAAAACTCAGGCGTGGGAAGAGTTCGGAGAGGCCATGGAGAAAGACTTCCGTACGGCTTTGAAGCGATTCTGGTCCACTATCCGGAGTCTCAGGAGGGGGAAGCAGTGCAGTACCAACACTGTTTATAGTGGGGGTGGTGTGCTGCTGACCTCGACTCGGGACGTCGTGTGTCGGTGGACGGAATACTTCGAAGACCTCCTTAATCCCACAAACATGTCTTCCATTGCGGAAGCAGAGCCTGGGGACTCTGGGTCGGGTTCTCCCATCTCTGGTGCTGAGGTCACCGAGGTTGTTAAAAAGCTCCTCGGTGGCAAGGCTCCGGGGGTGGATGAGATTCTCCCTGAGTACCTTAAGGCTCTGGATGTTGTGGGGCTGTGTTGGTTAACGCGACTCTGCTGCATTGCGTGGACATCAGGGGCAGTTCCCCTGGATTGGCAGACTGGGGTGGTGATCCCCCTATTTAAAAAGGAGGACCGGAGGGTGTGTTCCAATTACAGAGGAATCACACTCTTAAGCCTCCCTGAAAAGGTCTATTCCGGGGTTCTGGAAAGGAGGGTCCGTCGGATAGTCGAATCTCAGATTCAGGAAGAGCAGTGTGGTTTTTGTCCTGGCCGTGGAACACTGGATCAGCTCTGCAGGATCCTGGAGGGGGCATGGGAGTTTGCCCAACCAGTCTACATGTGTTTTGTGGATCTGGAGAAGGCATTCGACCGTGTCCCTCGAGGGATCCTGTGGGGGATACTCCGGGAGTATGGAGTACCCGGCCCTTTAATAAGGGCTGTCAGGTCTCTGTATGACTGGTGTCAAAGTCTGGTCCGCAGTGCCGGCAGTAAGTCGGACTCGTTTCTGGTGAGAGTTGGACTCCGCCAAGGTTGCCCTTTGTCACCGATTCTGTTCATAACTTTTATGGACAGAATTTCAAGCCGCAGCCAAGGTGTTGAGGGGATCCGTTTTTGTGGCCTTAGGATTGCGTATCTGCTATTCGCGGTTGACGTGGTCCTGTTGGCTTCATCAGGGCGTGATCTACAGCTCTCACTAGAGTGGTTCGCAGCCGAGTGCGAAGCGGCCGGAATGAGAATCAGTGCATCCAAATCTGAGACCATGGTCTTGAGCCGGAAAAGGGTAGAGTGCCTTCTCCGGGTTGGGGGAGGATGTACTACCCCTAGTGAAGGAGTTTAAGTATCTTGGGGTCTTGTTCACGAATGAGGGGAAGATGGAGCGGGAGATCGACAGGCGGATTGGTGCTGCGTCTACTGTGAAGCGGGCGCTGTACCGATCCGTTGTGGTGAAGAGAGAGCTGAGCCAAAAGGCGAAGCTCTCGATTTACCGGTCGATCTACGTTCCTACCTGGTCTGTGTGTCTGTGTGGGTGGGGATGGTCACGAGCTTTGGGTCATTACCGAAAGAACGAGATCCCGGATACAAGCGGCCGGAATGAGTTTTCTCCGTAGTGTGTCTGGGCTCTCCCTTAGAGATAGGGTGAGGAGCTCAGTCATCCGGGGAGGACTCAGAGTAGAGCCGCTGCTCATCCACGTCGAGAGGAGCCAGTTGAGGTGGCTCAGGCATCTGGTTAGGATGCCTCCTGGACGCCTCCCTGGTGAGGTGTTCCGGGCACGTCCCACCGGGAGGAGGCCCAGGGGAAGACCCAGGACACGCTGGAGGGACTATGTCTCTCGGCTGGCCTGGGAACGCCTTGGGATTGCCCCGGAGGAGCTGGCCCAAGTGGCTGGGCCAGCTCCTGGGCTGGGCCAGCTCCTGGGGTAACTTCTGGGCCTCCCTACTGAAGCTTCTACCCCCGCGACCCGACCCCGGATTAGCGGAAGACGATGGATGGATGGATGGATGGATATATATATATATATATATATATATATATATATATATATATATATATATATATATATATATATATATATATATATATAATATATATACAGTACGTATTTGTGCTGTATATGCCTGTGTACTGTAAATAACTAAATAACTGTAAACATGTGTGTGGATAATGGTAGGATTTGGTTGTTCCATCAGGAACAATAATTGTTTTCTATGAGTAAGCAAATTGATTATAGTTTAACTCATGTTGAACTTATTGCATAATAAGGAAAAAGGAAAATAAGGAAAAAGATGACTATTCAATTTTGGAGAAGGGCTAGGATTAAATAAATTGTACTTCTTCCCGCTCCCTTTCAACTATGTAAAACACAACAATACTGTTTTAGATTTTGTTTGAGGAATTAATTTTGTTCATGTTCTGTTCTCTACATGTTTGAAATAAAGTTCACTAAACCTAAGTTTTTATTTTCTTCAGTATAAATAATGGCATGTGGAAAGCTTTGACTCTCGCCATCCTGATCAGAATGTTTGACTATTAATAGCCAAACTTTGCTTAATGAGCTTATTGAGTATAGACCAAAATCAACGACAACAGCAGCTAAAGTCTGTGTATACACAGAACCATGGTGGCCCATTACATTGATCGTCTTCAGAGGGGCTTTTGCCGACTTTACTCGCTGCAGCAGTTAAATCAATACTCCTTGTGCAACACTATAGTTGATGATTTATCCATGAATTAACCTTCCCAGAAGGGAACAGAGTGAATCTGTGCATGAGAAAGGCCTCTCTATCTACACGGCGCAGATGTTCCAAACTGGAAATGTTGCCTCTGTTTCTCAGCCAGATGCATCTAAGCGCATCCCTGAGCCTTTCTGTTCCAGGTACCGTCCACCGGGCAGAAAAAAAGGGAGAAGGCGAGATAAAGGCTGGACGAGTCAGAGTGAGCGTGCAACATGGCCCCTGCTAGCTTTGCATGTCTTGAGCTGCGTGCTTGAGCAGATTTGGACTGATAGAAGATAAAGGCTCTTTGATAGGCTGCAGGTGTGCCGCTTTAATGAGTTCTACCCCCGGCCCCCCACTCCCCGCTCCCCTCCCTTTCTTTTCCCTCTCAACCGTGCCGCCGAAGCACATCTGCACATCTGTCATTCAGTGCTCTGCAGCATCTCTCACCTCCTAACCTCTCCTCTCTGCTTGCCAGTCAATCTTGAACCTAGCCGGGAAGCAGCTCGCACACATTTCCCGTCACACCACAGCGCGGCAGCTCCTGCGCCGATACAACTCGCTTGACTGAGCGATTCGAATCCAAACCCCTCCCAACGTGAGGGATTCTGGGGAAAACACACACACACAGATATAACGTAGCTTAGCCCGCTCACACAGAAGAAGCAGAGGCAGAAAGCGAAAGGGCTGTTGGGTGCTTTCAGGCTCGTGCTTTCCCTTCATTCAGAAGCTTAGGTGCCAGGGGACCGGCTCGATGACGTGGGTTGCGGCCTCGCCAGGAAACACGGGGAGGAACTTGTGGCTTTATATTAAGTGTCAGGGTGGTTAACAGGAAAAGATAACCTGTTTGTGTTGATGTAGCACGGAAGCGTGAATTCCTGGCACACGAAGGAGCGATGCTGAAGTTTAACAGAGTGTCTTGCAGGAATTTCCTAGAGTTCAGTGTGGTTTGGTTTGGTGTGGCTGCAGGAGCACACGCAGGAACTTCACTGCTGCAGAGGCCATTGTCTCGCAGCGACACAGTGTGTGCCGTTTTTTTTTTTTTTTTTTTTTTTTTAACCAAACCGTGCAGTTTAGGAGGTCGCACGAAACGAATGGGCCGGCGAACATCCCAATGCGCCACCTGACAGGAGCATGTCCAGGATGATAAGGAGATGTCCGAATTTGCAAGTCAAATCAACTTGTATTTTATTGTCATTCCAACTGTGAAACAAAAGGCAGTGGAAGGGAAAACTCGAGTGGAATACATCACAGGGACAAAGCTGAAACAACAGAGTACAGCAAATGTGAGAGTTAAAAATACAAACGAATAAAATGCAAAACGGGCCAGAGTGATAAAAAAAGGTTCTAAATTTACAGAAAACAGGTTATGACTCATGAGCAAATCTGTCGGACTTTAACAAACAATGCAACATTTTGTAAGTGTGTAATTATTCCTGCAGTACTGCAAGATTATAGGCCGACTTACTTCAGCCCAGAGACATAAGAAAACGCCCTGTATGCAGTTGTGAAATAACAGGTTGTTGACTCGAATCTGCTGTGTAATTGTGCAGACTGTATGGTGAAAAAGACTAAAAAGGCTGTGGCAAAGCAGTCTGATGTGCAACCCTCTGTTGTTACACCTGGAACTACAGATTGTGAAAAATCATATTTTAAGTGAACTTTGCATATCTTTTCCAAACTGTGTTTGCCTTTCTATTTTTCAAATGTTTATTATTACATTTATTTAGGAAAAATATAATTTCATTATTCAGTTTACTTTGAAAAATTAAATACAAATAAAGTTAATTTATGTGGGTTACAACTAAGGAGAACCCAACATTCAGTTTCTCTGAAAATGTAAATATTGCATAATGCCAAAGAAGGTTTGATGACAATGAAAAAGATTTTTTAAAACAGAAATGCTATGGTGTTCACAACCATGTGACCTCTGGGTTGACAGTTGTTCAGCTTTCACCGATGTCCTCCACAAAGAGGGTAAACAAAAAAAAAATACTATACTATATAAACAGAAAGTTGAGTGGAAGAAAAAAATTGCTAGAGGCTTGAGAAAGAAAGCACTTTCTGCTGATCATTACAAGGTTATTCATTAGATATCAGAAAATAAATATGACCAGAGCAAATACAAAACGCATTGCTAAAGAAACAAGATATGTCCAAGCATGTTATTGTAAAGTCGAGCGGAAGAAAAAACGGTAATGGTAAAAAATAAATAAATAAAAAAGCGCACAAGCATAGCCGTGTGAAGCAAAGCCTACCAATACACACAAATACATCCAAAACATGGCCTACAGCTGTTGCTTCGCTTAAAACCACTTCTGACCAGAGACAAGGCCAGAAGAGTCTTACCTAAACTAAGGGGGGAAGAAAAACTGGAGTGTTGCTCAGTGGTAACATGGAAGCGATTTATTTTCATTTAGGAATTAAGGTCCTAGAGTCTGAAGAGACTCAGAATCCAAGTTACTTAAGGTCCAGTGTACGGTGATTATAGTCAATTAAGTTTTTTTTGGAGCCATGTCATCTGCAGATGTCCACTGTGTTTTAAAAGGTCTAAAGTAGAATTTTAGAGCACTCGGTGCTTCCCTCGATTCTGGTTTTATTTTCTCACAGGACTTGGCACCGTGCAGAATGTGAAAAAATACCATTATCTGCTTTTAATGAGCTGGTATCACTGTGCCTGACTGACAGCAAACTGGCCAGACTTGGACCTCACTGAGAATCTGTGGCGTATTGTGAGGATGAGAAACATGAGGCCCAACAATGATGACTGGCAAAGGGTCAAGCAACCTGGGCTTCCTCAACACCTCAGCAGAGCTACAGGCTGCTCGCCTCAAAGCCACACTCTGCATAGATGCCGTAATTCATGCAAAAGAAGCCTCGTCCAAGCACACAGAGCATATACTGCACAGCGCATAGAAATGCCCATTCCTGCATTAAAATGGTCTTATGTAATATTCCAATTTTCATAGAAAGTGAATTTTGGGTTTTCATGACCTATAAGCCATAATCACCATAGTTAACAGAATAAATGCTTTAAATATATCATCCCTCATTCAGTAAATCTATACATGAGAACTGAATCAGCTAAATAAATGAACTTTTGTCGACATTCCAATTCATTAACATGCACCTGTGTTAACGGTTGGGAAAATACCATTGGAGGTTCTAAGCAGGTAACCCGGGTGTAAAATTACTATTTTAAATTTGCTTTTTCACAAAGTCATGAAGTCAGTCAGTCAGACAGCCAGTCAGTCAGTCAATCAGTCTGATGTTTGGGCGGGGTGGAGGATTGTAGACGGGCCCTTTGTTTGAACAGAGAAGCCCCAGACACAACAGTGGCCAGGCCTGGCCCCTTCACAATGGCCTTCAACACAAAGGCCCACACACTGGGACAATGGCCCCGAACTCGGAGGTGGGGGTGGGGGAGTTGGAACGGCTGGGCTGAGGTTGCCCACCTGCACGCTTCAGGACTGGATGGTCCCCACCTTCCCCACCCATACACCCACCCACCCACACAAACACACAGAGACCGCTTCCACCACTCATGATACACCATACCAGCATTTAGAAGAAAAGAAGAAAAAGCTGCTGCAGGTGTCTTCCTGTGCTGGTGGCACGAGGAGGAGGCAGGGAAAGTCTGCTCCGTGAAAGCGTTGAGTTTTGCGGCCTAAGATGTGCAGTGACTGAAACTGAGACACTCGCACAGCCAGAGGCTGCAGACAGGAACAAAATTAAATAATGAGAGTGAAATATATTTTTAAAAATTAATATATAAAACATGCATTATATTTACCAAGGAAAATACACTTCCCACTTTTTTTTGCATTTTTAGATTATAAAAGGGGAAATTTTTTTTAATTTTTTTATAAATTGCTAAAATACATGCAGACACTTTTGCTTCGCAAATAAATGAACAATATTAAGCCAGAAATTTTAAAACAAAAATATTCTTTAATTTCTCTCAAACACACATTTGTATTGTAATAGATTAGGGTATCGTATGAGTCTGCCTAACCCTACTTTAATTTTTCTAAACTTAACAGAAACCCAAAAATGGATGTTCCTCCACATTCGGACTGAGGTTGGGTCCCTATAACGCCTGTCTGTCTGGTATGGGAAATTAAGAGATTACACCAGAATAACCTTAAATAGGGGGAAAGCCACTACACACACACAGCTCAAAGTACAAATGTGGTAAACTAAAAAAAAAAAAAAAAAGTTTCAAATTCTCCATTTTCTAGGCCGGATAAATATTGCTTTCTAAGATCAAACTACTTTTTTTCACCTGTAACTTGCCCATGGGCATATTGCTAAATGCTATTGGTTGCACTCAGTGGTCTGCTTTTCCAGATCTTTCTCATTGGATGAACCGGCCGTCAATCATCCATCCCTGATCCACAGTAAGAGCCTCACCTCGCCCAGCTGTTTACAACACCCAAAATACCAGAGAGAGGTCTAAACACTTATAATCAAAGCATTTATTTTGAGTCATTCTTTTACATTATCTCAATTTATTTTTCCAACATAGTGCATTTAGTAGATGCTATACTTGAATTTTTTACACCCAGTGTAAAAATCAATAAACAAGTTCTACTTTAAATTTCTCTTTTATTGATTGCAACTTTTTTTTTAATTATCCACACATTACAAAAAAAAAAAAAAAGCACAACAAATATTTCAGGCTCAGACTGCAACCTTATAAGGGGGAAAAAAAAATCTACCAAATAAAATATGCTTTTACAAAACAATTATAGTAAATGCCACTTTGGATAACCGTAATCAAAAACCCATTTTTTACTCTATATTTAACAAAAAGGAAAAAAAAGCTCAACATAAATAAGTTAGCATAGTTTCTCAGTGTTTTTTGTTTCAATTTTTTACAAAATATGTACACAGGTACATTTCAGAGATCTACACAATTACACAGGCGTGGTGACTGCATATGTGAGACGAGCTGGTCTTCGTCTCAGTAAATAAACCAAACGTTAGGAAAATACAGGAGAAGCTTTGAGATCCACACACTTCCATCCTCAGCAGGTTTAAAATATGGAGGGGAGATAAAAAAAAAAAAAAAAAAAAAAGCACCTAAGTTATCACAAAGAAATACAATGTGAAGTCATCTACATAAAAAGCAACCATGTATTTGGTATTGTAGGAGATATAACCGCTTTCTAAATAAAAACCCTCACGTCTGTAGAGCGGTAAGGCACATCAGGGTACAGTCAAGTAGAACACAGCGTGTGAAGTTTGTATGTCCTTCTCTAAGAGGATCTCAGCATCTACAGAGTGCAGAACTACAACAGGGAGAAAAAAAAAAAAAAACAACAACACAGGCCTAAACTGGTGCTAAAAGCAACGCTAAACCAATAAATATCAGAATAACCTCAATGATTGGTTTTCTTTAAATTTCCTCCTGTGGATCAGACTCTTCAAAGAGCTGTAGATGGCAATAATGCAAGGGGAAAAAAATTACGGGCTACATTTGTACCATTCTTCAATGCTGAGCGAGAAAATTTGACGGACTGAAGTCACACTTAAGAAATCCTAAGAAGCCGTGATTTTTTTTGTTTAAAGTGTAGCATTTAGGGACCATTTCAACTTCCACTGCTTTTCAGCCAAACAGAACAGCATGAAAAAAAAAAAAAAAACGTCTCAAACTACACTGCAATTCTTCAAGTCAAATCAAAATTCACACTTTTAAACATAAAGGATTTGTTTTAAATCATAATGTTTCTTATGTGCTACATATGGAGAGAAATATATATTTATTAATTTATATACACACACAGGTAGTAAAAAAACAACAAAAAAAAGGAGCAAAAAAGGAAATCCAACCTAATTGCACACTGCTACATCGACTGCTGTTAGAGGCAGTAACATTTAACTGAGTGCCAAAAAACTTTAGTGTTTCTGTTCAGTGCTTCAACAGCGTCCTCCCCAGTCTTCAGGAGAGCTGATATGTTTCTGATGCTGCGTAGATCCTCGTCCATAGGGGGGAAAAGCCAACACTGAGGTCTCCCGTGTTAAAGGAAAAACAAAGGGAGGGGGAGGGGGGCATCTTCTGTGTGAGTCAGAACAGGAGAGAGAAAAAAAAAAGACTAAGTTAGTACGACAGAACACTGTGTAACAAAAAAAATTAATGTTTTTTTCCCTTTTTTTTTTTTTAGGATAAATGCGTTTTCTGTTGAGGATCAAAAGCATATTAGCGAGGGAACCTAAACAGCTTCTTTACTGTAGAAGTCAAACTGGAAAGGCTGCTAATTGACCCCCCCCCCCTCCAAACACACACACACACACACAAATTAGTTTTGTCCATCTTGCTTTAAATCTATTTTCGCATTTAGCCTCTACTTTCGTGAGCAGCTCCATCAAATTAATTATTTTAGCTGTACAATTGCAATTAATGTGGAACTTTAACTTCACTTTCCATTTTTTGTTTTTATATACACACACACACACAAATATTTTACTATATTGGAAATAAAAAAATACACAAAACCCAATGCATATTTTAAATTAAAAAAATATTTTTAATTACAGAGTAGATTTTTAAGAAGAAAAAAAAAATCTCCATTATTGTACTTCATCCTCTACTGTGCAGACTTCAACACATAAAAAAAAAACTATTTATCTTAAGATGTAAAACACCATTTGTCCTCATCTGCAACATAGAAAATGTCACATCCAGCCATTTCGTGTATTTATTTATTTTTCTTTTAAGGCTGATTTGGGGGGATTTTAAACCTGAGCCCTGCTTCGCTGCGCCCCACTCACTGCCTTGCAGGGGAAAGCTGCGTGTGTTGCAGCAGCAGCAGCTGTGCGCAGAGCGTGTGTGTCTGCTCTCTCTCCAGCAGGAGACCAGCCCCTTTCCGTCCCTGCTCTGCTCTGAGCTGAGGGCAGTGGCTGCTGACGTGTTACTACTACACTGTTGTTCAGCACTTGTTTATAGTTTAGTAGGAAACCCAGCAGCACCGAAACAGCTGCAGTGAAACGGCAGCTCAGTTTTGTAACCCCCCCCCCCCACACACACACACCTTTTTTTTCTTGTTTTCACGCTGAACGTTTTTTTCTGTTTTGTTTTTTTTTGTCTGATCTTAGTGAGGCATAACTTAAAAAAAGTACTCCAAGAGACAGCCAGACAGCGTAAACTCGTTTATAATCTAAATGTCAAGTGTGGGAAAACTGGTAGTTTTGTTTTTACTGTTAAAGAGTTTTTAACCAACCAATCATACAATATGTGTGTGTGAGACAAATCAAAGCAGGGGGAGGAAAGAAGAACAAGTGTGGATCACGTTCTTACCGTTTTGTTAGTCTTCACGTTTGTCTCCTGGGACTAGACTTTCTGGGTGTGTGTTCAACAGAGTGGCTCAGGCTAACTTCGTCCGAGCTGCTGCGTGACCTCTTGTTTTGCGCCGTGGGGTCTGCGAAAATACAAGGAAAAAGAACTTTTAGAAACCTGCTCGGTTTCCGCCACCGGTCTTTCCCGGACCGCTGTGTTTCTGAGTGGGTTGACAACGGCGCGGTGGCCGAGCCTAACAGCGCCGCGGTCGGGCTGGAAACGTGTAATCTGATGCAGATGTCGTACCGTGACACGGTCTTTTCCTCAGCCCGGCGCACTGCTCGCTACACTCCGTCTGACCGCCCGGCATGCCCGTGTCTTCGCTCGGAGCCACCAGGACACAGTTATGATTCCCGTTTAGATCCACGTTGTTATTCCCAGAGCAGACGTCTTTCTCCCTCCGCGGGGGCCGCACGTAGAAGTCCGGGATCTCCGCGGAGTCCACTGGTTCCCATGTGAGCCTGCCGTTCGGCAGCGGCCTGTCACTGGCGAAGTCGAAGCTCCACTTGGCGGACGCAGTCTCCAGCAGCTCCCGCATGTGTCCCTTAAAATCCCTCTGCAGCTCTTCGTGGTCCACCGAGCCGAAGAGGCTCCGGCAGGCTGACGGCTTCGGGTGCTCCGACAGCCGGGGCTCCGTCCGTTCCAACGTCGGGCTTCCGTTTGAAAGTCGAACGTCTGACATTTTACCCCCAAAAAACGCTGATCGTTGGAGCAGCCAGGAGGGTCCGGTTTTCATAGGAAGGGGAAAAAAACACGTCGCTGGAGAATGGGGGAGAAGGAAGAAAAAAAGAAACACAAGAAAACAACGGGTATCTCCTCGTCACGGGGGAAAAGATCCGAAACAGGCGTGAAACGGCTTAGGCCATGCGTACGGCAAGCTGGAGGCGCAAACGGCTTCTGCGGTGCTCTGACGCCGAAGATAGTCCCCGCGAATCATCAAAACAAGCTGCGCAGGAACCGAGGACGCTCTGTCAATATCGCCCTGCACCGACTGAAACTGCAGAGTAGCCTCTCAGCACCCAATATGGCGATTGAGGCGTAGTAGGGACTGGGAGAAGGGAGGCTGGGCTCAAGGGGAGGAGGGCCAGAGCCGTGAGATTTGACACACAGATCTTTTTAAACGCCAAGAAGGCCGTTCATTGGTTAGACGCGGAGGCCCCGCCCATGCTTTTTTTTTTTAAAGGGCCAGCGTTTTATAATATCAGGGACAAGGTTGTAAAAAAAAAGCCTAAATCTCGACACAATTTAAATATTGATCAAAGTATGAATCAAATTTCTTTATTTTTTATTAAAACACACATAGTATACAAAAGACTATGTTTTTGTGATGGTTGTGTCAGCTTGGCACATGGTGTTTAAATGTGTTGGTTTTTAATAATTACTTTTAGGTTTTTAATTTTATTTTTCCTTAATTTTTTTGGTAATATTTTTTATATACTAACATAAAAAGAGGAACATTAAATAGCATGTGGGCCACTGGTCTAGAGCCAGTTTTGGACACCTACCCACACAGGTTTCTTATAGGTATGCACACTAGAACCAGATTGATTTTTAGAGGCTCACTGTAAAATTATAATAATTTTTTCAGCATAAGAAATATAAGCGGAAAAAAATCCTCCTTTGGTTGATCTGGGTCTGATGGCTTGCTGAATCTTGGTAATTGTTTGAACTTGAAAGTTTTAAATTTTAACAGCTTGAGGCAAAAAGCTGTGTCGCACTGTCTTGGTTCTGTTTTTTTATGTTTTCAACTCCTCTCAGTAATTATCTGCTATACTGCAGCAGTGGGCACTCTAAGATCCAGTATATAAACAGACTCAACTTAGCTTTACCAAATTTCCATAAACCAGGACAAAAAAGAAAATTTTTGCATTGCTTGACCATTCTAACATATATAAAATATTTATTATACAAATACATACAAATATCACACATATATTTAAAGAGCAAAGACACTCAAAGATAACATCAAAAGTGTTTTTTACACTTACACACACGCACACATTAATTATATAAACACTTTTGATTTTATCTTTAAGTATCTTTGCTCTTTAATTGTGTGCCCCTTCTATTGTTTTTGTTCTTTATATAGCGCTGACTGAAAGCGCTATACAAATATATTTTAGAAAATTTGGTGAACATAAAATTGAAATATTTGTTAAAACACCCAAAAACAGAAAAAAAATATTTGTCACACGTTTAATGAAAACCAAGCAATAACCTTAAAAAGCAATGTTGGACGAGACAAATACCCTACATAAATGTAATATCTAAGTAAAACTGGATCTAACCCCATCCTTAGGTGGTTCTTTCCTAATGGTGTGTGTGTAAGGTTACACTTTTCAAAGCACAAAAAAAGAATAGAAAAGCTGAAACAAAACAACTGTTTGCATCATACTTAAATAAATAAAAAGAGAATGGTTTGTCCAAAATAGGAGCAAAAGCTTCTTGGGAGAAATGACGCAATTTAATTTAACTTTGAGCAACCGTGCTACCAGCGGGATGAGTGGCGCACATTAGGATCTCTGTGGACCGCCAAGCAGGCAATGTCGCCCTCTAGTGGTCACTTCTCTCAACCTCTGCTGCAGCAGTCAGTTAAACAGAAAAAGATCTCTTTAACCAAACGCCTTTTACTAACAAATATTTAGATAAGTGGCAAAGTTCTAAATGTACATCCATATATATACACATACGATTAAATGCACAGTAGTTTATGAGTCCATCAACATCTTCCCACAGACTCTTCTCAAGTTTTTCCTCCTACCTTCCCTGTCAGTCAATCAGGCAGCCTCAGAGACTGAGCCACTTGATGATGTAAAAGTTTTTCTTGCCCACTCGGAGCAGGGTGAGTCCATTAGACAAGACGTGATGTTTGGGGATCAGGACCTGCTCCGCTTTGTCCTCTCTTCTGTGGTTAATCCATACAGCTCCATCTGAGATCATCCGATACCTGTCCACAAGCATTACACAGACAGACTCAGGCAAATCGCTAACTTTCAACTGCATAGACTTATCACCGACAAACTTTTTTTCCCCCACCCTCTGATCTGTGCCAATTTTATGCAAAATTCTACATAAACCACTTGAGTTAAGATGGTGTATCGCACCCAGGAACCAGACTCTGCTGCTGGATCAGCTGTCGGTTCATTCAAGGTCAATAACAATAAAAGAAAACATTAAACAGGAAAATATGAATATTCTGTGGGCTCCAGTTTCGATGAAAGAACTTATTTAAAAATCAGCTTTTGAAACGTTAGCATTTTTTTTGCATAGCTAAAAAAAACAATCCCTGTTAGAAAAATGTAAATGTAATCATTTTATTTTTAATCAAGCTACAGGCATTTGGTTTGTTTTAAGAGTTTGCTTTCAGGAAGGTTCTGTTGTTTTTAACCTTAGATAAGAGAGAGCAAATGGTTTTCCCAGATAAGGAATGTCTCCTTTATCCAACTGTGCATGAAGCTGGTGATTTCATTATCACCCGCAATGAAACTTGCTCCCTTCTTTGTTTTCCAACCCCCATGTTGTAAACTCAAGACTGTGATTAAATCCTCCTGAACCCCCATGTGATGTGTGACAATAAAGACAAGGGGACAGAGGCAGCCCGGGGCAGTCGAACTCAAGCTTGTGAAAGAACAAGTCTCATGCTCCTGGTTCTTCTGCCCTCTTTCCTTGTGAAGAGTAAAAACTTGCGTTTGTGTTGGTTTTCTTTCCAGGATAAAGAGGTTATTTATCATAACCCTATCAATCCCTTTTTCATCCTCTCCTTTATTGTCTTGGGACACATGACATCTCAGAGGCACCGTGAAGTGCATCTCTTTACCTCCAAGACAAGTGCTTCAAACCTCATTCATTTACAGAAAATACAGTCTTACCGATAGAAATCTAGACACTGTCAGCTACTCTAAATCAATAATTTGAAGAATTACACTTTTCTGGCAGTTCAGCGCCAAGTCTTTCATGGTATGCCTACCAGCTTTACACATCTAGACAGGCTTTTGCCCATTATTCTCATAAAAAAAAACAAAAAAAAAACACTCAAGCTCAGTCAGATTAGACGGAGTGTGACTGTGAAAAACGATTTTCACAACTTGCCAAAGACTCCAAACTGGATTTGGGTCGGCCTTTGACTGGACCGTTGCATGTTTGGGGACGGCGTCCAGCTGGATGATCTACGTCTGTCAGCCCGAGCCTCAGGAGGTTTGCAGCCTCTGCCAACGCTGCCAAACCCAAGTCCTTTTATGTCGTTCGGCTTCAGCAGACTAGCAGGACTTTGTCACAGTTGTGTATTGGAGCATATTGCGATCATGGATCCGTCCACCGGCCCTCGAGGGGTGAGCTTTTTGCTAACATTGTACCTTTTAGGATTTCCTTGTATTCAAGCCCATCCATCTTGTCAACAACCACAAGCAGCTTCTCTGTAACTAAAGAAAGGCAGCCCCCCCCCCCCCCCCGCACCAAATAGCAGAGCTTTATTCAAACGGGCGAGGACCGAGGTACCTACCCTCTGGGTCCGTCGGGGATGGCGCTGACCTTGCGGCAGGCGTCTATCACGGTGGTCCCTGGCTCCAAGTACAGCTCGTGGAAAGGAGCCTCCCTGAAGAGTTCCTGAAGCTCCTCGTCGCTCATTTGCTCCAAAGCCTCCACGCTGCTGTGATACAAGGCGTCGGTACACCTGCAGCCACAAAACGTCGCGGCTTTTAGAGACCACGTATGTGCTCATATGAAGCGTGACGTTTTTGGGTCCTAGCACCGAGGGCCAGTCTAATAAGCTTAAGTCACAGCCTCGCTGCTGGGAGAAACCACCGAATGTCTGGTAAAGCCAGACTGACAACCCACGCAGAGCGACTCTGACCTTTTGGCGCTCTCCAGGCCCTCCTTTCCGTGCACCAGCTTGGTCACTTCTGCGGCCAGCCGTTTGTGGGCGAGGCGTTTGCTTGGATCCTCCCTCTGCTGCTGCATCAGCCTCTCCACCTCCGCCAGAGGCAAAAAGGTGAACAACTTCAGGTATCTGCAAATGATCCACACAGCACACCTCAGCTTCCCCACCCCCAACAAGGCATTGTGGGTGAAAGGCTCACAGTCCTGGCCGCTCAGGTACATCTTAGCTACCAACAGAGCCCATCAGCTCTGGCTTCCTCCTCCACGTACCCCTCCACGCTGGCATCTGGCTGTCGGAGGAAGAACTGGTAGAGCTCAAAGGGGGACGTCTTGTCTCTGTTGAGCCACACCGCGTTGCCTGCGGTTTTGCCCAGCTTGTCGCCGGTAGAGCTGGTCACCAACGGGATGGTCAGGCCGTACACCTCCTCGCCACTTACTCTGAAAAATGAGAAAGAAAGGAGAAATGAGTCTGAACGGCTCCCGGGGAGAAGATGGTGCTGCTGAACCGGGGGTTCCCAAAACGGGGGTCAGGACCCCCATTGGGGTCACGAGATGGTCCACGTTCTTTCTTGAATATTCATGATTGTTCGACATTAGAGAGCAGACAATTTTCCCCTCAGAAATGTGTCAAATTAACCTTCAAGTTTCTGAGTTGTTTTTCTTATTAGTGCGGAAATTTGCTCCTTTGTGGCCAATAATGGATTTCTTTAATCTACGATGGCCCTAAAACCATTTTTTGTGCAAGTAAATTATGAGAATAAAATCGTAATATCAGGTGTACAAGAATAATCAACATTGGGAGAATAAAGTCACAAAATCGTTTCGAAGTCCTGATACTAATAATTAAGGCTGGGCGATAAATCGATTTAATCGATCAAGTCGAATTTAAAATCTTTTAAGATTTAATTTTTGGAAAATCTGAATTTTATTTTGCCAATGAACTCATTGGGCTTCCACGAAGAAAATAGCATACAATGCTGGATATATAGTAGAGGAAAGTTTTTTTGTTTTACCATAATACGAGGTACCCTTTTCTTTTCTTTTTCAAAAACTTGGATGCACTTGGGCTGCAGTTAGAAAAGTGGGTAGTGCTGTTGTCATGCAGCAAGAAGCTCCTGGGTTCAAGTCCTACCCTTGCCCTGGGTCTTTCTGCATGGAGTTTGCATGTTCTCCCTGTGCATGTGTGGGTTCTCTCTGGGTACTCCGGCTTCCTCCCACAGTCCAAAAACATGACTGTTAGGTTAATTGTCCTCTCTAAATTCTCTTTAGGTGTGAGTGGTTGTTTGTCCTGTTTGTCTCTGTGTTGCCCTGCAACAGACTGGTGACCTGTCCAGGGTGTACCCCGCCTCTCACCCATTGACAGCTGGAGATGGGCACCAGCACCCCTTGTGACCCCATGAGGGATAGACGTGTTAGAAAATGGATGGATGAAGTCACACAAGTGCAGTGAAGCCTGTTCTTAGCTCCTTGTGTAATACCGCAAACATTTAGTTACATGTTCATGTTATATCTTCATTGTTTACAATGGCAGAGCCGCCATCTTGTTTTACAGCTTTTATTTAGTTGTACTTTGAATTCATGTCAACTCCCAGACGCAAAGCTTGAAATAAAAGCACGTTTTTTTTTAGAATAATTAATTTTTGTGATTGATCGGATTTGGTATAAATAAATCAGAGATTTTATTTTTAAGCCATATTGCCCAGCCCTACTAATAAAAATTTTATGCTGATGTGGTTAAAAAGATGTAGTATTTTCTTATTTTCTACCAAAATATAACTTTACAAGATGCTCAACATGCCTTATGTTAACACAGGGGTAGGACTGCCCTTTTTTTGGGTAAAGGTTCTCCTAAAATTACACACAAAGGGGGTCCCGTCTCTGGCACAGTAATTTCTGGGTCCCAGGCTGAAAAGTTTGGTGACCCCTGAGAGCTGGTCATGGGGTGGGATTAGGGAAAGCAGTAAAAAGGCCATGCAGTTAAAAGTGCATTTATCGTCATATTTTAAAGCCAGACAACGTAAAAATCTTAAGTGTGAGAAGAATGCAAAAAAAACCTGATCTTTCTATTCTTTTTCAAATAGGAATAGAAATTTGTAAATACATTTTTCTCAAACGACGGCCACTAAAACAAGATGGCGACACCAAACACGTAGTGTCTGGAACGCCACCGGCTGAAAAGGCAAAGAACAGCCTGAAGGATGAGGACCAACACAGGTCATGCTTCAGCTGCAGCAGATGGGACCGCTGCTGTTTGACTGTGAGCATGAAGTTTCTCAGGCAACAACAAAACGCTTTCTTTTACAGTAGGGCTGGCCGATAATTCAATAACGATATACATCGATCGATAGACGTGTATCGATGATAGAAAAAAAGGTCAATAAAAAGTTCAACAGAATAACAGTTTTCTTTCCTTTTGCATTCTACCATGTAGGTTAATATTACAATCATTACACCCTCCCAACCAATCACAACACAGACCCAGGAACCATGCTCCGCCCCCTTTAAAGAGTTCAGAGAGCACCATTCTTTTTTAAAAACTTGCAGGTTTGGTAAAAAGTTGGTTAAATAAAGGGTTGAGTTTGAATTCAGTGTTTGTTTGTGTTCTGTATCTAAAAATAGGTTGATAAGCAAAAGCATAAAATGGCCAGGGCCCCACTTAAAATATACATTTTGAATTCGTTGATAATTATTGATACCGATCAATATGATTTCTATTTTATCGATATGTTATTTTTACTATATCGTCCAGCCCTATTTTACAGCCGTTGTCCCCTTGACCCTCCGGTGTTCAGAGACTGAGTTGCACCAACATTCGGCAGATATTAGCAATGACCTTCAGGTTATATGCCTCCTCTTCTATGGGGCATTAACTGCTACTACTGTGTGTGGATGCGTAGTGAGAGTCAGGAGGGTGACGTGAAAGACGGATAAAATGGGACTGCGGACGCTTAAAAAAAATATCCGTTACATATCTGAATTAGTAGCACATACGGAAGTGGCACAGGTGGGATTTGTTTGGGGGGGTGAAAATTTTGGAATTGGGCCGTTCACCCTGCCATGAAAAAGATGGATGTGGGTCACGTATGGGAAATAGAAAAGCTCAGATTTGGGTCGCATTTCCCTGCAGTGTGAACGTGAAAGTGACCGATCAACATAAAGTCTAGCGTCGCTGTGAAGCGACGTAAGCAAATAAACCGAGTCCACTGTGTGGGATTCAATCTCTGCACGAATACGGACGTTCTAGGAAGGCCTCAGAAGTTTGTCAGAGTACAAATAGCATCAGGAAGAACACGGCACAGGTCAGGGATGAAGTTGGAATTAAAGTCAGGCAATAAAATACCTTCCCATTGGACATCTCATGGAGCGCCGACCAAACCTTCATCTAAAACCCGAAAAGAGTACAAACCTACCATGACACGTACGGCCACCTAAACTGACAGGCCAGACAAGGGCAGCACTAATCAGAAAAGAGCATGTGGTGATGGTGGAGGAGACCAAATTTGAACTTACTTGCGCAAAACACTGCGCGAGAGCCTTAAAACTAAAACTGTACATCAACCTAAACACTGCTGCCACATGGTGAAAGACGGCAGTGGCAGCATCATGCTGCAGGGATACTTTGCTACAGCGGGGTCATTCAAGGTGACCAAGTTGATGGGGAGATGGCTGGAGCGAAACAGGCTAATTGTTAACGACAACCTGTTAGACGCCGCAAAACACTTGGAACATGTGTAAAGTTCAGCTTTCAGGTGGACAAAAACCCTGAACATGCAGCTACAACTAAACGATTTCGATCCAAGCGTGTTCCTGTGTTAGAATGGCCCAGAACCAAACCCAGCTCACAATCTGTGACTAGTTTGGGTTTGTATTGGGGGTGGGTTGAATATTTCTGCAACTATGGCACCTGCCATTGATTTTTTTTTTTTTTGGGGGGGGGGGGGGAGATTTGTGGATATCCGGTCATTTGGTGTTCTCATTTCCCACGTGCAGCCTGAAATGGGGGTGGATGGACATTTACTTGTGAATGTACTCATGGCCGGACATCAAATTGCCCAGCTGGTCGGTTCCTCCGAGCTGAATCCTGCAGCCGTATAATTGGTTCAGGTGGTAGAAGTCATAAGCTTGGAACACCTGGTAGGTGAACTCTGTCAGGCTCATACCGTCTGGGCTCTTCAGCCGGGACTGCACGCTGTGGCGGCTGAGCATGGTCCCCATCCGGAAGTGCCTGCCGGTCTCCGACAGAAAGTCCACCACCCCCCAGCTCTTATACCATCTCCGGTTGTTCAGCACGTCCACGGTGCCCAGCGGCCTGGAGGGGTCGTGGAAAAGCGCCTCGTGGTTTGTGAAAATCCTCTGCACGCTCTCCCGGATGCGGCGGGTGTTCCCCTCCAGCACGTCCTCGGACAGCCGCTCGCGCTCGCTCGTTTTCCCGCTCGGATCCCCGATTTGCGCCGTGGCTCCGCCGAGCAGCGCGAGGACGTGATGCCCGGCGCTCCGGAAGTGCAGCAGGCCGATGATGGCGAGCAGGTTGCCCACATGGAGGCTGTCGGCCGTGGGGTCGAAGCCGCAGTACACAGTCTGAGGAGAGGACTGAAGCAGCCGGGGAAGCTGGTCCTGTGCTGCGTTTTCTGGGAACGAGTCCTTCAGAACGCCGCGCTTATACAGAGAGAAGAGCAGTCCGCTGGCCGCGGGAGTGGAGCAGTGAAATTCAGACCCGAGTGTGAGGAAAACACGTTTTCGTCTAAGGAGGCGACTGGGCGCATGCCGCGGAACACAACAACGGATCCTGAGCATGGACACCGCCATGTTGGACAATGTGACGAGAGGGGAAGAGGAGCGTTTTGAGTCGATTCTATAAATGTAGACTGCCCCCTGCTGGAGTGGCTCTGAATCACCAGAGCGACCACAGGCTTGGCCCAAAGTGGCGGCCGCAATCAACAGGTGGTTTAAATAACAGAAAAGATAATAGTACAGCATCTTAAAGCCATAAAGAATGAGAGAAAACTAGATTTAAAACAGATCAAGTCCATCAGCCGACATTATGCCTGTTGACGCTTATTACAAACTCAACCGAACATCAGGATCACAACTCTCTTCCAACATCATTTTGTGGTTCAGAAGCTGATTGAGATGGATTAAAGGGATAGATTCAAAGTTTAATTCTTTAAATTTATGCAAAGATAATATAATCTCAAAAATCATTTAATTTTTTTTATTTGTCATCACCTTTGCAGTGAAAGGTTAGTTAAAGACAAGTCAATGATTACCTACAAATAGATTAGAGGTTGGAGGCGATGCGTCACCAATATTCCGAGATGAACAGAACATGTACAAGGCTGTAAAGTTTGCCACCTTGCATATTTCCTCTAGTTTGGCTTGTCAAAAATGATTCACATCATTAAACTAATTTTAATATCAGACAAACTTGAGTAAATACAAAATTCAGTTTGTAAATGATGCTTTCATTCATTCATTAAATAAAAAAAAATTTCTGGTTCCATCAATTGCAGCAATTCATCCAAGTTCCTGTAAAACCAAAGCAGCCCTACACTACCAACATGTTTGACTTTTGATATGACATTCTTCATCTAAAATTATTATTTTTTTAAAATATATAATAGGACGCACAAAGTTCCTTCTTGGTAGTGTGCAGAGAATGCATGCATAAAGAATCTACAAATAAAGAATAGTGTTCATGTAAGCCGTTATATTTTAGCACTTTCAGTTACTTTGACCAGAAACACTTTACATACTGTCTTCTCAGAGGAAGGTCGATACCGGTGCACCGCCTCCAACCTAATTTAACAGTGTGCGAGTTCGGTCCACTGACGATTCACCAGATTTTTAAAATCTTTATTCAGAATGATGCATTACACCTTGATATACTATCCAGTGTTTCCATTTTTTTGTATTGGACAGTCTTTTTTACCCAACAATACTAAGCCAGAGCTTTTAATGCAAATAGTTAAACAATGATATTTATGTTTAAAGAAAAATTAAGTAGTGCATCAAGTACCGACGTCCTCACCTAACACCAACGAATCACTCTTTTTAAAAACATTTCCGTCCCTGGCCTATTACCTTTTTTTCTTTTTTACATGTTGGTGGCCTCGCTTCACTGCTGTGAAAATCAACTATGATTGTCCTTCACATCTGTCTTGGATTTCATAATAAATATCCACTGAAACGTAATTCTGATTAAACTGGAACCCCTGCCCTCATCCCACAAATGTGAAATAAACAGGCTTTCCGACAGTATCTGATTTACTGCCAAGAAAATCGTCAGAAAGAAATAATCAAACTTTACTTTTTGTGATAACTAAAAAAATCTAAACTGTGCCTGCAAATGTGGTTCACAAATATATCAGAATCAGTATGCTCTCATCAAGACGAGTCAAGCATTTTTCTCTGTTGTAGAAAATATTTCTGCCTTTGTCTTCATGCTTTTTGCATTTGCAAGTGTTTTGAGTAAATGTCTTCAGCATAACATTGGGGGCCCGGGACCCGACTTATTCTACATTGTGAGATTATTACTTTTAATCACAGGAAAGAAAAGAACCAACTATAACAATCAGTATTATTTTCGGTATTTGCAAGCTACACTGTAAGACAGTTTGGCCCCAGAGTTTCAGTCTAAGAAAGAATTTTTTTTAAAGGAACTGTTACTTTTTTCTTAACTATAAAAGCTAAGATTTGTTTCAGAATAATTTTTTATATGAATATATAAAAATACTATAACCATGGCAACTAAAGTTATTTCAAACCTCAATAAACAAGGTAGAGGATTTCAAAATCATTTTATTTTTAAATCCATTCAATGTAAATTTGCCTTCTTGCTTAAATGACTAAATATACAGTACATTCAAACATTTACAGTATTATCCAAGCCACAAAACACACAGACAACACATCCAAAGAAACTAAATGTTTCTGAAGTAGACTAGAGCTGCAGAAATAAACAAACTGAAGGTCAAAAAAAAAAACTAATTCCTATGACTGCTACCCTTGGGAAAAAAAAAGATGTGTCAGTACTGGAAAAGAAAACATTACATTTTTTTCTGTATTGTCGCTTGTGTTTATGCGCTGTAAGGCAGAATACCATAAACATAATTATGTTAGACTCAATAAGAAAGACAGGGACGGAGAAACAGTACCTTTCTATATCCTGAGCTAGTTCAACAAAGGAAGACTAAGATTCCCTGATACAAGTTAAAAAAAAATCCCTTGTCATTTCTACATCAAACAAAACGCCCCCAAGAGTAAACCAGCTTCACCTCCCAGGCCTTTCTTGTAGTGTTTCATCCACCTTCAGTTCAGCTTTTAAAAACCCTTTTAAGGAAATCCTTAATTTTCACTAACAGATTTGTTAAAAAAAAAAAGAAGAAAAATCAGATCCTCTTCTGAACCTATAATCACATCTTGTAACCTCTATGATATCCCATCGGGCCAAATGAACAGGCCAATGGTTTAAAATTCCCCAATGAATCTTCGACGTTGGCGTGTACACACACTAAGGCACATATTGTTGGTTTATCGCCAAGCATATCTGGGATCTGCAAGGTGAAAAACTGAGCTGCATTCAGTGAATTATTTGCAGTCTGTGACAAGATATACAGCTGAAGCCAGATATTTAGAGACTGTATAAAAAGACAGTATTTTATTTTTGCTGACTAACATTAAATCAGGGTAATTTTTTCCAATTTAAGTCAGTCAGGATTACTAAATTATTTATTTCTGCTAAATACCAGAATAATGAGTAATATTTATCTATTTTATTATATATATATATATATATATATATATATATATATATATATATATATATATATATATATATATATATGTATAATGTATAAGTAGTGTTTCTTTCTGCAAATTCAAAATGTTGCCTTTGCCATTAAACAATTAGGAAAAGCTCAGATGAGGATGTCATGGCTTTGTTAGCTTCTGAAGTTGAGCCCTATCTGTGGAAACATTTTAAGGCGACGCCTCAAACACACTTCTTCCTTGTTTGACAACATCAAACCGTCATGAGAAATCAGTAAAGATATCAGGAAAAAGATTGTGGACGCCCACGTGTCTGGATCGTCCTTGGGTAGAATCCCGAGATGCCTAAAGATGCCACGTTCCTCCGTTTAAATATTTATATGCAAGACCTCAACTTTTGGAGACACCTCCTGGGATCTAATGAAACTAAAATTGAAGTGTTCATTACATTTGGAGGAAAAAGGTGTAAGCTTTCAAGCCTGAGAACCTCATCCAAACTGGGAAGCACATGGTTGGCAGCATCATCCTGCATGGGCGTTTTGCTGCAGAAAGGACTGCTGTACTTCTCAGAATAGATGGCATCACGAGAAAAGGCCATTATGTGGAGATACTGCAGTAAAATTGTAAGAAATCAGCAAGGAAGTTAAAGCTTACGCACAAATTAGTCTTCCAGATAGACATTAACCTTCTCAACATAACAAAAAAAAGTATTAAAAAGTTACTTAAAGAGAACAAAGGCAATGTTCTGGAGTGGTCGTCACAAAGCACTGATCTCAGTCCCCGTAGAAAGTTTGTGGGCAGAGAAAGGCGACGTAGATATCTGGCCCAGAAGAGCGTCTGGAAGAACGTGCAAAACTTCCAGAAAACTATTGTGAGAAGCTTGTGAACTTCAGAATTTTAATAATCTAAAGAAATACCTACAAATATTCTGGAATGTAGCAGTAAAAAATTGGGGTAACTCTAACTGACCTAACCAGGAAATTTGAGTTTAATGAAATGTAAAAAAAATAAAGTTTAGAAGTCTTTAAACAGTTTATACAAATATCTGGTTTCAACTGTATGAGAGAAAGTTGGAGGCAGCTTGGAGGTCGGTAATCTATCCATGGCAGAGCACATGTTTGAGATGGTACAGTATAGCAGCAAGTCTGGAGAGATTTGTCAGACAGAAACAGGACTGGAAATCAATCTGTTCTAAATTTACATTACTGCATCATCTATGCTCTGATAGCAAATGGCGTGATGGCTAAACATGAGTGCATTTAGATTCTCTGATAACAAACATATGTGTACTGTCAAAAAAATAAAACCACATTTTGCAGTTGAGGCAGCTAAGGATCATTTGATATCGAGAAATCTCTATGCATATATTATCTCTATCTGTATTCTGATGTGCAACCTGAGCGAACAGTATCAAATAACACACTATTTTCAATGTATGATCAGTACTATGTAGTAGCTAAACATTCACAAGATATCTTATCAAACTATACTCAGAGATGATGGAGTCAAGTTTTTAAATCAGTCACATCAAGTTGTGAGCTCAAACAGCTCTGCACAGCCCAAAGCTGCGTATGGTTCAGATCAAAAGGATTCAATTCAGGTTTGATGGTTTTAACCAAAGGAATGTCCCTAGTAGGTTTCAGATTAGTGGATATTCCAATCACAAGTTCCACCTTTATTCTATTTACACGTTTAAATCATTTCTTAGTATAAAAATATGATCTAGATCAAGTGAAACACAAACATTAAAGCAACAAGAACAAGCAGTAGACACCCTCGTTTACTTTTAAATGTAAAAGTCTTTAGCAAAATTAGGGATATACAAAGTCCATTACCATATGTCTTGTGTACACCTATAGATTTAGCTTTTAGTGGGGGTAAATGGAAATGCAATCAGCTATGTACAAACACCCCGATTACGAAAGGTGATGTCGTCAGGGTTGCACAATACCGTAAGGACGCTCTTGGTCAAAACCTTTTTGTCCAAGAAACTCTAGGTGTAAAATATTGTGAGAACTGCTTTATCCTAGACACACACACACACACACTACGTGGGGATCAAAGCTACTTAAGCCAGTTTGCATCACGAAGAGTTTGAGGTAACTTTGCATGTCCTGCTTTGTAGCATAACAGCGTCAAAAGATATCCAGTCCTTAATGTCACTGAAAAACCAAGATCTATTTCTTCTTTAATCAAGGCAGACTAAATGATTAAATTGTTATCTTTAGGGTTTGTTTGGATGGGCATATGTTAATGGGATTATCATATGCGGTGCCTTTTTAAATTACCCATCACGTACATTTTTATTTTACTATATCTTTGTAGATATTTCCCTTCCTTCTGTGTTAAAGCTAGCATGTTCTTCTTATACAAAGGGTGATATGACAGCAAAATGCAGGAGTTGTCTTTTTATGGGAGATAAAAGTCGAGATGCCCTGAGAAACTGGGTTACAGTTGGAATTGGACGATTTTTGACTTGATCATCGCAGACTGGTTACTAGCTGGTCTGTTTCCAAACAGTAAACACATCATTTGCAACTAGGGCGAGCCAACGTCCTACTAAAAACTAAAACTCACTATTTTCAGAGTCAGTGAGGTGTTTGAAAGAAATATTTTACAACATCATGTTCACTTTTTACAAGTGCCTGTTGGATATGTTAAAGTTAAGGAACTACGTTTTGTAGGGAATACACAGAAAGGCCGCTGTTTACAGTTCATGCTAACCATACTAATCATGCCGTTAGCTAGGTTAGTTAGGTAAAAACAGGTTCAAATTTCAACAGTCATGTTTTTTGTATTTCTTCAAGAATAAAAGTAATACTGGTGTAATTTTATCTTTTCAATGAACATAAGCCATAAACGGTTGCCGACAAGAAAACATTTATCTTTATCTGCAAAAACCGGAGAGCTAAAATCGGCTACAAATAGCTGATCGTTGCTTCTCTAGCAAGATCAATTAAAACCTGTCAGATAGACTGGTTGGATTCATTCAGTATGTTAAGAAAATTTTATATTTCTGACCCAGTTTTTGAGTGTATAAAACAGTTATAGCCAAATAGAATGTGGAAAGCGATACCACTGACATTTTCTCTGTCAACACTTGTGTGCACAACAGACACAGTGAAAAAGAAGCTGTAATTGAGACATGATTGACACAAACTGAAACAAACGTTCGTTTCTATATTTAGGTGTGCTTCTGTTGAGATTCTAGTCTGACTCATGTTAGAGTCAGGCCATAAAAGAAGAGAACGCAACACGGGATGGAGTGTCAAACATCTGAGTGTTTTGTTACAAAAGGGAGAAACTTGTGAACACGTCATAGATGAGTTTGTGCTTCTGAGAAAATGAAAGGGTAAAAAGCATGACACAAACTAAATCAGAGCCTTGGGTTCAGTTAACTTTTAAAAACGTACAAAATTGTTTATTACAATCTAGCTTGTGATGGTGTTCAAACGTTGACTCCTTAAATGTGTCTGGTTGTATGGAGAAGAACATGCTGGAAGGCTTTGCATTTTCTGCAAATTTAGCAGAGGCTTCATTAGCTCTAAAAGTGGATAGCTTGTTTTGTCACTGCCAGATTTAGGGTGTTTCATTGATGCTAAGATTATATGGTTGTTAGACTTAAAAATCTCTTCTTAAACACGCAGCTGGAGTGGCAACCATCAAGGTCTGTTTCTTTTCTCCTCAGGGCTCACTGAAGGTTAATAGCTAAGTTTGGTCAGAAATGCTACACAGATGTCCACAAAGTGGCAGAATCTGATGGTATCACATCTGATGTTTTTTTTCTGTCTCAGAAGGTCCAAGCAATGGAGCGGCGAGAGCCCTTTAAAACCAAAGGAACCACCCGCCAGAGAGAAGTCCTTTCAAGCTAACCAGAAGCCGAAGCAAATTCTGCCAAATCAGAGACGGTGCAGCTCGAGTGGTTCACCCCTAGCTTATGGCGAACTCCCTGTCTTCTCTGAATTGTTTATATTAATCAGCTGGTTATTGCAGTCCTCAGTACATGTCTCTGTAGATCTCCTGTAGGAGTGGGTGCAGCGACGTGTCCTCTGTCTTTTTGATCTCCTGAACCAGCTGTGCGTGCTCCGTGACCAGCTGCCGGAGGTCAGCAAGTTTCTGCAGCAGCTTGGGGAACAGGAACGTGTCGTCAGGGTGGTTGGCCAGCAGGTGGAGCTGGAGGACGTGTACGATGCTCTCCTGCATCACCTCGATATGGGCCACATTTACCAGGCCTGGTCGGTCTAAGTGCAGAAGAAATCATAAAAATTAACGGAAGCCTTATAATAGTCTATCGTTAGAATATCGTTTGGATACATTTTTATTACCATTTGTAAGATTTACACAAAGAAGGTAAGCAAAAAAAGCTCAAAACTAAAGAAGCTGCTTGTTGACAGATCGCCTTATCCAAGGATATGAATGGAAAGTTGAGCGGAAGGACAAAGTGGTTTAAAAAAAGAAGTAGAAGCAACAAGTATAAACACGTCCTTTAGATGACTGTCAAGAAAGCCCATACGAGAGGAGAACTTTCTTGAAGTTGATTGTAAGTTAAAATAATCGAAACAAATCAAAACAAATGCTTGAGCCTGTATACCTACTTTCAGGGTACCTCTATATTTGTTTATTTGGTCAGAGTTAAATATTTAAAGACATTTTAAAATGCTAAAACTTCCAAGTGATATTTGAATTTGTCAAAGGAATAAAGCTATCCAAACTAACATGGCTTTATGTGAAAAAGCAACCGCCCCTCTTGTTAAATCATGAATTAATGGTTATCAACCTCTTTTTTTATGCTGAGATCAATTTCACTTGTCAAGGCAAGGCCTAAATAATGCCTTAAATAAAAACTATCTGGCATCATGAATCAGGCTGAAAGCAAAAACCCTTATGCCATGCTCTGATCTAAAGAAATCCAATAACAGATGAGAAACAAAGTCACTGACATCCATCAGTCTGAAAAGTGTTAAAAGGCTATTTCTAAGGCTTTTTAGACTAACAAATGATTAAGCTTTTGTGGCATAACCTTAAACTTATCATGTATCCTCAAAAAACACTCCAAAGTGGCTTAGTTATAACAGTTCTATAAATAAGATTGTAAAATATCTAAATGACTCATTGCCAGTTATTGCAAATTTCTGATGCCAGTTGCTAGAGTCAGAGGGCAATTATTTTTTTTTTTTACACATAGGCCCAGCTTGGTTTGGATAGCTTAATTGAAAACTCCACGTTGTATTTTCTTGGGTCTGTTACTAATAAGTGTTTGATAATCTGGGGCTATTTAGGATAAAAGGGAAGAAACACAGGGAAAATGTTCTTTACAGAACTAGACCACTACGTGTACTGAATCTGTATGATAGATGGTCAAAGACAGCAGAACAAATCCAACTATGCATTTTTGCTGCATCCTCACCTCCACAGCAGATGATAGCAGCAACAAACAGAGCCAGGTCGCTGTCATCCAGCTCCAGCGAGTTAAACTTCATGGCAAACTGGAACTTGGGTTCCATCATATCGCTGAACGGTCGCCTCAGGCTCTTGAGGAATTCCCGGGTGATGAAGCCTGAGCCGTAGGCCACCAGGAGGCCATCTTTGTTCATGCTGGAGGCGAGCATGGCGAAAAGGGCCTCATACACTCCATACTTTAGGAGGGTCACTTGATCGTTGAGGTCAAGGCTCGAGAAGCCCGGGACGGACTTTGCAAATTCTGTTAGCTCCGTGACGGTTTCCACGGACGTGCACTGGCAGCAGTGGAAAATCCGAACCTCTGCTTCCCTTTCCTTGAGGGCTCCCGCCGAGCCGACCATCTTGGCCACCAGTGTCTGCTCTGCCAGCTGCAGCGTCTCCATGTCATGAATAACAAACGGCTGCAAGGGAAGTCAAAAGTTCAGCTGAGGATATTTTCAGTTGTTACAGTATGTACGGATTTGAGCCAATAGGGAAAAAGTCATAAAATGCAAACACAGCACACCCCAGGCTATTTATACATAATCTTAGTCGGGGAAATGTCAAAACCCTGAGCCCCTATCGACACACAGAGATAATTACTGTCCTAGTCTCATTTTTTTGGAAAATTGTTTAAATCCCCTCACAACAAATAAATGGACTAATTGGAAGAGGGAGAGAGACCCAGTATTGGAATCAGAGACAACTGGATGTCCCTGGTCCAACTGTGGACAGGTTACAGTATCAGATGAGCAGCTACACCTGCTGCTACACATCACAGAATAACTCTGAGTGATGAAGGCTGCTTTAACAGGAGGCCAAAGGAACACACCTTTCACCTTAATGCATGCCGGAAAGGCACATGGGGAAAACATAAAGTTCCAGCAGTCCAGAAACCAAACTCCTAAAACTGAGGAGAAAGGAAGAGCTTGGTATCTAAATCTTTGTCCCTAAATAGAGAGAATGCTACGTGATAATCTTTAGTTGAATCTCCAAGCCCCCCTCTGGCCTAAACTGCTGGCATGGAGTCTTTTTGTGCTAATGTGCTATTTACAGAAAATATGTTGCAGGACGTAATGGGTGCTCTTTGGTTCCCTTGGTTCTCTGTTTGTGTAGCATGGGATCATACCAGCATATTGGAAGAGTTAAAAACAAAGTGCACCCATCAAACGAGGGGGAAACGTCAGGGGTTCACCAAGGTGTGTGACATGAGCCCTTTATCCAGAGTGGCAAGCAGAAAACACACCTCTCTGAAGAAAAGAGCGGCTGTACCTTGGTTTCTGGCATGTATGCAACCACTTTTTCCTCTTTAATAAAGAAAGCAGAAAAAGAGGAAGAAGATAAAAGGGAATATTCCAAGGGACCACCAACTGAGCAAGTTTGTTATTGCTGGCTCCATAAAAACATACAATGAGATGTTACTGCAAATTTCTAAATTCTGTCAGGAGTTTCAAATAATTTCTGTAGGAAGAAACACATCAATGTTTCCTTGGGGCACCTCTGGGAGAGACATTAATGTGCAATCAACACAACTGGGTCAATGCCTTTCACTCACCAACCCACCACTTTAAATCAACGTACAGGGGTGCTGGTCTTTCCTGTGAGTATGGTCCGAGCCTTGGCTTTGTTCATGTTGAAGTTCTTCAGGTAGGCCTCATATATCTGCCTGGCCAGGGTCTTCTGGTCTGCAAGCTGGGGGTTCACCACCTCCCTTTCCTCCGTCACCATCTCCGCCTTGAGCTTCAGCTTCTCTGACTGGGGCATCCTACCGAACCGGATGGCTGGGGACAGTGGATTTAAAGTTAGACGGAGATCAGTTTGCTTCTGTTTAAAGCACCTACGATGAATAAAAAAAAAAAAACAACAACAACAACAGACGAACTTAAGATGCTGAAATCTTGAATCTGATGAAAGTAATAACATAATAATGGAGATTTGAAACTATGAATACTATGGTTTTAAAAGCTACTAATAAATTTCACCAAATACATATATAGGAATCAGGGCCGGTTTTAGCCCTTTGGTTGCCCTAGGCGAGATTGAGTTTTGCGCCCCCCCCCTCACTTTTGCCGTGCGAAATACCAGTACGGTTTTCAGCATCTGTTTAGTGATTCATTGAGTTGTGTTTACAGTTCCACAAAGAGTGCTGTGCGGTGAATTGTGCCTACAGTTGTGCAAAGTGTGTGTTACAAAATTGCAAATTGAGTGCAAAGCAGTGTTTGTTCTTTTAGTTTTGTGAACTTAGTGAGTGGATTTGCTATAAGTATTAATAGTAGGGCTGGGCAAGTTAACGCGTTAATTTCGCGTTAATTCATTAGACTATTAACGGCGATATTTACTTTAACGCGGGTTAACGCATGTTGCTCACATGCTTTTATTTTGTGAAGGTCTGTTGCTGCGGTGTAGGGGTTTGAATCAGAACAGTAGGTGGCGATAATGCACCAATAACCTCGCTGTCAGCCCAGCCTCGGATTCAAAGAGGAAGCAAGGTGCTGGCCGGAAAAAAAACAAAGCCGACATGCGGAAGGCGGTGTTTCCCGCAGGAATTTGCTTAGGCGAGGCGGTGAGTTGGCGAACGGAACAAGTTTTGTGCGGAGCGGAGTCTGCATCGACGCCGTCAGTGAAGTCGTTTCTCGCTTCAAAGTATCCATGTGTTTTTGCCTGTTTTTTCCCTGCCATTCACTATATGCACGCGAGAAAGCAACAACAAAAAAACGCGTGTTAACGTCAAATAACCATGCAAGCATATCGAGTTAGCAAGCATTTCAGTTTAAAGTTCTTCCAGCATCGAATATGACAGAAACAAGTTAGTTGTAACCACTGCCAAGTTAAACTTTGGTATTGAACATAAAATGGTAATGCTGCTCCCTGCGGTTACCTCAGAAATTGCCTGTTTTTGGTAGATTTTTTCCACATAAAGAGAATTCCCTGTCAGTGGCAATAAGCTTCAATTTATTATTATTGCTATTTTTTGTTTTACACGTTTAAGTTGAGCTTTACACTAAATATGTGTTACTGATAAGTGCTACAAATGTTACAACACTTTTGTTCATATGGTAGCAGAACATTAAAATAAAAGTGCTCTTTACACTACTTTTGAATTAATTCTTGGAGTTTGTAAATACAATGCGATTAATCATGATTAATCAGGCAAATTATGCGATTAATCGCGATTAAAGATTTTAATCGTTGCCCAGCCCTAATTAATAGTTTTAGAAATTGTGCTATAAGAATCAAGGTTGTGTTTAAGCATTCAGAAAAAACTGTAACTTAGCAGTTTTTTCACAAGTGATGCATGGACAACAAATACCAGAATAGGTTTCAGAACCTTTTCTTTTTTATTATTTTAAATAATTTATTACACACTCAAAGTTAGGACTGTGCAAAAACACTCTTAACCATCTGTAAGGACACTTAGGTAAAGTATCACTAATAAACTGGATTAACCCTCTACAAACAAAAGTGCTTTTATGGATACCATTACAAAATTAAAAGTTTGAAGTTCTTGTAGTTCTATCTAATAAAAGATGAACAGTTGTTTCAGGTATTTCTATTCACCTTCAAAATTGACGCAGCATTAAAATTTGACTCGTCTGGACTTCCTAATGGCAAATTCGTTGATGGTATCATCAAATGATATTTTATTTGGGACCTCTTGGTTGATGCTCATCAGTGCAAGCCCATTGAGGCGTTCCTGACTCATCGTTGACCTCACGTAGGTCTTAAGTAGTTTTAATTTAGAGAAGCTTCTTTCAGCAGACACTACTGTCACAGGTAGAAGTTTTTCCAAATATGTGGGTGGCCCTAAGAATTGCTGTCAATTCTTAGGGCCACCCACATATTTGGAAAAACTTCTTCAAGTTTCTTCTCCTTCAAGTAAGTCAGAATTTCCATTGTCGTCATGCCAGCTTTTGGCAACACTGGGAAATTTTTCTACTCAAGTGCCAGTTCCCTCCCGTCAATATCTTTATGGTCACCATGGTTCAAAGTGTTGCTGAGTGTTTCGCACTCCTTTGATCGACAATAATAGTCATCAATGGCGTTCCGCGAGCGAGCTATTTTTAGAACGTGACGTCATATCACGTGGCACGCGGTAGGGCAAACTTGCGTTGTCCTCCGCTCTTTCGCTGTAAAAGAGCTGTACGTTACCCTTGATTTTACTTGGTAAAACGACTGCTTTTTCCAAGTCTAAGACGTCTCCTAACCATGGTTTTTAAACATTGTTGTTATGGAATGTGCAACAGCGACTCGAGGTACGCTGATAGGCGGCATATGAAGGATGTTTTCTTCATTAATTTCCCGAAATTCAAGACTGCCAAGGAGAAATGTGTGCGCTGGGTACACTTGTGTGGTCGGCCTACACAACAGTTCAACTCGAAAAAACATCCTGACCCGTGGGGCCCTGACGTCGGCTCGCGGAGGGGTTAGGGAGGGCGAGCGTTCCGGTCCGCGTGACGCGCTGGCCGTCCGTTTCCGTACGCCTCCGCTCACGGGGGGTGCGGGCCGGGCGGTCTGCCGTGCTGTGCGGCCATAGGATGATCATATATTTAATAAACATGTTTTAATTCCCCTTTTTTTGTAATTCTATGATTAATGGGAAGTAAGCCTAAGGGCGACGCTAGGGGGCGCCCCTAACACATTTGTCGCCCTAGGCCAGGGGTCAGCAACCCAAAATGTTTGAAGAGCCATATTGGACCAAAAAAACAAAAAACAGATCCGTCTGGAGCCGCAAAAAATGAAAAGTCTGATATAAGCCTTATAATAAAGGCAACATGGGCTGTGTCTATATTAGCTATGTTAGCCTCCTATCAAATAGCTAAGTAGGCTACAAATACAATAATGTAATTTTTATTTTGAGGATTCGAAAAAACAACAATGAAACATGTACAATAGGCCTCCTACAACTTCAGACCTCCCCATGGAAATAAAGTGCAGTTATCTTTGTTGCTCACTAACACCCCCCACCCCTTTATTTAGGCAACAGAGTGTAATAAAACTGCAGCCCTTTAAAAAGGAAACGTATATAGAATAAAACAATAGAGTTTTAGCTTAATTTCTGTGCATTATCCTCTTCTCTTTGGTTTTGTGCAAATTAGGCCGTGGGCCAGAATCTGTAGGATGACCTTCGTATGAACTGTCAGGGGCAACTTTTTTCCACTTGGATCAGTTGCTACACATAGCAGTGATCTCAAAACACCAATGTTCCCACGTCTTCACTTGCAAATTAGTAAGTTATAGCCAATATAAAATATAAACCGTTGCGCTCTGGTCCAAGAGGTCACGTGATTTAAGTTTTGCTGCTCAGCCAACCAGATCGCTGTATTGTCAGCCGTGCAAGTTCAACAGTTCATCATGGCTGCGCCCGTAAAGTGTTGTATCTGTTTCCAGATGAAATAGCCCAGTCCATCCATCCATTTTCAAACACATCTGTCCCTATTGGGGTCCTGAGGGGTGCCGGTGCTGATCTCCAGCTGTCAATGGGCAAGAGGTTCGGGACACCCTGGACAGGTCGCCAGCAATGTTCCCCCTAATTTTTCATGTGTCTGAGCAAATACACAAACACCTTGATCGTTCACTGGACCTCTGTGAGTAACATCACACATGCACACTGAGGCTACATTACACCTGTCCAAAACCTGAGGTTATATCAAGCTACATGGTTTAATAAAAGAATCAAGTTACCGCAATAATTTCTTTTAGGTTATTTAGTTTAGAGAAAACTGATTTAGGAAGGTTGTTCCATAGTCAGAGACCCACAAGATTAATAACAGAACTTTACAGAATGAAAGCAATAATTTATTCTGTGTCAAATTTTGGCAATTCCAGCTCTACTTTTCTATTCATCCATTTTAGTTTTCATTCACCAATCCCCCCCCCCTCCCCAACACTATTAGGGCTACTGCACATTTCTCCACTTAAATACCCCTACCTTTACCTCCGCTGGAAATATACATTAAGCCTATGATTAATATAAAGTGAGATTGGAACAAATTAAACACTTACAAGACAATTAATGTCAACTAATTCTTAGAAGGATGTGTGACCAACGCTTGCAAAAAGATGAACATATCAGTTATTCAATAACTCACACCATCCCAATATTAATTACATATGTTGAATATAGCCAATTAATGATTTAGTTGAGTATGTTTAAACATAGGAAAACTTAGAACTTAACCATACCTGATTAAACTTCATCAAGATTGGCTGCCATGTCCTTTCAATGCTTTTTGTAATTAATGCGCCCTCCCCACTCCCCTTTTGTGTTGAATTAGTGAATTGTGAGAAAACAGCTTTAATTTTCCATCAAATAACTCTCAAATCGAGCCAACTCGCTTTTTCAGCAGCAACAGAATTATTTCTTATGGTTAAATATTCTCCATATGCCTTCATTAAGATTTTCTAATTCCACTCATGCGCATTTTGAGGTTTATTCCCTGTCGTTGTCATGGTGAAGCACGTTATCTGCGTTCCATTGATCAGGGCTTCTTTCATGCTCGTGCTCGCGTTGAAGTCATGGTTGGTTGGACACTGAGTTTAGTTACTTGGCTGATATCACCTGTTCTGAAACCGAAAACCTGAGTATGACAGAGTGAGGAAGAACTACTCAGAGCAGCAGCTTTCTACTCGGGGTAGATCTGTATTTTTTTCTTTAACGGAGTCCATAACAAAGACGCACACCGCAACCTGCCCAACTATAAAGGCGTCTGCCCCACCCACCAACCAGTGGTGCGCTCTGATCAGTACCTGCGCTCACAGAGCGGGCCGCGGAACACCGTCTCACCAGAGTTGCAAAATAGTACAACTTGGTTTATTATTATTTTGTTTACAGTTCAGCTAGGATTTTATTTTATGCGGAGCATAGATTTGCTGTGCGCGCTGAAGCCAGATGCTGTGCGCGATGGAGCACACGTGCAGCCTAGAGGGAACACTGGTCGCCAGTCCATCGCAGGGCAGAGATATCCGTCTTTTGCACAATTTACTATATCGCAAATGAAAGCAAATGATTCTGTCCAAGAACTCTGTTCTCCTCAGCTATCTTTCTCGTTTTCCCTTTGGGAACCATGGCTCAACAAACACCTACCGGTATTTTCACAACTGCGACCCGCCTGGCGCTACGCCGGGCTGCAACGTGTGCCGCAGCTTATGACGCAAATCTCCGTTGACAGATATTTTGAAATGTAATATGTATTCTACACATTTTACATAATTGGAAAACATTGAGAATGTCTGTCTCGGAGTTTCCCTGCTACAGAAATTTAACTAAAATGGAAAATATATTTTCCCTCTCATCTTTTTCCATTTTCATACATTTTTAAAAAAGCTCCAGGGAGCCACAAGGGGGGCGTAAAGAGCCGCATGCGGCTCTAGAGCTGCAGGTTGCCAACCCCCGCCCTAGGCAATTGCCTAGCTCGCCTATAGCAATCGCCGGCCCTGATAGGAATATTGGTCCATTGGACCAAAAATCTAACTATGCCAGACAAGATTTTAGCCTCGATTTCTTTTAACAAATTAAAAAATATATAATGTAGATATAGCTAACACCACTCAGGTTAAGTGCCGTCTTGCGACATAACAGCAAGTTTATGAAGCAAAAGGAAAATAATAAAAATGGTGCATCTCTAAAACAACTTCTTCTAAATAAAGATTTTCAACAAGCCATGCGATCTAACGTGTCTTGATGAAATAGAAAGTCAACAGTAGGCTAGCTACCAAGGCTAACGGCGATAATTAATTAGCTAACATGACTAGACTTTACTTTATTAGGTCCCCGAAGGGCAATTTGTTTGCAGCAAGTAATATTATTAGCAACCACCACACAATCACACAAACAGTACAGACAATAGACGAGACAGAAGGATAAGAAGTGACTTATAAAAGAGATCAATTGAAAACGCACACATTTGTAAAATATATAATACTGGAGCAAGACTTGAAGTAAAGATTAATGATAAGAGCTGGAGTTGAAGTTAAAATGAAAGTTAAAGTGCAGCAATTAGATAGTGACCTTAAATCAGCACCTGAGAATCTACAGTGTGTTTAAAAAGCCAGTGACTGTAGGGACAAAAGAGTTTTTCAGTGTGTTGGTTCAATACCTTGGTAGGGTGTATCTCCTACCTGAAGGGAGGGGCTTAAACTCTTTGTAAAGGGGGTGTATGGGGTCTCCCAACACCTTTTTGGCTTTGGTCACTGATCTGGACTTGAATAGGTCCATAATGTCATTCAGTTGTGCTCCAATGATTTTTCCGAAATTCTTTAACAATGCTCGGCAAGCGTTTACGTTTTTTCAGATTCAGCAAACCAAACCACTACTTCAGATGATGATATTATTTCCTGAAAGGTAAAAGGGACTTTCTAACTAAAGGCTTTATAAAACAAAGTTGGCATCCACTGAGTTAAGCGTGCTTCCATTTATTCTCTTATGAAAGTGCAATGGCATCTCTCAGACAAGTTGATCCTATTTAGCTAATAATGGTGATTAGAGGTGACCTGTCTTTGACCCCCACCTCTGTGGTTTAACCCAATAAGAACTTAATGCAGCACATAAGTCTCTCTTTACCCATGTTAAGAAGGTGTCTAAGATTTTAATGGGTTTGATGAGTACAAGCTGTTGACCATGTATCCATAAACCCACACACATATCCTTGTTTTAAAAACAAAGTGAGGACAATGCTGTGACTTCCAATCATCTTCAACCCTTTCTATGGGCTAACCCTGACCCTAAAGCTAACCTTTACCTGTATACACCTAAACCTGATTCACACCTTGGTCCTAGACCTAAATCCTAGCCCAGAAAAAAGAGGACCAAGAAAAGGTCCTCACTTTACTAGTAAAATGAGCAAACAATGTTCTCACTCAGCGACAAGTACAAGTACACACACACACACACACACACAAATATATCTTACTGAGAACACAATATCAACTACACCCTGCCTTTATGGTGCCATAAAAGCATAAAGGAGGACCTGATTTCTCTGTTTTCCCTTTGATCCTCATATACACAGGTGGACCAAGCAGGGACGTGAGTTCTGGGCCAGATAACACGGGGAGGGGACTCATTGCATTACTGCTCACAAAAGGGACAAAGACAGTCTCAACATGCTTGGACAGGAGCCGAGTCTAATTAAGATGCGGATAAGTGATTCCCATTAAGCTAAGCATTAATCCCACTCCTTGAGAGCCAACATGAGCAGATAAGACTGCAGGGGAGTGGGTAAGGAAGCTAAATGTGGCAGGAAGGCCCTCTATTGAATCATCTGTTTCAACAGTCCATCTTGGTAGTGGCCCAGACGTGAGGTATTATTAAGCTGCAGGGTATAAGATGTTTCAGTTTTCATGCAACCAAGAGATTTAACTGAGGAATCAATCAGCGGACGATGCAAAGTAAGCCGCATGTGCCGAGGACTTGTTGCGTCCTCACAACCAGGCTGCACTCATCCGAAATGCCTTTCCCCCGTCCTCTACGATTACATTTAGGATCATGAAACTCAATACACAGGCCGTAAGTAAAAGCACAGCAAATACTACTGCAAGCACTGCTGAGTATTAAGGGAGCATCAAAGTTGTGGTCGTCTTCAAGGAAGAAAACCATAAAAAAAAGGACAAAATAAAGATTTTCTGCCTCCAACCAGGGTAGAGTACTAAATAAAGTGTGCAACTTTGCTTTGCAAAGCTATAGCCCCCCACAACCATATGTTTAAAACTCTTCCCTATCAGCATCTGAACTTGGTTCTGTGATTACCGGGACACACCGTTTACCCACAGCAACATTTACCAGAATCTCCTGTTTTTGAGCTTTTCTATCCTACAGAATGACTGACCATCCTTACCGAAGAGAAAATAGACTTTAGTGAGCTGGTTTTCTAAAATCAGGCATCATGATGACGTTGATAAAAACAGGAAGTGTAAAAAATAAAATAGAAATCCACAATAAAGAGCAATTCGTTAGACAGCGACCAGGGGCCTATTTTACAGAGAGCCACTTGGGCAGAGGAATGCTAAAAAGACGGATACAGCGTGCTTTTTCCCCCAAGACACGAGCAATGACGACTGATGTATTTTTTGAGTTACCATCTTTTGCTCAGTCAGATATGATGTTTTGCAAAGTGGTTACAAATATCTTTTAACACCGAATTCTGGCCTTTCCACGTTCCACAGTGTTGCAATTTTATTTTCAGTTTGAAGGCAAAGCGATTTTGATTTTAAAATGATCTCTTTATCATATATAATAATAGTAATAATAATATATTTTTAGAATATTATAATGGTTGGACTCAGCAACTTCATTTGTAGCACACAAGTGTAATTGCTTGTCACTTTGTAATACACATCTACATTCCTGCTTTTTTACATGTAAAATGTATTTTATTGATTTTTCAAAAACAGGTAAATCTTTTCACAATCAGGGGAGGATTGCTAACCAGACAGATGAAGACAGTACTGACACCCTCCATAAGGAGGGTAAACCACAAAAGATCCTTGCTAAAGTAGCTGGCTGTTCAGAATGTTGTCTCCAAGCAGATTCAAAGCAAGTGGAGATAAATAAAAAATTGCGGTAGAAAATGGTGCAGTCCTTAACCCAGTTAGAGCACTTCATGCTTCCCTCTGCTGACAAACATAGATATGATGATTTCAGTTTCCAGCAGGACTTGGCACCTGCGCACGCTGCCAAAAGTACCAATAGCTGGTTTAATCACCATGGTAACGCTGTGCAGGGGCCAACAAAGCCGACAAGTTGAAGGCTGTTAATCAAGCAGGTTGGTCCTTAATACCTCAGCAGAACCTCAGGCAGATCGGCACCATGACGCGGCCCCCAGTCGTTACTGTATTTCAAGCTACATCAGCTCCGACCTGGTATTGAGCATACAAACTGTGCATACACGCAGCTACTTTTCAAGTCGACGTTTCAGCACCAAAGATCTTTTTTAGTTTCTCTTATATGCCGTCATTTTCTGAAAACTGGATTTTGTGTTTTCTTTACCTGTAAGCCACAATCTTGAAACTTAACGACATAAACTCTTGAAATATATCCCTATGTGTAATGTATTCATATATTATAGGCGTTTCAGTCGAATTACTGAAACAAATGAACTTTTACATCTCATTCGGTTTTGTTTAGATATACTGTAGCTGTATACAGCAAAGGTAAAGATAGGAGATGTGTCGGTTTCAAGCTGGAAAGAATAGAATCGGATTGACAGGGACATCCAGGGAGATGAGATTAAAAAGCATAATGTACAAACAATCCAAATATTACAAAGAAACTGTTATACCAAGGTTTAACACTTTATAACTGGAACATGAGCCTGTCCGGGCCTGTTCAGCTTCCACTGCAACAGCACAGCAGTACCACCCTGTTCAGTTTTCAGTGGTGCAGTGTGCTCAGTGTCTGCAGGACTCACCATTGTGGGACATGCCCACGGCCAGGCACTTCTGGAAGCGGCAGTATTGGCACTTGTTGCGGTTCTTTTTTTGGATTTTGCAGCGGCGCTCACACCTGTCGTACTCCAGCTTCAGACGGATCGTCCGCCGAAAGAAACCCTGGAGGAGAACGGATTTTAAAGCAGCGAATGGGTTGTTTTCAGTAAGAAAAAACACAGAGCAGAAACCTTGAAAAAGAAAACCTTGATAAAAGCAGAGACACAAATTACTCACAAGTGACATTTAGGGGACTTTTCAAAGTAACTATTAGACAAGCAGCTACTTATTCAACAATTATGTGTGACAACATTTGAAACACTGTTTCTAAGGAAGGTTTCCCTCATTTCTATGACCTTGAGAAGTGTAACTTGTCCCTCGATGGAGACCAGATAAATCAAACAGCATTTTTGATGTTTTACTGGAAGAAATAACTCAACCTAACCTTGAATGTACTCCACCCAGATCATTATCTGGGTGGTAGGAATCACTTCTCTGCCTGAGCAATAAGCAAGAAATATCTACAAAGCTACACTGTAGTGATTCACTCAGGATCATATCATTTAATCCGTTTATTCAAACGTGACAGCAGCGCACAGTTGGAAAGGCCCAGAAGTGCTGAGACAGTGCAACGCTACCCAACATTACCCAAACATCTGAGCAGCATGTGAAGCCCATGTTGAATAAGTCCCCCACTAACCCGGCACGTCACGTGCACAAGCGCTGACACAAAACAAGGGCACCAGGGCAGGAGTTCACCCCCACCCCAACTCACACCAATCCAACATTTCTCGTCTCTGGTGTCATAACTGCTCAATATACTGACATCATGAGGGTCACGTTTCTCCCGCTGCTGTCAAAAATACACATGAGGAGATCTTTTTGTGAGTCTGTAGGCTTATTTTACACAAGAATGTTTTTCTTGCAAGCATCAAACTCTCACTCACCTGTAAGCAATACGCAGACTTGTTTCAAAACTCCATAAACATCATTAAAGGAATAAATTAAAAGTTTTGTGTTACAGCTGTAAATGAAGTTGAAAGTCAAATTCAAAACACCAAAGGAGATTAACTGTGTTGACAACAAAGAACAATATGGCTCCATTACTGAGCTAACACTGCATGATGATCAATGCAATGCCCAACAACTCATCAAGACCCCTTTCTGGATTTCATAACAATCGGCCATTAGGGACAAGCTTAATAAAATGCATGTAACCACAAATTTTTATTGTTTATCAGCGTGAATACACCCATTTCCGCTGATCGGACAAGAATTAAGAAGTTGCCGCTAACTTTACTGTAAACCTCAGAAAAACATCTGTTGTACAGTACTGAGAAAAAGTAGAGCTCTTACTTAAAATGGTTCACATTTTCTTACATTAAAACTTCTAACTTCAGTGTTTGGTTGGGATTTTATATGCTAGACTGACACAAAGTGGTGAACAATTGCGAAGTAGGCAGAAATTTATAGTTTTCAATCTTTCTTGCAAGCAAAAGTCCAGAAATGTGTGGTGTGCATGCATATTTGGCTCCCTTCACCCTAATACTCTCAAAGAAAATATAGTGCATTTGTTTACCTTCAAAACTTACCTAACTAGTACACACTTAATTACAGCAAATTTTCTAACTCTGGAGGAGCTGCAGGGATACACAAGCCGGTGGGAGAATCTGTTAACAGGACAATTTATAAATTGTGCAATCTACGAATCTGGATAATATCTAAAAAAAATAATAATAAATACAGTGTGTTGCAGTCTTTTCAAGCAATAGACTTTTTGGCTGGGACTGCAATTCACTGCAGTAAAAAAAACCCAACACAAATAATGCTATCCAAAAAAAAACACTACCTGAAAAAGAAAAAATAAACTACCCCAGGACTCCTCTTACGTTAGGTATTGCAGTCACATCGCTAAACAGCATAAAATGACCCAATTTAATCATATTTCAACAGATAATTTATCTTCTTCTCTTATAGGATTAACTGAGGATACTTCGAAACGAGTTTATCATTGTCACTCTAAAACTACATTCTTATGACAATAAAAAAAAAAATCTTTGATGACAATAAATAGTGCGACAGTTGCCAATCCCCACTTCCAGCAGCACAACAACCCTTAACACAGGACATACGGTATGATACAATAATTTACAATCAAAGCACATTCAGGCGTAAAATGGCCCAGTCAAAGTCCAGAGCTGACTCCAACTGAGATTTTACGGCAAGTCATTGTATCAGATGCTCTTCGTTCAATCTGAATTTGAGCTGTTTTACAAACAAGAATGGGCAAACAAATCTGTCTCTAGACATGCAAGGCTGCTAGAGACACACAACAGTAGTCTTGAAGCTGTTACTGCAGCAAAAGGTGGTTCTAAATGCCGTTGATTCACGGAGGCTAAATACAAAGGCATGCCACACTTTCGAGATTTCTATCGGCAAAAGCAATTTAAAACCACGTATCCTTTACATTCCACTTAACAATGACGCATTACTTTGTGCTGGTCTAACAAATTAAATCCCATTAAAATACGCTGCGACGTTTGTACCAACAAGAAACTGCTATTTTTCACATGGACTTCTGATACTTCATTAAGTTAAGATCAGCATGAAATCAGAGCTAAAATATAACCTGCATCTCAGATGAAGCGATCTAACCATTTGATCTGCAGTTTATGTAACAGACATTTAAAATACTAAATACAGTTTTCAGTCTGATCTGACTCTGGATCATTACTAATGAGAAAGAAGGCATGTTGGATTATTCAGCAACAAATATGCTGCATCATAAATGAGACGCATGTCAATGCAATATTAGGTGCACGGACGTTTTAGTGTTTGCAAATGAGCCTATTTGTGAGGCCAACACCAACCACACAGTGACGGTTTGTTCCAAGAATAAGTGCACTTTACGTTTGCTGGCTTCAATCAGGTAAGGTTTGGCTTGGCAAAGCGAAGCTTCAAGATTTCGCTTTAGCCGTTTTAGAAAACGTTTCTCATGTGCACGTGACTTTTCTATTATAGGCAGACGCTAAAGTCATCGAGTTGCCCTTTGGCTTCTGTGATAAGCTGTTTTACAGTTTTACAGCATCACAGCCTGCAGGAGCCACACAAAAGCATGCATGCTCCGACAAATGCACACATTGGGACACCAACTGAAGTTTTCCACATTTAGTCACATTACAGCCAAAAACCTCTGTATATTTTATGGGGTGTCAAAGTATACAAAAGAAAAATTATTCATCTATTATTATCATTTTTTTTTAAATAAAATCTAAAATGTGTGGCATGTCTTTGCATTCAGTCCCTTGTTGTCATTACTTTGCAGAACTTTGTTAGACAACAATAACAAGTCGTTTTTGGACACATACCAGCTTTGCACAACGAGAGATTGAAAAGTATTCCCTGTTTTTCTTGATAAAACACCTGACGGCCAGTCAGACTGGATGGGAAGCATGTGTAAACATCAGCTTTTAAGTCTTGCCACAAAATCTCAATGGGATTTAGCTATGGGCTTTGACTAGACCATTGTAATACAGGAAGGTGCTTTGATCTAAACTTTTCCATTGCAGTTCAGGAAGTATTTTTATGCTTGATGCTAGAAGGTGATAATCTGGCCCACTCAAGTCTTTTCCAGCCTCTAACACGTTTCCCTTCAGGGTATCTCTGCATTTAGCTTCAACTCTGACCAGCTTCTACGTAAATGCTGAAGAAAAGCATTCCCACAACATAATGCTGCCACCACCGTGTTTCACTATGGGGATGATGTGCTCAGGGTGATACTTTTTCTTTACACATAGTGTTCTACATGCCGGCCAGAGAGTTAAATCTCAGTCTCCTCTGACCAGAGGCACTGTTTGTTTAATGCGTTTTTTACTCTGTCCTGTCAGACCAAGAACAAAGAAACAAGGCTGGCCAAACACAAATAGGATGTTTTACGGCTTATATTAAATAATAGCTGAAAAAAATACCACATGGACAACTATATGCCACATGAAACACCAACAAAATATACAAAGGTTTGTGGTTGTAACAGAACAGAATGTGAATGAATACTTTAGCTAGGCCCTGTGGGCACCATGACATGAAGAACTGCAGACATGCATGTTTCTATAATTGATACTTCAGCGGAATTTGTGCGACAGCGTCCAAAAACTTTCTTTTATTAACTGACACATTTATTGGAGCTCAATAGAAAAAAATCTAATTACAGAAACTGAACCCAAATAGGGAGTGGCCTCACAGCAACAAAAGTTAAAAAGATTCCGTGATTTCTTAAGTGCTCTCATCGTTGTCCTTGATTTTTCCCAGAAACAACCTTGGGAAGTTCTTCAGCGAGATTAGTAAACAATTAACTGAAAGATTAGCGAGCAAACACTTGTGAGACCAGGGCGAAGTTAAATCAACATATGCGTCACAGGACACACTGCCCCTAGAGTCAGCATAGTAATAATACTATTTATTAATACAGCTTTCCAAATAATATTTATAGCTTTAAACATCTCTAGGTTTGATCAGTTTGCAGTGCAGTTACTAATGAGAGAGCAACCGCAAATAATACACAACCCGCATGAGAGGAAACCAGGGACCTGTTCAGTCAGGGCTCAGTTTCTGATGTAAGTCATGGTCGAGTATTCACCCACATCTACAGTAAAGATGGGCTCACCTTGCAGCCCTCACAGGCGTGAACTCCGTAGTGGTACCCTGAGGCTCGGTCAGAGCACACACGACACTCCAGATTGAGCGCCGAGGACGAAGATAGGAGCTCGTCCTGGGTTGGAGCCACCCCGTAAACAACAGAGGACGGGCTGGACGCTGGCGTCAAAGCGTCTGAAAAACACAAGCAGTAAACGTGTCACCGTGTTAGAGCTCAGCGTTGGGTTCTTACCTTTTTTCGACAGCAAAATTAAACATCTGATCCTTTTCTGAGCTGCCGCTGCACCACACAAAGGCCATGCAGATTTTATTACTGCATTATTGTTACCAAGTGAAGAAGACTATTGTCAGTATCAGTGAAGAGTAGGCAAGTGAAACGTTTGGAAAGCTTCTAGAAAGGAAACCAAATTTTCCACAGTTGCACATAAGCTGTGACAACTGAGGGGTTCAGACCCCAGCAGGTAACAGCAAGCTGAACCTATTACAGCAAAGCTAGATGGAAACTCTGTCAAGTTTCTAAATCTGGTGCATTTGTTTTCCCTTATTAGATTACTGCATTTGTGCGTGCTTTCTATAAAAACAAAAAAGTCAAAAGTATGACTTTTTTTCCCTAAATACCAAATAGAGTGGTTTCCTTTATGGGAAACTTAGCAAAGTTCCTTTTGTGTCTAAAATGTACTTGTTTTGTTTCAACGCCTATTTGCAGACACTTATGAGTAATGTTTGTGGCAAAGCAGAACAAAAGGTGTTCTCTAGAAAAATAATCCATTTTGGCTGCTGTGGTCTTGCAGGGTTCCTGTTATCATACATAAAAATATACCTTTAGCTTTAAACTTTTAGGAAATGAATCCTATTCAGCAACTAGTTATGATGAGAGAAATTCTGACAGCTCCAATGCTACGCAGCAACCAGATAATTTAATCGTACAATTTAGGAGATTCACATCGAAATCGAAAGCTTTTCACTTCACCAGTGGGAAACTCAAAAACCAGGTCTTTTTCTCAATGACCCATGTCCTGGTCAAGGTAACAACTGTGTGTGTGGAACTGGTTTTAATGACAGCAGAAAAAAAAATTCAGAGAAAGCACAGAGATTTAAGACGCTATGTTGTGAATCTTCTGTTTCATCCTTTAGCGCTTCAGGAACGTCTGACTGAGCAAAGCTAGCTGTGCAAACGTCAACCAATAATATAATATAACAAGTAGTAAAACTGCACTCAGCTCACTGCACCACTGCATTATTGTCTCAATCAGTCCGCTTGTTTATAATGTGTTCAGATGTGTTTTCTATACTGCAGACTGATTTTTATTACTGCATTATTGTGTTATTGTATTATTTTATAAGTGAGCATTGTACGGTGCAGAGTCCAATTCCTCGCATGTGTGCACAAACCTGGCAAACAAAGGCGATTTTGATTCTGCTGTTTTACAGCGACTGCTCTCGCACACAGCGTGATGTCACCTCTGATCTTCATATAAATAATCAATTAGAGTGAATAATGAAATGGCCTAAAATCTCCATCGGCAGATCGAAGTGAAAGAAGAAAAAAATACTTCAGATCAGAAATTCAGATCAGATGTATGTCTATATCAGGGGTGTCTGAACATGTAGCCATGAGGGCCAAAATTGTAAAGCTGAAAGCACTCGGGAGCAACAACCCCACCCCCCATAAGCACCCTAGGCCACAAAGGGTCTGTCACGACTATTATTAAAGGGCAAGCATACAGTCTTCTAATTTTTTGGGTTGTTTGTTTTCTTTTTTTGGGCCAGAAGATTTTCTTTAGTCTAAAACCAGTACATGTGCTTTTGAGCAACAGTTGCTGGATGGTTGTGTTTGTATATTAACTATGAAATTAAGATGAATTCAGGAGTCTGGCTGATAAGATAATTTCTGTACCTAAGAAATTAGTTCTAAGAAGCTTTTTGTGCCTTTGAAACGTGTTAATCTGCATCGAGCGCCTCTGTTTGCAGTCCAGCTTTCCTCTAAACGATAAAATCATTCACAGAGCCACACTTGGACACACATATCAGCATTTTTCCCTTAATAAACAGAAATATGGGAAGAAACTGGTCTCAGTGGTGGTCCTAGACCAGATGTACAAGGGGAGGCTCAATACGGCTGAAGCTAAAAGTGCAACACCTTCATTTTTAAGTCATTGTTAAAGTGAAACTATAAAAGTAAAAAAACTAAGTCAATCCAAGGAACCAATCAATTATGGTTTCTGTGCAAGCGCATAACCTCATTGTCATGATGCAGCCTGGTGGCTCCACCTGCTCACCCCTCTTTAAATATTCACTTCAGTTTGTTCCTGGTCGCCGGGTCGTCTGCAGTCTCCACCTGCAACCTCCACTCACGCCGCGCCTGTCTAGTCCAGAACTCTGCCTCGCTGTTGGAACTCCTGTTTACCGGTGCTACACTTCTCTGGTTTCCTTCCAGTCAGCCTGCTCCTGCAATTCATCAACTCCAGCCCGGTAACTGACTCTGGTTTTCACCTTCCACTACTCCTTCTTTGCAATAAACTCTCAAGATCAGCTCTGTGTTTGTGTGCTCTGTCCGGGTTCATGAAGACAAATCATGACACTCATAAGAAATTGATTAAGCATTATGTCTTAAGTACAGGGGACATAGAAGGGGCCAGGACCAGCCCCTGTTGGGCCCCGTCTAGAACCGCCCATGGCTGATCTTGTCACCACAAAACATACAAGAAATTGAGCAATCACCTCAAGGTATTTGAAGTGAACCTAACCCTGAGATTAGTTCAACAAGGAAAAAGCATTTACTGTTTTATTCCACCCCAAGAAAAGAAAAAAACAACAGTGAAATTCAAAGACTGTCGACCTCTTTCCCCAAACAAAGACCCACTATTTGACCATAGTAACTATTTATTTTGAGATCTTAGCATGCTGGCTGTTACAGGCATTCGAGTGTTACGCAGGAGTAACGACGATCAGGTCACAAGCCTGACCACAGTCATCTATTTACACCACCTGAGCGGGACATGGTTGGCAGAACCCCCTCGGTGCACATAAAGCACAGATGAAGTGGTACAAAACAGCGGCTCTAAGTCAAGCCACATGAGTTTAGGTGAGTGACGCCAGGCTGGGGATAAGCAGCGTTTGGCAGTGAGTTGTGTTCCAGCCTCGTGCAAATCCACGTTTCGTCTGAGCAAGGACATGGTGAACATGCCAGCTCTACTTCTGCCCGCGTCCTTCACCATCTCTGCAATGCTACATCATAATAAACGCTAAACACCCTCTGAGCGACATTTCCATGACATCAGAAACATTTCTGCCATTGCTTCCACTGTCAACACTGTATTCCCTGGCTTATGCTAACCTTACACCTACATTGTACTGACAGCTTTTTCCCCTCAATTCACATTTTCTTTTAAGACAAACATTTGTCAGACTTCCATGTCTTTGAATAGGGGAACACAGCGGCAAAGTGGATGCTTCCTGAGAGACCGCGGAGGGTGGCAGAGGAATGTGTGAATTCCTCACTGAAGAAGGGGCAGGAAGAAAGAGTAAACGACGAGAAAGGGTGCTGTGAGCACAGGGAGCCAAATAGGTCCCAGACAGCGGTGCCCAAGGTGTGAGCCAGGGTCAGATGTATACTGTTAATTTTGAACTAGAAGAAAATTATTCCCAACATATAAGAAATTCTTACAATGTAAAATGTTAGGTACGAAAAAGTATATTAATAACTTTGTTTACTAATTTTTTTTGCCTCTCTCTTTAATTTCATCGTAGTTTGAACCACATCTATGGACTTACTTTTGTTCGTACAGCTGAGAATTGACTAAAGTTATTTAAAAAAAAAATTTTCCAATCGAGCAAAAATAGACTGAGAGCTCTGTGCCTTTATTTTGATGAGTCAAATATGCAGTAAACTTTGGATCAACAACGATTTACGCATCCCTTTGCTACAAAAAAGGCTGACTATTTAATTTGTTTAATTAAAATACTGGATGCTTAAAAAATGGCTAATGCTGAGCCGTATACAAAAAAGTTTTAGTTTAAAAAGATGTTTTTCGTTTTGGCCTGCAAGTACTTTTGACTCCACAATTTTGGCCCACGTAACAAAAGGTTTGAACACAACTGGTCTAAGAAAACAAAAATACATGCGAGATACCAACAGGAACAAGGGGAAAGGGGCCAGCAGAGGAACTCATCAGGTAAATCAGAAAAAGCCTACAACTAATCTACCGTATTTTTCGGACCAAAAGGTGCACTGGAGTATAAGGCGCACTGTGAATTAACGTGTCTATGTGTATCATTTATTAATAATAATAATAATCATCATCATCTTTATTGCCATTGCAACGTACGTTCCAATGAAATTTATTCTCTGTATTTAACCCATCCCCTTGGGGAGCAGTGGGCTGACACTGTGCAGTGCCCGGGGAGCAATCTGGGGTTAAGGGTCTTGCTCAGGGACCCAGAGTGGCAGTCTGTGGGAGTTGAACCCAGAACCTCTGGGACACAAGCGCAATTCTCTAACCACAGAGTAGTTGGACTACACACTGCATCACATGTGTGATGGGAAAACCAGCAGTAATAAATGGTAGCAGCATCGTGCTGGGGGAATGCGACCTGAGATTGAGTCAGAGGCTCGCCTTCCAGCAATAAAATAAAATAAAATAAATAAATAAGATCAATGCATGTTTTGTGTATTAGAATGTCCTAGTGAAAGTCCAAAACCCAGTAGAGAATCTGTGGCAATACTTCCAAACTGATCTTCAGAGAAGTTCTCCATCTGTCTGAGAGTTATTTTATAAAAAATATGCCTTTAGAAAAGTAAAGTTGTTGGAGACTTGCAACAGTAATTGCAGTGAAGGCTGGTTCTATATGAATACAATTTTTTTTAGATTTATTTTTGTTTGTATAACCTTTTTTGAAGCCATGCATCATTTTCTTTCCTTACTTTGTGCTGGCGTATCACATAAAATCCAAACAAAATCCAATGCAGTTTGTGGTTTAAACCTGACAAAATGTGAAAAAGTTCAGTGGCTATGAACGACTTAAACATTTGGACGTTTTACCTAGAATGCTGGAACCTTCGGATCCATTGTGTGAGGATTGGTACTCTGGGACGTCGAGGGAGCTGATGGCATCCTCGTCAATGGATGTGGGGATATCCTGAAGCGCCTCCATGCTGCCCATAAAATCGTCATCACCACACAGTGGGCCATCCAGCACAGAGTCCTCTAGGGGAGACGGGGGGTGGTAGTGGCTCTCCATGTCGACCATTGTGATGGAGGAGCGTGCTGGTGGCACCGCTAAACATGAGACTAAAGGCCAGAAAATCAGAGGAAGGCAGAAAGAAATATTATTCAGACAGATGAAAAAAGACAAGCACATAACAAACGAAATCTGGCTTTAAAGTTAATTTCTGCCATTGCATGGTTAATTGGGGGTTCTCTTTACTTTAGTGAGTCACAGGGCAATTTTAAACCTGAAAAACTGCCTGTATCAGATTTTCTTAAGCCCAAAATCCACACCAAGGTTCACATGTTGAACTTTTTGATATAAGAGCCAGTGAATTCCAGTGTGGTACCATGATCCTCTTCCAACATCAGTGTCTGACCTTACAAATGCAGTACTTTAAAAATGATCAAAGGTTTGCGTAAACCAAAGCCTAAACCTGGTGGAAAGCTGAGCTGCAAAGAATGGGCTGACATCATTTTAAACCGCATGGATTAACAATGGGATGTCGCTCATGTTCGCACGTGTGTGAAGGTAAGTGACCCGGTGCATTCATAATGCCTTTTTTGACAAATCACCAGACCCAGCAGAGTGACTCAGGAAACATGGGCATTAAATGAAGAGTTCAGAATTAAAAAAAAATGAGGTTCTGCAGATGCATTATAAGCAGTTTATAATTTCTTTAGAGTACTTAACCATCATAGTGGCTTTATTTTATATAAATCCAGATTAGCACTGGTCCTGGTGGTTGGAGCTAACAGCTAGTGACGAGAATTCATAGCAGCTAAAACAAAGTCAGCACCGATTATATATTTCAGACCATTAAATGGTCCAATGGCAGCAAGACCAATAGTCACAGTGTTATCATTATAAGAAGAGAAACAAAATCAGACTTATTGTCTCAAGCTCAAACTGGAAGAAAATAGTATTCTCAAATACATAGAAATGCTCTGTTCATTGTGAAGCTTTGACCTGCTATCCAGACTGTGACAAACAATATGCAGAGTCTGCAGAGAGGATCGATGGGGCCGATCTTCCTTCATCTAAAACTTGTACAGGTCTAGGATCAGAAAAAGTGCTGCTAGCATCTCTGCAGAACCCATACATCCCGCACCCAAACTTTTAAGACTTTTAACTTCAGGATGGCACTACAGAGCGCTATTTGCCAAAACCAGCCATCACAGAGACTGTCTCCTCCCCCAGGCTGTCTCGCTAATGACCACCTAACAGAAGCCCCATTTTCACTACCCTTGTTAAACCGATCCATGCCGAGCTCGGTCCGAGCTTGGATCAGTTAACCAAGCCGAGCTTGGTTCTGACGACCGTTTACACATCACGCTATCTCGGTTCCTTGGTTTCCTCGCCTCCTAGTGACGATCTGCGGTACTACTGCTCTCTGGGATTGAAGGAGGGAATCAAGCAAATCAAAATGTCGGCGCCCGTAACATTCAGGCAGTTATGTTTGGTTATAATTGTGATACGTCGTTGTTTGCGGAGAGTCAGGCGAAGACGGCATTTGGTGAATTTACTTGACAGAGTCGGCTTTTGGGAAGTGGATAAGACAAACGAACGTCTAATAAGGATTTACAGACGCAGGAAACAACGACAGACGCTGAGGTTCATCACACTGCTAAGCAGAATCATCACTGGAAACCGTGTGTCACGATAGGGAAGCTAGTATTTTTATGAATGTCTGAAATGTCAGCTGACTGTAAGGAGATGTGCTCATGCGCTCTTTGTAATCTGACAACCGATTCACAAGAAAAATATTTCCTTTTTATATATTATACTTTTTGTTATTGTGTGCGTTTGTGTATTGTACTAGCAAAGTGGAACTAAAGTGAAATCTCTTGTTGTATGACGCAAATGGGCAATTAATTCTCATCTTTTAATGTTGATTAGCATGTTAGCATGGTTATCGTTACTAACAGTAAAAGTTGGTTACTCTGTGTTCTCCATAGAGAATGTAGTGAGTTTTTAGTCTGAAATTTCCAAAAGGATGTCAACATTTCTAAATCCAGCATCTCTGATGACAGAGACATTGGGAAAAAAAAAATCATAAAAAAAAAAAAAGACATCGTTTTGACACACTCCTTCTGCTATCCACCTGAATTCAGGTCAATTCATGTCTTTGCCAGTGCGACCAAAAGTAAAAAGTTGACATCCAGTGGCAAACAGCTCCTTTTTACATCCAAAAAACTGGGCATGAAACAGCCAAAAATATTACAACATAACAGCAAATGAGGAAAATAACCTGCACCTGCTGCTGCTTAATCCTTCAGGCAAAAGGCTAAACGAAGAGCAGACAAGCCTCCAAAAACAGTACATCTTCTTTTAATATAGGTTTTTAGAGCTGAATGCCTCCTCCGACTTCATTTAAAACCCCTAAATGTGACTGGACATAGCTCCTTTTAAATCTCCTACTTCCACAGCATTGGCCATCTTATTACCTACGGAACACAAAATGTGTCTGTAGAGGAATAAGGCAGGATTGGGAACTACAGCAAAATGAATGTTGATTAGCTTTAAGCTGCCTTAAATGTACAGGCTAGAAGAAAAATGACCAGGACAATGGCATGCTAAGATTAAGGAAACATGAAATAAATGTGGCCACATACATGAGGAATAATAGGCATAGTCTTTTTTATCAACATAGTTGGTAGATATGAAATATTTAGTTTATTTAGCTTTTTGGAAAAAATGGGAAACCGCGCAGCCACTTGAAATGAGTGTACAGCAAATGGTTAGCATAACACTTTGCAATCAAGCAGACAACAGTTGGCTATTTTCTTTGAGCAAAATCCAACTTTAGTGCACATTTTCTCTTAAATACAAGGAAGCCTGAAATTTCAGCAGCCAGGCTTCCTCAACAACTCGCTCACCATACTGCATGGACCTGTATTTCTCAATAGAAGCAGTGTTAGCTAAAAGTAAATGTCTTTATTATGCAGTACCCAGCACCTAACTTGGAAGGGGCATCTTTTTTATACATTTGCTTAAATAACCACCATCTCCTTCTAATACTGCCTCAGGGGAAGTAAAATTAAACTGCATCTTTTGTACGTTTTAACTAACATTTGGAAGCAAAATTGTATGCACATGTAATCAACCCAATAACTGAGAAAGTCGTGGTGGTAAACGACCACCACCACAACTACAGTACTTATACTATCAAGATCTGGATGAAACTACAGAGCTTTGCAAAAGTATTTATACCCTTTGAAAATTCCCATATTTTATCACATTTTAGAACCATAAACGTTGACGCATTTATTGAAAATTTTATTTGACAGATACTGGAATAATTTAAAACGTGCTTTGTTCTAAAGCATTGCATTATAGCTATTCCTCTTTGTTTAGGGCTATTGTCCTATTGGAAAATGGCCCTTCGTCCCAGTATGAAGTTCTTTGTAGCCTCTAAAAGGATTTCTTCCTGAATGATGGGGCTACCACCATGTTTGACAGTGGGGGTGTTTCACTTGATGTAATTCTGCAGCATCACTTTAAACAGGGGTGAATACTAATGCTCGCTAGATTCTAGATTTTCATTTGTATAAACAAAATTGAAAACCAGGAATAATTTTCCTTCTTCTACGTTGGTTTGGTCTAGCACAAAATCCCATACAATGTTATAGACAAAATAAAGGGGGGGATTAAAAGGGGTGTGAAAACTTTCTCACAGGAAAAACTGACATTGGTTTATAATAATGCTTTTCACGTGAAAATTCTACCAACACATGTTGTTAAAATATTGTTAACAGATGCCACGCAGCCATTAGATTACGGCCTAAACTAACCTCATGTTTCCACCAACATGCAAAGGAATGTAAACACACAAAGACACAGAGATTAGCTGGAGTCTGGAGAGGTTTAGTGGACAGGGTTTGAAGAACAAAGACACACATAAAGGGGAATGTCACCTAATGTCATTTAGTATCAGGACAATAGGTAATTGGTTACGAAAAGCTTTTGCAACACAGGAGACCTCTGAGTGCCAACCCAGCCGAGCCTGCTCAGGGCACTGGACATATTGAAGAGCAAGGTCGTGTCATTGGCATTTGTGTGAGACGGATCGGGGTTTAGGGCCTAAATAGATACAAGGAGCAATGCAACCAAAGCCATGCCAAGAAAAAACATCTAATAAGTTAAGAACCAGAGGTGAAAGGGCTGATTGGGCCCCTTGAAAGAATGACTTATCCACAATGGAATCATGTAAATGCAAACAAGCAAACAAACAATAAACAGAGATTCCTACGAGGGTTTACTGAGAGATTTATTAAATGTTTTGTTAGCAATCTCTTCCGATAATCACCCTGCTGTCTGTGCAAGCAAAGACTAAATAACCCAACTAGTCTGATTGGTTTCTGCTTAGCATTATCGCCCAGCCCCCATAAGACTCACATAAAGACAGACAGGTCCTGCAACAGCTATTAAACTCGACAGCAGATAAAAGTAGCTTGAATGTGACACTGGAATGTAGCTAGCTGTTTCGTTGCCCTGAACAAAACGACAGCACAAAGCTTTAGAAACTAAATGCGGACCTTAAGGAATGTGAATGTCTTCGCTGAGGAGACTATACCGTCAGTCTAAAGAGTAATCGTTGATTACTGTGAACCCTCCATACAGATGGCCATATCTCTACAGATGTTTGATGGATATAGATTATTTCATCATCTCCAAGGATGATGAATTTAAGGTGTAATTCTGAACTACTTTTCACTGGGGTGTACTTTGTTTGAAATCTGAAAACCTGCCAAATGAATGAACTAAATACTCACTATGGTAGATTGCTACATCTTCTTGAGATTGAGACGTAATAGCAACGCAAACACTGTTATTTACTTTTTATGGGAAATGCGGAAGGTTGTAAAAAGCCTAGAACGCGACCCAACGTCCAAAATCCTGGATTTTCTTGCGTCATCAACCTGAGCTGAATCAAAGTATCTAATCAAAACATTTAATTGAAAACCAAACATCCAAGCCTGAGACGAACACCAGAATATTTAAAGCGTGAGCTTGTCCTGTGAGCGCTGGGGCAAAGATAACACTTTTTGGCAAATGAGAAAAGACAAAAGACACATTGGAAATACAACCACCTTACCTTAGTTAAACAAAGACTTGAAGCTTCCCATACAACGCAAGTCGCTGACAGCATAACATCTAGCTTTTTAGAAAGGTCTGTCCGATCATTCACTGTCGGTCCATATGTCTGAGTGCAGCACAGTACCAAAAGTTAATGTTTAATCCATCTATCTTGTGGCCTGAGTCCCGACAGGCCTGTTACAGAAAGAACCCCGAGGGACAAAACAGAAGGAACATGGGCCGATGGGGCTGTCCCACCAGGCAGTCCATGTGTCTGAAGAGTCCACACTCTGAGCTCACCCTGGAGGGTAAACATTCAACCGAAGCCTTATCACTTGGCTTTGATATACTGGCAGCAGGTCTTTTATTGTTGTGGAGACTGAGCAGAGTACAGCCAGAGTAATTGTCACTTGGCTTTATTATTTGTCTTTTGTGACAAATGAGCCACATGATAAAACAAAAAGTGATGATATCATCCTTAGCACAGGAAATTGACCTCGTTAGTTGCCCAATGCCCGTTTAACTGTATGGCGATAAGCTAATGATTTTCCATCTGAAGATTACTGCTGGTTATTTAAATTATTTAAAAAAAATCTGACATTTCAGTCATGAATTACACTAATTAATTTTATTTTCAAGGATTAAAAAAAATGGAAGATATCTGAAGACAAGGAATCGATGCCCTTAGTTTTATAAATTGAACAAACGAGCCACTCTCTGGTTATTCATTAACCACAAATAATTTATGAAACCAAAGGAACCAAAGAAGGCATGGAGCAAAGATCAACAAAGTTCATACAGAGCACTACAAGTAAACAGTGAAAAAACTCCTCAGACTTTAAACACATCTGTGGTGTCTGACACCTTCTCGGTTTTATCCTATTTTAAGCATAACAGCCGGGGAAACTTAGCTGAAGTCCAGTCGCGTGTTCTGTCTTGGTTCACCTCATAAAAAGGTAGGTCTAGTGTGTGTTAATGGAAAGAAATTATGTAAGCGGTATATGCACAGCACGGAAGTGGTGACTGTGTGCTTTCATCTGTAATCAGCTGGCCGCACATACCATTTGTAGTCGCTACGTTACACGCCGAAGCCGCAAAGCTCTGCCAGCTGATATGGGATGTGGTGATGGGTTCACTTTAACCCTAATCTCCAATTCGTTCCTTTCATAAAGCACACAAAGAGCCCAGGAAGTTGTTTTATGAAAGGAGGTAAGTGAAGGTAAGTGTTAACCTTAGAGCCACCACACACAGCCATATCCAGAACAAGATCTACAACTGCAGCACTTCTTGTGTTAAGCCACTCCTTAAACAGAGAGGTCAGAATGTCTCCCCTGGGCTGAGGAGAAAAATAACTGGACTTGTCTTTTCAGAAGGAAATAAAGTAAACTTTGCATTTCATTTTAGAGATCAACTTTTGAGTTGAGAGCCCGGAGGAAGAGCCAGATGATGTCCTGGTTAACTGTGTTTTCCAGAACTCTAGCAGACCATCCTTCCCCCCTCATGAAAAGCTTTAGGGAGATGCTGGATTATTTCTCTGCAGAAGTTACTAAAACTGACAAAAGTACCAAGTCCTGCTTTACTGACTATAGTAGCACGCTTCTTGATAAACCAGCGCACTCTCCAGACCTACGCCAGCCCCAGAGAATCACAGGAGTATTGCCACAATGAAGATGAGAGCCACCAGACCCATCAATGCAAACCAGTTGAAGGCCATAATAAAAACAACTTGGGCTTGCTTAACCCCTCAGCAAAGCCGCAGGCTGATCTCCTCCAGGCCATGCAGCATTGGTGCAGTAATCTATGTAAATGGAGCCCGAACCAAGTATTGATAGCATACACAGTACAGGGCCATATCTTTATGTGTTGTCTTACTCAATAACATTTTTTTTGAAGAATTTCAACTTCATCTTTTCATTACTTGTAATCCAAACTCATTGAAATGAACACAAAGAAATGCTAGAAAGGTATCTCTCTGAATTGAATTACTGAAATGATTAACCTTTTCAACAGTATTTTGATTTATGGACAAGCACCTGCACATGGCAGGGATGGATTTTATGAGAAAACCTTTCAAAATATTACTCACACTTCCTTTTTTAAGTTGAGTTTCAAAAAAAAAAAACCTCAAACACTTTGTCAAAAAATGTGCCGAATCATGACAAATAAGGGCCACAAAACTTTGTTTATCAAATCTCGGCCCGTCACATAAATCCACTCGCTGGTTTTAACTTCAACAACATGTGCATTTTAAAGAGATTAGCTGTCGTATTGGCTGTCAACATGACCTGCATCCACCGTTGCCCAAAGCAGAGAAACGGTGAGTTACATAAACCCCCGGTGGACCCTGACCTCAACACTGACAACGTGTTCACTGCCCAAATGATATTAAATGTTCTCGCCCTAACGCTGGGAGCGTACAACCTGACCAGGCTGTCAGAGCACAGGCCGCGGTGGGACGGTGTCAGGTTACTTGAGAGGTCTGTGGTGACCTGGCCCCCTCACGCTGCCTGTTTATAGCACATCATTACGTGGTGGAAAGTTGGCCCGCATGTGTCACTTTTGTGGACTCAAAACAGACAAATGAAAATCTGTAATTACCTTTATCAAAGGGTAGGAAATGTTTTTGGGGTGGCAGAACAGGCGGCACATGGTTGTTTGTTCGAGGGAACCAGGTGTCTCAATGCAAATAAAGTGGGAAATATAACACAAAGACTGATTTAAGTGTCTGGAATGACCGGCCTGTCTTCAGTGACCCAGAAGCCTCAGCTCAGATTCAAAGACGGGGGCGGTTCTTGCAGGGATGCAAATGTTTCACAACCCCAAACAGGATCCTGAAGAATGCATTAGAATTGTAGAATAAATCTGTCCAGGTTCGACCTGTTTATATGTTGCCATTTTCATGAATGTCTCAGTATAAGGTTGTCTTCAATCCAAAGAAGTACAGAATTATATATATTTTTTTGTTTTAGAAAGAGAATAAAGATTTCATGAATTTCAAACTGTCCTTTACATATTTTATGATGAAATTCAGTCCGCGCCTCAAAAAAGATATTTTGTTCACAAACCCAAATCAGATATAAGCTTCTGCTTCACTAGCCTGCTGTTGAGCACCGCCTCACTCATTTCGTTTGATTTAGTGGGCATGCCACAAGTAATAGAAAACTAGACGATTCCCCCTTCTTTAGGGAACCTGTGTTGTTTTGTTTTAACCAACTATCATGGACTTATTGCTGGTATCAAGGTACATCAAGGTTTTAAAAGTGCATGCTTTCAAAACAGCTAAAACGCTCCATTATTAAGTTTGGCCAGTTTTAAATAATTTCTGGAGTGGGTAGCATTTTCTCCAGCTGCATTGAGTATAGGCCAGCGATGCCAGACCTGATTCTGAAATATTTTTCTTGCAAAAACACACAGACAGTCATGGCGTGTTAAGAAATCAATCACAAACTGAAGTTAGCCAGCTACAAGATGCAAGGCTGTAAGCAGCATGTCTGTGAAGCAGCAAGTGGTTTGTATCTAAATATAAGACAATAAAAACAGCATGTTTTTCTATTTGAAATACAAATAGTTTGTTCAACATCTTTAACATCTTTATGATTCTGCAGTATTTTTTTCCTCAAGGTATTTTATTGGCTAGGATTTGGCTGGTATAAAATTGTTAGCCAAAACCCAGCTTTGCTATATGCAACCATGTGCAGCCATATTTTCCTGCTTATCTGTTTTGACTGAGTGTAGGTACCATAAGCAATAGAAAACTTATTGGGTCTCAAATGGTAAAGGATTCACCTCTTTTTTATGAAAACCTGTGCTGCCCCTCAACACGGTGGTGCCCTACACTGAATGATACCACCACAAATCTACCATGATTCACGCTTTTCGTAGTTTAATATCAAAGAAAGTCCTTAGATTTTATCCTTAGAATTAGAACGTTATGAAAGTTAAACAAAAATGTTTCTCTTTTGAGAAATTAAAAACTTTAGGTTGCTGAGATGGAATGTAGTCTTGGTTGAGAAAACTTAGAGAATTGCGAGGTAAAAGTGATCAGATGTAAAAAAATCCCAAATACAGTGTTTGGTAGTAAACCTGGGAAAAGGTTTAGTTATTTAAATGTGCCCTGAGAAATTAGCTTGACTTTCAAATGAGAAAATCTTTACTGATTCTTCATACTGTTCTCACTAGTAATACCATCTACTGCCAGCAGGACTACTTCTAAAGACTCCATACACATACCCTAACATGTTTGCTGCAGTTTTGACCCCTGCTCTTTGCAGATGTTTGCCCAGATGTTTAGTTTAAAAAAAAAAAAGCCTCAACACCTCAGTTCTGTGCTAAGCGCTGGCTGCTCCTTTGCCAACTTTTTTTTGAACAGATTTCAAAATCAGTCTGACGGGTCAAGCGGACCACCGTTACAAAACCGTCCTGAAGTTCATCCAAGCAATAAACTTCGGAGTGAAGAAAACCGCAGCAAGCTTTATCGGTTGACAGATGTAGGGCTAAAGTTACATGGATGAGAGTAGGGACTGCTTGTTTTTGACGAGATTGACAACGCCATAAAAACATTTTAACACCTAGAATCTTTAAAAAGCATCACATTTCATCAGTAAAAGTGATTTCAATTAAAGAGATAAAACGAAATATATATTAAAAAAATAGTTTATGGCTCCCCATAATGCTTTTGTGTCCCACCTCCAAATGTTCTAAAAGAACCTCAGCTTTCAAAACGTGGTGCATGATTTGCATAGATGTTTTCAAGTAGGTCTGCGACACAGCAATAAATCAATGTGTTTTCAGCAGTCTTCTGGGTGCATGGACGGGACAAAACAGACAAAAAAAAAAAGAGGCTCTTAAATTTCACAAACCAGCTATAAAGAATTCCATGCACTGCTGAACAACAACAGAGTAGGAAGCGCCCGATTGGTCCGATGTCTAAAACAAAGACAAAAACAACACGAAGCACAGATTTCTCTTTTCAAAGACAGCTGTGTGTATCTTGTTTCATTTTCCAGCATGACGCTGGAGCACCGAGTTCCCCCTCTCTAGCTGCCAAACCGGCCTACGTGTTTGTAGAGAGGCATGCAGCACGCAGGCTCAGTGACAGAAAAGCACTAATTTGCCACCCTGCTATGTTCGCAGAGCACAACAAAAGACCAAAATGTTCTTGCACACTCAATGCATGAAAGCAGGAACTGTCATTAGTCTGTTCTTGAACGAGGAGGCTACAGTCCGAGGGTAAACTTGCTGAGTCAACTATAAAATAAGACTTATATTTTACAACAGTACTGAAATCATTACTTTAACTGAAAGATGACAAAACAAAGCCATCATTTCTCAGACTCAGTTTCTGATCTCTTTCTATGATGACATTTCAGACGAAAAGTACCAGTTTCACGCATTTAGCCACGTTCCAGTCACAGGGCTGAATTCATTTTATTGGGATTTTACAAACACAACGTAGTGCTGAAATTCTAAATTGGTGGGAAAAAGATACATGGCTTTGCAAATTTAAATCTGAAATGTGTGGAATGCATTTGTATTTAGTCCTGAGTAGACACTTCAGAATCACCTTTCTCTGTAAACGCAGATGCACGTCTTTTGAGGTACATCTGTAACAACTTTGTACATCTACAGACAGATTTTTGCAAAACAGCTCATGCCAGGTTCACACGGCGAGATAATTATGCCAATTTCTGCACCGATCCTCCTCTTCCGGCAATCTTAAGGACGCCCCAATTATCGTGATTACTCCAAAGATTATCTTATAAGATGTCCCTGCTGTGTGTGGTGTGTTAGGAGTGATCTAGGAAGGACTAACTAGACCGCTTCGGCCTCATGTCAGGGATATTCAGCATGTTGGCCCGATATCCTAGGGTATGTGATGTCCCCTGAGGACAAATGAGAACGCCGCCTGTTAAATGTGACTTGCAGCCAATCAGAAAGCGAGGTGAGAGAAACCTGGAGAAAAAACAAACAAACATAAAAACTCACCTCTATATCATAGTGCAGCAAACGTGGAGCGTTCTCCACTCCTTTAACCGGCGCCTTTTCATTTTGTAATGTTTGTCTAGACTGTTGTCATTGTTCTCCCTTGTCGGCAATGTTTATTTACTCTGAACTCACGCTTGATCTTGAGAGGATTCCTTTCTGACATCTGAATGTTCATGAGTGAAACCTTTTGTGGAAGGCGTGTTGTGCTTGCTGTGTGGCCGTACATCACACACTGTACGAACAAACGTGTTGCATCTACGACTTCTTTTAATCATCATGTGTGGGACGGCCTCTCCCGTTTGACAGTTAACCGACAATTTTAACATCTTGCCGTGTGAACCAGTCATTAAGTTCAGTGATATTGGACGGAGAGCAGCTGTGAACAACAATTTTCGAGTCAGTTTTGCCAAAGATTCTCAATTGGATTAAGTTCAGGACTTGGACTAGGACATTCTAGCACAACAATGCCTCTGTAGCTATGGCTGTATGTTTAGGGTTGTTCTCCTGCAGAAGTTGGAACCTCTACCCCAGTCTGAAGTCATTAGCAGCCTAGGGCTGGACGATACGGCTAAAACTTACATCACAATATATTTCCTGATTTCAGTCGATACGATATAATTATGATATCGATATAAACAAAATAAAAGCCTCAGAAAGACTGCAAAGAATGCCCAAGACAGATGCTTGTACAACATTTTGACAATTATTTTACCATGTTTATATAACTCCTCCAATACAACGTTTTAGAAATATTTGCTTTAAAAAATAAAACATATAAAACTACATAAAACCCAGAATGTCAGTCAGTGACAAATTCTGTAATCATGGACTGTAATGTATATTGAAATATTGGAAATGTCATATCACCTTAATTGAATAAAGTTATATCACAATATATTTTGATATTGAATTATTGTCCACCCCTATTGCAACTACTAACAGTTTTTTCCCCCCAGGTTGTTGGGGAAGTGGTGGCCTAGGCGCACACTGTGCAGTGGCAGCCCACATACTGTATGACATAACACACTCATATGTGCCCTATTTAGAAAACAGGCTTTAAATTTCCTTATATTTCTGCGTCAACTGTTTTCGGCTGTCTTTGCTTGGAGGGCCACACAAAATCATCCCGTAGGGTGCAAATGGCCCCTTGGCTGCAGTTAGGACACCTCCCTGTTTTTGTCTCATCAGACCACAGCAGCTTTTTGGAAAATAATTGGCTCTCCTATTGTCTTGTGTCAAACCACACACCTTAGCGTTGTCTGGTCAGCGCTGCTAAGTGGGGCGCAGCTACGCCTTCCTTTTCAAGCCGGTTCTGTTCAGGAGCATCAGCGCATCGGATAAATCTGTTCAATCGTGGAGTCCAGTATCGCGTCCTGTCTCGGCGAACTTCAGCTTGACGAGTTTAAGTAGAGTCATGTGACATGTGTCGATTGTTGAGGCAGCTCCTCTAGAGTGACCACCAGCAGATTGGAAGCTTCTCAGATTAATGCTCTCCTTTCCCAGCCTTTCCGTTTAGTAGAACGCTCCATTCTTGACAGCTGTGCTGCAGTCTCTCTATTTTCACTGTTCTGTCTTCTCTAACTTGGCCACAGACAGAACAGCTGCATGTTCACTGAGGGTGGACAGCATTCACTCGTAAGGTGATTACCAAAGGCAATGGGTTGCATTAGATTTTATTGAGGGTTGTATAGAGTAATCTGAAGACAAAAATAGAATAGATGCACGATGCATAAATGCATGCCACACTTTTTGGTATTTTTATTTAGCAACAAACCCTTGAAAACCACGTAGGTTCTCCACTTCACATTCATGCACTACTTTGTGTTGGTCTAGCCTGTAAAATCCCATTAAAATACAATGAGGACTTTGGCTGTAACTTTTTTTTTTAATCATTAGACCTTTATTCATTTTCTCTTGGAGAAAATTCACTGACATACTGCATCCCTTCCTGATTATTACCCCAGACAATCTCCTGTCCAGAGCAGCTTACTGTAAGTCTGGCTGCAGGGCCAATATCCTTTTCAACTCAGAGAGACTTTACCACAAGGAAGGCTCAGGGGGGTTGGGGCGGGGGGGGTTGGGCGGCATGGGGGTTAGACGAAGGTCGAAGCGGGCCAATGTAGGGCACCAGTTGCAAAACAAAGGGATCAGAGAGGTGAGCACAAACAGCCCCAGGGTGTTTTGGTAAGGGAAAATGTTCTGTTTGTGCCTGTCAGCGCATACAGTGGTTCTCCAAAGTGTACACAACCCTGGTAAAATGGCAGGATTTTGTGATGTTAAACGGGCCCATGATATATGGAATCCACATAGCGTAATCTTACACGTGTCGCGTACAGTTCAGGTGACGTCAAACAAATCTGAAATGCAATCATAAAGTTCAGCCATGCTGGAGGGATTTTTCTGACGTTCTGCATCTTTATCGTTCTGCTAAAGCCAAAGCTTGCAGAAATGATTAAAAGCACAAAAACATCCTGTTGTATCAGTCAGGAGATGGGTTCAGAAATCCACAGCATTAATACAAAAAAAATAAATGAATAAAAATCAATGAATAAGTGGAAAAGTTCCAAAGAAAGCAGCCAGGCCTTGCTAATATCTCCCAAAAACCTGAACGAGGGTGGTGGTGGGATGTGGTGGGTGCTGTATGGTCCGATCAAACCAAACTTGAGCTTTGATCCCCAATCCCAAAAGGTAAGTTCGACCCTAAAACAACGATAGATGGCTCAAAAAGATCAGCATGCCCACAGTGAAGCAGGGTGGAGGCAGCATCATGATTTGAAGTTTTGGTTTCTTCAGATAGAACTGGGTTTTTGTCAAAGTAATTCACAATATGAACCGAATACCAGTCAGTCTTGACCCCAGACCTCCAGGTGTCTGCTTGAGAGCTGAAGATGAAGAGGAGGTTTTACTTCTCAAAAGCCTGGGAGACGTAAGTACTTTTGGGAGCTCCTGTAGAATCAGAAGACATAGGACGTTCATTGAGCTCATTCTATGCTGTTAGAGACTGCGTGTTGTCCAAGAGGGTCTGGCCAAACTGGTCCAAGTCTACTCCAAGCATCTGCAAGCAGCTTCAAGAAGTTCTCTGCCCTCGTCTTTAAATTAATTTGCATACAAACAAAAGCTTTCAGCGTCAGAACCTCCCGCAGTGGCTGCTTGTCAGCGATCTTTGAGCAAAAGGGAATTTTTGCTGCTGTTGCTCACACTTCTATGAAAGGCCCCACTGATGGAGACGGACGGTAAACCCAGGAGTTAATGAAAGAACCTGAAAGTCCTGTTTGAGAAGCCCAACTGTGTCGGCTCTGCTTTACATGCCGTTCTCATCTACGCCTCGCCGGGCTGTGAGCAGGGGAGGAGCCGAATACCTGTCTCAGGTTCCTGGAGACGAGGCTGTCAACGAGACCAGCAGCTCGGCAGCACAGAAACTGTTAATGAAAAAAAAAACAATCGGCAGCTGCCCTGGTGTGAAAATAATGAAGCAGGGTTTTGAGGCTCCATGAAAAGGCTTTCACTACTATACTTTGGTTATCAGACACATCTATTACACTGGCCTAAAGTCCCACTGATTTTGCTTCTAGCATAAAAAGCGGAAAAAAAACGAGACAAAAAATTGTTCTAAAACCTTTTTCCAGCTCTATGTGACATATATCCTGCAGAAGTGAAATAAATATGTTTGAAAGGGGAAAGACAATTGCTAAAACCTTGTTGAACCTTTTGATTCAACTTTGATTCAACTTTCCAGCAGGTCCCATTAAGTTTAGGGGCCAAAACTGACTGGTGCTTGAAACTATTCATAAATCTGTCCCACCTTGGCAAAAATTACAAAACAGTAACCCCAGATCATGATGCTTCCTCCGCTATCTTTGACTGAGGGTGTGCTGTTCTTCTGGTGATGAACGGTTCATGTGACAAATGTAAACCTGTGTATAGAACTGTGGCCCAAGAGTTTATGTTTGGTTTCACCCCATCACGACACATTCTCCCTCCATACAGGTTTCGGGAAGCCTTACCCAGGCCTCGATCTTTCTTTTGGAAGAAAAGGCTTCTGTATCGCAACTTTGCTCCTTAGCCTAGACACATGGAGAATACAGGAGAGCGTTGTGACATGTACAACCCAATCTGCCCTGGCTGGAAATTCCTGCAGCCTCCTTCAGCGTTGCTGTCCGCCTCGTGGCAGCCTCCATGTACAGCTTCTGCAATGTGTCTTTAGTTACTTTGGAAAAACGTCTGTGTAATGTCACTCTTGACCAACATATTCTCCAATTATTGGGCCTTGGTATATAAATAATGCTCTGCGGGCCCATAGGGGGTAGTTGGGAAAACCAGAAGAATTCCCATTGGGCTGTTTGGGTCATTGGACCAGGGGTTCTACAGGGTTCACACCAGGATTTTTTTTCAGCGTAGCGGCACGTTACCCTGGTCAATAAAGTCAACTTGATTACCGGGTTATCCAGTGGGATAACCCGGTAATCAGCTGGTTCTCATATTTATCTACAGCCGTGTTAAAAAAAATGTGCCTGTGAGCTAAACAAGTTGACATTAAACTGTAAAAAAAAAAATTGCACAGTGACATTAAAGTTGCAACCTTAGCCTAGTTTATACAGTATATCTGCCACAAAATGTTTCTTTTCGGGGTGTTGCACTTTAAAATTAGGCAACAATAGTGGTGGGATTAAGACTTTGTGGCGCAGCGGCACAGACGTGATGGCCCACAGGACAAAACAGCGCAGCCGCAAACTACGGCTCCAAATGCATGCAATGACTTCTCACCATGAGATGAAATCTTACTACATGATGACGATAAAGCTTGACGCCTCACACACACAAAAAAGGAGAGGCTGCATTTTTCTGTCATGATTTCACTTCTAAATCCAGACGAGTCCAAAATTCTTGGTTATACACATGATAAGAGCTCATGCATGTTGCTATTTATAATTGAGGACTTGGAGCTGAAACTGTTAGGACACCATGTCACGTCTGATGGATGCTGGACACAAAAACAACAGGCCGGTTTAACATCTAGGACACTGAATGCATCGCGACAACGGTAGAAGGAAGTTTCAGATCTTGATAAAACACAGCCTTCTGCAGTAACACCACCTACTTGGTAATCACCCTCTAGTTAAAAATAAACAAAATTTTAACTTAGTACTTGATTAGGGTTTGGTTCAGAGCTTCCGTAACACAGACCTACTAAAGTTGTTTGTTCTTATAACAGTAGAGGACAAAAACTTAAACAATAAAAGACAGCATCATTTTGATGAATCACACAAGCACAAATGGATTTTTAACAACACTGACAGTGTTTGATAAGAGGCTTTTAAGTGGTGATCTCTGAACCAAAGGTAGACAGAACGCCAATGTGGAGTGTGATAATAAGACTGAGCAAACAGCATGGGACAAAATGTAAAGAACATTTCGTCCGCATGTTTGTAATTAACAGCAGATCTTCTACGCCTGGCTTTTACTTCAACTTCTGCACTTCTGTCTCATTTCTGTGTATTTTTTACTTACTCGTACCGCCATTAGTATTATGTATTTTTAAATTTATTTTTATAGCCCAAATCTTGATTTATCATAAATGAAATAGAATTTTGTATTTTATCTATTTGTTTGTACTATGGATGTAAGTTACTTGTTTGTGTGTTTTTTCATTTTAATGTTTGTACATAATTCATATCTGCCTCTGGTGTTTCATAAGTTCTTCATTTTATATTGAATTGTATTCTTGCTGTCTGATAATTATTAATATCCTGTTTATATATTTCATTATTTTCTGTTGTGATTGTTGCTTGATACTTTGCTATTAAAGCCCTTTGTGTGATATTCAATTCTATTAAAGTAATTTCAAATACTAAAAAAACGCAGATTTAAATGTCAGATAATTTCCCAAAAAGTATCTTTAAATACTTTCCTTTAACAGAAATATTTATGAGAAAAAAAACCTAGCTGGTGAAAAACTACGAGCACTTTTTCCCTCCACTCAACTTTTTACTTGAGTGGTTTCGATACTGCACTCTGTCAACAAGCAGCTTCTTTAACAAGGATTTTTTTCTTTTTATTCACCCTCCTTGTTGGGATTGTCTTAGGGCCGTCTGCTGGACAGCCATGGCCAAACGTGTTTGTAATTGTTTCATTGCGACTGACACAAACATTTTCCTTCCTCTAAACATTAGGATAAAACACTATTACCTGTTTGACAAGCGTCAGTAACTGTCTAGTGGACAACTACCAAGTAAGCAGTTCCTGAGTAGACCATAACATGGTTATAACAGAACCTTTCTGTATTAAAAGTACTTTTTTTTTAAAAATTACTCTTAGGCTGTAATGCATTTTTTCTGAGAAAGTTAACTTTTGGTTTTTAAGATCTAAATGTACAAATAAGCGCTTAGAATATAACACTGTGTTTAACATTTCAAAGATATAAATTCAGATTTAGAATTGAATTACTAAAATAAAATAAAATTTTGAAGACATTCAAATTTATTGCTATGCCCCTGAATGTGACAAACAAGAATATGAGTTACTTACTATAAGTATGACATGGATCAGTAGCTATGTTAACATGCACAAAATTGAACAATCGGATTATAATGTATTCAGATTAAATAATCGGATTGTACCGTTTATATGGGCACACAATCAATTAATCCAATCATAATGTGCGTGTGCCTGGCTTTATTCAGAATAGAACCACTCTGACATGCGCAGTTATCAAATTCCACTAAAAAAAAAACACAGAGGAAGAAGTACTTCCATCTTTGCTAACAACAAAAAATAGTAAACAAAGCAATATTATATGCATTTGTTCGTCTTCCAAACGCCCAGGCTGGACTTGCACCAGGTTCTAATTATGGTTCAAACATTACTGAGTAAGCAACAATTTTGAGTATATCGGGAGCCCCAACAGTTTTGCTTCCGCCACTCACCAACGCGGAAATACGTCACGTTTGTCAGGGTCAGTTTACCACATTCGGAATAACTTGAGCCTGACAAGCCTTTATATGCACATTGATCATATTATTAATCGGCATAAACCACCCATCTCATTCGGAATACATGTTCATTCCAATTGAGCTTAATCCGATCATCATATTCTGATTGTCTTATTTACATGACAAGTTTTATTCCGTTCGGCCCTATATTCTGGTTACTTTTGTCCATGTAAATGTAGCTAATTTTAGGGTTATGAAGAAATATACATTAAACAATGTTATCCCCTAAGATGTATTTTGCATACAGTCACTGGTTGTCAAAAGTACAAAAAGCTCCACATGCAAAAAAAGTGGAAAAATGTAAAAAAAAAAAATGGAGAAAATGATGGTACCTGTGCACAAAATCAAAAATCAATATTATTTGCGTAATTTGTATGTTTTGGAAACAACATGCCTTTCTTATGCCGTTAATTGAAAATCAACGTTACTCTAGTGATGCACCAATCAGGCTGCTTCTTGTTGATACCAATTCACAGCTTTTTTATTTATTATTTATTATTAATAATAATATTATTATTGGGGTGTGACCTGCCATTTCTGTAAGATAAGAACTGTAACACAAAAACAAACTGATGCAAAATATTATTTTGAATCCAACAGAAAACTAAAGTAGTACACTACCCCCAGCATTTTAGCTTATTACCAGTAAACTTAAAAACAGCAACAAAGTACAAGCTCATGGGTGATGTGCATCATGAAAAGGGGGAAAGAATATTTTAAAACTGTCCGTAACCCAACATTTGCTGGTTATTTCTGACCAATTCATTGGTGCGTCTCTACAATATCCATTTGGGAATCTCCCTGTTTAGCTCCTTTATAACAATGACAGCAGCAATGACAAACGTGTCCACGGCCACTATCACAGCGATAACAAGCAAATAAACAACGTTTATGGTGAACGTTTGGCTCTGGGATGAATAGCTGACATCACAGAGCGACGTGTCTATTGATGAGCAAGCTGCGCAGGCGTACTAGCCAGAACCCGTTTAGCCACCCCGTAGCTACAAAATAACAATGCCTCCAGATCCCTGCAAGATTTCGGCAAAGTGCCGCAGAAGTCAGCGCCGGACAAAGTTGCAGGAGGACCGGTCAATGCGTGATGAAGCTCGTGTGCATGCGCACTGTGGCGCGTGTGCAAACCAACATTCACTAAACGGATGAAAACATCTTAGCTCCTGCAGGAGGAGGCTGCAGCCCTTGAACAAAACGAATTTTGGTACCTTAGAGCGGACAGCCCAATCCGAAGCAGCCATCTCCTTGGTAAAAACTCGCTGTTATGACGCGGGGTCGCTGAGAAGAGGAAGAAGAAGAAGAGGAGGAGGAGGGAGGGGGGTCACTGTCCCTGACGCCGAGCACGTCCACGTTTTCTCCCCGCTGTGCCGCTGCTCCTGTCAAAGACCCCCCAACACATCCACGCGCAGCCGAGACATGGTGCTCCCACCCCGCAGGAAGTGACGTCCCGAGTGACGGCTGGTAGGGAGGGAGAGAGAGAGAGCGCACCCACCCCCGACACACCTACAGTTTCAGCGAATAGAAGGAGAGCAGCTCCTTCCTTTGTCAAGGACGCCCCCTAACCACAAAGAGGAGCCACTAAAAGCCCTTGTGTGCGCTGCAAGGACACAGGAACTGCTTGGAGACGCTGAACTAGGGCTCATTAGCAGGCGCAGTAGTTGCTCAGCGCTAGGCTTACACGCTTCAGAAAAGTGATGGTGTAGAAAGACGGGCAGGGAACAGTGGGCCTGTGTTATGGATCAGGCTTTGCGAATTTGTAGGGAGAAATGGTGTAGATTAGGGATTGGATAAGGTGGATAGATCACGGATAGATGGATGGATGGACTAGGAAAGATCAGGTATGCACAGTGCCTTGTGGAAGTTTAAACGACGTTCTCCTGCCCCTGATTACATTTACAAAGAACCTGAGTGCTGGTTTTCTAGATTATTTTTTTGCGTCATTCCAGAACCGTGCACCCATCTACCCCCCCTTTATTTATTTCTGGAGTTGTGCACACTTATTTCCTTCCATTGGGCGTTTATATTACCCTTAAACTGTCACACATTCCTTTTTCACATTACAATATTAAATTATATGTATCTTACAGGGATTTTATGTCAAATGCATAAATACACTCAGTAGTGTAAAACAAATACATTTAAAAACAGCTTCTTCCCAACAGCTGTGAGAGCCAATCGCCCTCTGATGGGAGACTGCAGTCCAACGCTTTAAAATCACTCCCACTGTTACTGGCCCGTCATACGTTCCTATCACCTTACTGTTATTGCCTACTTGCACACTATCATCTCTGAATATCTAAATGCACATCGCTGTGAACGAAGTCTCAAATCATCATTGTTCAATAAGCACCTTATTTCCTCATTATCCCTTATCTTGTGACTCACCTGGACGCTACAAAAAAGAAACAAAAACAAAGCTGTAACCATTGTTCATTACCTGTTTGCTTGTCAGTTTGCCTTCATCATGTGTAATGTGTGTAATGTCAACCGGAGTAGCCGGTGACAATAAAAACACTCTTGACTCTAGTGAATAAGTGTGAACTGAAAGAAAAACGATACATGCTCTTAGTTGTTGTGTTCAAGTTCCTTACCACACCCAGCCTTGATAATTACTTGATAAACCCCTTTTTTTAGCTAAAAAAAATTATAAATGAAAGACTTTTCAGTTATAATTTTTTTGTGCCTTTTTTGTATTATTATTATTCAAAATACGTCCAGCTAAGTCCGTTTGGATGGAAAGTGTCCAAGTCTTCTCAAGCAGCCTTGGGTCTGTGCCTTGATGTGGCTATTCTTATCCATGGATAAGCTTGGATCTGAACTATTTTATTTTAATGCTGGCTGTTATATTTAGGGGCATCCTGCTTAAAAAGTGTATCTCAACTATTAAAGCTCTTGGCACGTCTAAGGCTGCTTTGGTTCCGCAGTTGAGTTATAATTATCTTTATTTGACATTGCAACATACATTCCAATGAGAATTGTCCTCTACGTTTGACCCATCCCTTAGGGAGCAGTGGGCTGCCACTGCAGCCTAGGGAGCATTCTGGGTTTTGCTTTGAGACTCAGAGTGGCAGTGGGATTCAAACCGTTCTTGACACCTCAACTGAAGGAGCAGCTTTCACTGTTGTCCTGCCTGAGCTGTGGATCTCTGCAGCTCCTCCAGAGTTACCACGGGCATGTTGACTGTTTTCCCCACGTAATGCCTTCCTTGCATGGCTGGCCATGTCTTGGTGTGCCGTACTCGCATCACACGTTTGGACGATGCACTGGACATTGTTTGAGTTTTATAATTAGTCGGTTTTGAAGGCAGCTGGCTGCACCATTGCGTTATTTATGGTATCATAGTAAAACAGGCCAAACACAAGCGCACATCACACGTTCAAATTTTTGTTGACAAACATTCTGAAAATTTGTTTCCTGTTCTTTTAACACATTTTGCACTATTCCACGTTGGTCTTTCACATAAAATCCCAATGAAATACACTGAAGTTTGCAGGTGGAACTTAAAGCGTGAAAACAGGAGGTGGAAAATACTTCGACCAAACCTTTGAATATTTGAGCTGGTGCAGCCTGACTTAAATTCCTCAGAGAATCTATGATGTTGTCAAGAAAAAAAATCACTTTTCAACAATCTCATGCTTGCTGAAATGCACCCATAGCATTAAGATACTTACATAAATCTGGTGTTTGTTTCACGGTAAAAATGTATTTCTCCTGTTACTCTCAGTAAAATAAACTGATTCATTTGTTCTAATTAGTTTCACTGCAAGTATGAAATGTACTTGTTACACTGCTGGAGAAAGCATCTTTGACCCAAGCTGCCTTGGTAACATCGACCAAGGTCATAGATGGACCTAGTCAAGAATCTAAATGATTCTTTTTAGTTGTTCGCCTTTCCTGCTTTAACAGATACAACCGGAATGATGTGTAGAAAGTACAGAGCTGTACTGATCTACAGTGAGTTTGGACAGAAAGGGGAGTGTCCTCAGTTTTTCCAGATGCCCTGGCAGGACGCTGTGACTCATGTGTTGAGTTGATCAGTCTGCAGGCCTGCCAGTGGTGCGCAAATAAAAAAAGAAAAAATCTGGACAAAGTCAAAGCCGGAGAACTCGTTACACTCTACCCTGACGGCCTGCCAAGTTAGGAGGATTTCCAGTCAAAGTGTTGCAACGGACTGCCTTCCAATGTAGCAGCCCTGATTTCTCAACAGATACCAGATGCTGAGTGTGCAACCCTGCTTGCCTGTAGCATCTCTCTGCTCGTGTTTCCTCACCCCATTCCCTTTCTACACTCTTTGCTGAAGTCTTTGTAATGTGGCTGTCAGTCTAAAGCTTGGCAGGAAGCCCTCCGACTGGCTGTTCAGAGTCAATACAACGAACTTTCTCCGCCTGCATGCAAACTCTGCTCTTAAAGCCATGGCATGGGGATGGCTCATCTACAACTTTGTCCTACAAAATACACCTTTTTTTTCTTTTTTTTTTTTTTTACCTTGAGCTGTTTCACGTTTTGCAAAAACCATAAATGGCAATGTATTTAACTGGAATTTTATGAGAAAGACAAACGTGATGTAGAGCGCAACTGTTCCGAGGGGAAAAAAATGATTCCTGGTTTTTGAACAGCTGTAAAAATCTGAACCTGGTGTGAGTCTGTACTGACCCCCCCCCAAACTCCAAGACCCGTTAAATCAAATCCAGTGCAACCGTTTGCTGTCAGACGTCACCTAAATAGCAAATCGTGCCCTGTTACTTGTGCGCAGTTCAATCTGAATATAAATCCAGCTGTTCTTCCTCAGAGGCCTGTTATGAAGAGGAGGATATGCTTATGAGGATAACTTATATGGGGCTACACAGTCGGACACTGGGGTCTTTCTGCAATGTTATTCCCGGGCATGCATAGATTCTCTCCGGGTACTCCAGCTTCCTCCCACAAAAACACGACTATTAGGTTCATTGGTTTCTCTAAATTGCCCTCAGGTATGAATGTGTGCGCAAGGTTGTGTGTTGACTGACTGTTGCCCATTGACTGCTGGAGACAGGCATCTGCGACCCTGCATGGATAATCCATCCATTATCTGTACCATATGGATGGTAACTCTATATGGTACAACTCTCCCTGCAGAGAAGTTTTGCAAAACCTTTCAACCCACTATTCGAAAAATGGAAAGCGTGTGGCACAACTGTAAACACAAGATATGGGTGTCCACCTAAATTAACTGATGAGAGCATTCATCTTAGAGGCTTGTGCACCGCCTCGTTCACTGAGGGACATATGCCAGTATCCTGTTTGTTGACTTCAGCTCGGCCATTAACCAACATGCCTTCCACCAGAACCTCAACCAGCTCATAGTGCCAGCCTCTACCTGTAAGAGAATCACAGAGCATCTCCAGAGCCAATGGTCCAGAGGCCTTCAGAAGCTAAATCCCAGTGAAACACCCCTTTTTTTTTTTACTAATCTCTCCCGTTCTGCTCTCAGAGACCTTCTCTTGCTCTTGTTTATTTTCCAGTGGTCACATATTATCAGCGGAGTAAATGTCCCAGTTCTGCTTCATGCCCTTCCCCACCTCCCAGGGCTTGGTACCTGTTTGCAGGCAGTTTTTGTCCTTACAAAGAGAACTGAGCTGGTTGGACAATGTAAACGGGGGTCCTGTTAGCCTGGTCAATCATTGAAGCAGAAGTTTAAAAGTGGAAATGTCAGACTGGGAAAGGGTTTCCAAAATGCTGTTCGGGGATTTTCTCTGGAACATTTCTTGTAAACGTTTCCGTAATCTTTCCACTCATTCATGAACAAACTGCTTATCTTTTTCCAGTGTTGGTTCCTCACAGATTCAGTCTCTCTAGGATACAGTTTTTTCTATAAATCCTGATTAGAATCCTTTTGACTTATATAAATGTATCAAAACATTATGGGTTTCCTTTTTAAAACTCCACCCAATTTTTAGTCTTAATCTCACTCCACAGCTTTTCTGCAGGATTGTATCGGAATTTAGTGTGATGGCCACAGAACAAGGCTGCTTTTGTGTCTTGTCAACCTTTCCTGTGTTAAGGGTCACTATCTTGTTGAACCACTCATCGACGACCCATTTTCATTTTTCGGTTAGAGTCCACCAAATATTTATTTAAAATCTCCTAGTATCTCAAATGCCATGATATCATGCACTCTTCGCAAAGTCCCTACTGCCTATGGAGAAAAAGGTGACGCCAGCATCACAGGTTCTCTCCCATGCTTAACAATGGGCGAAAGCTGCTTTTCCATATATCAACTGTTTCATGTCAGGCCCAGTGGTGCATGGACCACTTTCATACCAGATCATACCAGATCTCTAAAACATAGAAACGATTATAAATCACTAATCAGTAGTTCCAACTGAACTTAAGAAGGGAATGTATAAATGTGTAAACCACGAGAAAGAAGAAACTATTATATAAAAAGTTTCCCTGAGTAAATAAGTGTTAATCTATGAAAGGTTTAATCATTAAAATTTTCCTGTGAGAAATAATTTCGCTGCTGCAATAAAATACACATTTATTTGAAGGCAACACAGTATCTGATTGGTCCAGCTTTTAAAAAGTGAAATGTCAAGTCTGCAAGGATAACATTCAACTATAACTGTTAGAAAGATATCATCCTATAACAGACATGACAAAAAATGCTTTATTCAAAGAAATGGCAACCACATGTTTGTATAAATCTATAAGACATGTTAACAGAGATATTAGTTGCATTGCGCCACGCGCCTCCATTGCAACTGGTATTTTCTCAACTGTAGAAGCTTATGGAGAAACATTAGCCTGTGAAGATACAGCTCATTGCACCACTCCTGTGGAGGGCAGACACTCCGCACGCAGCAATAATCTTTGGTCAAGACTTGCTGTCGGCTGAACAGCTGCTTTCATAATTAAGGGAGGCCTCAGAGAGCTTTCCACATCCAGATGATACAAGGACAGCTAGCCCTCCACCCCACCCCCTGCTTGCTTACAACACAAGTTTGCCTGAGTGGGACCAGGAAGTGCAATCAAGCAAATTCTGCAGAAGCAGCAAAAGAGATGAAGTCATTCCTAGTTACGAAAAGTGAGATTGCCGAAGTCTACATGCATTTGCCAGAAACTGCTGCCGCAGACTTAATCACCCGGTATCCCCCTGGATTTTTCTGATTCATCCGTCTGATGCAGGAGTTATCACAAGTGTATAAAACAAGTACTTAATTTTACACCCAGCAATTCAATGGTAAATGGACTGAACTTATATAGCGCTTTTCCAGTCATGCTGACCACCCAAAGCGCTGTACACTACAGCCACATTCACCCAGTCGCTCTCACTAACGCACACACATTTATACACCGAGACGCAGCTCGGTAGGCAATTTCGGGTTAAGTGCCTTGCCCAGGGGCACATTGACATGTGGCAAGGGGAAGCTGGAATCAAACCCACAATCTTCTGATTGCCAGACGACTACTCAACCCATCAAGCCACAGTCGCCCAACGTATGAAACCTATCACAATGTTTTAGGACTTTCAATGTTTTAGAAGTTGGGATGTAATTTCTCTGAAAAGAATAAAAAACAATCCTAACTATCTCATGTGAGTCACAGTGAGAATTGTGTTCAGCAAACAAGCACCTGCTGCCCCCTGCTGGCGGAAAGCCTCAGTAAGTAAGCATGAAAGATTTTTTTTTTTAAGAAACAAAACTTTTCGAAATCAATCCAGTTTCCTTCATTAAACCACTGGGACACACATCCAACACAGTTTCAAGGCTCAACTTTTCATCCATGTGTTGTGATGTCATAACATCCAAAATGGATCTGTGCTTGGTCTGAAGCAGATTTTGTTAAGTTTGTTTTGATCATAAAAGGTACAATTTCACTGGCTTAAGAGTTACAACATCTTGTAGACTACGTTTGAACTAATTTACATTCAACAGGTCAGGAAAAAGAGCTGTGAACTGAATAATAATCATGGTGAAAAGAATAATAAATAAGAAAATCCAATGACTACTTAGAACTCTACAAAAAAAGTACAAAGAGTTGAAAGAAAAAGTAGAATCATTATCTTAGGTTTTTAGGTTTCGTAGGGATGAGATCAGTGCATATTTGAACAGATCTGAGCTATAAAGAGACTAAAACCTAATTATGATGTAAAGTTATAAAAATATAATTAATGCCTAAGGGAGCTCCATTAAAATGTTTTTGAAGTCATTTTTCTTACATGTTTTGTTGGAAGCATTCAGAAAACCAATATCCACAACTAACAAGATATTCTATAGATCTATGCTACCAGTCAAACTATTTGTCAAGCTTATTTATGTTCAAATCCTGGAAACACAGTAAAATATCAAGCTTAACACTTTCTGTTACATTACTGAATCCTGACACTAGGTGGTGCGATTGTTTTTTCCCCCTGAAATGTGATCCATAAACTCCATGTAGTTCATGCTGAAAAGATGCACCACAACAAAACACAATATCATCATCATTAGGATATTATTGAAAAAAATATTTTAGTTACTCAATTCAAAAAGTGAAACTGAAATGTGGATTGATTCAGATGCAGTTAAAGCAGCTATTTCTATTCATTTTGATGACTATGGCTTGCAGCTAATGACATTTCTCAGGCAATTTGAATATTGCATGAGAATAATTTAAAAAAGTATCACTGAACTGGATAATTTTGTTTCATAAACATTTCAATACACCGATCACTATTCATTGGACAATCAACAAGATCTTGACCCGGACAATTACTTCTTCACCTCTCAGCAAAAACTGCTGCTGCTACACTGATGAACAGCATAATCCAAATTAAAAAGATGGAGAAATTATCTATTATACAGATGTATTATAGAGATTAACAGTGGGAGTCTGTATGCAAATTTGACAAACACGGAATATTCAAATCAGTTCATACATTCATTTAATATTGCAATATCAGAATAATGGACAGAATCATCACTGACAGAGAAGTGCGCTTTGAGTTTGAGGGGTATGACTGTGAATTAACAAAACAAGAGACGCTGTAGGATTGTGATATTTGCAGATAAACGTCTAAGAGTGTTGGATACCATGTCAGCTGCTGTTAATGATGTAGTGTGTATTTCAATTGAGGTCTATTAAAAAGGAAAGAAAGATATAATATATACTGTTCAATGACCGAATGGAGAAAATGTTTTCCAAAATATTTTTCATCTTTGGAAATTTCAGCATTGACCTTCTTAATCCAAATAATCACACAATCATAGTGGGTCTTATTAACATTATATCCATCGTATAAGCTTGTATCCAGGCCAACTAGAATAACAAAAAACCGGATACAGAAGGTCAGCCACAGATAAAATATTGAATGAGTTTAGAAATTACTTGGGGGCACAAAACTGGGATATTATATAGAATTTAAATAGCATAAACATGGCAAATGAGGAACCTTTAGGAATATTTAGAGGGTTGTACAATAAAAACTGCCTGCAACCAAAACAAGAAATGTAAGTATATTGACTTACGTTAGATAAATAAAGAGCTACAAAATACACAGTGCAGAGAATTTGTGAGACTAAGAAGTAAAAAGCCAGAAAATAAATTCAAAAAATATAAAATTAAGCTAACTACTATTTTAAGGCGAGACAGAAAACACTGTAATAAAAATATTAGATAATATTGATAATAATAAAACATTTGAAGAATAAAGAACATGGAGCCTATCAAACACTGTAATAAAAATGGTTATAGACAAGTAAGCTCCTCAAACTATTATTTTCTTTATAACATAGATATATCAATGCTAAATTTATTTTGGAATCGTTTTATAATTTATCATTGTTATATAATTTTATAAAGAATAACTAGATAAGTAAAAATTGTTTGTAGCCTTAACGTATTGTTATGTAATTTAAAATGAGGAAACAGTAGAACTTATTTGTAAATTTTGGAGAAGGGATGGAATTAAATAAGCTTCTTCCCACTCTTGTCTAAAGCACAAAAGTATTGTTAATTTTTTTCCCTCTCCTCTTGTTTTACTGTTTTATTCGTATTTATTATTTGATGATTATGTTATTTTTATTCTTTTAAAAGTTTGAAATAATCTACCAAACCAACAAAAACACAACTGCTATGGTGAACACAACCCCATGACTATTTTTGACAGCAGACCATTACAGTTGCCCTCTACCAAGAGAGCAAGCCCCAAAATGTTTTTGCTTAAGAAGCTGGCTGTTCACAAAATGCTGCGTCCAAGCATGTTAACAGAAGGTTAAGTGGAAGGAAAAATTATGAAGCAAAGCTCATTGGACAGTTTAAATGAGATTTACAGGGTGTGGTAGGAGTAAATCCTTTAAGAGCCACCACACAAAGATATGTCAGGACATAGGGTACAACTGAGGCGTTCTGTGTTGAGCAATTCCTGAACCAGAGACACGGCCAGATGCCTCTTAACTGGGCTAAGGAGAAAGTTGAGTTCACTATTGCTCAGTGGTCCAAAGTCTATTAAAGACAGAGTTTGCGATTTTTCCGGATATTTCCCCAAGTCCCTTTTTTGAATAACTGCACATGGGCAAGACCATCTTACCTTGCTCTTCCTCTCCTCAGGGGGATCGTGTGAAGAAATCTCCCAAATCCACTGTGGTTTTATTTCTTTTGAGGCTTTCCTCTTCTTCCCATAAACTTGTACACAGTTTGCTTCTTGCGACTCTCAGACATGTTCAATGTATACGGTGAGAGCAGCAGAGCTGCAGTGAACGGCTAACACCGAAGCTAACCGCTAAGCTAACCGGATACATAAACACCAGAGGTGTGCATACGCAGCAGGCAAGCGGAAACTAATAAGGAACGAGCACACACACTGCCGTTAGGTGAGCTTGTCAGAATGTTTCGCATGTGGGACAACCAATAGATAAGGTGATCCCCCAGGAACTTCAGGGACAGAGGGATGTGTGGGCAGAACCAATCCCTGGCATTTGGTCCAAATGGCAGGGATTTTTTTACAGGCCTGCAGCTCTCACAGAGATCTCACTTTTTAACCTCCTTTTTCTGAATACATAATGTACGTACTGATTGCTTTCAGGATGGAAGGACCATTTCACCCATTATAACAAAAAGTGTTTCTGAACAGGACTACCAACTCTAGCTTTACGATGTGAATACATGTTGCTTTTCATTTGGAAATAAAGATTCCAGATTCTGGAGGAAGAGTTGAAGAAACACACAATCCAAGCTGCTTTTAGTCCGGTGGGAAGTTTCCACAGTCTGTAAGACTTTGGATGCGATGTCATCTGCTGGTGTCGGGCCACTGTACTTGAACAAGTCCCAAGTCAGCGCAGCTGTTTTAAAAAGAAATTCCAGAGCAGTTAATGTTTCCCTCTGTTGACTGCCTTTATATAGATGTTGATCTCATTTCCCAACATAACTTGGTACCTGCCCACACCGCCAAAAGAGCCAATACCTTCTTTAATGATGGCGGCGCTCCGGTGCCAATGTGCTTGACTGATCAGCAAACATGCCTGCCCTAAACTTTGTGATAAAATCTATTGTCAAGAGGAAGATGAGAGACCCCAGACACGACAGTACAGATGACCTGAAGGCCGCTCTCAAAGCAAACAGGGTTTCCATTTCACCTCAGCAGAACCACAGTCTGATTGCCTCCATGCCACGCCACACTGATGCAGTAACTCAAAAGGAAAATTGGAGCTAAAGTATTTAGTACATGTCCTGGACAGCACATTGAAAGGATTTTACTGCATTATTTATCATCCTAATTTTCAAACAAACTGAGTTTTGAGGTTTTATCTGCAGCCGCCACAATGATCAACATTAAGTGATATGTTTGAAAATGAAATATATTGTAAAGGTATACTATGCGAACTCCACTTTTTGTATCGAATTACTGAAGTAAATTATCGCTGGTTTATCGAGGTGCATCTTTGCAGTATGTTAGATCTTCCATGACAAAACAGTCTTGGATACTGTTATGTTAATCTTTGGGATTCTGATCTTAGGTTTATGATAGTTTCAAATATTGTGTTTGTAAATGTGGGACAAAGATGTCTCATATAGACAGTTTGTTTTGCCAAAACTGATCTGCCTAAACCATCAGAACTTATTTTGTTTGTTTTAAGAAAAACCTGAAAAACGCCATTATTTTAGGAAGGTGATATTTGAGATAACTGAATAGCCACTAGATGGTGCAGTTGCCACGTGTATGGAAGTGACTTGGCCTTGGAAACTGATAGTTATTAAAGGTTATATATACTAAAGGTCCCATATAAATGGATTCAGTGTTTCTAACTTGCATGTTGTTTGGGTGAATGTTTCTAAGACTATTGTGGCAGGGATTTTATTTCAAAACCATGCTCGGCTTCTCTGCTCCGAGGTTTATTTGGAGGACCTGGCCATACAGCGGCTTAAGTCCTATCCACTTACATTCAATCAATAGCACTTCTCTGTTTCAACAACTCTGACATCATACAGCGGTGTTGGAAAAAAAGCACTGCTGTGGGGATTATTCACTTCGATTTCCAGGCAAAAGAAAACCCCCCAGCATCATTATTAAATTGTCTCATATTTTTCAGATTGAGTATTGAGTGCATTTCATTAGCTCCTCTCTGTACGAAGAGGGGGGAAAAAAAAGAAGAAAAACACATCCCAGGGTGGACATCTCAAAGGAGTCCGCAGCATTTTCTACGAAGCAGCGAGGCAGGCGAGGAGGTCATGGATGGAGGATGGCCTTTAGAGATGCAGCCCCAGAGGCAGGATGCACACAGAGTCTTTGTTTCACACGGCTTCAGCCTTCAGCTGCCTTTGCTCTATCATCGGGGCTCAGGCTCAAATCGATACAATATGGTGGCTGGCGGGGGACAGCTACACAGTGGGCGCCGAACACATGCAAACACACCCAGGAAGGGTTTAGATACAAAGAAGAATCAAACTTCCTGCTCTATTAGCAGTGATGTGGGGTTAAATAAATCCTCTCATTGCGTCAGATACTTAAGGCGATTGCGTAACTTCCTCAGCTTGTTCAAATGAGCTCACAGGCAAGGAATAATAATTTAAAAAGGAGTATATATTTAAGTGTTTATCTTTGACCTTAAGGTTGCTGGTTATTAAAAGATAAGCGACAGTCGAGGGGTGAACGAGGGCTGAACATTGATATGATATACAGGGCTGCGCTCTCAGACGGTGAGGCAGGTGTGATGCCAGCCTTGGCCCCAGCACCCTTTGGCAGCCACCTCGCCATCCATGCGTGTGAGAGAGAGTGTGTATTTATGTGAGCCACTGGCCAGAGAGAGAGCGAACACTGTAACCCTCATCTGCTGTCGATGATTCACGCTGAAGCCCGGGAGGTGAGACTGGGACGAGGCTCCTGTTTCCATCTGCTCTGCTAGAAGGTTTCAGGACATGACTTGGCTGCTGGTTCACGTCTAAACTCAATGAAGGCGGTCGTATCCTTGTCTTCCCGCACATGTTCCCAATTTTAAATGATGGTTCAGGGTGTTTTAAAGTGAGGCTAAGAGATTCTAAGCAGTTTATATCTATAGCAATATGTAATTTACCTCACGCCATCATTTATTGTAAATCCAGATTAGTTAGGTCTGGATGCTGACGCTAAGGGCTAGTCTGAGAGAGGCCAAGACTACTTCTGTCTTCAGTCTGAATTATGTCGAAACGTTTTAAGAAAACATGATTTTATGACCTTTTAAACCACCATTATTTTTGCATTGGGTGGTTATTTACAGGGGCTCATTGCAAATACCCTTATTGAGGAAAGACTCTTTAGCCAAAACAGAAGTGCGTCAGCAGTCGCCATGATAAGTACTATCTGAATAGTGCAGTCAGTAAGGAAGGAGGTAGGACAAGTAGCCTGATTGCTCCCTCCCTAGTTTTGCCTAGGAACCCCGCATCGTCCCTTACCGGCGCAAAGAACCCTTTAGGTACCGGCGCAAAGAACCCTTTAGGTATCCCACAATTCTTTGCATGACATGACATGTAAGCACAGCTCCCTCACGGAAATCAATGAAAATGTCTGGAGAGAAGAGATCGCACACTTGGTAGTTCATTTTCAGAAGGTTGTAGGCCCAGATTTGACTCGCATCATCCATGTGTGTTTCCATCACATAATGACATTGGCGTTAAAGGCTGGCCAAATTCGGCACAGCAGTCCGAGGCTCCTTTCCTCCCCACAATATAGAGTTCTTACTGTTGACCCTGTGAACGTTGATGGAATACGAGCTAGGAGTAGGAGCTGGAGGCTATTATAACGGGTATTCGGATTGTGCCAGGGAAGGGGATGATCATTGACACGGGAAATGGAAGTCGGTGGTGGTGCGCCATCAATGACCTTCCTGATTGAAACACGTACTGAGAGTGGAACGTGTAAAGCAAGTGATATCTGATATAAAATAAAAACATAAAACATTGGATTTCCTTTACTTAAACCATTAGAATGTCTTTGCTTTTTACACCTTAATTTACTACGTAAATACTAATCAGCTTCTCGTACTGAAAGTGTTTTTTCCGGTCAGAGCAACTGTCTGATATAGAAAATCAATAAAATATAAATTCCTAAGAACGGCTTTATTATCTTTTGTTTTGACATCTTTTCACAGATTCTGTGACAAAAAATACCTTTGTAGTTTCTTTCTCAGTACAAGAAGATGATGATTATTTAAACGGAACAATTAAAGTTAAGCGGCCAAGTGTCATAAGCATTGTATCGGTTTAGGTTTCTTTCTCTTTACTCTGACTTGGGTGCTGCCTGGCTCCACAGTAGAGCAGGCGCACCATATAGGATCTTTAAAAAATAAATAAGCTACGTTACTTAATAGTAGACAAGACATTTTTGCACAAAATCCTCTTGGATTAGCCATTAGCCTTTTGAACTAGCCGTTGACTTCTGTCAACAGGATCGACTGATCCAAGTAAATACATCAGCAGACTGGCAACACCAGAGTGAGACCTCGGTGTTGGAAACCCTTGGCACTTTAAAGCATACAGTTCACCCTGTTTGATAGGACAATGAACAATGACTAATCAATACAGTTTCTGTTAAGGGTTCGGTGTCAATGTTGCAATTAGGTTTAGGGCATCACAGCAAATGTTTTTTAAATAAAAAATATGGATTAAACCCTAATCTGGGTTTATAACAAATTTAGAGATCATTACCATTTATACAAAACATTGAACATTTAATTGAATAAGCACACGGGACATCAGAGGTTCAGGATCTATTATTCTTTTTTTTATTTTGGGTTATAACAACAACAGCAAAAAAACAATCCGAATTTAACAAATCCCTGACTTGAAAGAAAGGTTTTTACCTGCTGCTACCTTCGCATGACTGACACTCAAAGCAAAAGGCGTCTCAGAGACTCGAGCTGGCTGGGTTTGTTGGTTTCTGTACGGTGTTGGATTGCTGCCCTTCGGGGAAGGCAGTAGGTTGTATAGTTATCTCCTGATTGGGCAAAATCACTACCCCGAAACCACACAACCTACTACCTCACCCCGTACGAACACCAGAAAGGCCCTGCGTGCTGCCAAGCTCAACGATCGCTAACATACATGCATTTTTCAGCAAAAAAAGAACTGACATTCATATTTGCTTATACAGATATCACCATATAACATTTCTGTGACACTTTCCTTTCCATATTTTGTGTCACAAAAGTAGCAGAACCAGAAAACGTTTAACAGAACACGCTGCAAAACAAAAAAATAGAGTCCAAAACTAAGACGAAAACCACCAAAAGGTTACAACAAACCTTAACAACTATGGTCAAATTCTGCATCCCAGTTACATCTTGCCACCAGTCTGCCTGTGAACGTGCCATATCCGGTGTTGAGTCTGTTCCAGAGAGCTCCGGGGTCGGCGTCTGACGACATTACAGCCACTTCAGGAAAGACAGTAAGTTGTATAGTTATCTGACAGGAAGGGTGTGACCCTCAAACTATACAACCTACTACCTCACCCCAAAGGACAGTCTTGGAGGAAAAAAACAAAACAACAACAGCTCTCTCAGCTCCCGCTCCAGTTCATGCCTGTAATCCGCTTCGACACACCTCGCTGAATGCAAAGCAGCAGTTATGATTCACAGAAACACAAACACGCGCGCCGCTCTCCTCTGGGACACTGTGCCGTGAAAGGAGCCTGTGTGTTGAGAGCACAATGTGACAACTGGGTCTTCGAGTTCATGGCTCAGGCTGAAGGGAAATTCAAATGATCTGACCGGGGGCACCCGTTTCTCAAACAAATTGCAGGGCAAAGTTATTTTCATATTCAGATGCTACATGTACGTAACTTATATCCTGCAGGCATGATTAGCACTAATAGTTTAACCACAAAAGCATAACAATATGGTGTTACGTTCAATAAACATCTGCTGATTGTCCGACTTTGAAGTTAGGAATGAAATGTGGGTGGAGCTGATTTAAATGACAATTAAAACCAAACAAATTAGCACTTTAAGTTACCACATTAGCGCATAATTATAAAGATTAGGGAAAAATGATTCATGGTTTTCACAAATAAAAAAACTCTGCAGTGTAGTAAGCATTTTTATTCAGCTGCCCGTACTCAGATTCCTCTAAATACAATTCAGTGAAACCTATTCAGAGATCTCCTTGCTGGACAATTATGAAGTTTGGAATTTCACTTTACATACATCAAAATAAAGTTAGAGGAAGTCATGATTGTAGTATTCCGCAAGCCAGATAAGGGACATAGCAAACTTGTGGAAGGACATGCTCTGGTTAGGTGAGACCAAAACTGAACTTTTAGGCCTATGTAGTGAAAAATGCTAAGTACACATCCCTCTGAAAACAAGATTTCACTTTAAAGCATGGTAGTGGGAGCATTGTGCTGTGAGGACGCATGTCTCCAGCATGAACAGGCCTAAGCTTGTGCTTAACATTGAAGGTCAATGATGCAGGGTTTTCAATTCTAAATCAAACATTTTAGAGTGAGACACACATTTTCACACACCACCTCATGAGCCAATATGTTAGAGCCACCTTTCTCTCCGATTACAACCCAAAGCCTTTTGGGGGTTTGTCTCTGCCGGGCTTTGTTAAACTAGATGCAGACGTTTCTCCCCATTCTTCTTTGCACAATAGTCAGCTAGGTTGGATGGAGAGTGTTTTGGCAAGCAACGTATACGTCTTGCTACACATTCTCAATTGAAATTAGGTCTGGACTTTGACTAGGCCACTCACCTGAAAACACGTGAATCTAAACCATACCATTGTAGCTTCAATCTTTCTGAGCCAGCTCCTGGATTGTCTTGTGATTAGCGTTTTCTATCTTACCACCAACCTGGACCAGCTTTCCAGTCCCGGCGGAAGAAAAGTGTCCCCACAGCATCATGCTGCGCACTACCATGATTCAGAGTGGCTGAGTTAATTGAGATGTGTAATATTAGCTTACCACCACATACAGTGCTTTGTATCCAGGCCAGAAAGGTCACCATTGGTCTCACCTGACCAGCGTACCACGTGTTTATGATGTCCCCTACAGGGCTTGTGGCACACAGCTGGACCTATTTACTAATAAAATAAAGGCAATTTGTGGCACTGGAGTTTATTTAAGGGTATCGCAGGAAAGGGAGCTGAATGCAAATGCACATCATACTCTTCTGATATTTATTTGTAAAAAAAAAAAAAAACAGACCTTCCACTTCCAAATAGTGCATGACTTTGTGTTGGCTTAAAGCTCATAAGAATACATTGTCTGGGTTTGTAACATGAAAAAAGCGTTAAAGTTTAAGAGGTATGAGTACGTCTGCCAGGCGTTGTGAAAACGGCGTGACATGCAAAATGCTCCGTAGGGTTTCTTGTTTCTTAGAGCCGTTTTCTTTGTTTGTAAGACAAGAGTGTTAACCTTACCGAGAGAGTGGCTGAACTCAACAAAGCTCAACATCCCCGGCCCACATGTGTCGAGCACAGAGCCACAGAGCTGCTGCCTCTGGTAATGGTAATGCTGGTAATGCTTCTCACCTGCTCCGCAACATGCAGCGAGGAGCGGCGGCGGCGCTGGGGGTGAAGGGGGTCGGCTGGCTTCTTGCCTCCATCCCCATGTCACGGTTTCAGGTAGTCTTCATCTGAAAAAAAAAAAAAAAGGAGAAAAAAAAAAACAGAGAGGGAAAATCTGTTACTTCTGTAACACAGAGGATGGCGAAATACTTCAACATGATGACTTTTAGATTTGACGTCTGTGAGATCAATTACAAACGCCCCAGAGGTTGTCAGCTCATACGGGAGGGTTGTGTGTGTGTGTGAAATCTTTATTTCTTTTTTTTGTTCTTCTTCTTCTTCTTTTTGCTTTTATAGAGCCATGTATATTTTATAGTTTGCTCACATTCTGATTGATTTATGGTACGTCAGATCAAGCATGGCTGATATGTATATGCTGCTTGACAAACACCGATCTGTTGAGCGTGTTTATCCGCCACACATACTGAACCAAAGTCATGTGAGGGCAGCCTCGGTGGGCACGTCCTCCTAGAGACATAGTACCTATACGTGAGGGAACAAACGTACAGCACAGCACGTTACGGAACGGTATGTCTTGAGCTGAGAGGCCCTATTGTGTCTGCTCAGTGGCGAGCCTGAGCCTCCCTGCATTATTCAACGCTGCATTACTTACACCATAGCATTGTGGATTGTAAGTATGCACAAGCACAGACCAGAAGAGACACAAAAGGAGCACGGCGACACTCTGCAGACGGGGCTGGGCCGACGGGAGTCAAATGGAAACGCAGAGTATGCGCACGCTTAAAAGTACATCAACCAGAAATGGGGATCATATTCAAGATTGTATTGCTATTTCTATTACTTTGGTAAGGCAGGGAGATCAACATGTGTGCTTGCTATTTCAAAGGATCGTATTTTTAAAAGGAGGGTCTCTGACAAAGTTAGAAGCAGCTGATATCAGATGAATACATCACACTAGAGCGGCACAATACATCAAATCGCAGTTGTCATCACAATACAATCATGTACAATAATCCAAAGTAAACCATAGCGGACTTTAGCCATCCAAAAGAAAAGAAATCTCTACAGTGGAACAGCGGTTCATGCAAATGGTATTATATGTGCCTTTATAGTTTTTTCACCTACTGGGCACTTATTTATATTCCGATATATATCCCGATATTTTCACAGGATATTGAAGTAGGAGCATGTGTATCCTCCTGTGTGAAACACCTACAGAGGACAGAACATGCAGACTGTTTCTGGTCCAAGTAACCACCTAATGTAAAAGTATGCAATGTTTAAGAAAACAAAAGCTATAATATATAATTCACTTACACCATTGTAATATATTTGCTTTCATCATTGCCTCACTTTTCTATCGGACAATTACCCATTACAAAAAGAAGGCTTTACATGTTCCTTTCTAGGTAAAAGGAAAATCCTTGTCGGTGCACCACCTCCTATCTCCATTTCCTTTGTAAATAATCATTGACTTCTGTGTCAGTGACCGGCCACCGCAAATGTGATGACCGTTTACAGGTTAACGAAACCACTGTCGCGTTTTTCAGACCAGACACGTTTTAAACTGGTAGAAGTCCGCTGCGGTCCTAGCCCCTCTTGGACTAGCTTCGGCCTCTCGGTCCAACAATCTGGATTTAAGCTCGACAAGGACACCGAGAGAGTTATCTGCTTGGGGTAAAATATTTTAATAGAACCTCGCTTCAAAAATTCTGAACTATCCCTCCAAGCTGGGAAAAGAGAAGGCCTTGTCCAACCCAATGTATAAGTATGCGAGAGCTTTTAAAAATGTAAATCATTGTGGAGTCCGGTAAAATGCTCGCCGACATGTGGCCCTGACTTCATAAGCCAGGGTCAAGGCTCGCTCCTCTCAGTCTGCTGACTGGACAGACTTCAGTCTAATATTGTTTATGGCTCCGGGGTCCTGACCAGCTGAGTGCATGTTCAGGGAAGGCTTCTGCTTTCAAGTGAAGCCAGTTCTTATACTGCAGTGACAGAGAAATATTCACCCCTACAGACTGCAGAGGACACATGTGGCCACACATCTCTGAGCACACATTGCTGGAGCGGGAGGGGGGGGGGATGTTGGGGGGTTTAGGGTGGAGGGTTCAACCTCAACTTTGTCCACTTTAAAGTTCAGCCTTCTCAGAAGTGTGCAACCAAAGCAACGCGTTGCTTCGGCCGAGAGCGAGCGCGCGTGACCGATACGCCGCTTCCATTAGCCGTCTGGAGGCTCTGTGGCGCAAAAGTCTGGCTTTCCACACCTCGTCGTCTCACAATGTCACACGAACACACTAGCGCTAAACAAATTCACACACATCCCAACAGACAGTTACGCAAGGACAGCGCTTTGAACACGCGTTCACTCACATCGACTCGGAGAGGAAAAAAAAGCCTCGAGGGAGCCAGGCACAACATGATCTTCATTTACGTCATCTCGTTTTGCACAACAGCGTTTGCAGCAAAAAAAGCGCACCCTGCTTAAAAAGTCGCTGGAATTCAATCACACTTGAGTCTTGAGTGCCTCGGTGCCTCTCAATCAATACCGAAGCATAGTTTGACTGCAGTGACAGTTGAGGTGGAGTGCTGTAACCCTGTAACCTGATCCTTGGGGCTCTCCTGCTCTCTGTGGTCAGTCAGTGGAAGGATTATTCAGAAAAAGAGGCTTTTATACAATTTGTAACCACTCCTTACGAAATTCTATCATCTATCCGGTTACAAGTTAAACCCTTTTGATTAAATCAGCTGTTCGGCTGAATAGTAGATTTATAGTTTTGTACATGTTCAGTCCTATCTCTGCGGTCCCACTTTGTGGAGCAGGAGGATACATCTGCGTCTTTACAGGGGACCTGGATTTGAATCCAAGTTGTGCCATGAAGGGCATCCGGCATAAAAGCTTTGCCAAGTCTGTGCGAAGGTTGTACCGACTTGCTGTGAAGACCCCTGAATCAGGGTGTGGAAAGGACTCCTTAGTCCCACCGCTACAGCAAATTGGCAATGTTTTTTTTAGCAGATTTTGTAGCTTTTATACCCAGGTTCTTCTAAGAAATACAGTGTCCTGCAAAAGTATTCACAGCCCTTGAAATTCTTCACATTTTGTAAGGTTATGTTGAGAATTAAAAAATATATCTTAGTGGGGGTGTCTCCCTTCTCTGTTGCTGGGTAGAATAACAGGGAGTTTTATTGCCCTGAGGGAGTGGTCAGCAGGAGAGGGGGTCAGTCATCCTCCCTCTGAGCCATGCAGGAGGAGTTTAAGGTTGATAAAAAGAGTCTTTGTTCAAAACTTACTTCAGACAGACAGACAGACTTATCCACCGGTGAGAACATCTTGTAAATGGTATGTACTCTGTCTCCATATTTAATTTCTATGAATTAAATATGTATTTAAACCGTTTCACCTCTGATCAATGCTTCCCCATTAATAGCCAAATCCGGAACTGGGAAAGATGGGTTTTTAATAGACATGTAACAGCAAGCCGGTAAAACCCCATCTTAACAGTTACCACACCAAACTATGTCTTTTTAGTGTTCTATAATGTGTTGCACACATTTGAATTTAGCGTAAACATCTGATTAAAATCAAGAGCCTATAGCAATCACAGAATACCCTACACATTTTTCTTGCAATACTACTTCTCTAAAAGAAATGGAAAAAAAAAACCTGCAGCATAGTAAAAAATATTCCCTCCCGACTTTTCCAGACTGAATCAGAACATATGAATAGAGTGAATAGAGTGTGTCTGTGTACGTTAATGTCAGTATAAATACACCTGCTTTGCGAAGGCCTCAGATTTACATTAGTGAACAAACACCAGACAGGTCAGGGATGAAGTTCCCAAGGGTTAGACATATTACTAAACCCTGTTCAATCCATCATCCAAAAATGGAAAGAGTATGGCACAACTGCATTCCTACTAAGACATGGCCTTCCACCTAAACAAGGAGAGCATTAGTCAGAAAAGAAGCTAACTCTGGAGGAGCTGCAGAGATCCACAGCTCAGGTGAAACAACAGCTACTAGCCATACACTCCACAAATTTGGTGGTGGGAGCTTTACGTTTCTTGTAGGGGAAACATAAAGGCTGGAGAAGACATTCGACCGGGACTCCAATGGAAGGGGTGAGATTTAAACTTCGGAATGGTTTGGATGAAAGCATACTCGTATGTTACTGCATCCCAGTTAAAACCTATGCCAATACTTGAAAATGGCTGATTTATATATATATATATATATATATATATATATATATATATATATATATATATATATATATATATATAAAACATTTATGGTGCTTAACTTTAACATTTACTTTGGGGATTAATAAGCTTTGTTTTGCAGTTGCTTTTAAACACTTTTGTAATATGTTAGTTTTTGTGCATTTTTGGAGAACAACTGTTCTCACGATTGATCTCCAAGTGCTGCATTCATAATTTAAGGGATTTGGTTTCTCTCTGCTTTATACCTACCCTTCAACAAGACAAAAAGGTGTCTGAGCAAAGACAGGAGGAATCCAGATAGCAATTTATAAAGTGAAGCATGACTATTGTGCACTCCCCCCTCTACTCAGACCCCCCTCTATTTATACCAGGGCCAAGGGGCAGGCAGCAGGAGGAGGCAGGGTAGGAGCTGGGAGGGGGGAGGCAGCGTAGGCAGGTTCTGTTACACATGCCAGGGGCAATGGCTAGGGCAAGCCGCAGGGGGATTCTGCTCAAAGTCAGACAGACTGACCTCCCTGTCACCTCTGCATGAGGCAAATATTAGGCTTGCAAACCATGTGAAAGCGCGTGTGATGTAAAGAACACAGAGTCCACGGGCGCATGCACGCCGGCCCAACTGCGCGCTGGAGCTTCACCTACGCGTTTAAGCTCGGGTTTCGCCTACGAGCGGAGTTCGTCCCTGCAGATCAACATGCGTCCTCTCAAGTGTGATGGAGTGGGCGCGTGCGCGAGCTCGTAATGCTGTTTGTGTGTTTGCCTGTCAGGATAAACTGTCCCTTGGTGATTTAGCTCTCCGCTCCCCCAGCAGAGCCATAAAAACATGCCAGGAGAAGAGGGCGGGATTAGGCAGACTTAGCTGATCCTAGCCTTGCAGCCCCATCTTTTAGTGTAAAAATGTGACCCTAATCATTGTAATGACAGGACGCGCAGCAGGGGTTGCTCGGACCACTCAGTCCAACCTTGCCAGCTGCCTCTCATTCCTCAGACACACACTATTTGCTATTATGTGCAGACAGAAACACAGAGGGATTTTCATGCATATGCACGCAGGCTGGACACAGGACTCCACAGAAAACAGCTTCTTACTACCCTGTTTGTTTAACCATTACGTTTTTGAAGATATTACTTCTGGAGGGCGTTAGAAACGGATTTTTGATCTTATCTTTAACAACGGTTATCCTAATTTTCATATATTGTGTCCTCCTGTGCAAGAACCAGGGATATTAGCAAGGAAGCCATGTTTCTCAAGTTAAAAAGGCACATTCCTTTTGTAGGTTGTGATAAGCTGAACAGTAATGCCGTATGTGGATGTGTAGTTAAAAAATGCCTAAAACCATTTCCCCTTTGTTTGGGAGAGCCTGGACAGGTATAATTTACCTCAAAGTTTTTGAAGTTATTCATAACCGTTGAACATTTTTCCACATCACCACCTTACAATTTAAAATAACTTGTTGGGATAGAAAGTGGAAGGACAGTGATCCATGATTCCAAACACTAACTACATATAACTACATATGAGGGCCACCTTAAGTGGATAAATGCGTTCTAATCAGATTAAACCAAATCTCCCTAAAAACAATATTTCAAGTGTAAAACATATTTTTTTATTTTTTTTGTTTTGCAAGGGGAGGAAACTCGTTTAAGAAACCCTGTTAAAGGCTGCAAAACATCCAACTGAGGTGGAAGTTACAATCCAGCAGGTCAACAACTAGTGATATACAGCCAAACCTAGAATGCAATGGTTTGGATCAAAGTAGGGCTGGACAATTAATCACATTTGCTATACAATTGCAACTTTAATAACCGCAAGTTTTAAATCGCAGAGGTCAGCAGTATTTGGCTATGTAACAATTAATGGATCAGACGCTTCCTTTAGCTGTCGGAAATATGTTTAAAGTGGGTCTGCCTAACATGGAAGGGAAGAGAATTGCAGCAGTGAGACAATCTATTTTTATTATTTGTTTTAGAGTTTATATGTATAATCATACTTTTTTCTTTTACCAGAAACTTTCAGGAATCTCAGCATAGCATTAAATACTGGACAAACTGTTTAATACATAGACTTGTTTGTTGGTTCCACTTTATGCTCAACAAGGACTGATGTCCAACTCACAAAGCTATTCTCTTGAATAATAATATTCTGATGAATAAAAACAGTTGTTTGTCCTATGTGTTGCCCTGCGACAGACTGGCGACCTGTCCAGGGTGTACCCCGCCTCTCGCCCGGTGAAAGCTGCAGATAGGCACCAGCACCCCCCGTGACCCCATGAGGGATTAAGCGGTTCAGAAAATGGATGGATGGATGGATGAATAAAAACAGTTAAATTTCTTGTTTTAAATCGTTCTTTTTTACAAACATCTTTATCTAAATGCTTGTGGTTAATGCAGAGAAAAGTCAACATTAAATCGCAATCACGGTTGAAATAAATTGCAATTTTGATTTTTCGCTAAATCGTACAGCCCTAGATCAAAGCATGCTAATGTGTTACAATGGCCTAGACAAAGTCCAGACCTAAACCAAGCCAAGAACCTGTGGGGAGACTTGACAATTGCTGTTAACAGATGCCCTCCATCCAATTGGACTGAGCTGCAGCCAGCTTGCAAAGAAGTTTGATCAAAAGTCTCAATCTCTCGATGCATACAGGGAATCAGGTTTCCCATTTTCTTGCACTTCCCACATATGCACTACTTTGTGTTGGACTATTGTATAAAATCCTATTCAAATACGTAGAGGTTTATGGCTGCGACCTGATAACATGTCCAAATGTTCAAGGGGTACGAATACTTTTGCAAAGCTCTGTAACTCTAGACAAACCATAGATACAAAAAGACTTAAAAAAATGTATGACATGAAAACTACATTTTATGAAAATAGTCAAAAATGTGGGAACAATATTTCAAGTATAGACCTTTAAAAGCTTTTATTTTCATATGTGCACATAAACGATGGCCAATATACACTTTTTAATGTCCAATATTGTCATGTCAGCAATCATCCCACTTGTTTTGCGTCGTTTGATGCTAACTTGCACACACTAACAGAAGCTGGTTAGCTGTGTGCTGGATTCTGGCTGCTGTTGACCTACAGGGTCTCGGACTATTCCCAGAAGCCTACAGTCCTGCCGAGTCCCGTTCTGCTTAACCCAGCCTACAGGGGCCCCTTCAGCTTAGCCAGAGCCCCATCAAGCTGCATCTGTTGCCAGCTATATTTAGAGGGTGGGACACATGGATATGAACTTACAGACAGAGGGGCAGAATGGAGGGAGAGATCTGTACGGGCTGCAACCTGCGAGAGTTTGTTTCTTCCAGGCAACAGCAGAGTTAAGTTAGGCTTGCTGCTGCGGTCAGCAGTTATAGCTAAAAGCTACGGCAGTAAATAAAGCCCAGTTAACCACAATTAGAACTGAGAACCTGGATTTGGCAGCAGTCATTAGCGGCAGTGCAGTTTCATGACAGCTGCCAGAACGAGGGGGGATGTACAGTAATGTTCTCTGATAAAGAGACTCATTACTTTCCCCCCAGTGAGTAGTGGAAAAATAATGATGTATTTCTGTGGCTTTGAATCCCCTTCAAGTGGGGCTGCATTTCTGCCTAAAAGCATTTCGGGTGTACGGCAGCACTCGCACCGCAGTCAGCGTGTGATATGTGACCATGTTGCACGGCCATCTGCTCTATATAACCATAAACAAACGCAGGCCGGCCAACTTCGCAGTATCACTTCCAAGAGGTCTAGGCCGGGTAAATGTATTCATGCTTTAGTCCCTGGGTAGATGTTGGAGCGATATGCCCCAGAAACCAGCCCTGCTTATGCAATGGCATTTATAATTCATTCCACAAACACAATATGGACGCCACTCTGTCCCATATGCAAACACACGGGCAGATTAACGAGGAAGTAGCCAAAGGGGACGGAGTGCATTCTGAACTGCTAACGGAGCTCCTGAGTGACGGGCTGCCTGAGAGCCCGTCGGTGACAGGCCTAAATAAGCTGCCTGTTACTGACCGGGGCCTGCTTCTGCTATGTTCTGCTGCTAGACTCTAAACTGGGTACACAGCAGCACTTCGACACAGCGAGGATGTATTTATACATACGGCACAGCTTCGAGCCAAAGAACTCACAACCTAATACAGTGCTGTTCAAAAGTATTCACGCCCCATTGGACTTTTCCACATTTTGTCGCGTTACTGCCACATACTTCGGTGTACTTCATTGGGAGTTTATATGACAAAAACGAAATGTTGCATAATGCTAAAGAAAATGGATGCATAATTTGCAAATTTTTTTACGTGTAAAAATCTCAAAGGTGCAGCATGCATGCAGCCTCTTTTACACTCATATCCCTATATTACCTAATTAGTAAATAGAGCCCAACTTTGTATACATTTGTAAATATTATTATAAATAAAGACATTGCCGAAAGGTAGTGCTCAGAAGAAGCTGAGCTGTTAGTGGGGGACACAGCAAACCTGTAGAAGAAGTTGTTCTATTCAGATAGGACTAAACTGACCTTTTTGGCATAGTGCATGGAAAACGATCCATTCGGACTGACTAAGCCTGAGCGATTACAAAACAGAATTGGCAAAATGTTCAGCCTCTAGATGTGCAGAGTTAGTGGAGAGCACAAGACTTGCAGCTGCAACGGCTGCAAAAGCACGGCCCACTATTCAAATATTTATTTCTAAAAAAAAAAAAAGCTGAAAACCATGGATGTCTTTTCTTCTTCAAGATTTCTTTTTTTTCCTTTTTTTGCTACTTTTGTTGTTCAAGATCATAAATTTGACTCGAAATCCCCTGAAATTTGTGGTCGTAAGCAGACAAGATGTGAAAAAGATTTTCGGTACATGTAACTTACACTGAACCAAAAGTTAGTGTAAATGGGAATTGTTCTGATTTAACTTTATGGAAACATTCTGTAGGTCAAATTACTCAACCAAACAAAGGCTTCACCTTTACCCTCACCAAAGATCTAGGCGTAAATATGCGAGTTGAGGAATGAGCTGTAAAACACAAACAAAAAAAACAAACAAAAAAAAAAATTAGAAGAAGCCTTATCAGACACTGGATGAAATCTGGATATCTGGTCTCTGTGGTCTTTAGGGTCAGATGAGCAGAGGATCATAACATCTGCACATGTAATCGAATGCCTGCCGCATCCAGAATTCCAGATAGTTGATGTAGTTAGAGGTTGCAAGGCGGGGCGGGGTGGGTTACTAAGTTCATATCATGCAGCCACGGCAACAGCAGTGACGGCTCAGGCTGAAAACAGGTATACGGGCAGATGATGCATGTTTATTTAGAAGCAACGAGTGAACAAGCTGAAGGAGAACGGGACGAATAATGAACGGTGGAGGAATAAGGTGCTGCAGATTTGGCCCACGTGATATAGAGCAGCTGATCGGGTCCACTCTAGGCAACGTCTTTGGACGAAAAAGCCTGCTTGTTCCTGTAGCCAGCCTGAACAGAAATGAAACAACTCCCCATAAGAAAAAAAAAAGAGATGCTCAGCGCTCTGACCCCGCTCTTCCTGCAACTTCTCTCCGTTTATTTTATTTCGCTCCCCAGCCCAGCGTCCAGTTGCACCCTCTTTCCCTCTCCCGCTTCTCTCCGTCCCTCTCATCCAACTACCTGACAAGTTTGGCAGCGATCGCACAAAATGGCGGTGGGGGGAGCTGAGAGCTGGAAGCCACAGAGTGGAAGCCATTTTCTCACAGATCCGGGTCCGGGCACAGAGAGAGGACTTCCACTGTGCCTGGTGGACGGTAAAGATTAGCTTGAAAGCGTTTTACCATGAAGATTATGTTTGTTTGCGTTTCTTAATGTACTGTACTAATAAGCCACTGGGACCGCTTGGCCTTTTAAATGGAATAAAGCCACAACGTCCAGACGTTATGATTTTAATCTAATACAGGCGCACAAAGAGAAAGAAAATAACTGTAAACAAAGCTGCGAGATGCCAAGCGCATAACAAATGAAAGTTAGACAAAATGGCATTACTGGCATTATCCAAATAAAAGAAGCACAGGACATAACAACAAGCTAAATTGTTTATTTTGACAAAATACGCACCAGCCTGTCAGCCCTGGATGGGAACCGCTCAAATTTCCTTTTACAGGCTATGCTTGGTGTTCGGCAAGTCAAATACTGCGGAATTAGATTTTTTTCCCCTCCTGCTTACTATGCATTTGATACAAGTGAACAGAATATTATCAACAGATATGCCAAGATTCCACATATCTTTGGACATTTTGAAGAAATGTCACTGTATGAGCATCGTTGCTGTCCCAATCTCTATTCATATCTCACACTGCTGCAGAATTTACCCCACTGCAACTCAGATAATAACATTGCTTAATCTCATGCTATGCTTATGCAAAAGCTGCACTCACCTTGGCATGCCGATGCTTAAAACTGAAATTGAAACTGGCAGCATGACCTACTTTCTGGTTAAGTATGGTATACTGATCCTTAAATATATATGACATTACAAAAAACTGTAGTAATAGTAAGGCAGCGAAGTAACAGCAATGATAAAGTGCCCCAGCGTTAAAAATCCCTTTTATTTCCCCACGTTAAGACCAGCGTAACACGTTTTTCAATTCACCAGCATGCATGAGAAGCTAGGATCAGAAAAATGTTAGAGAAAAATGTTTGATGCATTTATGCATCTTGTAATTATTTTATTTCATATTAATATCAGAGCTACTGCTTCCTGCAACACATTTTTCCTCTATTATGCGTTTAGAGTCCTTAGGGGAAGAAAATGCATTCTGCACATCAGGTCCAAACCAAAAACAAAACAGAGATTGGTATTGGCCACGATTAGGTGCTTCTCTAACCCAAACAATACAGTACTATATCAAATTCATATGACATTACGGTCCTTACACTGTCGCTTGTGGCAGCACCGAATATCACTTGTTTGTAAATCATTAGCACCATAGGCTAAATCCCTATCCTACAACCTACCAGAAGGAGAGAAAAATCAAATAAGAGTTGCCAAAAGAGTTGTTAAAACAAGAGGGATGAGCAGAAACATGATCAGCACACTAATGCGCTAGAGAGCCTCCAGCAGGAGCAGAGGGCCTGCGAGGTCCTCTTCTTCATGGCCTGTTTACTAATAAGCTCACCCTGCAGCTTGGCCTGGCCGTGGGACCTCATTAGCTGAACATGCAACATGCTGCACCCTCTCAGCTGGCCCATGCACCACTATTGGTGCCGTATGCTCACCCGACACCAACACACTAGCCCCAGCCGTGGCCTTGGCCTTGCTCAGAATCACCCACTCGCTGGATAACGTGCACGCACGCTGGCACTCCGGATCGCTGAAAGCCTGCGGTGTCACGTGCGTGGGCGAAGTGGAGCATCTGCGTGTACTTGTGAGCATAATAACTGCCTTATTGCACATACAGCACACTATGACCCGGTTCGCACATCGGGCCACGTACAGGCTGCACTGCGTTAAAGTGCGAGGCGGCTCATGCCAATCTCATGCATAGAACCAACGCAGCCATGTGGAGGTGGAGCGTCATGAAAAACAGCAGAGCTGGTTAGTCATACATCTGACACGGAAAGGGGCATGATGGAGGACAAAGAGAGACACGAGCGCTGTCCTCCAGCAGACCAAGGAGGATTCTTCTAATTAAAAGGCTCCACTCATTTTTGGCGGCTGCTGAAGGGTGATAATTCCATACAAGGACGCTAATCTCTGCACGGGACACAGCCAGGGACTCGTCCTTTATATTTTGTCTCTAACATTTGTAATTACAGGCGCTGGCTTGGATCCGTGCCAGCACATGTCCGTGTGCTCATGAGTAACCCAGCTCCTTCAGCCCATGGAGGGGCAGATTCACGTCCGATCTGTGCACTCGCCGCGTGAGTGTGGGTGTGCTGTTTGGATGTGCATGCATGTTGGTGACTCACGGAGCCTGGGTGAGCGTGAGCAGAGGGAATAATCTGCTGTTTTTTGGTTTGGATCATATGGTACTGTACAAGAGAACGATTGACAGCCCCCTTGCTAATGGATGCATCCTCCCCTGTTGCATTTTGATGGCATTTTTTGTGACCGTCCAACATAGAGTAGTGCACAAGTGTCAGGAAAAGTATACAAGGAAGTCTAAATGTATTCAGCCCACATGAGTCAGTATTTTATAGAAGCACTTTTCTGTTTGAGTGTTTTTACTTTTTTACCAGCTTTTTGAGACCAGCTCAGTCAGATTGGATGAAGGACGAACGTGAACATCAGTTGCCAAGTCTCACTACAGAGCTAAACAGGTTCTTCTGAGACAAGAATAAAATGTGATCTAAACCAGGGGTCTGTAACTGATGGCTTCGGGGGCCAAATGTGCTGTTCAGGCCCTCCAGAGTGGGTCTCCATAACATTTGCCAACAACGATAAACAACTGAGCCCGTGTTACTGAACGGAATGACAATTTTAAAATACCTGTTTTTTCTTGCTATGTTTGCTTAGCATTTCCTAGTAGCTCTAATGCTACAAGGAATATCTGCGCTCAAATGTTTCTTTTTGTCATGAGGGTGGAAACCTTTTTTAATCTGTTTTTGAAAAATATTCATGAAATTATCTTACAAAATTTTTTTTTTTTTTCCTTGTTGTAAAATCTGAAATTGGAAATAAAATTGTGGTTATTTGATTTACCCACAAATCTAAGAAACAAACTGGGAAGCTCTGACATTTTTCAAAGACCATGAAGGTTTTGTTGCCGCAGACGGATTACGTTTAATATGAATGATGGCATAAGTGGCTGCTTGCACTGTGAAAGTTGCTGACCCCTGAGCTAAACTGTAAATGCACAACCATGGTGATCTGTTTACAGCAATCTTCTGCCCACGTCTCCAGTCATTTTCAGCCTCTGACAGGTTTTTATCTATTTCTTTGCACTAACTACTAGCCATGTCATTGTCAGCTTTTACCCTTTCTCTATTAAAGTAACCCATCCCCACATCATGATGCCACCCTCACTGCGTTTCACAGTGTAGATGATGTGTTTAGGGTGATGTGTCGTGTTAGTTTTTTTTTTTTTTCCCATACTTTGGGAAGATATGCCTGCCCATCGTACAGCACAAATATTACTAATTAGCCAACCAAACAAAGAGCTTTGATAGCATTTAGTAATGAAAATAACACATTTTTAAACCCAACGTTACTTTAAAACAATGAAAAAGACTATGCTTGTCCATAAAGTAAAACTGTGGTAGAACAAATTAAGTGAGGAAGAACTATCGAAAACAAGTGGAGTTCCTAAAGGCCTACACAGGGTGCAGGGACAAAATGACGTCATTCTATTCTTGCAACTTGTTCTTGATGCACATTCTGGGTGGAACTGTTTTCATGTGTCATTTCCGAGAAATAGGAAGATGGTACGCGGGACCTATGAAGACTTCCCAGGAGCTCTTGTTAAGTTTGAAATGTCCTGGTCAGAAAGAACTTTGTTCTTGTTCTTGCAGCCTGAGGCAAAACAACAAATGTCTCTGTTCTTTCTCTCCGTTTCCCTGTAGTCTGTGGAGTATATAGTGGCCTTAAGCAGGCTAGCGACTTAAAGCTTTGATCCCTAAGGAGGTGAGACGGGCATAGGAAGCAACAAGGTGAGAGGCGGAAAAGGACCTGAGGAAGTAGGTCATACTATTTTTAAGTTATTTTATTTATTTTAAAATGTAAATAATTTAATTGCAACAAAATTTTAACTGTGAAAGATGTACATGTCCCTCAGTTCTTCCTTAGCAGGACCCCTACTCTGAAATAAAACATAGTGTATAGCTCATTAAAAAAATCTAAGACTTTTGTCTTTTTTTAAAATCAGTTGTATCTAAACTAAGTACCCTAAAAGAAATTATTGTTGTAATTTGATTCTTTTTGTAAGCCATGTAACTTGTTTTAATCTCAGGCGTAATACTGGTGTAGCCTTAGTGTGCACGTGTGATGTTGCTCACAGAGGTCCAGTAAATGCTCCGACATGAAAAATTAGGGGGAACGTTGGTCTCAATCCCCACTTATGGAATTACTGCTTGTGGCAAACTGCAAATGAGACTTCTTATGGCTTGTTTCCAACAATGGCTGCGCTTATACAGATGAAATCACCCACAGGTTGACTCTTTACAATTACATGTTGTTGGTTGGACTGCCTTTGCTTTAGGACTATCTGAGTGATTGGGGTCGAACACAAATGCAGGCCATATACCAGCATATATCATTTGCCTTCCCCTTCTATATTCTGTGAAGTGAAATAAATTTTAAAAATAGCGAGAGGTTGAAATGCTTTTACAAGGCATTTAAAAAAAAATGGGATATTGAGCCATATCAGGATTTCCCCCGCTGTATTATTTGCCCCCCCTTGCCAGGCTAAGCTTAATTTGTTTATTGTAAATACGTTTTTTTATACACCAGTAACAGTGATACCAAAGATGGTTGTCAAAATAATCGGTGCCTTGATATTTGAGAGTAACATAAAATGGACAGTAAAGCTCCTGTATCTGCAACAGAGTAGTAGTAAACCTACTGGATAACATTAGCTAATGCTAGCAGTTATTAGCTTGACAGACACAGGCAGTCCAATGACTGGGTATTGTTGGCCTGACTTCCTTTGAGCTGCGCAGTGCTGCACCACAGAACGCTCTGTATTTATCAGTGAAAAATGACTCTAAAAATGAGTTGCAATAAGAAAGCCAAAATTAGTGCATTTTTCCAACCGTAGCCAAGATCATTTAGGGCTTTGGTGAACAGTAAACGAGTGACGGAGTGAAAGTGAACTGGGGGCAGGGTTAAATGTATTTTGATGGCTGAGGAGTTACAGGCGAGCCTTTTCAACACTTCCAATCCTACCTTCATGTGGAAATATGTTGCTGATTTAGCAATTTTTCTCCCTCTAACTAAATTGCTTTGGCAACGACAGGGGCCAAGAAACCGGGGAAATATACGAGCACTGGAAGAGAAAGAAGTTGAGCGGGTGCAGCTCAGTTTTATCTGGAATATCACTTTTCCTGGCAGGTATATAAAGCAAGTATCTGTCCAGGTGACAAGCGCTGCTGAGAGGCTCTGACGAGTGACGTCACAGATCATGTGCGCCTGAATACAAGCAATCATCACAAGGGCAGAGAAAAGATTTATTATGAAGTTCCAAAACTTGCTTTATTAAATGGGTACCATAATCAGCCCAGGAAAAATAAACTTGAAAGGGGGGGGGGGGGATAACAACAAAAAAGCCTTGACCTCACTAAAGTTAAGGAGGCCATGATGTAAAGCAGCCGTTTGAAAGTCACACAGGTCTTGTTTCAGAGCGTATGGGGGAAAAGAGGGATAGGTATGGGGAAGGAAAATCCACATCATCTGTCACCCTGAAACTCTCCCCCAGTCCAATATTATGTCATTATGACCGCGCGGACCGTCTCTGTGGAGTTACTGCGGTTTTCAGGATAAATTACATGTGACACTCCCAGCTGACATTCTGATTAACACGAGGGGAATAAAATAGCCAATCCCCAGCAGCCACTGGAGCTAATGGCTTCCATGTATGGTTAAAAAAAAGGAGACTCACCGAGATTTGTGAAAAAGTTAAACTAACGCCAAAAAACCCTGTTTCTCTCAGAATTAATTTAGCAACGGTGCATAAAAGCAATGTCAAACATCAAATGTGTGTTAATTTGTCGGCGTACTGAGCTCTCGGCCTCATTGTGCTGCTTTTCTCCCATCCATTCAGACCGGCCTGGCCTACATTAGGAAGGATCCCATGCGAGTGTGTGCCGCAGCCTTTAGTGGCCACTGTAGATCTACTCATCTGCTGTTCCCACATTCCCAGAGCAGGAGGGAAGGCAGGGAGAGGGAGCCTGGCTAGTCTCCACCATGTAGTCCTGATCTGAGAGGACTGGAGTGAAAGACATTCAAACTTTAGTTTCACAGCGGGTTCAACAATCTCTAATAAAAAGAAAAAAGAAAAAGCCTTACAGCACATGCAGCAGCAGTCTATGGATTCAAATAGAAAGGTAGCAGAAAGGTTTGCAGAATGGAGTGGCCTTTTTCTGGTTTTAGGCCTCTAAATCCAACTCTGTTTTTTCCTATTTTTTTTTTTTTTTTTTGTTGCTCCCTCAAACGATTATTCTGGCTGATCTCAGCTCTAAAACTGACTCCCAATGTTAAATATGGACCTTTTAGATACACATTTTACACCAGTTAATCAACTGCATCCAAATATTATCCCTTTTATATGAGTTATAGATTAATATTCTTTGTTTGCAGCAATGGTTTATCATTAAAAAGTCCAGAATCTATGCTGAATGTACAACACAGTGATAGAAATTCCAAATCCAATCAGAAAACTCATGAATAACTTCTATGACAGACAATCTCTTAGTCAAAGTGAACTGAAGGTTCCTCGGTTGTAAAAATAACAGAAGCTTATTAACGTGTCAAAATCCACACATTTAAAGAAAGTGTTGATTGGGCCCTCTGTTCACAACTCCACTCTGGATTTAATGTTACTCAGGAACAAAGTGAATGCATTGCAGTCACCTCATAAAGGAACAAAAAAAATGCACAAGACATTATGCCCCTTTATCCTTTAAAGCAACAGAGCAATGGTGGCTTATTGCTTTTTTAAGGCGCTGAATTGCATACATTGACAGAACTACATAGACACAAACCATTTACACCACGTGACCATTTGAAAACACACCAAGACAAGTCTGTAATTGATTAGAAATTAACTTGTATTTTATTTTAATTCCTTAGTCCATTTTTTTCTTTCTCTTAATTTCAGAATCTTGCAATCTGAAATTAACATTATTGTCTAATCAATTAATTGTGCTGTGAGACTATGTCTGGAGGTAGTAGCCTTTGTCTTCCCAGCAACAAGCCTACTCACTCACTCACTCACTCACACACACACACACACACACACACACACACACACACACACACACACACACACACACACACACACACAGTAACTCTAAAGGAATTTTTTTTTCTATCTCATTATCATTTTCATCCTAATTTAGGCACCGAGATATTCTGACCCACAAAGATGTGGGTCAGAATAGAAAAATGTATGGTTAAAAAGAAATGTTTTTTTACAATGTAAAAAATATTTTACAGGTTGTGAAGAAATTTCTTACTTGACAGAAGCGAGAGAATAAAAATATGTTGCAGATACGTAATTTTACATAAAGTGTAATGTAGATTTTCGGCATCTTTTTTCGTTTTTAAATGAAGTCAAAAGGAAAAACAATGTTTTAATCTTTTTGTTCCGTCATGTTATTATTATTGTTATGGTTGGATAAATTTTTTTTGGATGTCTGCTGTTTCTTTTCAACTTATCGCGTAAGGGAAACACTCCTTTAGAACACTACTCCATTTCAAGTTCAAGGTTAAAGTCAACTTCAAGTTCAATTTCAACAGTTAAATAGCCCTGACTGTACTCTGTTTTTGCAGTGTGTATGCTATGCATTACACAGAATTATGTATCGTAACCTTCCAAAAGAAAAAGGAAAAAAAAAAAAAGAAAACTAAAAGAATCTGTTGCGATTTGTGTAAAGCATTCTGCCGATTAAAAGAGCAAAACAAAAACTAAAATGGCCGACTCGTGAAGTCTGGGGTCACACCCTGAAAGGGTGCAAACAGATGCAGATATGAAAAAAATGCCTGTTTGCCCTAAAAGAAACAATAACTTTAAACTGCCATTAATACAACTATTTAATCAAGGAAAAATACTCCCTGTTGAATATAAGATGTCTGCAAATGTGTGTTAGTGAGTGTGTCGTGGGTGTGTATTCTTAACTGCGATTAATCCAAAGTTAGCTTTTGTGCACAAAAATGCATCAATGCTGGCTGTAGCAGGCGGTCCTCATACTCAGGTAGATTCTGACAAAGAGCGAACACTGAAACGCCTCAGCACCCTGCCATCTGCCTCTCTACATGCAACCCTCGTCTGGAATCCTGCCATCCGCTGCCAAAAAAGGCCAGAGGGGTGGAGTACCGTGATTCTCTGCAAGCCTAAGATATCTGCCCATAGCTACTTCAGCAGAGCTAACACTGAGATGCATTTAATGCAATCACATGTGGATGTATGAAAAGCTTTGGTCGCCCCAAAAAGCTCTGAGTGACGTCAGTTCAGGTTTGTCCTTCAAAAATGCCCTCTTCTGCATCAACCCTGACGAGCAGCATGGTAACTTGGGAGTTCATTAAAGGATCAGCGTGCAGGAATGGACAAATATAAAGGATTCACATGAATTGAAGAGTTGCAGGAATAATAACAATAATAATAAGATATCTGGGTACAAGTACATCCATCAGACAATCTACAAGTCAGGCTTGCTGATGATTACCTCATACACTACAATCTAGATTTTAATTTTTTTGATAGAACGCAACAAAAATATAAATCAAATCAAAATGAGCACATATACACTGTAAAAAAATATTTGTAAAATAATCTTTCAAATTAATTATTTATTTCCAGTGCCTTTCAGATCTTCAAGGTTCTTCTTTCTTAATAAATGACATATTTTATTAAATGGAGCAATACTTTATCAGTTACAACAAGATTGTGCTAATTCTGATAAATAAATGTATTCTCTCATTCAAAAATGTAGATACCCATCAACCCAAACCATCTACCTATCCACCCCCCGCCCACACACACACACACACACACACACACATCCATGGAAATCTGGTGTTTATGTGAGCAATATAAAAATATTTTCTACACAGAGCATAATATTGCGGGGAGCAAATTTTAGTAAATATTTTCACGGAAACTTCGCTCCAAAGCGCCACAAACTAACCAAACTCCTCAGTACATTATGTACTATTCTTCTAACTGTACACTGCATCCTCGAACCGCATCACTGAAGTGAAATTCCTCCACAACTTTGACCCTTGACTTTCTTTTACCAATTCCTATGAAAGGCTGTCCGAACGCTACCGCTTACTTTTGTTTGTGCAGTGCTAAATTCTAAGCAATTTTCCTAAATTATAAACACATTTCTTTCAGAACAAAAATAAATAAATAATAAAATTGCAGTAAAAATGTTACAAATATTGACGGATAAAGGTGTTTTGTATGCAGTATTTGCAGTTTTGTGTGTTTTTAAGAAGCGTTTTATTCTGAAATGGATCCGCGAGTGTTAGGAAAGTTTCAGTTGGTGTAAAAAGCAGCTAAAGTTGACTTCTCCATGGGCTTGACTGCAATATAATTACACATTTGGGTGTCAAAACTACTAAGTAACATGCGCATAAAAAAAACCCCAAAATACTCACAGATTCTCGAAAGCAAGGAAGTAAACGTGTTCTCGGGATGAATTGCGCCAGCTCTCCTTGTAGATCCATGCATCTGTTAAGAAGAGGAGAAAGCTATGAGCTCCCCTTCATTCCCTTTTGAGGTACCCTGTGATTTCTCTCTCAGACTGTCCCATTTGCAGTTGAGCCTTAGCCTTCAGTCCTGGCTGCAGCTCTTGGGCTCAGTCCCACCTACGGGGGGGCTCGCTGCCTCATTCGGCCACAGTCTCGGGGCCCCCTGAGCTCTGAGCTGGCACGGCTAGCCCATCTCCAGCAAGGTCCAGGCCGCGCGAGGCCTGAGACAATGAGAGGCCATGTGGCGGTCTGCAAGGCTCCGGCTAAACTTGTCTGCTGGTTAACAAGTCTTTCAATGAGGAATGTTAGCAAACAGGCATACGGCATGTCTGATGCATGCAAATAGCACAGGAGGCTCAGTCCCAGCCTCGGCTGGGTGCATGAATAATTCAGCTTTCTATATGCTGCGCTCCCTCATCACGCCCTCCTGCGCCCAGAATCAGATGCCTTCACTTTGAATAAAAGTGTCAACGCGTTTGCTTTGCTGCTAAAAGATTAGTCTTAACACAGTCCACAATCATGGAATAACGGCACAGGTTGTACATGCAACGGGTGCAGCATGCAAGGCGACAAATATTCTGCTGCAACACATTTTCCAACTCAGGACCTTTTCCTCTGTTACTGAGTTTAATTTTCTTTTGTTTGGAGTTGGCACCTGTCCCAGAAAAGGCTCAGCTCTCCACTCATTCCCTTCAGCCAGTGCGAAGCAGAGATGGTGAGTGGGAGACACAGGGAGACGGAGAACGGCAAGACACGGGAAGGAAATGAGGGGAAAATGGAGCGAACGCAAACACTGTACGGAAGTTCACGGGGTCAGAAAAGCGCTGATTTGTAGACACAAACGTGCAACCATCTTTAGACACACAGGCCGCATTCTCTTCTTGCCATCCAAAGTGGCCATCTAGACCACAAGCCTACCGCAAACAGGTTACCCGAATTGGTGCCCTGGCTCTCCCATCCAGCAGAAAAACACATTTCATTTCCCCAAAACAAAAAAAAAACAAACAAAAAAAGTAAAAAATCCATCCAATAGAAAACAGAGGAAGCAAATAAATACGGTACGCAAAACTCATAAGCGAAAGGGGGGGGAAAAATCATATTTTGTTTGTTTTCTTTTTTTTTTTAAAAAGGGAAAAATGACAGAACAAATGACGAAAAAATCCAAAGAGATGCAAAACTCTATGCGGCAAAAGGGAGAAAAAGGCCTCTAAAATATCAACTTGTTGCCAGGTTTTGCAGAGCTGTTGCTGTGCAGCTAGTTGGAAGCAGAGGGTTAAAATCCAGCTAGTAGTGAGTGAAAAAGAAAAAAGAAAAAGCAGTCCGTCTATGAAAGGGCGGGCTGTGGGGAGGCCCTGACTGTAGAAATAGCAGCAATTTTTTGCCCCCCCCCTCTCTCTCTCTTTTTCCCTCGCAGAGCTTCAGTCTCCCCCTTGCATGTGGCTGAAGCAAAAAGAGGGGAGCAAACAAAAACAGGGAAGAAGAAAGATGGGGGGTGAAAAAGAGAGAGAGAGGAGACAGCGAGCGCACAGTGAAGGGGGGGCTCCACTGATGATGAAATAGAAGGCGCAGCGAAGCGCGCGAAGCCATCACTTTTTCATCACATGTCCAACACGGCAAGGAACTGTATTTGCACTGAGGAGGAGGAAGTAGGAAGCGAGGGGGGAGGGAGAATAAGAAGGGTTGAGAGATGTAGACGGAGAAGGAAAGAGAGAGAGAGAGAGGGAGAGGGAGGATCTGAATGTGGGAGGGGTAAAGGTGGAGAAGCGATTCTCCAGCAGTACGCAGGCGCAGAGCTCCCACTCCTGGGATACACTATACAGTACCTCCTCCTCACTGTATATCACCTAGTGAATGGAAAAGCATAGAAAATAAATAAACAGGCAAAAAAAAAGAAAAGAAAAGACACGCGGCTGAAAGGATCCATGAAATATGCAACACTTCTGAGAGCTTACTGAATTATTAACCTCTTCTCGCTATAGTGGAGTTCTTATTGCTTTAAGCATGCTGATAGGAGGGCCTCACTCTTACTTTTCTCTTTTTTTTTTCCTTTTTTTTTTCGACGAAAACCAAACACGAAGAAGACCAAATAGATTCCACGGAAAGAAAAAAAAAAAGAAAGAAAAAACAGACGAGCAAGCATGGAGAGTGTTAATTTCAGGAACATGTGGTCAGGAACGCTTGCTCTGGATAGGAGCCTCCTCCTTCTGGTAACCCCCACCCCATCCTCCACCCGCCCCACGCTCTGTCACAAAGCTGAACCCTCGCACCTATCCTGGCATACAGTCACAGCCTTGACGAGCATTATTATCTTTTTTTATTTATTTATTTCTTGCCGAAAATTGTTCATGAAGAGAAACAGCTACCGCCCGCCCGCCCGCCCTCCCCCCAAGGCTTGAAAAGTTTAGAGAAATGAACTGAAGCGCCTCTGTCTTGAGAGAGCTAGTGATCTGTCCCCTCTGAAATAGAGAACTGGTCCTACCGAAATGAATTTCATGCACTGATTTACATGAGGAGGAGGTGAGCCGCAGAAAAAGGGGGAGAGAGCACAGGCTGCTTCCTCCATCTTAGACTGTATTGATTATCCCTCGCTCTCACACATGCTAGCCCTCCTGTCCCTCCCTCTTCTGCTGCCTGTTCTGCCACCTTCTCTCCTCTATCAGCTTTTTTTGGGGGGGTCTTTTTCCATTTTGTGGCAGATTACTGTAACGCTATTGTACGACAACTTCCTGCCTCTTTTGGCTCCGCTTCTAAAAACACTGCGAAAGGGCCGAACTCGTGGGCTCAAACTTTTTTTTTTTTTTTTTTCTCCCCTCTTCCCCTTCGGCCTCGAACCAGGGCAGCGTCTATTCGGAGAGAAAAAGGAGGAAAGGGGAGATGTAAAAGAGTCTGTTTCAGAGGAACTATTCCGATTTCATTTCTGCTTTCTAAAGTGCTGGCAGTTAAAGAGGGCAAACGAGGACTGCATGCCTAGCAGAGACAATGAGAGGAAAAAAAAAAAGAGAGAAGGTGGGGGTTCAACTTTTTTCTTACTCTTTAAGCTATGAAAACTTTCTGTTGGTGCTGAAGGCTGCCGAGCTGTTTAGTGGGTAGGTTTTTCAGACACTGGCTTCTGCCGTGTGCAGCGGGGCTGCTCTCCATGCACACCCACCGCTCGGGGTTTTCTCCGGTTCTTTCTCTGCGAAAATTCCAACACCTCCCTTTGCCTTTACCTTTACTCAGTCGCTTGCAGCGAACGCGCACGAAGGGCAAAATAAGAGGCAAACGATGGTGTCATGTTTATTAAATATATAATTTTTAGTAAAACCTTACAAAGACGTTGCAGTTTACTTTGTTTTCCACTTGATATGAGCTCGGTTTCGGACTTCTACGCTGGCACGAGCTATGAGCTGCTTTTAGAAAGGAGCCCAGTTACACGTCACATCTCACCATGCGTTTTAGCCAATTGAAAAACCCATGACTTCATTATGGCCTCCATGTATGAAGCTGTCATGTGCATATGTTGGGGAACTCAAACCAAGAAGGAAGAAAAAAATGAAAATCAAAAATTAAAGAGGGATGATGAAAGAGAATATGCCTGAAATGATGGCACTTTAAAGAGGAAAACTTTTTGCTAAAGAGGGAAACTTGGTGCGCAGGCTGCACTTTGCAGCAGCATAAAGTTCATCTGAGGATACAGTTTTGGGTTTTGGTCCGTTGCCAGCTCCCACCATGGTGCTGCTTTATGTCGCTCCTCTGATGCTCATCCAAGTTATTTATTATCCCCGATTTAGACATTGATAATTTATCATAATCCCAGAGACGACAGATTTTATGAGATGTATTACAACATAAGAGTCCAATAAATGCTTTTCCCCCACAACTTTACGCTTTCCTTTTTTTCCTCGCAAGTACAATTCTCAGAGAAATCAAGCACACAAAAACACACAATGACGCAACTACTCCTCAACATAAAACCAATGATGGGAGCGGCTTTTTTACTCCAAAAACCCCCCTCACCAATCAGATTTACTGATAGTGCAACATAACATAAAATGGCAGACAAAACCACGTGATAAACATTATATGAAAATGTAAAAAAAAAAAAAAAGGAAATAAAAATACAATTTATCCAACAAGAAGATGTAATGTAATGATAAATAAATGTAATAATTCCTTTTAAAAAATGGGAAAATAAATATAGAATATTTTAAATAAAACAAAAAATATGGTAAATACTAAAAATTAAAAAAAGTGTTTGAAATACTCAATTTTATTAAATTTAATATTTTTTGTGTGCAAAATATGTATTTGCGCTCTGGTTTTAACGAAGATCCAAAAGCCACTTGGAAGTGGGCGGCCGTGTGCTTGGTCAGCAGCCACAACTAAATCCACATCTCCATGTGAGATGTGGATCATAAAAGCACACACTTCTCCTAACCGACTCCCTCAAAAGGATAAAAGCTAACCACAAGTATCCCTTTCGACACGAGGGTCCACAATATACTTTCAAGGAACAGGGGCACAGTGTGCGAGGTGGTCTTGGTTAAGCCCTGCACGTGTCTAAACAACTTCTCTATTGCACTTGAGACCTTTGGGGGCACTCCCCATCGAGCAGGGAACAAAGGCCGTGACCCCAGGGTCAAAAGTGTTACATGGGAGGCTAAGCGGGCCCATTCACTTCTCTGCTCCTGTTTGCTTTAAGAAGGTAAAGATTACGAACACATTAACTATTACCGATTAGGGGGTGATCCCTCATGGGAGCTAGGTCCCAGGGCAGCACTTCACATCCTATTAACACAACCTGACCTTTGACCCCGCTTGTCACCCTTAGGCAGTCAACTGCGACCACCACTTTCTGCTGCCTGTCTGACATCCAGGGACACAAATAGGGAAGAAGGAGAATCCCTGCAAGGTGCAAAACCTCTTAACAACGCCACGCAGGAATGAAGGACTCGGTGCTATCGCTGCACTGCGTTTGCATTGGAGGTGCACTCTAGTTCCAGCATGAAGGGCTTGAATCAGCAGACTGAGTATCTCTGCGCGCTTCCATTCCGAGTAAATAGAAAGTCGGAGTCGAACGGGAGTCTAATCGAACAACTTCCACAAATCCGCGGGAGGTAAAAGGTTTCAGGCTCATGAAATGGTTGCATGTGCAGTAGAGCTCTCAAATACAAAATGGAGGACACGAGACATGCGCAGGAGGGGTGTTCCAAATATATCATGAGATGATAATGGTATTGTAGTGCTCAATAAAAGGCATAATGAGCAGCTCCTTCATAAACCAGCTTCCTGATTGCATCCAAACATTATTTTTGCATCAAGGGAACGGATAAGAGGAAGTTGTAGGGCTGATTTTATTTAACCCCGTGTGTCCAGACAGGACAGCTCTCCCCCTGCTAACACTGCAGTGAATTTCTAAAATATGTTCTGTTTTATTTATTGAACTTTTGCTTTTGATTAGATCTTTTAGTGTTTGTTGTGGGGAAAAAAAAGCCTACTGATGGAGTTTCAGTGGAGTAAAGGATGTCGAGAGCATAGAGTCAATTTTAAAGCCAGTCTACCTATTTTATAATTTACAATTCGATATATGCAAAAAGGAGCGAATAAAAAAAAATAAAGAAAAAATAGTCCAAAACAAATTACCCATATATTAGATTTTGTCAGTAGAATATATATATATATATATATATATATATATATATATATATATATATATATATATATATATAATTAAAAAAATAAAGAAGAGGAAAGCTAACAAAGATGCATTACAATATAAGAAATATAGAAACATTTTAAATATTTTATTTTGTTTCAACATCATACATATAAATCGCCCCATCCTTTATATTAATGTTACTGTAAGGTGTAAGAAGAAGGCCATTATGAAATAAAAAATAATAACATTCACGGTGCTGATTATGTTTTAGAAAATAAGTAAAAGAGTTGCTCTTTTTTCATAAATAACGTTTTGAGGTTTTATATAAAATCCTTTATTTATGAGAAACATTTAATTAATTCTTCCCTGCAAAAAATATGTGCATGTTTAAACGTCAACATTTCTTTATAATAATAAAAATATTTTAATGATTAATGACTAAAAACTATGCCCATCAAAGTGGTGAATCTTTTCAACTTTAAACAGTTGATATAATTTCGAAAACCAGGAGTGTAACAAACCACTATTTCTACTTTTGAGAAGAACCTTTCAACTACAACATAAAAGCATGATTTGAATTTGATTTACACACTAATGTATGCTTATGACGTAAACAGTCTTCTGCTTTTGACGGCATAATTTTAAAATGTAGATTTAACACGTAACCTCAGTGAGGATTGTAAGGATTTTAAAATTCTGATTCTTTAATCGAAGTTGACAAAAAAAAAACTTTTGTCTAATGTTGAAATGCAGAAGAAAGCATTCACTGGCACATGTGTTATATCACCCCTAGCTAGCTCCAACTTTAATTACTGGATAATTTGCAGATGAATTACTCTAAAACAAAGGAAAAGAAGAGAGGAAAAGCGGAAAAGCAGAAACTAACTCACTTTGCTGTTTTTTCCTCCCAGGATTCCGATAGAACACAAGGAGGAAAAGAGACACGGAGAGAAAAGGAGCAAGGGAGAACTCCTCCTGGGAACAGGCTGGAAATTATGGACCTATTCAATATGAGACCTCAGAGTGGACAACCCATCCTGGGAGGGACGCTCCCTGACTGTAGCTAACAACTACTTCTGGCAGCCCCTCTCAGGAGTTGGCTATATTGTGCCGGATCGGGTCCGCTTTCATGTGACAGCGTCAAACTAATGCAATTTAGGCCACAGGTTCACATGGATATCAGCAATCTCACATGTAAAAGCTGTTATAAGGACATGTTAAACACAAATTGAGGCATCCTTTGGGGGCAGCAATCTGTGACACGGTGGCCGTTTAGCTTCTTTTTTAAGGCGTCAGAGCAAAGCATGAAAGACAAGATTTTTTTTTTCTACACAACAGAAAATGAGAAAGTAATTATTGTTGAATGTTATTTTAAAAAAATGTACCGTGCCCGGACAAGGGCTATCACCAGTCTCCCGGGAGACAACTTTAAATAAAATTACCATAGTTTCACTGCGTTAGATTTAAACATAGAGCCCAAACTGCTGGTGAATTAAAAGATTTTCATAATTATAGTTTAAAGAACACTATATGTTACATTTATTTAGCATTATTTTCAATGTATTATCAAGACCCAAGCAAAATGACACTTTTACCACTCGATAAACTTAGTTTCCAAAGGCTTATTGTGCAGAACTTTATACATTTTTGCTGTTCTACACTGTTTAGTGTCACAAGCATAACAATCTGATTTTAGATGTTTTTTTTATTTAACCTTTATTTAATCAGGTGAGACGATACAGAACTAGCTCTCATTTTCAATGTCGACCTGGGCGAAAGGCAGCAGCAAAAGCCAACGTCTGAAGCTGTAGCTTTAAAACTAAATAGGAGGGAGCTTGGTTTTCACACCCTGACTGTCCATGTTTTTTTTTTTACGGCTGGAAATATTTCCAAAACAGACAATTTTCTCTTCCTGGTACTTGAGGGAAATACGTTCTTGCCTTCTTTCAGCTGCGTGACTGGCTGCGTACAGCAACAGGTGGGGGCAGGGGCATTGTTCCAGAAGTATATGCTCCGTACAAATGTTGAGCTGCTTTTTCTGGCATCTCAGTAAAAAGGACTTTAAACCGCAGGAACGGTATGGCCGTTTTATAACCTTAGTCCAGGTGGGTGCCGGTGACAGAACCAGGCCTGTGGTAGAAACAGGCTGCCTTCCTAAAACCTGAATTATCTGATGTCCTTTTATGATGACGAACCTTAAGTCTCATCGTTTCATAAACCGAATGCTATCAGTGCTTGGTGCATATAGCATGTATTTTTCCCTTTTTAATTTTATTTATATCTGTGTTCATCCTGTTCCATTCAGCCGGGGTAAATTCTGGTCAACCCCAGGACTTCCTCTGCATGTCTTTAAATCACAGGAACATTGTGACAGAAGATTTTACCGCCATTGAGCGGTAAATTTTAAAATTGTGATGCACTTCAATTCCAGTAACTGACCATGACCTTAAGTGTGACCTTACGTGTGATGCAACTCATAGTGTCCGGGTTTTCTAAGTCTTTGGATCGATTTTTTTTTTAAACAGGATTTGGACAAAAATAGCATTGTTTCAGAGATAGGTTTAAACTGTAAAAATATTAAGTAAATACTGAAATTAAAACTGGTATGCCGAGACAGCTAATAAAAAGCTCTTTCATGAGTTTGTTTTTAACTTTTGATAAATGTCTTATCACCAGAAGGAGACAGAATGTGTTTTTCCTCATTTCCCTCAATTGCAAAAGGAAAATAAAAACTTTTTGTGGGTAAATTATCCAAGGCTCTAGAAAGAAGAATTGTCAATTTTTTATTGGCATATAATACCTATTCATAGAAAAAACTTTTTTTTTAAGTCCTCTTAACTCACAGGATCGGGACTCTACATACCTGGACTCAGTCTTTCCCCCCAGGGCCAGCTAAACAACCTTGGCCGTTTTGTTTTATTCTCCCTCATCACTGAGCCAGGAGCCCTGGCATTTTATGGGCCACGTCAGAAAGCATGAAACGTCTGCACCGCAGGGCTGCGAGATATCCAACAGCAGAGCCAAACGAACTCAGCGGATCTCACTGCCTCAACAAGCACTTCATCGGTTCATGTTTTGTTATCTCACGCACTTGGAACCCGCATCCCAGCTCGGCCCAGAACGCCCAAAATGTGCAGCTAATGCACTTTATCCTTTTATAAACACTCCTGTTCTTGCTCCCGGTGCCTTCTCCAGTGCAGAGCAGCAGAGGAGCCAGAACCTGAATCCCTTCATGGCTACTTCTTTAGTGAGACTACATTAATAATAAGTCATTACCTCAACCAAAAGCAATTAAAGATATCCAAAATGTGTTTATAAACTTCTGCAATGTAACCCCCCCCCCCAAAAAAAAACAACAACACATCTGCATTAGGGTCTTTTGGAGGAGCTGACTCCTATTTGAAAGTGTCGTTGCATAAAAAGCACTGATTAGGGTGAATTCAACCTGGGCTGCCAGACTCCGACTGATGGGTGTGATGTTATTTGCAGAAGGATATTTATCTACAGTACGTGGGAGAAGAGCAGCGCTTTGCAGGACAGCTGCAAAAACAGAGGCTGTACTCCAAGAGCAATTTCAGTAGCTCCTTCACGTTCTGCAAAAAAATGAAATCTTCAGATTAAAGTGTTTTTGCTGTTAAGGCATGTTTGATGATGGAGTTTTAGAGGGACCATTATGTGCTTACTTTACGCTTTTTAATTTAATAAATGAACGTTTTACTCTGTGTTGTTAGCATTTTAGAGTGGGCCTCCAATAACATACATTTACATATTCTAAAGATTGCAAGAGTGCAAAGATAAGCAAAAGTATATAGATTAATTTCTGCCATTTTTACACCTTAACTGGTCTCGTCTGACAAAGGAAATATTGCTTCTGTTGCTTTTTGCAACCTCGTAAAAACTTGAATTCTGTACATATTGTGCACTAGGCAGCAGCCTGCACGTGTTTCTCACAGTTTCATAACTTTATATAATGCCGAAAACACAAAAGCTACTTTTATCCTGAATGCTGCCAAAATAACATATCCACTATTAAGGTTATTATGATGCTATTTGTAAAATGTATTCATTATTTTGACTTTGGTGGCTTGTTAAAGAAAATACATAAATAAAAATAAAACCTGCTAAATTTAGTACTAGTTTTCAATTCCTTCTTTCTTTTTTTTTTTAATAATTCATTTGTATTTTGTTCCGGTTATTTGCTGATTTAAAAAAAAAATCAAAAAGAAAGAACTCAATGTTGAAACATGCATCTATGGAAAACATTTATTATACAGAATATTATCCCCTGTTCTGCTTTTATAGAGCAACACAAGCCGGTTAATCCGTCAGTCTGTCGGCTCGGGTCACTTAACAGACCTAATTACAAACAACTTATAGTTTCCCAACTTTAGCTTTAAAAAAAGGATTATCCTATTAAGAGTGATGGGAGATGCTCCTTAACATTACACACCATCAAAATACACTTTATAGTTGCCCCAACATTCGATCGCTGTTATAAGATTGTGTGAGAAGCAATACTGTGGTTTAACTGTGTTGTGGCAACTACAAACAAATTACAATTACACATACGAATAAAAAAACTGGAAAATGATCTAGACAAGAGTGAATGCTGCTTGTCGGGACTTTGAAGCAATCAACTGGTTCCCTTATATAGGAAATTTTTGACCAATCTGTATAATATGATTGATTTGACTTTGTAAAGTGCCTCGAGATGACATGTTTCATAAATTGGCGCTATATAAATAAAATTGAATTGAATAGAATTGAAATCTAATGGCTTATGTTTGAAACAGAAAAGCAAAAATTATTCCACCTAAAGCAAAAATAAAATAAAAATCTATTGTTACACTTATGCTATCAGATAGTTATAACCAAATATTAAAACATTCTCCACAACAAACAGTAAAAAAATGACAAAATATTCTTGTAAGCTTTTTAAATATAGTCACCAAATTTAGTGGTTAGCAACGTTCCCCCTAATTTTTCATGAGTCTGTGAGCAACATCACACGTGCACACTGAGGCTACAGTAGTATGCCTGTCCAAAACCTGAGATTATAAAAAGCTACATGGCTTACTAAAAGAATCAAATTACAGCAATAATTTCCTTTACTTAGTTTAGATACAATTGATTTAACCTGATTACATGAAAAAGACAGAAATCTTGGATTTTTTAAAGAGCTGTATAGTATGTTTTATTTCAGAGTAGGGATCCTGCTAAGGAAGAACTGAGAGACGTACATCCATCTTTCAGATTTCAAATTTTATCGCAATTAAATTATTTACATTTTCTGCAGTGAGATTTAGCACAAGCGTGTGGTTCTGTGCAGCCTCGTTTCTGTCAGTCTGCTAGGGGGGCAGCTGTGGCTACAATGTAGCTCACCACCGCCAGGGTGTGAATGGATGAATGACTGACCAGCTTTGGGGTCGTGGGACTTGATAAAACGCTGTACAAGACATCTGTAGTCCTCAGGCATGCACTCATAACGAAACGTACAAACAAAGCAGCTTTTTAAACAACTTAAAAAGAAATTTTCTGTGCAGCATAGATTTGCTGTGCGCGCTGAATCCAGATGCAGCGCGCGATTGCACATGTGCGCAGCTTCGAGGGAACAGTGGTTATGAGGCATCTATTGAGAAGCCTATTAAACATTTTGCCAAACTGATCAAATTGAGATCTCCAGCTATTTCTGTCTTCAAAGCTATCGATATCAGCTAATAATTAGCCAGGCAATTTGCTCAGGTATCTGCTATGTGCAGCTTGTTATTTTAAAACATTGTTACCACGATAAGACAGGTAGTGCTGCTATAGTTTTTCAGATTGTGATTTTAGGATAGAGCTAAATGTGGCTTTCTTTTGAGGAGGAGCAAGGTGTAATAGCCCTCTGTCAGCCATCTTTCCCAGCAGTGTGCAGCATTAGGTGGGGGGAGGGTATTTTTCGTTATGCTTCACACAGCAGGAGGCGATTCTACTCACTCGGGCACTTTAAGATGACTTCAAACTCTCCTGGGTTGTATGCTGGAATATTTTAACACTGGTGAAACAATAACTGTTTGGGATATCAGCCCAGCAGATCGTTTCCCCCAAATCCGATTCTTCTGATATGACGAAAAAATATTAAATCTGAGGGGATGCAAATTATACCACGTCAGTTTGGGGCAACTTGTTTTCCAGAGTGTGAAATCGGGACAATCCAATGTAGGCGTGTACTTTTGCAAACTAATATCTAATAATCTTTCAGAAGCCTTCTTTCAACAGTTATGTCTGTCATCCATATAAATTGCTATCAGTCATAACCAGTCTAGGGGGGTGGAGACATGACTCGCTTATTAACCTTTGAAGTCAGATCCCCTAAAGACAATTGTGAAACCGAATTGCCGGGTAGCAGAACCTCAACAAACAGCACAAGCATACCGATTCATTGGCCCTCAACCAAGACACCGTCAATATGTAAATGACAGAGGAGGACGCACCAAACAGCACTTACAGCAAGAAACAACAATATCTGTCACTATCCACAAAAGCACCGTCCAATAACTTGATCTATCAGCTATTTTCTGAAGAAAATCTAAAAAGTGGGGCAAATTTTTTTATTACCAACATCAAGAAAGAAATGTAAACACAATATATATAGATATATATATATATAGAGAGAGATATACTGAAGTTAGCATCTGATCCTAAGCTTCTGATTCGGCGCTGAGCCCTTTCAGAGCCTCCACATCATCAGTCACCACATCAACCAACTTTAGCTCATAAAGAAAACACAACATGCATTAAGGAAATGTTACAAAGCACATACACATCCCTAAACACTTTGCAGAATGTTACCAAGAAACTATGAAGAGACAACATATGTGAATTTAAACATTTAGGCTTTTTTTCCAAGATGAATCTGCATAATCTGATTGGGGGCCATCAGTAGGAAGGTTCAAGTTTTGATTGATAGCAAAGGGTGATTAAGACAACAACAGGTTCAAAGTTTGTACGACTCACTCTACAGGGGGGCTGAAATCCTAATGAAACTCACAAAAATACAAAGCGTATTTTTAATATACCAAATATGAAGGTATGAATGCAGGTACCATGGAGTAGACAAATGCTTTATAATTTCCCAAACTGTTATGTCCACGTCCCCCAAGACTCTGTGATTCACATAATGGGTTTTGGTGCATACATTTACAGTCTATTGCTATCTGTGTTTAATCCAGGGTACATAAAATTTACTTAAATAAAAAACATAAAAATCTTTAATTTTTTTTAAATAAAAAAATCTGTGTATTTCATGTTTGTTATGAGTTTAAGTGAAACTCCCCTGATGATGAGTAATATTCTCTGGTCTGCTTAGCTCCACCACCATCATCATCATCTAGCTAGAAGTGTTAAAGGCATGTTGGAAACTGCAGCATGGCGACCCCTGACCTTTCACACCGGCTCAGTGAGGCAGTGGGTCAGGAAGAGGACATGGACTTGGAGGGGGAAGTCAATCTTATCCTTCCGATCCACCACAGGCCTGCGTGCAGCGACAGCAAGATGAGCTGGACGGCTTTCCAAAATCCACACTCGTTTTGGCTGGGAGCAAGGCACCGGGGCCCGGGTGTGTATCAAAGGAAATGCTGAGGAAAGCGATTTCGCAGCAGCACCCCTGCACTTGACAGTGTTTGCTTGCCTGCTGCTGTGTCTTTGCGCCGTCCCAACCCAACTCAATATCCCTACGCACCAATATCTGTCATCTGTCGGGGCCAAAATGGCTCACAGCCCACTTGTTTCCCCCGACGGTGGAGAATTCTACCCCGTCTCAACTTATTATAGCTCTCACATGTACTGACAATATTTTATCATCATCCCCACGCCACACAAGTATATGCGGCTCAGCAGAGCTGCATGGGACTGATGGTTTAAAAAGGCAGGAGGGGAAAAGCAGAGCCTTCGTTCTTGGACTGCTTTCGTTTAAGAGTCGGTGCCTACGTGGTGGGGAGGCGACAACCTGCCACCAATCACTAATGCCCCTTAAATGCCACAGACTGGAAGAGAAACAACAAAAATGGGAGTGCATTCATTTTTCAGCATGCCAGATGCTATAATGCACCGATGCCTCGCAGTGAGGGCACAGAAGGAGCCCAAGAGAGAGAGTGAGAGAGAAAGAGAAAGAGCAGGCCTACAATGAAGAGGAAATGAAAAAGAGAACGGGGGATTTTGTGGCAGTGATGGAAGCAGCCACATCTGATGCTTGTCTCTGTTCCATAAAGTTCAACGTCAATCCGCGCAACTCTGCAGACAAAAAAAAAAAAAAAAAAAAAAAAAAACTGGCAGGGTGTGGGTCAGGGGGAAAGGGCTAAGTCTAGTGTTGGGGGTGGGGTTGGACTGTTGGAGAGAGTGGTCTTTTTTTCCAGCAGGGTGAAAGGCGGATGGTCATGTGTGCAGAGCTCATGACAAAAGGCCCTTTTATGTGCAGCGTATGCAGATAGAGGAGGCTCCTTTGTGCACAGATGGAGAGCCCATGCCTGGGTCTGCCTGCGGTGCAGAGAGAAGGGAGGGCGGAGAGGATAGAGGAGTGTTAGTGAAGGGAGGAGAGAGGAGGGAGGAGTATCTCTGGCACTGAGTGCCATCACTGTGTCTGGTGGGGGATGGGGCACGGAAAAGGAGAACCAAGCCGCCCTGGTCCTACCAGGTTCAGCTGGGAGGAGGGGCTTCAAACCCTGCTAAGAGGATACAGAAATGTGCAACCCGATAGCGAAATTACACAGAGTCCTCTAACAAGTGGCTTGGGGGTCAACGGTGTTTGATTTTGGTGGATTTGAAAACATAGTTTGTCAAGGCAGTGTTAAAGACTTTAGGCAAGTTTGAGACAGCTCCATATATGAGTTAAGTAAAGGTTGCAGGTCTAAAACAGCTTTGGCCAATTTATAACACAGGAAACCAGTTAAATAATAAGGATAAGTATCACCAAAACACGGCTAGATCACGACCGACCAGAAGGGCACATCCAGCAGCTCTCAAAGATGAACACCCCTCTGTTAAAAATGAAATGCTTTTGTAAGGTAAAAAGAATTATGACATTATCCACATATGTGGCATAAATCCTGCACAATTGAAGTGAAAAACAATATAAAAAGCTAAGATTATATTATTCAATAAATGTGTATGCCCTTAAGCTAAGGTACCATTTGATCTCATGTAATGATTTGTGTTTAGGATCAGATAATTCACCTGTACATAAAGAGCTGGTTTAAAAAGGTTTTATGAAGCAAAGGTTGGCTGCTGGCTCATGCACTGGGAACACTGAAGGAAAGTTACAGGTTTGTGCACTAACCATTCTTGAATCCGGAAGTTGGCGCTGAATCCAAACAGTGTCCAAGAGTCTTTGATAGCTTCTTATAAGCTGAAGTTGTATCCCACACACGGCTTAATGCTGGGAGAATGGTCCGGAGAGTGAACCAAGACCAAGAAACCTCTGGAGTTGCATGCGATCAGGAGTGGGCCAGTCTTGAAAGGCAGAAACCTTCACTGGATCCATGGTGACCCTATAAGGAACAATGATGAACCCAGGGAAGGAGGTGGAGGATTGATAGAATTTGCACTTCTCCGCTTTCACAAAGAGGTTATTTTGCAAAAGGCGGAGAAGTACAGAGTGGACATGTTGCTGATGGGATCTGAGGTATTTAGAAAAGATGAGGATGTGGTCAAGGTAAACGCATTGTCCAAACATGTTGCGTCATTAACAAGAGCCTGAAAAACTGCTGGAGCATTGGTAAGCTCAAACAGCATTACCAAATAATCATAGTGCCCAGTAGGGGTGTTGAAAGCGGCCTTCTATTCACCTCCCTCTTGGATCCGAACCAGATGGTAGGCATTTCTGAGATCCAACTTGGTGAAGATACCAGCCCCCTAGATGAGATCAAAAGCGGTGTCCATTAGCTGCAACAGGTAATGATTCTTAACTGTAATGGCATTAAGATCCTCAATAATCAATGCGTGGACAAAGGGAACCACCTTTCTTGCCCCCAAAGAAGAATCCAGTGCCTGCAGGAGAGGAAGGACGTATCATACCTGCTCATAATGACTCAACATACTTTTCCACAGCCTTCATCTCAGGAGCTGCCAATGGATACAGATGCCTCATAGAGGGAGAAGCACCAGGAAGTCAGTCAATAGCACAACCATAAGGACGATGCGGTGTTAAAGAAGTGGCCTTATGTTTGTTAAACACCCCTTTCAGATCTCGATACACATCAGGAACCTTAAAAAGATCTGGGTATGTCTCCTCCATACTGACCTCCGATACAGACTTGCATTCTGCCACATTTAAACAGGTAGCCAAACAATCCTTAGACCATCCAAGGATTTCTCTAGTTCTCCAGTCAATGGGAGGGTTGTGGCTAAATAAAGCCAGGTGGCCCCTAAGACAACAGGAAGATCTGTGTAAAGTCTGGGTAAATGAATGGTTAAGGACATGACCATCCAGAGCTAGAACCTTCTGATTAATGTTGGCTGGAATCAGTTGAATGCCCAGTATACGGGTAAAAGACTCATTGATAAACACTGTATCAGCACCAGAGTCTATGAACACTGAAATGGGAGAACAATGTTGCTTAATGTGGATCGTAGCCGGCTGAGTAGAATCATTGGAGGAGGACAGGTGACAACACTGGCTCAGTAGTAGCCTCCTGGTTACTACTGAGCCTGGATCTTTTAACGGACAACTGGCAATGAAATGTCCTTTACCTCCACAATAAATACTTTTACAGCATTTACATTCCTCTGAGAAAACTGGCTATAGCCCAACTGCAGAGATTCCTCTGAGGAATTATTCTCCACTGGTTCCTTGTTGCTGGAAGAAGGAAAAGGAGTGTATACAGAAATGAAATTCTGGGTAAGTGTAATCTTTCAGACCTGAAACTTCTCTCTCTGTGCCTCTTGGGCAGCCGAAGATCCACCTTGGTAGCTAGCTATTCCAAACCTTTAAGAGAGACTGGTAAATCACGAGTAGCCAATTCATCCTTAATTCCTCGTCCAATCCTTGCATAAAAGCATCCATTAGAGCCTCCTCATTCCATTTACTATCTACAGCAATCGTATGAAAATCCACAGTGTATCTTGTAACAGGCCTGCCTCGCTGGCAAATAGATAGAGAAGCTGCCAGAGCTCCCCTATCAGGAAGAATAGGATCAAACACTCGAATAACCTCTTTAGAGAATGCTTGGTAGGAATTAACAGAGGTGTGAGTCATGTTGCCACTCAGCGGTTCCCCAAGATTTGGCTTTAACAGACAGTAGGGAGATAACAAATGCCACCTTGGAACGTTCCGAAGGAAAGGAGGATGGTTGAAGTTCAAAGTGGATCTCGCATTGGGTAAGGAATGAGTGACACTGATCAGAATCACCTTTGAAGATCTCTAGAGGAATCAATCTGGGTTCATGGTTAGACGTAGGAAAAGAAGCAGCAGCACAGGTGCAGGTAACCAGGGGATAATTGCTAGAGCAGCACAGGGAGTCGGGAGTGACGTAAACAGTGAGCAGCAGAGACACAGAATCACAGCAAAAGCTGTTAACATTATACTTCATTGCAGTTTTCAGTCTGAAATTAAGTGCTGCTTTCCCAAAAAGGACTTTCCTGAACTGTTTGCGTCCTTTAGCTGAAGTCATAGTTTGAGGAGAGGTTATCTTTTCACACAAAAGAATAAGACAGGAGAAGGCTACACAAACATTAACATTAAAAAAACTAAAGTTTCTTAAAATCTTATTAGGAGAGTGGTAGCCTACCACCACTGGTGGTGGTTAGAGCATTGTGCTTGTGTCCCGGAGGTTCTGGGTTCAACTCCCACAGACTAGCCCCTCTGGGTCCCTGAGCAAGACCCCAAACCCCAGATTGATCCCATGTGCTGCACTGTGGCAGCCCACTGCTCCCCAAGGGGATGGGTTAAATGCAGAGAGAGAAATAATTTGGAATGTAAGTGCAATGACAATAAAGATGATTATTATTAGATTTAAACTAGTCAGAGAGGATGCCGAAAGGTTGACAGCAACACTGAGGTTCTGGTTATGTGCTACATAAGACAACAGTCCCCTGTGTGATTTATAAGTCTAAGGGGTAGCATTTAAAGGAGCCTAATATCCTCTTGTACGAGAATGTGTAATGGTCTGTTGAAGCCAGACCTGAGCTTTAGGGCCACAGTTCCAAACAGGGTGATTGACACAAAAACAACAAAACACATGAAGCAAAGCGAGAGTATGCTGGTTGTAGAAGCATCCTCTGTGGTTGCTTTTCTTCAGATGGAAATGTTTTTTTTTCAAGGCGAGTGAAGTTATGATTTGTTCCAAACATCAGTGCACTTTGGCCCCTAACCTTCAGTGTCTGCCAGAGTGCTGAAGATAAAGAGGGATTTCATGTTGGAGAATCACAATGACTCCAAGTGCACATCCAAACCAAGAAAAAATTACTTAATGAGATTAAGATGTAAAACGTTTAAGAATGAACTAGAAGGACATTTCACAGAAAAGCTGTAGAGGGCTGTGGACAAAAGATTTGGAAATCTTATGCAAGGCAGAGCGGGCAAATATTGCCTTGTGGGGATATGAGATGCTGAGAGACTCCTACTCAAACAGACCGATGCTGAAATTGAATGAAAATGTGCTTTAACAGTACAGGAGAGAAAGTGCAATTGTGCAACCAGGTGGCTGCAGGATTTATTTTTTTATTTCCATCAGGACGATATGAGATATACATCATGTATATGTTGGAAATTATTTATCTTTGTTGCATGCTGGACTGCACTGTGAAGTAGTTGTTAACACTGTTGCCTTTCAGCAAGAAGGTCCGGGGTTAGAACCCCAGCCTGGAGTCTCTCTGCATGCAGCTTGCACATCCTTCCTACTCATGCGAGAGGGTTTTCTGTGGCTTCATCCCACAGTCCAAGTCTCTGTCAGACTAAAGAAGTCTATTAATTGTGACACTAAGTTGTCATCATTAATGATTGCCTGTGCATCATCGGTTGCCTGGTGTTGCCCTATGCTGCGCCGATAACCTGTTCAGGGTGCACCCAGCTTCTCACTGAATGAACACTGGAGATACACCCCCCCCCCCCAAAACAGAGTAGAGCACACACATTTCTCAGTTCTGTTGCAGTGGATCAACATTTTTAATCCTTGTATTCTATGAATGTCTTGAGTCAAGTGTTAAACATTTGAACCGTTCCGTCCTGGTGACCTTTCCACGGTGAGAGGTTAAGAGACTCCTCTTCTCAAAGAAGATCACGTCCTTTGAAGCGGACGTCATCAAGACAAGGATGTCACAATATTCAAGAAAAATATTCCTATCCCACTTGAGAACCACTTGACTCATCACTTAACAGACAGAAACCTCCAAATATTTGAAGTACCTGATAAACACGGATTAGCAGGGGTGTAATTTTGGATTGGATTAAAACAAAGAGTATTGAAATTGCTCACCCCCCCCCAAAAACAAAATAAAAAAATAAAATCAAGGCCTAACAGATAAATTGAATTTCAGAGAATATGTAAGGAGCAAAATCAATCAGCTAAGCTTTTTCAAATCTAAGTAATTTAGGTTTTTAATTAGTAACGGGATGCTTTAATGGGGATGGAGACATTAGGGCTTCCACAATGTATGATAATATTTTCCAACAGGACTTTCTGCAGAGTACCCAAAATGCTGCCTACAAATAAATGTACAAGTAAGGGCAGCTTCCTCACTTCTTATATAACTATATAAAATCCTGCTGACTGCAACGGGCTTAAGGAGCCAGACATCCTGCAGACAGGATATAATGTCAATATTTAATTGTGATCATTCATTACCAGGGGTTCAGCTCAGCAGACAAGACAATACACAATATTTGGTTAACAAGAAATACACAAGGGTAGATTTTAGAAATACTTTGGAGAGAAGGCACACATCCCCTTCCCCTTTTTTCACAAATACACTTTTGCACATCAGACATTGTGTTTTCAAAAATCTCTGCTCCATTTGTTAGGCTTGTGTAATGCTCATGTGGACCTGTTTTGTTTTTAAAAAAAATAATCTTTTTGTGTTTTCCAAATAGGAATAAAGATCCCATAAATACCAAACCATGTTTTAAAGAGAACCAAAGTTCTCACTGTGCTTAGAAAGGATTTGCTTCTTGTATCTTCAAGTTTTTCTTCTACTGGGAACCCAACGTGCAGCCAGAAAAACACCTTTAAAATGGTTGAGGCTTCTTTAGCTCTTTTGTAACAGAGTGTTATCGGACAGCAGATCAACTTAGATCAATTTATGAACTACTTCTCAAACACAGCTATATCTTGTCATGTTCAAAACACTCATCTTCATATTCTGATAAGGAATATATATTTTTTTAACCAGACAAAGCCAGTAAACCCCTATTAAATTAGGGAATGATCTCTAAAAGACAAGCTAAAACTTGCTTGGATTTTGGTAGTATTACATTACATGCCTTACCATAACTTTGATAGAGTGGCTGTTATATTGGACATCAACTAGCTTGCTAAGGCAGACTTAATTTTGACATGAAATAATCCTGCAACATGCCATTCCAATAAGCAGTGTTTTGACTTCACATAAATTACTCTGTGTGAATACAGTGGGTTTCATGTTACCTACCAAAGGCATGCTCTATGTTAAATCATGGCTTTTAGGAAAATGTTTAACCACCATAAGCTTTGCCACAGTTAGACATCCAGTTCATGTAGACATTTTTCACAATTTGTTAGCATCCATGGCAACACCCTAATGATCACATCAAAAGGTAAAAAAAAATAAAATAAAAAATCATTAATGTCACTGAGAGGAAAGCTGAAAGAGCTCTTCTGTTGCTTTCCAGGTAATGAGTCAAAGTCACTATTGCCTTACTACGCACATCCTGGTTAAACCTGAGGCAGTCGGTTCTCCAGTTTTATCTATCCACATGCTGAAGTGTCTTTGGGCAAAACACTGAGACCCACACTTCTCCCAGTTTACATGGGTTTGTGCGTGTAAAATACTTTGTGGAACTTAGAGCAAGAAGCATTCTGCAGCTTTTGCGTACAAATGCCTTCAGGGATCCTTAAAACTAGAAAAAGCTGCTATCTCAAAATTCTGTTCATATGTAAAAAAAAAAAAATGTATTCCAAAATATGAATAAATACAGACTGTAACATACACATTTAAGAAAGATAAATTAGTGTTTTTACCAAAAAGTTATTGTTTAAGGTCTTTGGCTTTCTGCATGTGACTCTATGTCCTCCACTGACTTTGCCCACCATGATCTGAGCAGTGATTTTCTTTTTTCGTTTTCTTTTAGGTGACAGTCCAGTAGTTGTGATCACCTAAAACACTTGCTGCTAGATAAAAGAAATAAGCCATTTGCACACAAAAAAAAATTGTAGTTGAAAAGTCACTGCATCTGTAAAGTCAAACAAAACTCTGGAAATGTAATTTTTTCATTCATTATATAAGAGTGCCCTTGAAGTGTTATCACTCGTAATTTTGTACCAATGCACGCTTATATAGAGTAAAGCCCTATTAACACAAGATAAGCATTACCTGGGGACCCCATGTAATAAATAAATTACCACCTATGTCTGTTATTATTATTATTATTATTCTCCATAACATAAGGCTACAAACAGTCAAAATCGAATCCTACCACACAGTCTAATGAATGATGTCATCTATTATATGCATCTTATATTGCTCCTTCTCTTCAGCCTTTTCATTTTTATGTTGTACTTAATGGGCCCGTAGGGTTTTGTTGGCCTGCGACCCAAAAGGTTTTCTAAATACTCCAATACAGCTTCCATTCTCCATTCCAAAAGTAAATTAAAATGCGGCAAGTAAACAAAAACTGCCCAATCACATATCGGATCCCCCCTATTTCGGTCCAAATCACAGAGATGCCTATTCTCTGTGATTTGGACTGGATTAGCATTATCACAGGACCTTGGAGTTCAGCAAAATACAGAAGGTAATTTGTGGGGGAATTTTTACTTTACATATTACTGACATGGCCGATTTGCACGCGATTAACAACAATCTCTGTAATTATTACAAATGTAATAATGTGGTCCCTAAGCAAAACTAATTCCATCACAATAGGACTTTAAACTGTATTTTTGATACTTTCTGTGCTTTTCATGGGTGTTGCCATCTTGGTATCCTGTCACTCAAATCATGGGAGAGTATTTGTAATTGTGACGTCCCAACTGCACCAGGCCCCGGAATACAAACGTGCAATAGATCTAAGACAATAGTCCTAATTTTCTATAAACTATAAACTGCTCGGCGGGAAGAAGTCTTCACATTGAATAGTTTTATATGTGACACCGAGCTTAATACACTGAGCTGCTCCAAGCAGGCAGCCACAAGGACCTGCGGTGTGACAGCCTTGCAATGCCACACTGACAGATGTGCGGTGAGTGCCTGCTGGAGAAGAAATGGCTTTAATTGCTCAACTAGCTCATCATAAATGCTACTATCCATTCCCCCGCTTCGTCCCACGGGCAGAAAGTGTTGGAAATGTAGCAATTTCTCACAAGAAATGTAGGCAATAGGTACGCTTGACTATGAAGGTTAAAACGTCTGCGGACATGCTGCGCAGCTCACGGTATGCACACAGCATGTCGGAGTATGTGGGAGACTTAACTCCCCAGGTTCATGGTCGGACAGGAACATATAAGGTTGGATGTCATTTAAAAACATTTCTGCCATTATACACACAGCGTATACTGACTTTGTGAAATTAACGCTTGTGATAAATGCTGACTGACGACAGCTTGTAGCATGATGAGAAATTGTGTTCACACTCTCCTTGGTTGCAGTTCGTACATCACTTCCGGGCTTCTGGTTCAGTTAATAATTGTGCCGATGAAGGATTGCTTATGGTCTGCCATCACAAATTTTATGGGGGGTGTCAGGAGGTGAATATACCGCATTAGTCAATTACGAATGCACCGATGTGCTATACTAAGGATACAGCATGTTTTACTTGAAAATAGCTGTATACTTTTGTTTGGCTTTCAAGGAGACGTATCATGCAAAATTAACTTTTTTAGCACTTAAATACATTTTGTTTTGTACTTAGAGTCTCTAGGAATATAGAACATTTGAACGTAGTCTGTACAGAAGCTGTGTAGATACTGTATCTTTCTATTCTATATGGGTCATATTTTTCAAGTCGATCAGTTTCTTGTTTTTTGTTACATCACAATATTTGCAGCAGAATTGCTAAACAAGATGATGGACTTCCATCTTACCAACTTTGCAAACCCACTATTTTTATTTCTCAGAGCAATTTTGTAGTCCAAGCTAAAGGATGCTAACCCTACAAGTGGATAAGTGAAGATTTTTGGTTGTTCAGTACACCATCCTCCAGTATACTAAAAAATGGCCAAACCAGGTAGAATGGAACACTCTGTGACCTGGAGGGGGGTGGAGCGTGTAGTGCCTCCTTTAGATTTAAAGAGACCACATCATAATGAGTTTGTCCCCCTTAATTTATTTCTTCAATTCTTCTGGTTCGCTAGCTTATAATTTATAGGTATAAACACACAGCATTCAAAAACTGCAGGTCACATGATCTCCAAAAGTAAGATTGATCTTCATCCATATCAAAATCTGTCCGTCCGTCCGTCCGTCTTCTTCCGCTTATCCGGGGTCGGGTCGCGGGGGCAGCAGCTTCAGTAGGGAGGCCCAGACGTCCCTCTCCCCGGCCACTTGGGCCAGCTCCACCGGAGGAATCCCAAGGCGTTCCCAGGCCAGCCGGCAGACATAGTCCCTCCAGCGTGTCCTGGGTCTTCCCCTGGGCCTCCTCCCGGTGGGACGTGCCCGGAACACCTCACCAGGGAGGTGTCCAGGAGGCATCCTAACCAGATGCCCGAGCCAACTCAACTGGCTCCTCTCGACGTGGAGGAGCAGCGGCTCTACTCTGAGTCCTCCCCGAATGACTGAGCTCCTCACCCTATCTCTAAGGGAGAGCCCAGACACACTACGGAGAAAACTCATTTCAGCCGCTTATATCCGGGATCTCTTTCTTTCGGTCACGACCCAAAGCTCGTGACCATAGATGAGGGTAGGAACGTAGATCGACCGGTAAATCGGGAGCTTCGCCTTTTGTCTCAGCTCTCTCTTCACCACAACGGATCGGTACAGCGCCCGCTTCACAGCAGACGCTGCACCAATCCGCCTGTCGATCTCCCGCTCCATCTTCCCCTCATTCCCCTCAAGACCCCAAGATACTTGAACTCCTCCACTAGGGGCAGCACATCCTCCCCAACCCGGAGAAGGCACTCTACCCTTTTCCGGTTCAAGACCATGGTCTCGGATTTGGAGGCACTGATTTTCATCCCGGCCGCTTCGCACTCGGCTGCGAACCGCTCTAGTGAGAGCTGTAGATCACGCCCTGATGAAGCCAATAGGACCACGTCATCCGCGAATAGCAGAGACGCAATCCTAAGGCCACCAAAACAGATCCCCTCAACACCTTGGCTGCGCCTAGAAATTCTGTCCATAAAAGTTATGAACAGAATCGGTGACAAAGGGCAACCTTGGCGGAGTCCAACTCTCACTGGGAACGAGTCCGACTTACTGCCGGCAATGCGGACCAGACTCTGACACCGGTCGTACAGAGACCTGACAGCCCTTATTAAAGGGTCCGGTACTCCATACTCCCGGAGTACCCCCCACAGGATCCCTCGGGGGACACGGTCGAATGCCTTCTCCAGATCCACAAAGCACATGTAGAGTGGTTGGGCAAACTCCCATGCCCCCTCCAGAATCCTGCTGAGGGTGTAGAGCTGGTCCAGTGTTCCACGGCCAGGACGAAAACCACACTGCTCTTCCTGAATCCGAGATTCAACAATCCGACGGACCCTCCTTTCCAGAACCCCTGAATAGACCTTACCAGGGAGGCTTAAGAGTGTGATTCCTCTGTAGTTGGAACACACCCTCCGGTCCCCCTTTTTAAATAGGGGGACCACCACCCCAGTCTGCCAATCCAGGGGAACTGCCCCCGATGTCCACGCAATGCTGCAGAGCCGCATTAACCAACACAGCCCCACAACATCCAGAGCCTTAAGGTACTCAGGGCGAATCTCATCCACCCCCGGGGCTTTGCCACCGAAGAGCTTTTTAACAACCTCGGCAACCTCAGCACCAGAGATGGGAGAACCCGACCCAGAGTCCTCAGGCTCTGCTTCCGCAATGGAAGACGTGTTGGTGGGATTAAGGAGGTCTTCAAAGTATTCTGCCCACCGAAACACGATGTCCCGAGTCGAGGTCAGCAGCACAACACCCCCACTGTAAACAGTGTTGGTACTGCACTGCTTCCCCCTTCTGAGACGCCGGATAGTGGACCAGAATCGCTTCGAAGCCGTACGGAAGTCTTTCTCCATGGCCTCTCCGAAGGCCATGGAGATCAGCTGCTTCCGGAGTCCCACAGGCCAAAAAAGCCCGGTAGGACTCCTTCTTCAGCTTGACGGCTTCCCTCACCGCTGGTGTCCACCAGCGGGTTCGAGGGTTGCCGCCGCGACATGCACCGACAACCTTGGGGCTACAGCTCCGACTAGCCGCCTCAACAATAGATGCGCGGAACATGGTCCATTCAGACTCAATGTCTCCCGCCTCCCTCGGGACGTGTTTAAAGTTCTCCCGGAGGTGGGAGTTAAAGCTCCGTCTAGTGGGGGACTCTGCCAGACGTTCCCAGCAAACCCTCACAGTACGTTTGGGCCTGCCCGGTCGGACCGGCTTCCTCCCCCGCCATCGGAGCCAACTCACCACCAGGTAGTGGTCGGTGGAGAGCTCCGCCCCTCTCTTCACCCGAGTGTCCAAGACATGCGGCCGCAGATCAGATGAAACGACAACAAGTCGATCATTGAACTGCGAGCACATATGGACACCCTTATGCTTGAACATGGTGTTTGTGATGGACAATCCATGACGAGCACAGAAGTCCAACAGCAAAACACCACTCGAGTTCAGATCAGGTGGGCCATTCCTCCCAACCACGCCTCTCCAGGTCCCATTGTCATTTGGAATGCTTAATTATCTTGATTATCAAAATCAAGCATTCCAAAAAAAAAAAAAAAAGAGATTCCATACTTCATATTCAAGGAGCTTAGATCAGAACATTTCTTACTGTAACTAACCATTTTTTAAGAGCATGTCCCCAGTTTTACAAAAACAAACTGAGAACTTTTTCAACAATCACTTTTGCACTTTGAGTCAACACCTTGCACTCTGCTAAAGCATTCTGCTTAAAATTTGCGGTCACTATTTACCTTTGCTGCCATTGTTTCTCAGCAACCTGCAAGTTAAAAATGTCCTTGCATGATTAATTGCACCTTGTCAGACGTGCCTGTGCAAATTCTCAGTTTGCTGTTGCACTTTGTCAGGTGGACTGCAAATGTTAGGATACATTTGTGAATCATACATAATTCACAAGCAGCAACATTTAAGATTCTAATGTTAAACTGTGCTGATTTAACTTCCTTTTATGAGTCTCTTTGGCAAAGGGAACACCAACATGGTAGCCCCCGAGGACCACAGGTGGTGCCGACGAGCCTGTTCTAAAAAAGAATAATTCACCAGTGAGCTGCATCTAAAACTTTATTTTATTCCGTTATTGTTTTTGTTTAATCACACTTGCATTTTTAAAGAATTAGAAATGACAATATCTATAACAAAGCATGAAAAATATATTTATTTTACATAAAGTTAAGGTGAACTCAGACTCTTCTAGCTCAAAGGTCAGCACTGGCAACCCTTCGTATGACACAACACCAATGAAGTTGCTCTCAGTTTCAAAAAGGTTGGTGATGTGCGGTCGTTCATTACTTGCATTAAAAATAAATGTGACGTCCCACCTTGAGTGATTAAACAGTTGTCAGAAATCTTTTTAGTTTTAAATAGACAAAATGATCAGGACCCAAGGTTTTAAACTGTCCTCAGCATCTTCATGATAAGTAATTTACTGCATTATGCCTAGAATCATTCTCCATCTGCATTGCCCTTTGAAAGACTGTTGAAGCATCTGAAGGACGTCACAGTTCCCCTGCTTGGCCCCTTGCAGTTTGCCTACCAGGCAAACTGGTATGCAGATGAGACTGTCAACTTGAGGCAACACTTCATCTTTCACCACCTCGACCACCCATGAACAAAACCCCAAGATCCCATTTGTGGGCTTCAGCTTGGCCTTCAACACCATCAACCCAGAAAGGGATTGTGCCTGGGCTCAACGACATTGTTGTGCAATCATGCCATGTGGACTAAAACACGAAATGTGAGACTTTTACAAGCCCTCAGGGGACTGCCTATCACAGCAGGGGGCCACTGTATAAAAAACCCTGTCCACAGACAAACACTCTTTGCACGCTGTTCCTCAACAGCAGCATTGGAGGGACACGCACTCTGGACAGACCTACAAACATGCAGCTGAGTACATCCCTGTCATTTTCCAACATTGGAAACTGAACAGACGATTGCCATGAAACAGACTGTTTATGATCTTTCTAAGCTGTGCAGGATAAAAGCTGGCCTTTGGAGTGAGCCACACCTCTGCGGCACAGAGATCCACATGATGCAGGCCCGCAGCGCTGAGCTTCCTACGGCCTGAGACTCAGAGCCGCCTCCTCACAGCCCCGTTTTAAGCTAGCCGCCTGCTCGCTGCTCAGAATACCAGTCTTCACCCTGCTTCAACTGGATGCCCCAAAGTGAACCAAATTGGCACAGAGGCACAGAGGTTTGGCAGAGTTAGGCAGGGAAAGTCAAATGGTTTATTTAAAATGGTTTTACTGATTTGTTTTAAGGTTTTGCTTAGTAAACAGCCCTGGAGCTAACAGGCTAGCTTCTGCTAGCATTATGGAAACCAAGCTTTGCTGATGTGTTTTTCCGGTTATCACAAACTTTATTTCCGTAAGGGTTTAATACACCGATGAGATATCAATGTTTGTGTTGTCCGGTCCACTCATTACGACCAAATGGAGCTTAATTTTTTTGAAATTAGCGCAGAATGTCCACTAGCATAGCGTTATTAGATTCCTGGATAGCATTAGTGCTACCAACAAGCCAACACTACTATGGTTCGTTTTAAACATAATGCTTGTTTTTGTTTCACTCCGCCATTGTTTGATAGTGCTATGAGCATTATTACGGCATTAATATGAAGCATTAATGTCAATTGTGTTTACATAGTTCCTTAGCATCTTTTTATCTTCACTTTGCTTAGTAGTTTAGTTTCACTAGCCTAGTGGAGAGGATTTGTTGATTGAAATATAGTGTTTAATTCAGATAAACAGCATTCTATAGTGATGTTCTCTGAATGTTCATTTTATTTCTGTTAATGAATTCTTGAACTTGAAGAGAAGTTGTCACTCCTTTATTCTTTATGTGTGCAGAGTTTGCTGTTAAAAGAATGCCAGTGCTCGAATCATCATTTCAACTGTTGTCCTAATAGTTGTTTGGGCTGACATTCACCAGACAATACCCAACAGACCAAGAGTTTTTTATTAAACAGTAAATAACATTAAAACAGTGCGTAATAATAGCTCAACAGCATGTTGGAGGGTCCAGTATGGCTTCAGCTTGATTTTTTGCTGTTGTCCTCATATTTTCCTCAGGCACACTCTGATACATGGTAGAAAACATGGTGGATCCTACAATGTTCACCTGGCCTGGTTCTGCCACAGCAAAACATCCCCGCTTTATGTGTCTTAATTTTTTTACATAACTGTGCTTTATAGCAATTCTATGCTAATTTGATATCAAATGCTATTCTATAGATTTCAATGATTATTTAAACTGAGGTCAGTGCTGGATGACATTAATACAGAAGATGTTTCATGTTGACATGTTTCACGAAAGAGAATATGTTGTGCATGACTGGTCACAGAAAGTATCTGATGCAAAACAGATGCAGTGTAAACATTCATAAATCTACTCCCTTTAAAGGGCTGTGAAATTCTCTATTTTACACAGCGTTACTGTTTCATCAGATAGTTCCTCTGCCAATTCACATCAACACATTTCAATTTGTAGCACAGAACAGTATTGTTAAGTAAACACATACTAACATGGTCTTCAGTGTTATTGTTTGCTGACGTGTAGGTTAATAAATGTGTAATGTAAAAATGACACCAGTATTATTGTTTCTGAAACAGCATTAGTTTGAAATGTAATTATTTTTTAAAGTGTTTTATTTAAATGAGATGGACCCATTGTGTATGGCCTTTAGTTTGTCCCTTCGGTCAGAAACTTTCTGTCTCTCCAAACTATACCACTCTTCACTATGCATTAGGTATGGTGAACAGTGGTACAGGACTGCCGATAGGAACTCAACCAAGCCCTGCTTCAAAAATTCAGAGACAAACTTCAGAGATTTAAAACTATGCTGTGATTGGGAGATTGTTCTTCATTCAACTGATTATTATGCAGAAATCCTGATTGGAGCGCTTTGAATGTGTTTTCTAACTGTACAAACTTCTGGCAATAACTAAATGGCGTGCACAGATAATGTTCTTGTGGGTCACTGTGGAGAACCGTGTACCTGGCAGACAAAAATCTTTATTGTTACCATGCGTTACCATAATGAATTTTTTTGGGACAGACACTGGCTCAGGATGCACACAGATAACATATAAAACACAGACACAACAAGGCAATATTTCCACAATATTTGTTTTTTAAAGAAATGAAATGAGTTGACTACACAGACCAACACACTCCCTGGGAAGCTTAAAGCGTGCAAATAGTCTTTAGGGTCTGATAAGACTTATAGTCTTATCAGTCCAAAAAGTCCGATATTAGTCCCCTGGCGACCGATATGAATTTCTGTGTTGTTGCATGAATTTATCACACAAAGTTCCCTCAATGATACACTCAGCACCACAGTGTGAGAGTATGGACTTGTCCATGAACTTGAGTCCCTCTTTCAATGTGAGAAAACCTTCACAAAATTATTCACACCGCTGAACGTTTTTCATGCTTTGTCACATTGCAACCACAAACTATGTTGTGTTTTATTTAGATGTTATGTGATAGAGCAACATGAAGATGGGCATGAATGTGAAATACATGAAAATGTACAGGTCAGGGATAAAGCTTTGGAGACGCTTACCTTCAGGCTGGTGTTACGGAGCGCTATTTGCAAAAACAACCCTTCACAGAGACAGTGCCTCCCTCAGGCTGTCAATCTGATGCACACGTAAAAGTAGAGTTGACAATTTATCCAGAAATGTTGGTAAGAAATGTCCAGATCACTTTTTGAATTATCTGTTCTTCTGCTCTTCAGTGGGATTACATGAAAAAAATCTCCTAAATACACTATGGTCTTATTTCTTTTTTCTGAGGCTTTCCTCTTCTTCTCATAAACTTGTAAAACAGTTTGCTTCTTGCGACACTCAGCCATTTTTGATAACTGTCATGATTTGGGTTTGGTTATGGTTTTTGTTTGTTATTTGATCAATTACTTCACTCTCCTGCCTTAAGTTCAGTTTCTGTTTTAGGTTCTGTCTTAGTTTTTGAATAGGTTGGGTTTTATTGTGGATTGATTTTGTTTTATATTATTAGTTTATCCGGCCTGCTCCGACCATTTCTGTCACCAGTCTTAATTCAGTTCACCTGCCAGCATTCTTGCACCCTGTCACTCCCCTTCTCCGGTCACCATCGTATCAGCTTCAGTTTACTCCCAAGCACTTCCCTGTTCCTGATTAGCTCCACCCATGCCAGTAATTAGTTTCACTCCATTCACCTGATCACTCCCTTACTTATACCTGCCTCTGCCCCCTGCAATCTGCCACATCATTGTTTTTTCTGTGCCCAGTGGTGAGTCTAGTTCAGCTTTCAATACTCTCTGTTTACCTGTTCTTCTGACCCTGCTTTGCCTCCTGATATTTGAGTTAGCCTGTCCCCTGTGTTTGCATATGGATTTGTCTGTGACTGCCTTTTTGTTCTTTTTTGGTTATTGGATGACTTAGACTTAGACTTAGACTTTCTTTATTGTCATTTTGTATACACAGAGTGCATACAGAACGAAATTTCGTTTTCACACAGCTCAGAAAGATTGCAGTAACTCTACAATTCAGTCTTCCCACTTTTAGCTTGATGCCCGTTTTGGTTTTTGCATTTTGTTAATAAATTATCTTTTATCTAACCTCTGCTTGTCTGGTTGAATACTGGGTCCATCTGTCTCTGATTCATGACAATAACTGGATATGTAAAGACTAGAAGTGCACATGCAAGAGGAAACTAGCAAGAAACGAACATGCACATTAGTGTTACGTCAGCACGTCACAATGATTGGCATGTGGGACAACCAATAAATAAGATGACCCCCTTGGAACTCGAAGCTGAAAAAAGATCACCCACTATACCAGGGGTCACCAACATGATGTCCGTGGGCATCAGCTAGCCCCCAAGGACCACATGTCGTCCCTTGGGCCGGTTCAAAATATAGCACAACCCCCCAGTGAGCTGCATCCAAAATTGTATTTTATCTTGTTGTTTTTCCTTTTTAAATCATACATGCATTTATATAAATTTAAAAATGACAAATGCATGAATTACGTCAATTTTTATGTAACATTAAGGTGAGCTCTGACTCTTCTAGTTCAAAGGTCAGTACTGGTAGCCCTAAGTATAGCTCTCAGTTTCAAAAAGGTTGCTGACCCCTGCATTATACCTTTAACAGTAAGCAGACCCAGATCAATACCATGCTTATTTGCACCAATCCGACAAAGTATTTCTTGTCACAATCCCCCGGTGTTTGATCATTTTTAGTTTTAGGTGCCTGTGGATCGTGCATTCTGTCCAATTATTCACATTTTTATTATTGTTTATTACACTGTAGAATCTGTTCCGTCCCCCTTGTTTCCTGTCATTATTTGGTATTCTGCTCATTATGGATATATTTAGTTTAATCTTGTATCGGTTCGATCTTTGTTTTCCTGCCTGTCTTCAGTTCAGTCAGTGAGTTTATTTTGTCATTGTCTGTTTTTTTCATTGTGATCTTGATATGATTGTTTGGTTCCGTTTCCCTTCTTGTCTTCTGCCACTTCATTGTACTCCCTCTGCCTCAGCTTGTCACCTGTTCTCTCCCTAATTAGTTCCACCTGCTCTCCTGCTTTCTTCTCTGGTCCTTCCCTTCTTATGTGAACCACTGGCTCCTCTTCCTCCTTGTCGGTTCCCCTGTTCTGGTTTACTCCGTGTTTGTTTCCCTGGTCCTTGTCTTCACCTGCCCCGTCTGTAAGTTTTGCTGCTTTATTCATAATATACCCCCTTTCACCTCATCATGTGACATCCAAGCTCTTGCCTGGATTTTGGTCCATCCACAAACACTATACATGCCATTTCTCTTTTGTCAAAAATGTACAATGTTCATATTTATAAGAGAAATATTACTGTTAGGCTCTTTGTATACTGCACTCAGATGTCTTCAGCGAGAGCAAAGTCAAATTCCTTGTTGTATGAACGATATTGGCAATTAAACCTGATTCTGAGATGCTTAAAGCAGAATTAGTAGATAAAACAATATCCCAAGCTTTGCTGATCTCCAATAGCACTATTTAATCCATCATCTGAACATGTTAAGATTCTAGCACAGCTGCAAACCTACCAAGGCATGGATGTTCACCTAAGATGACAGGATTGAGCGAGGAGAGTATTATTCAGAGAAGCAGCCACAAGGCCCATGTCAATTCTGGAGGAGAGATCAACAGCTTACGTGTGAGAGCTGGTCAATAATAAAACTATCAGTAGTATATTCTGCAAATCTGTCCATTATGGAATAGTAAGAAGAATAAATCTAGTGCCCCCTTTGCAGTCAGGGACACCTGCAACGGACACAGCAAACATATGGGAAAAAAAAGGTGTTTTGGTCAGAGGAGGTCTAGATTGAACATTGTGATCGACATCTACAGGGGTATTCAAGGAGTATAAATGATTATGAAAGTTTCTGTAGATGAGGATCTTCTGAACTAACATGCGAGTAAGTAAGTAAAGTATATTTATTCAGCGCCTTTCGCAGACAATGCAATCAGAAAGCGCTGTACAGAAAACCGATAAAACAACAAATAAAATAAATAAAAATAAGATAAATGACATCTGTATAAAAGTGATAAGAAATATCATTAAACGATTTAATAACGCCAGCTAAAAGGGAGCATATAAAAAGAAAACAACAAAGGATCCAAAACCGACACCTGTGGAACCCCACAGGTTAGAGAGGCAGTTCTGGAGGTGTAGTTGTTCGCCAAAACGGAAAACATTCTCCCAGATACATAAGAGGAAAATCAATCAAGTGCATACCCAGAGATACCAGCTAAAACCTTCAACCGATTTAGCAAAATGTATGGTCAATGGTATCAAGGGCTATGGAGAGGTCAAGTAAAATTATTACAGAATACTTCCCTGAATCAGGAGCCATTAAAAGATCACTATAAACCTTTAAAAGAGCAGTCTCAGTGCAGTGGAATTTTCTAAAACCAGACTAAAAAGAATAAAAAATGTGTAAGTAATTTACACAAGTTTTTAAATTGGCCGATAGTTACCAACAATGCTGCCATCAAGATTCGGTTTTGTCAGTGGTGGAGTAACCTCAGCGTGCTTAAAACAGGATGGGATACGACCTTGCCTTAATGAGCTGTTAATGCTTGACAGCAATGAAGGATGAATACTGAGACTCCCAGACAAGACAGAGGGAGGTAAAATCTCTAGAGAGCATGATGATGGTTTCATCATGCTCTCTAGAAAACCAAGTCATGTATATAAACTATAAACCTGACTAATGTATATAAACTATAAACCTGACTAAGCACATTTCCACAGGAAGGTAATGTTTTCTATAGGTGTCAATGTAGGTAAGGTCAATGTAAGGAACGTCATTTTCCTACATTATTTTCACTCTGAGGCCCTGTCCACACGGAGATGAGATTAGGTGAATCCGCAAAAGTATCATGTCGTTTAAGCTGTGAGCCCACATGAATGCGGCATTTTGGGAGACTGTAAACAATCACTTTTGAAAATGGTTCCCATAGTGGATAAATTTCAAAACGGCAGTTATAGTCTTCCGTGTGTCCATGCAAGCCGCATCTTTTCTTAAACGATGATGGCCTAGCTTCGGCTCTCTCTGTAACCCACATGTAACCCTCACTTTCACGAACACCAACAAAGATGGCCCTGTCCAGTGTTGCGTTCATGCAGAGACAGATATCGGCTTTGTTATGGCTGTTAGTAGTGTCCTCGGACTCTTCCTTTCTAATGAGCCCGCTCTACAAGGCGAGTCCCCTGCAAACCCACATAAAATCACATTGAACATGTGTGAATGTTCAATGTGATGTGTCTGATCCCCCGCCACGGTGCTGTTTACTTCACATGAGTTGCCTGCGCAACCTTCACTCCTCCTGAAAAAGCATGTAGCCACTGTGGACAGTCGCCTGCATTGTCGTCGACTTAGTAGCAATTCCTCATACCAAGCATGTAGTGACATCTTACAAATGTTTTGTTTTTTTCATTAGTTTTATGGTCTAATTTCAGTGCTTGAGTATTCTCATTAAATAAAAATAAATACATATTATCTTTGAAGTTTGAATCACTTGCTGGAAGAAATAATGTCAGTACAACATAGGTTTCAGCTCAGTGACTCAGAAGATATACTCTAAAATAATGATGGGGTGCTGGGATATAGAAAGCGTGAGGCAGACAAATGAATAATAGAGATGACAGTCAGTGGTAAAACTCTATCTTGTTTGATAACCACCTGTCTCAACTGACCTGTGAAATCTTTAAGACTGGAACAAATGCAAATAGCTCTGACTTGCTTGCACCAAAAAAAAAAAAAAACTCCTGAAGGCTTTTCAACTGAGCTTATTCTGACAATGGTGCTGTGCCCTGAGCGGGCTGAATGTACGGTCTGGGCTTGAATGGTACAATGTGTGAGAGCTGTGAGGGAGAAGCTGTGGAGTAAAGGCCCAGGAACCCTCCCGGCTGCCTACCACTGAGCAAAGCCTCAGCTGCCGACACAAAAACAAAGTTGACCACCGTAACCACAACTAGCAATAACTGGAAAATACAAACATAAAATGATGCAGTAACAAGCCAAGCCACACCACTGACCAATTTCTAATGCATTTGTAGTGTATAATTCATTAAAAATGGTATATAGGTTCAACACCAACATTATAGATTAATTAGCCCATGAAACTGTTTTATGCTTTTATCACAGGGTTGCCTTTAAACTCCTTTTTTTCTGCAGTGTCCAGGATTTCTGCAGTAATAGATTTAATGTTTGAATCCAACAGATAATCCAAGATTATTCTGATGTATGGATTAATGAATACAGTGCTCTGAAACATTTGCTCCATTCCAGATTTCTTCTGTTTTTGCTTTGTCTTACTTGTTTTAGATTGAACAGATATAATATCTAACAGATATGACTTGGGTAAATACAAAAGCTGTTTTAAAAGATGATTCAATATTTGAAAAAGGAAGAGCTATCCACACCCAGGCTTGATTACTGGTCGACCTGTAGAATAAAATCCCTTACACAGAATAAGTTTTAAGTATTTGAAATAGGCTAAGAAATCCAAATGCAAACAAACAAACAAAAAGAAAAAAAATCACTATGCCTTAATGTAATGAAATTCAACAACAGAAGAGAAGTAAATTCCTTGACCTCTATTGGGCTAGAAAGAGCTATAACAGGTATGGGCAAAGTTTTTGGATATAAGGCCGCATCAATTTTTAAAATTCGACAGATGGGCTTGGCCAACATCAGATGAATGAAAATCATGTTGTTCACACAAAATCCCTCTAATATATGTTAGTTCACACACACGATTTTCCTTTATTAATGGGGAAATTCACATGTACTCAGGGTCCGAAATTAACACTTGCCAGACGCAAAATGCGAGTACATTTTCTGTTTGGGGAGTAAATTTCAGAGGGCTAGCTGCCACATTGCGAGTAAATGTTTGCATCAAATAAGTTGTGTTTTTCAGTCACACTCGCACATGTGATGCGAGACCGACAGCAACTACGGCATGTACGTTTGCTAACAACTAGCTTTTAGCTCAGGCTAATTACGTAGCGGAATTACGTGGAGATATTTAGCAGGGGTCAGTCAGAATGAATATTTTGGCTGGTAAAAAATATGCTTGCCGGTTGATTCTTACATCTACCGGCCAACTTGGCCAGTGAATCACGAAGTTCATTTCGGACACTGCATGTACTACTTGTAAAATGCATTAAAATGTCCCTTACATACACTTTTAGTGGGAACAGTGTTAATCTTAGTACATATCTGAGGTTTTCATTAGTCATCTGGGGATTTCTGGGTGCTTTGATGTTCATGCTAAAAGTTTGCTCACACGCTTAGGGAGAGTCAAACAACACATCTTCTTTGACATGTTTGTAAATTTGGTTTAATTTGATAAAAGGATAAAACTCATGTCGGGGGGGGGGGGGGGGGGGGGGCAACCTTCTCATTTAATGTTCTTTGAAATGCTGTGTTAGTTTTACACCAACCACAAGCGGAGACACACCTTCCAGACATTACCAGTTCTGTCTTGTCAGTCCACAGAATATTTTCACAAAAGTTGTTAAGATGGTAAGGATATTTGTTGGTAAATTGTGAGACAAACCTTTGTGTTCTGTGTGGTCTCCTGTAGTTTCTTTTACCTTGGATGCAATGTTTGTCCAACCCTTTTCTCATTGGTAAAACATGAACACTAACCCTAACTGTGGAACTCTACAGTGTGTTATTGCACAACACTTTACCTGTTGTCTTCTTCTGTTGTGCTACTAGCTGCCACCTGGTGCCAAGGATGAATGCTTGTATTGTATTAGTCAGATGCCTGTGCAGATTCCCATTTACCTGGATCATAGCAACTACAACTATTAGTCAGCCTGACAAATTGCAGCGATGAGTGTACCAAAGAGAAGAGAAGTCAACGGTGAGTGCCAAATATTTAACAAGGAATGAACAAAAATGTTTTTTCACCAAAGTCCGATCCATGCCTGTATGCCTTATTTGCCGAAAAACCTGTTAGTGGCACAGGAGCTAGGAGTTCACCCTGTAACCAATGGATTGCCAACTTGAACCCCCGTTCTGTCAATTCCATTATTGTGTCTTTGGGCAAGACCCTTCACCCGCTTTGCCTGGTGCGATTGTATGGCAGACCTGCTTCTGTCAGTCTACCCCAGGCCCGCTGTGGCTACAATGTTGCTTGGTTGATTCCCCTTTACCTGCCATTTATGCTAGCAACTGGTCAACCTAAGAACAGACATCTACGGTTCAGAAGTTGGCTGCCAATTTACAGGTGAGCCAAGCACCAAGGCAAGTTATTTGCTGACATTCAAATTAGCAAAGGCCAGCAAGCCTTTCTCTAAAGGTGTTTTTTTTTGCAAAAGAGCATGACAGAGACGGCAGATATCTTGTGGCCCAAAAACAACAACAAATTAAAACAGATTTGTTTATCATGCAGTGCAGTGACTCGCCATATTGAGCTAATTGATGAAGATTTAGCGCATAAGCTAAACAAAAAAGCAGAGTGATTTATGTTATATTCATTGGCACTGGACAAAAGTAACAACACAGAGATCACTGCTTAGCTTTTCATTTTCATCAGACGGATTAATGACAACTGAGGAGTTTATAGCCATGGACTCCCTAAAAGGGAAACCAAGGGGAGATGATTTATTTAACAATGTGATGGAATTCTATGAGAGGCTCAAGCAATCTTTGACAAAACTTGCCAACATCACCACAGATGGCTCACCAAACCTTACTGAAAAAAAAAAAAAAAAAAAAAAACATTGGGTGGTCAGCATTGCAGCTCGACCATGCAATGTAGCCAGTTGTAAAACTACTTAATTATATATGAGTGAGGGGTCTTCAACAATATCAACATTTTATGCTTCTTGAAGAACCCGATGTAGATCTCCAGGACTTGCTATACCGCTACCATGTCCGTTGGTTAAGTTTGGGGAAAGTATGTCAAAGATTTTAGGAGCTTAAATGGGAGATTATCTAATTTTTAGAGTTACTGAGAAAGCGGATGATTTTCCTGAGCTGAGTGACATAAATAGGTAGTGTGCTTTAGCTTTTGTTGTGGACATACTGGGACACAAATGAACTGAACATGAAGCTACAAGGGAAATGTATACATGAAATGTAAACAAACATGATCACCTTCAAAGCCAAGTCAACCCTATTTTCTGGACAAATGTCACAAAAATCTTTTGCTCACTTCCACACACTGGTGATGCTGAAAGAGGCCCATCAACATGTGAACAAGTACAGGATTCTGCTGTCAGCTGTCTGATTTCACTTAAACTGGTGTAATGTCCCTTCTCACAAGGTCCCAAAACAGCACTACAGGCGTTCCAGTTGGAACTGATCGATCTTCAGAGTGACCATGTCTTATACCTTAGGTCAAACGTGGTGGTGGTAGTGTGATGGTCTGGGTCTATTTTGCTGACCATAAATTCTGCTCTCTACAAGATAATTGTTAAGAAGAATGTGCAGTCATCAGGCTGTGACCTTAAGCTAAAAACATTAGGGTTTTATAGAGGCCTAGTCAAAGCCTCAACTCAAAGCAAATAAGATGCTACAGTTTGACACTCAGAATGAAAACAATTACTCAAAGAGTGGGTAAAAAAAACCTCAGTACCACTTATTACAGACCCTTGGTTGCACAAACAGTTATTAGGTTAGGGGAACAATTGTACATTTACATAAATGGACAGACTGCTGTTTTCAAGCCTTTAAATCAGTTAATTATAAGGAATTTCTGCTTACAACTAATGAAAACACAACATTTTATATCAGAATATTACCAATTAATCATCACATCAAAAATTAAATATAGAAATTTGGACTTTCCTTAATTGAAGCATATTTTTAAAAGGTATTTTCAGTCTGACAAACAAGCCTCATCAGAACAATACTTGGTTGGGCCATCCACTTGCATGAATTACTTCATCAATGTGCCATGCAATAGAGGCCATCTGTCAGGATTTGGGTTTTGTTTCCGCTGTTTGTTAATTTTGATTTATTAGTTAACTCTCCGGTCTTTAAAATCAGTTTTGGTTTTGGGCTCTTTCTTGTTTGGTTTCTATTATAGCTTGTGTGTGTTGTGTTTAGTCTTAGGTTTAGGTTCTGTATTAGTTTTGGTTTATGGAATAGGTTAGATTTTATTGTAGTTTGATTTTATTTATGTTTCCAGTTCAGTTCTGTCTCTTCCCAGCAATCTGCCAGCTCACTCAATCTGTTTATCTGTCACTCCCCAAACACCAGTTACCAGCCAATCAGATCTGCTCACCTGTCAACCTCCAGTCACTAGCCAATCAGTTCAGTTCAGTTACCACCTTTCCTTTGATTATTTCCACCTGTCACTTGTAATTAGTCTTCACTCCCGTTCACCTGCTCACTCCCCTATATAGTCCTGCTACAAACATCTGCAAACTGCCAGATCATTAACAAGCCTTCGGTGAGTTTAGTCCAGCAGTCCCTTTGTGTCTTTCTGTTGACGTTACCCAATTGGATCTTTTTTGACATCTGAGCCAGCCTGTATCCTGAACCTGATTTTCCTGCCCTGTCTGACTGCTTACCCGTTTTACCGACCCGAATCTGCCTTAAGATTATCTGAGCTTGCCTTATCCCTGTCTGTACTCCTGCCTGTTTTTGGACTGATTTTTGTGTACCAATTTTTGGACTGCCATACTGACCATTGAGCCTGCCTTTCCCTGTATTGTCAAGATCGCCTCCATTAAACCTGTTTTTTCACTCATCTGCTTGTCCGGCCTGAATACTGGGTCCTTCTGCACCGATCGTGACACCATCAGCCTGTGGCACTGCATAGGTGTCATGGAAACCCAGGTTGCTTTGATAGCTGCCTTTAGCTAATCTGATTTGTTGGATCTGGTGTCTCTCATCTTCTTTTTGACAACAACCCAGAGATTCTCTATTGGGTTCATGTCAGGCCATTTTGTTGGCCAAAGAAGCTCAGTAACACCATGGTCACTGAACTAGCTTTGGTACCTTCGGCAGTGTGGACAGGTACCAAGCCCTGCTGGGAACTAAAATCAGCATCTCTGTAAAGCTGGAGTAAAACGAAGCATGCACTGCTTTACAAATTCCTGGTAGATGGCTGTGTTGACTGTGGACTTAAGAAAACACAGTGGACCAACACCAGCAGATGACATGACACTCCAAACCATCACTGACTGTGTAATTATCACCCTGGACTTAAGGTGACATAGATTCTGTACCTCTCCACTCTTCCTCCAGACTGTGGGACCTTGATTTCTTAATGAAATGCAGAATTTACTTTCATCTTAAAAGAGGACATTGGACCACTGAGCAACAGTCCAGTTCTTTTTCTTCCTAGCCCAGAATAAGATGCTTCTGACATTGTCTCTGGTTCAGGAATGGGTTGACATGAGGAATGCAACATTTGTAGCTTATGCGTAAGATTTGTCTGTATCCCTTTTTATTGACCTTATGTAATATTATAATATTTTGAGAAAATCAGTTTTAAATTTAATATTTATGTAAGCACTTATGATCAAAGTTGCAAGGAATAAAGGCTTGAAATATGTTAGTCTTTGTGTAATCAATCTATTTAAAAGTTTCCCTTTCCCTTTTTGAGTTCCCTTTCTCAAATGGGGGACAGAGAATATTTCACTTTTTATGACATTCTAATCTATGGAGATATACTTGTAATTTACCTAATGTCTGATTACATGTAACATATTCCGGTAGTTGAGGATATTACCCTTAATTTAACCTAAACATTTCAGTTGGTCAGGTTTCTTTCTGAGTGAGAAATGTTTTGGTGATATCTCTTTAAAAGAAGGCCGAAACCTACAGCTGTGAGAGCCCTCTCACAGCTCCACTTTCAAACTTCATTTTTCAGCTTTTTGAAAAGATCTTCAGAGGCACTCTGTGGACATTTGGAACACACTCTCATCAGCCTCCAAATCTCCCAGCATGCCATATTGCAGGGGGTAGCTTTGTTCCCGAAGTTAACTGAAAAGTTGCCCTCCTGAGCCCGACACAAAGCCCTGTAACTCTCTCACTCAAGCAAGTTTAGGCGATAACTATTGTTCACGTGAAATCTCACTTTTTTATTTAGATATTTTATTGGCAGATCTCAATTTTGTTTTGACGTTTCACCGAAGGTAACAACCTTTGACTGCTTTAGAAATGTTAGTAGAATTTCAGTTGTGATTGAAAAAACTAAAACACACACGAAAAAAGAAAACTCCCATCCGTGACGCCTCATGAATTTAATTTTACGGAATCTCAAGTTAAATCACTGGAATTAGACACATTCAACAAATGCATGATCAAAGCCTCTTAATAGCTTGAAATGGGACCCATTTTCTGTGATGAACAACTAAATAATACGCAATCTTAATGCCATGGAAACAGCTCAGACCCTTTTTTCTTCAAAGTGGATACTTTAACAGGACTGGCTGACGTGCAAGGGGACAGTGCAGGCTGCCTGCAGCATCTGGTGGACACCTACAAGACTGCAAGTTTTTGTAAAGTTTAGGAGAGACATCAAGAGTCTGATAAAACACTAACAAGTATGAGCCAATATTTATCGTCAGCTCCAGAGCCATGTAGGGTGTTTTACCTAGCTCTCAGTCATGGATGCAAAGCCAACATAAATTAAGGCTAATATTCAACAAATGGTAGTAAAATGTCAACACCGATCAGCTTACCTCAAGATCTTCAAGATGCTCTTCATATAGGTAGCATGCCCTGCACATAATTTATGCTCTTTATGAAGTCACCAACACAGAGAGGACAATGCAGGAGGGACCTTTGCTTTTAGGTTTTACCTATTCTTCACCACAAATGGGAAAGGGAGTTAGCTAGTAAAGACGTCGTCTGGCTGGCTGAGGACACTCAGGTACAAAAGCACTGAAGAAGCCTTCACTTATTTTTAAACTTTTTGGTTGACAGCATTTTGAATAGTTGATAAAAAAAAAAAGAAACCACGGCAGAGGGACAGGAAAGTGATAGTCTTTGATTGCTAACAATACGAATATCCATTGAGCGGAGCGGCTTCGTTGCTAACCAAAGTCGTACTTACACATTTTAACAGATTTTTGAGTGCATTGTACCACATAAAATTGGTCAGTAAGCGCAACTTTAATCATATATAAAGGTGCACCATTAAATTGGCAGGATTTAAGGATTTTAGGTGCGCCTTATAGTCCGAAAAATCAGGTTATGTTTAATGATTCAAAGTTGCATAGTGCAAGTTTTGAAGTTAAGTATTACTCATTTCCTTTCCCATACATGCCCTTACAATTGCCCAGCATGTAACATGAGTTACCCTCTATTTACTGCAGTTGGAGCCTCTAAAGGCTGGATATTCAGTTCATGAGAGAGTTATTCAGGCTGAATTCTCTGGGCGTGCGCGTGGGTGTGGACGAGCTGCGCACTCTCGTTAACCTGGCTACTTTGTTGAGTATCTGCCGTAATCGATGCATTAGCAAGAGAACATGGGCTAACTTCAATATTTATAGCTTTCTTACCTCAGAAGACATTATGCCTCTAAACCATGGGTTAAAGCAAAAATAATCAGTTTGACTGAAAAATGTTTTAAGTCAGCCCATATATTCCCGGGCCGTGGACATCATGCCACATCAGTTACCTCACTTGCTTATTGTGCAAGTCAACATTAAACAAATCTGATAGGTCTACAATATCCATTGACCATTCCTGTATCTCTCCCACCTTTCAGCTTCAGAGTCTTGGCGTCATCCTGGACAGCCTCCCATCCTCTCCTTCACTTTGCACATCATCACCTGGTTAACTTTCATCTCGGCAGCATCAAGTTCTTCCTTCACACTTTTGCCAAACTGTTTCTCACCTCTTGACTTTACAATTTCAGCTCCCTTCCCTCCAGAAAACCTCCATAAACTGCAGCTGGTTCAAAGACAGCAGCTTTATCATTACATCTACTTCACTCCTGTACATTAACTCCACTGGCTCCCTGTCACATTCAATATAAACCAATCCTATGAGCATACAAGGCCAACCACAACCTGGACAATGCAGGACACATAACCAACACTATGATGACGTCATATATTTTAATTTAACACAGATCGCACATTAAAATAATCAGTCTGTTTTTCCTATTATCGCAGAGCAATTAATTATCACAACTCATGAGTTTATAAAAAAGGCATTATTTAACTTTTTTGAAGTCTAATAAAACGGTTATATTTTAGCCCCGTGACTGGTGACCTGTCCAGGATGTAATCTGTGTCCCCGCCTAGGAAGAGCCACCTGCCGTCCCCCCCCTCCCCCATTACTCTGTTTCCCCATCAGATAGGGCTTGACGTCACACCTGTACGGAAAAGCGGGTAGGTATAGAAAATCCATGGATGGATGGGATGTTAAATTTTTGAAAAGTTTAATAAAATTGCTCAAAGTTTATCAGAAAAGAACATAACTTGCTTTTTAAGATGAACACTTTAATTAGAAAAATGTTATTAAACTATGCATAAAGCTAAATATTGCTGTAGGTAATCTTGGCTGCTGTAGCTTGTCTCTCTGGCAGGTGATTTTGGGTTGAGTAAAATGAGTCCATAGAACCACAGGAGGCTTTCTCAGCTGGTTCTAGTGCGACTTGCTTCTACAGTGTCGCTTCACATCGCGCTCCACTCTGTTTAAAAATAAAAAATAACTTCATAAAAGCTTTCTGAGAATCGCCTTTCTCTGGCCTGACCCAGTTAGAACCCGTCCTCCAGTCCATGTTGTAGCTGCAGTTTATTTATTTATTGACGTAGTTTCCTTAATAATCTGCATGCATCAAAATCCTTGTGATTTTATTTAACGAGTGCTCTGGTGAGCAGCTGCCCCTGAGGTGGAGCTGCTGCTTATTGACTGACAGCCGATGCAGCTCTGCCTTCTTTGTTACAGAAAAGCGCAGGTGGAATTTTTTTACTTTTTCTGAATCAGACCCAAAAAAGAAAAGAAAAGAAAAAGCGCATCATGCTAAATTAGCCTGAGCTAGCGTGTAACTCTTTGAGTTTTAAATAAAACGTAATAGTGAATCATGAGGAGATCCCTGTTTGGTTTATCAGCTAAGTTACTGGCAGCGAGGGAATACACGCTGACAGGTGACGCGGCCACAGCTGGAAATAATTCATTAATTAACTGCAGGAGCAGCGACAGACACACTTACTTACCGATGAAGCTGTTGTCAGCTGTTCATTCCGGTGAACTTTATGACCTGCTGGTTTGCATAAATCCAAAGAAAACTTTGACCACCGCTACTTTCATTCATGCCATCTGGGGGCACTTTAAAATGCTCTCCCAAAAGTTAAAATGATGAAACACCGATAATACTCAGATTGGCAGATGTCCGCTTCACAAAGACCCGCCCTACTCTCTTTCTGATTGGCTAATGTCCCAGCTCTGCCAGGTTTCATTGGATGAAAGCTGCTTCTGTTTAATACCTTGCATAAGAAGTCTAGACGGAACTTTTTGCACTCATTTTCCAAATGACGGAAATCCGTCGCAGCGACGGAGAACTTTAACCCCTGCTCTAAACAAAAGACCTGAGCAGTCACAGCGGCAGAGGGGGCAGACGTCTATGCCCTTACGCTATGCCCTTTTAAATAAATCTGGACAGGATTTGACCATTTCTAGGCTCCATCCGAAAACTTCTAATTAGAGCTCCTAGCTCCTGCTCATTGACCTTTCATGGGGTCAACAATTATAACAATATCATGGGTAGGAAAGGTGCTTCGGACTGCTGTGCCGATTTCAAACAGCGTTTAACACATACGTCATTATGCAACGGAAACGTACATGGATGATTGTAGTCAAATCATAGTCTACAGCCTTCCGCAAAAGAACTACAAAGTGCACTCTCTCTTCTCTCCGGGCCATTTTTGTTCATTTCCATGAGGTGGGCTGTACTTTATAAGTCATGTCACAAAAAGGATTCTGGGATTCCTTAAAGCTCATTAGCGCCAGAAAGAGACATTATGAGGTTCCTATGCAAAATTAGCTATGAGAGGAAGCATACAGGCTCCTTTTCCTACCTTCTTCCTTACTGCTTGCACTATTCGGACAGGATTTATCATGGCGACCGCTGACACACTTCTGCTTTGGCTAAAGAGTCCTTACCTAAAGATGTATTCAGATTGAACCCTAGTTTTGAATTTATAACACTTAGATTAGCCAAACCTAAACTAAATTATTCAACACCAGTCATGACAGGTACATTTATCTTGACCTGCCTAGAGACTGCATATATGAATTAGCTAAAATCTATAATCTGGTACAACGCTTTAAGCAGCGTCATTGATGTTTGAGTCGTACGTGGTTCCCTTTAAAATAAAGTCATAGTTCAAATTATTGGACAACTTTTAGTGAGCACAATTTTTATGTAATTCAATGGAATGTAAAAAATTTCACATCTCACTTTTTTAGATTTATCTGTTAAAGGGAGAATAACATCGACTTAAAATATATAAATAACCAAACTGTCTATTGTGTAGCAGCAACCACAGCCTTTTAGCTTTCAGAAGGTCCGACATGTTTTCATTGTGGTCTATATCAGGTGAGGAAGGAAACCATGTTGTTATTCTTTCATCTTTTAGTCCTTAAGTCTTTCCTAGCTAGCCACGATGGAGCATTGCCCTGCATAGAAATCATGGTCTCCTTGAAAGATGCAGACTTCTTCCACTTCTTGAATAAAGTGTCTTCTGAAAACTGGTAGTAGGTTTGGGGGTGGATTTTGAGTCAATCCTTACCCCGGAAATGTCCAACTGGCTCATTTCCGATAATACCAACCCAAACTAATACACCACCTCCTCCATTTTGGTAGTGTCTAAGTCTAAGTGGAGCTCTGCGCCAGTTACTGATCCGATCCAGCCATTGGCCCATTCATTTAGCCCTGCAAGAGTCACTCGTCTCATTAGTCTATTACACCTCTTTTTCTTGACATTTTGCAGGATAATTTACATATTTCTTTTCTCAATGAATTTCTTGCAACTCTATTGACAATTTTCAAAAATACGCTTTATGGTTCTATGATCACGCCCTGATATATTTTACAATCTCTTTTTTGGACCATTTTATGTGAGGAATAGTCAAATAAATAAGTAATGTTAATTTTCAAGGGCCCACAACCTCCCTTATTACACAAGTGCACATCCCCTATTATGCTTGAATCGAATTCAGGTTATTTTATAGAATGGAGTTGGAAATTATGTTTAAAACTGATTATAGGATCACTTGCCAAATAGTTTTTCACACAGCGTAGTTTCAACTATAGTAATAAAATTAACTTCATATTTCAATGTCATCATGTACAACTTGTCTATTTTAAAAGAGTGTTTCAGAGACCATACTGTATTTTTCTCTTGATAAACAGGATAAATGTGTTTTTTTATTACAAGCAATGATGTTTTTTAAATGATGTCTGATAGGCCAATCCTAAACACTCACAGGTAAAGGAAATTCAAGCCTATCCCAACCTGAAACCATTCAATATTGTAGGCTTTTTCATTTACAACAGCTAATCAGTACAAGTGAGCGCGATCACAAAGGAACAGTCAGTGACACCAGAATAATTAGGCTGCACAAGTCTAATCCTTCACACAGCACTTAGGACGGTTTTAAAGGCCACAGGGGCAAACTCCAGAGCTCCCCTAACTGTTAAGGTGAAGTCTGGTCCATTTTACAGTCACTTGGGTACAGGCCTGATTGCTAAAGACCAGGGAAAGTAATCCCTAGAGTTGGGCCACTAAACCAGCTCTGTCCCTGTAACCATGGCAGCAGACAGGTAGTGTCTAGGTCACAGGGCAAACATGACCGCACTACGACAATGACCGTGCTGATGTAACACTAACCTCGGGTATATATTCATCCATTAACTAATGCGTATCCGAATATAAAAATTAACCCTCATATGCATAAAAAAAGCTCCAAACATTGCAATTCGCTAGAACACCGAGCTTACGGGGCACGTTTTTACTGACACCATATTTCATCAGTATGGCAGCCAGACTTAAAATGTAGCCATTTCAAATGTCTCCAGTGAAAACAATTGGATACATCTTTGACATTTTGTCAGAAATCTTCACAGTTGTGATAAGCTTGATTTTAAGCCCTAATTTCTAACCCTTACCAAGTACAGTCATGGTAAGACAAAATAGAAATGAAAGTAAAACAATTTTAGTGCATTAATGATATTTTAGTGACCATGTTCTATTTTTTTCAAATATAGATTTGAGAGACTTTTAATGTGTAATTTATTTTTATCACAACTTTTGTTATGGTCCCTATCCAAATCAAACAGTAAATGGAAAGAAGTCCAAACCTCAAGGAAAGTTGCTGGTCCTTTCACCATTTTGTATCATTTTGGGTGTTTCATGCGCAACTTCTTCAGGTTTAAAATTAGGCTTAGGCAACATGGAATTCAAATCTTCACATAATAATTTGTTGCGTTTATGGCAACAACGATAAACGTGATGAAACGTGATAAAGAGTATCAAAAAAAAAATCACTGCAGTCCACTTTTCCAATAGATAGTGCTACTCACTGCACACTATCACAGTCCCACAAACCCAAATGCTGCCCTTAAAAATAAAACCTACTCATTAGGCTACTTTTCAGTAAATCATTGACATTAAGTGGTGCAGCTGTACTGCTGAACAAAACCCAATAACATCCTATATATTTATTTTGAAATGAAGTGATATTTATTGATGCTTTTTAATGAAAAATGTTAAAATCAATAATGCCAACAAAATAGATTTTGGGGGATAATAGAAATTATCAATTAATGTGTATTGATATCACAAAAAAATGCATTTTCTTGATAACGAGAAACTGTTTTGTAATCTCCAATCCCTACTTGAAAGAGAGCTGTATTCCATGGGCCAGTCTGTATTTACCTGGAAGGCGTGGTCTACCCAACCTAAAATAGGTAGCATCTCTTTAGCCTATGCATTGTCTGCTTGTAATAATTGTGATTATACTACTCTGATGAACTCTGACTACTTAGATGTACACCTAGAGATATTTTGGTTTGGTTAGGGGTAGAATCTGCCCTATTTCATAAGAGCTGTCCTGTCCAAACAGGGATCTAAATAAATGAAAAAAGGGAACAATTAAAAATTCTTAGAAAGTAACAGCCTACACAATAAATATAAAACCATTTTCAAGCTTTTATCTCCATGGTTTATGAAAGGACACAACCCCAAAGAAAATTACACTTATATGCAGTTGTTTACAGTAAGAAATGGAAGTAGAAAAAGCAACATGTGGGTATAAAATCAGGGTAAATTATTGGCTGAGGGGTGAATAATTCCAGAGCAACAATGACCACTTTGGGGACATTGATTTATATCTTAAAAGCACAATTTACCCAGTTGGATTTATGTTTTTCTAAAAAAATATCCAAAAAAGTCAGATCTGTCTTGCCCTTTTCGAGAGAAGCACATGATCTCCTCCTGGCCTTTTCAGCTCTCCGTCTCTCTTTTCAGTTGCTATGAGACACTCATGCTGAAGCCAAGGCTTCCACAATTCATTACTGTTGGAACAAAAGCCAAAGCAATGGACAAAGCATGGCAGAGCAACTCAAACCAGCTCCCACTTAACACACACATCACACCTCTTACTGGTCTGCTGACAGACAAATGCCCAATTTGGCACCACTCCTTTATTTCCCATTTTTTATTTTATGGCTCCAGGAGTGTAGATGGCGAAAACGCTCAAGAAGTCAACAGGTTGAAGATTCTTAGGAATTCAGAAATTGTTCGGCTTTGCAAATATAATCAATGTATTTAATACCTCATTTAATGCCTTTAGATGTCAGAGGCTCAATTGGCTCCAAAGCAACACCAGCGTAACATCACCTGTCTCTGGCTTTCCACCAGCTCTGCTTCACCAAATCATGAAACATCTCTTTTCCCTGCAGCCAATCAGATCTCAATCTCTGGCTGTTCTCAAGCAAAGAACGAAAGGGGAAGGCCAATGAGTGATGGCCCTCCCCCCTCCTTATATCCTACACACACACGACAATCACTGTTTGAGAAATGCCAACAGACGGGCAATCAGTCATTGTAATTAGGCTCGCTGCCGTTCCCAAGCCTTCATATTCCAGGCCAGAACTGGAGGACGTAGGTAGCAAGCTCCCCAGCTGCCGCCCGCCACAGCCCTCCGCTGGCTCGGCCTGAGCCCCAGCACAGGCCACTCCCTTTCTGCTCCCTGCGATGAGAAGGGCGGCTGCAAAATTATAAGGGGAGCTGGCTGGCTGGCTGACTACATAATTACTCCCCCCGCCCAGTCCCACTGCTCCTTTCTTCAAACTGAACAAGAGCAGAAGCCTTAGCCTCTGAAAATCGCTTTCAAAAAGAGGGTGTTGGCAGTCGTAACCTGAAAATCTTAAACATTAAAAGTGGTTTCATGTCAGTTTTTTCCTCATGACTTACTTCTAATTTCATAGAAAAGCACTATCTGGGCTTTTTCTGGTCGAAGTTTGTAAAGACCTTCAGATCTCTCTGGAGTTAACAGCTAAACAGGAAATGAACACAATATTTTGCAGGGATTTATTTTATTTGCTTGTAGACTGTGGGCCAGATTCTGAAACTGGCTCTGCCTGTCATATATAGGGCCTAAAGTTTTCTTGGCAGGGAATCGGAGAATTGCAAGTTCAGCCAAAATAGACAATAAAGCAGAATGGAGGAACATGCCAAATTGCCAGGGCAATTCGGTACAGAGGCTCATTTTTCCAAAATGATTCATGCTGGAAAGAAACAGCGTTTCCCTGTCCTCAGATGAACTCGGTGCGCTCTCCGTCAGCTTTTACATGGAAGCCGTGGAGAGAGGAAGGGGGGGGGGGGTGACTAGAGAAAGCTTGGTTGCACAGGCATGCGTGTGTGCACACATGCACATGACCACATGGCCATTAGAGCGCATTCTTTGCACACAGTGGAATTAGGTAATGCTCATAAAAGCCCCAAATACTCAGACAAACACACAAACACGCAAATAGCCACTGTAAAAAAAACAAAAAAAAAAACACAAAACATTATACAGACACACGGGGGAGAAACCAAACACAAAGGTTCCCAAGCAGGACAAATTAGACAGAGGGATAAGTGCCATTTTTGAAGCGAAACACAATCTGTTCAAACTAACAAATTGTTCCATTGTCCTCCAGCAGGATGAAGGTTACAAATTTGTACAATAGAAATTTGACAAGTTGAGCCTACATCTGTATTCATTCCCTTATGCTCCGATACCCCTCAGAAATAACGTGTGACTGATTGCCTTTAGAAGATTTCTAATTAGTAAACAAGGTCCCCCTGTGTGTGATTTCATTTCAGTATAAATCCTGCTGCTCTGCGACGGCCTCAGAGGTGTCATAGACGCTAGAAAACATCCAGCATCATGAAGACAGAGGAACACAGCAGACAGGTCAGAGATAAAGCCATACAGTTAAAGCAGGGTTAGGATATAAAACTATACCTCAAGCTTTGAACGTCTCATTGGCCATCTCGCCCTAATCCAAAGGTTGAGAAAAGTGAGTCATAATCCAGGAGGTCCATAGTCCATGGAGGGGCTGCAGACAACCGCAACTCAGGTGGAAGAATCTGACGTCGGAGAAGCCATTAGACGTGGACTCCACAAATCTGTCCTTTATGGAAGAGTAAAGTAAAGCTATATAAAGGCTATAAACCACAAGAAGTCCCATTTAGCCCTGCACAATATATTACACGTCTATCGTCATAAAAATATCACTGTGTGAAATATTCATATTGCACATGACTGCTTGGAGTGCAATAATGGTTAGCCAATATATTCCAAGAGGTATGAACGTGCCTTTTACATGCCAATCTAATATTTGGCCAGTTGGAGTCTCACGGCAGCAGATGTTCACACCGGACACTAATGATATTGTAAAAAAAATGCTGAAGGTCAGACAGTGATGGAAGGACAGACGAGAAAGAGAGGAAGGAAGAAAATAGGCATTTATTGTAACCAATATCACCACTGAAATATTTACTAATACTATCGGCATCGCAAGATTTTCTAATATTGTGCAGCTCTAGTCCCACAGCAGTTTGCAAACGCGTTGAAGAAGGCGCTCTGGTCAGATGTGACCAAAATTATACTTCTTTTGGCCAACCTGAAAAACCTTATGTGTGCAGAAAACACTAGCCTGTATTTTATTCTGTAATCTCCATCCTTTATTTTAGCAGGCACAGGGAAGCTGGACAGAATTGATTTGAAGATGGATGGAGCTAATTACAGGCCGGTCCCGGAAGAAAACCTGTTAGGGTCTGGAAAAGGCGTGAGGCTAGGGCAGAGGTTCACCTTCCAGCAGGGAAACGACCCTAAACATAAAGCAAGAGCTACAAGTGAATAGTTTTGATCAGAGCATGTCCATGTGTTTGAACGGCTTAGCCAAAGTCCAGACAAAAAAAACAAATGACACACTGGGCAACACTTGAAAATTGATGTCCGCAGGCATGCCATCCAATCTGATACCGATTCATTTTGCAGAAGAGATGGAGCAAAATGGCACCCTGTGCATAGCTGTTTCAAGAGTGGGTTTTATTAGTAAAAATACTGAAAACTGAAAAAATATGGTTTGTGCAAAAAGTATATTTTATGTTATAGTTTATGTAAAATATAGTAAGATATGGTAATTATGCACTACTTTGTGTCACATAAAATCACAATAAAATACACTCCAGTTTGTGGTCGTAATATAACAGAGTGGAGAAACACACAGCAAGGCTGTGAATAATTTCAAAAGGCTGTGCGTTTTTTAGCATTAAAGAGATATATTTACAGTAAACATTTACTCTCTAATATATTAATAACCTATTTTAAAATAATGTAATACAAGTCCACACAATACATGTTTCTTGCGATTCAGGATTTTACAGCTCACTTTGCAAGTAACCACCAAGTAGAACTTAAAGTAAAATTAGATCATGCAAACACTAGGTATTAAGTTACATGGGAAGGATAAAATCCATTTGCATGATGTTGTCAGAGGCTTTAATGCACCCGTAACTATGCAGCTAGTAATGAAAGTCGGTGTTTGTGTAGCAGACATGCTGCTGTCGGCAATTTTCAGAGGTATTAGATCAAAAAATTTATCCTAAAATTATCTTAACATGTGGAGGTCAAGGGGACGCATGCAGAACCTGTAAATATGCATTCGCTGAACTCCAAAGATGTGACAGGGGAAGTTATTTCACTTGTAGAGAAAATCTTGTTCTCTGTCTCCTGTTTATTGTCAGAAGTAAATATCCGGCACTAAAACGTAATTAAAGTTCACTTAACGTTCCTTTGGTGAACTGTAACCTATCATTTACAGAGGAGTTTAAAAAGCAAAGAGAAAAAAAAAGTAGAACAACAAAGAAACTACAAGAGAGTGTGACGGCAATGATAGGAAGAACACACACAGAGGTAGGTGTGTTTCATTACTGGAAGAAAATCCATGTAAACCAAGTCACTGCAGTATTACACAGAGACATTTCTGTTGCCGTCTACAAAGGTTCAACACAAAAGGACAAACTTCAGGACAAAACGAGAACCTACTGCCCAGAGCTTCAGCTCGAGGGTTTCTTGTGTATTGTTCTTTACATTCCTTTATTCTATAACTGTACCCTGGCTAAAAAATAAATAAATAAATCTGCATTTCATCTAGAGAGGCACCAAACAGCCAGATTTCAGATGACATGTTTTTTTTTTCTTGATTGGCTCTGATCTGAGAGCCACAGGTTTTAGTAAAAAAAAAAAAAAAAAAAAATTTCTTATTCAATAAAGCATAAGAAATAACTACTCGGTCAATAATACATCAACCAACACCTTACACTTTGATTTTAGTTGAATAAAAATCTGGCAAAGGTATGGATGATTTGCAAAATATTGAAATTCCTTCATTTTGTGTTGGATTCAAAATTGCTATTTGAATCAATATATGTTTGAATATTTAAGAAAACAACTGATCTGTCGAAATTAATAGTTAGGTGAGACCTCATTGAAACCCAAAAATCGGAGGAGCGCTTATTGTGGTGTTAGTTGTTGCCTTATACATGGAGGCCGCCAGTCCTTGACGCAGCCTCAGGGTTCATGTCCCAACCTTGGGACCTTTGAAGGAGGTATAGGTACAGTAATAATGGCTACTAATACTACCAAAGCTTCTAAAATTCAGTATCAGAAAGGACAAAGCTGCTGGGTTCATCTTAATATATTTTTTTAAGGATATTAGAATATAGGGTAGGTTTTTAAGCACAGCTGCAGCTCTATGTGTTTTAAGGTTATTGTGAAAGTCCAACATGCTGCTGGTGCACAACCCTAGTTGCAAATGACTATGATTTTTGGAGCAGAAGGTTCACAGGACTGGAACTTACTATTAACTCATTTAAAGTTTTAACTACAAGTGATTAGGCTGATAAATGTTTTAAATAATTTTTTTTTTTTTTTTACAATCATGACCATTTGGATTTGGATTTTTAAAACCACAAGGCACCTAATATAGCATAACACTACAAAAAAGAAAACAATTCACATATGTGCTATGCAATCATTTTAAATACCAGAGTTGTTCACAGGTGCTCCAAAACTGAAGAAAAATTAAGTCGGTGTTAAGTCTCGTTTCAAGGGTATTCCCATTTGGCTAAATTAATTTTCCAAGAATATTACGGCAATAACTGCTATCGCGTAAAAGCAATAGTTATGGGACAATTAAACATTTTATTGGGTTCTTCAGACTGAGCCAACCGCCGTGTTAAATGTGAATAGAGGGATAAGGAAAACTTGGAAGTGACTTACCATAACAAGGCGCCATGTGCTGCTTGTCAACTGAGCGTCCACATGGCGCGTCAGACGTGGCTGACAACGGTGAATTAAAGAAAACTAATTCAAATGTTTATCTTATGACGCACACAACCTATTTATATACGTTGCGGGTGCTGCGCGCAAATCTCTTTTTTTATTTTCTGGTTCCCACAGACATGCCAAAAAGTTGAAAAAAAAACAACAACAACTTGTCTTCTTCCTGCAGAAAGCCAAAGAAGTGAGCAGCGAGCAATCCTCCGCGTTCCAGGTCACATATGAGGCGGTGGTGTGACAGCGCAGTGGTGAGGACAGGGATTAGAGCAGCTCCCAGAGAAAGGACGCTTCTCTCCGCTGCGCAGTGCGCACCCGGTCCTGGTGTCTCCAGTGGGAGGGCGGGCTGCATGCATGGCGGATCTGACTCACTCCGCTGTTCGGAGAACTCCGGACTGGCACTTATTATCACACCCGAGCAGGGGCATTTTTTTTCGCTTAGGTTTGTGGGGAGCAAAATATTTACTAGGCTTCATTCTAGTCTGGACTGATTGTCTCAGTACACTGGATGTGAATCTGGTATTGGAGCACAATGAAAGAAGAGATCGATATTAAACAGCACTGACGCATAAACACCTATTTTATACTGACCCATGGATTATACAGAGCCAGTTTAATCCACCATTTCAAGTGTTTATTCGTGTTAAGTTTGATTGATTATGGTTTAGAGCTAATAATACATTCAGTGAAATTACTCAGAAAATTGGAATATTACATAAGAACAATAAAAGCTTTTTTTAATGAATGTAGCAATATTAAATTTATTTAACCCATTCTGAAATGCCCAGTTTCTGGGATTTAAAACTACTTTTCCACATATAATCTGGCATGTATCTTTTAGATTTTAGCAGCAGAAGCAAACAATACTTTTAGAATAGAAATTATAAAAATAGGTTGAGCACTTATGAAACTGTTTCTTAATCATAGAACACTAGATTCTTAAGTGTGCAAATCCCTAATATTAATACATTGATGAAGCACTTTTTGCTTCAGTTTCAGGAAGGGGTCTTCTTGGTTTCACAGCTCCCATCAAATATTACGAATCTGATTAACCTGAAGTAAAGTTCATATGTTTTTGTAGCCTTTTCCTGACTTCTCCACATTTGCATTTTTAGCTGAAGACTTTGCAGAGAAGTTACACAGGGTTAAAATGTACCAACATGTCAGTCAAGACAAGAACCCATAAAGTTCTATAGCATGGTTGGCACAATTAAGACAGTCATCAACAAATCTCTGGAAACCTTGTAGGTATGTGTCATAATCTAATGAAGACAGATCTTTTGGTGCACAGTTCTATAAATTGTAAAGGTAAAAATGTAAAGAACATAAAAGGGCTGTGAACAACAGACGTCCTCAATTTCTGAAAGATTCTGAGACAAGAGATGGCCTCAGAAAGACCAGGTTGGTTTAACAGGGGCTTTCAGGTGGTCTACTGTACATTGTTGGCTTCGGTGTTTTCAATTTTGCTCTTGACATTAACTAAAAAAAAAAATATGTGGGGTTAAAGGCTAGTCAGATTGCTGGCCAATCAGGCACAGAGATACATTTGTCATTTTAATAGGTGTTAGTAGTTTTGCAAGTGTGGGCAGGTAACACATCCTGGTAAAAAAGGAAATCAGCATCTCCATAAAGCTTGCCAACAGAGTGAAGCAGGAAGTGCTCTAAAGTTCCCAGACACATGGCTTTGCTGGGGTGAGAAAACAGTTGACCAACACCATCAGAGGATTTGACTCCCCAAATCATGACTGACAGTGGAAACTTCCTGTAGGACTTCTGTCAACTTGGGGCCTTAGGAATCTCCTTCTAGACTGGAACTTTGATTTCCAAATGAAAAAAAAAAACACTTTGATCTGAAAAGATGAGTTTGGATGGCCTAGCAACAGTCCCGTCATTATCTGACTTAGCCCAAAGAAATGGTTCAGAAGTTGTCTCTGGTTCAGGAGTGGTTTAGCGTTAGTCATGGAGTTTAGACAAAAGTTCAAGCTGGAAGACTCACCCTCAGCGCACCTGTTTTCACTGATCACCTGGTCATGGGTCCACGCGTCAGCCGATCTATGTCAGATCCTCATCTTCTCAACCCACAAGACTCTGCTTATAAGTCGCTTCATCAACGAATACTCCTGCTCTCCAGCTGAGCTTCAACCCTCCCCCACCCAATCTCCTCCTTAGCGCTCCCAGGTTCCTTCTCTCCTCTGGCTTCCACCACCAGTGTCTGGACCCCAGGGGAAGAATTCTCTAATCCTAATCCTAAAATGAACATCCAAACTCATAGACATTCGCAGCTTTCATGTCTTCTGCCAGGGTCTGAGCGCCAAAGAACTTTTCTAATTTATGTCAATAAATTTCTCTAAATTGCCTCTTTTTTGTCTTTGAGTCTCTCCAGATGGAAATAGCCTTTGTCCTGGATGTGTCTAAAGCTCTGACATCAACTGCAGTCTACACCTTTGAATCGTACTTTTTTCTTCCACTCAACTTTCCATTAATATGCTTGGACAGATTACCTTTAGGGGCTTATCATTATTATGAACGATATTAATGACTGTCTGCCAATAACTCCCAGGCAGCAGTCTTTCCTATGATTGTGTAGGACATAGCATGACATTTCTTTTTTAAAATCACTTTTATCAGCCCTTTTTAATGTTCTATTTTTTCTAAGAAACCGATGATGGGGTTTTACAAAAGGTCTAAGACAGAATAACCAAAACTAACAAAAATAAATATTTGACACACTAATGTATTAATTTCCCTTTTTTTAACTGAATTACCAAAATAATGAATGTTTTGATGATATTCCATTTTACTAAGATTCATGGTCCATGTTAGAACCTGTTTGCATTGTACCTTATAAATATTATATCTCATTACTGGAAATAAGATAATAAAATTAGCTGGTAATACAACACAACCAAATCTGTGTTACTTGAGGCTTGAAAATAATTTCACATGGTGTTTCTACTGGTAACCCTTTGGATAATAACTTCTTAAATGTTTAAAAATGTTCAAATACATCTTTGTTGTCACACTGATGAGTTATTTGAACATTTAAACCTAACAAGTGTGACTATTCTTCTGCATTCAGAGCCCCCCTGCTGGTGTGGGGCCCTAAGCAGCTGCTTCTTTCATCCATGTCTGCTCTGTTAATCAAGCTCATAACCATATTTTGTTGCTTTAGATTAATTCTTAGCATGTATTCCATCATTCTCATTAAAACATTTGTGTAACACAGGACAATAGCATAGACTTTTAACATGTGAGCTGTTTCACAAAAATTACAGTATTGCATTATTCAAAGCAACATTTAATGTGTTCAGCAACAGGTGTGGTTCTTCGGGTGCAGCTGCATTTGTTATTAAATATTTTTTGACTTTAATAAAAGGCAGAGCCAGACTAAGTCATAAGTGAACTAAGCTGCTGGTCAGCCAGGGGTGCCTCCAGAATGTTTTTAAAGGAGTGGCAAAACGGGGTCCACTACTGATATTGTGGAGTCCTACAAGGACCAAAAGCGATAATAGAATTCCAAGAGTTTATTTTTTCATGCTGTTGCCATATCTAAAGGAGTAGAGGACTGAAAATACAAAACTCACTTCTAATGTTATAAATTTTAAATTCCTAAAGAGGGTTCTGCATATAAAGTTGCCTGGCCTTGGGTGCTGGATGTTTTCCCCCAGACTAGCAGGGGTTCCCAAGAGGCTTTACCTGTCATGCCAAGCATAGCTCTCAAAAGTTTCAATTTGTAATTTCATTTAAAAGACAGTTGCAGCCATTTTTAAATTCTACAGCATTTAAAATATTTAAATTTTTGAAAAGCTGACAAATGTGTACGGCTTCTATGCAGTTTTTTTTAGCTGCTTTTTAATTATTAAATCAGATTAACTAGAACTGGAGCTAAAAATCATACTCTGCTCAGGGCCCAATATAATCTTGGGTTGGCTCTGTCAAAAGGTACAATCAGACAGGGTAAAATTAAAGTCAGACAAAACCCTGGAAAATGGCTTTTTTCATTAATTATATGAGGGTGAACTTAAAGTATTGTCATTAGCAATTTTGTACAAATGTTGTCCTTCCTGTCACCAGATGACTATGAACCAGTTCAGGCACTGAGTAAATGCCTAGAAGAATGGATGTGCCAAAATTTTCTTAAAACAAAACTGAAGTAATAATTTTTGGACCAATAGAGGAGAGATCAAGAGTTAGCACACAGCTTCAGCTGCTTCAGCTAGGAACCACTGATCAGGCCCGAAATCTGGGAGTAGTGATGGACTCAGACCTGAACCTCCAAAAGCATCTAAAGACAGTTACAAGGTCGGCTATTCCAGGATTAACGGACTAATGTCTCAGCATGATCTGGAAAAACTAATCCATTTTTAGTCGAATTGATTACTGCAACTGTGTTTTCACAGGTCTGCCTAAAAAGTGGATCAGACAGCTGCAGCTGATCCAGAACGCTGCTGCCCGCGTCCTCACTAAGACTAAGAAAGTAGAGCACATCACCCCAGTTCTAAAGTCCTTACACTGGCTCCCTGTATCTCAGAGAATAGACTTTAAAATACTTCTGTTAGTCTATAAATCCCTAAATGGCTTTGCACCTAAATACATCACAGACTTGTTATCAGTGTATAAATCCTCCAGACCGCTCAGGTCGTCTGGCTCCAGCCTACTCTGCAGAACCAGAACCAGAACCAGAACCCGAACCAGACGTGGAGAAGCAGCATTTAGTTCCTATGCTCCACTTATCTGGAACAAACTTCTAGAAAACTGTAAAAGTGCTGAAAGCCTGAGTTCCTTTAAATCAAGATTAAAAACACATTTGTTTAGGATTGCCTTTGACTGTTCTAGTTAAACTGTTTTACTGAAACATCACTAGTTCAACTTTTTTAGTCCAATTGTTTTTAATGTTGTATTTTATTTCTACATTTTATTCCTACTTGCTTTTATTCTGGTTTATTTTCCTATATTTTAATCATGTAAAGCACTTTGCATTGTCTCTCTATTGTGCTATACAAATACATTTGCCTTGCCTTGCCTTCCTGTGCTTTTCATGGGTGCTGCCATCTTGGCATCCTTGGCGATTACAATAACGTACCAATTGCACCAGGCCCCAGAAAGAACATGCAACAGATCCAAGTCAATAGATCTAATTGTACCAGAATGCCAGAATGCATACTGTTGCAAAATAAACCATTTGTGTCCAAATTCCCGACTCTTCGAAAGATGTGAGAACGAGCAGCAGCACTGCTGACAGCTTGTATGATGGGAAGGTGTGTTTAAACTCTCCTTTGTACGTCACTGCTGGGCTTCCGATTCAGCCAATAGCGGCCTTCTTATTCTTATCCTAAGAATACGGCACATTTTACATGAAAATGTAAAATGTGCCGTATTCTTAAAAAAATTATTAAAGCATTTTTTTTTCTAATTCCTACTCTGATGCTTGGAATGTCAGACAACAATATGAGCAAAGCTTTTACAAGTGCAGCAGACACATCAAACACATTCTTTTGAGCAGAGTTTTAGTTTTATTAGAATAAACACAAAGCTCTAACTTATTTGTCAGCAGTGCAGTACCAAGCAGCCTCTTTGTAGTGTTATAAACTTAAGTGAGAAAGCAGTTCAACCCACAGTGCTCCGGGCAGACTGACTGGCCTTAGAGATGTCTGAATGCCTGAATGGCCGTTCGGGAATGAGCTTTCATTCCCGAACGGCTCCCTCTCGCTGTATCTTAAGTGGCACCTGTGTGCTACACCGCTCTGAAATCCCTGCCTGAATTGACACCAAACACAGGCAGCACTGACTTGTTATCCTGCAGGGCAGGACTTTTCTCAAGGCTCTTGTTTTCTCTGGAGACAGGTCAGTGGTCTTCATAAGAAAAAACAAAGAGACAATGTTTTCATTGAGACGACTTCGCCGATCAATTTGTCTCCCATTGCATTGGGGAGGCACGACCCTGCTGAACCCGTGCTGCACAGAGACAAGGGTAATGAGATTATCTGTGCATGAGTTTGAGCATTGTTTGTGACGTGTCCTCTCCAGATTGTGTGTGCGTGTGTGTGTGTGTGTGTGTCCGTGTGTGTGTGTGTGCAGCCTTTAAGGCTCTGCAGGCTCATGTGACAATATCACCGCAGTAATGAGTGAAAGTATTGTTGGCGGCGGTGTGCAGGGGGGTCGGGGCGGTCATTCAGTTCGTGGAGCTGTGTGTTGAGTGCAGAAGTAAAACACAACTAGCTTGTGCCAAAGGTAATGACATTAAGGGTCTAGGATCTCTAACTTTATGAATTAGAGGAACGTCTGATGAGTGTAATTTTGATGCACAGGAGCAAACGGTTCACTGTGTTATTCCAGGTGGAGCTGGATCTGGACTTTTACTACATTAGTTTAATTACACGTAGTCGGCACTGAGATTCCCACAGTATGATAACCTTGAGTAAAAATACTACAATATTAATGTATTGCGGTATTTACACTGAATTTGTAAACATGCGTAGCAAGAAAATTTATTTTATTTAAAAAAGAAAAGCAACAATTTTCCACACTCCCTCATACGTGTTTTAGGATATTGATTATTGGATTTATAATATATAAATCTAAAACACATATTTGTTATTATGCAGGCTTTTTATACCTGAGCAAAAATGCAAAATTCCACAATAGCTCTTTAGCTCTTTGGCTTGACAAGTTAAAAAAAAATCAACAAATGTGTAAAGAAATCATGTATTAATTGCATTGAATTTTTTGAGTTTAATTATTCTTGCAATGAAAATTATGTTTTTTTTAATACAATTTTCCACAAATATCATCCCATTGAAGAAAGTGTATATATCTGTTTTTGCAAAGTTTGCTATTCTTTATTTGACCACCTAGAAATAGAAATAAAATGTTGACTCTTTTAACAAATTTCCTAGATGTGCATCAACAATTCTAACTTGCCTTTTTTTTTCAAAAGGTAATGTTTCATTTTCGCCTCTGACCAAGTTTTAATCAAATTAACCAGTTGTGGTGTCCTTGGGCAAGACACTTCACCGGTATTCCCTGCTGCCGATGGTCAGAGGGTCGGTGGTGCCGATGTATGGCAGCCTCGCTTCTACCAGTCTGTTCCAGGGCTGCTGTGGCTACAATGTAGCTTCTCACTGTCAGCGTGTGAATGGGTGAATGACTGACTGTAGTAGCACTTTGGGGTCATTGGACCTGATAAAGCGCTATACAAGTACAAGCCTTTTACCATTTGCTTAAATTGACAGTTTTTGTCTTTTCCACTCTGTACAGATTAATACTAGCTTAGTGAGCTCATTAAAGATGTCTAACTAGTCGGGCGGTCTGCTCTAGGATAGCCAGTTTAGAGCTTACCAAGTCTATTATTAAAACAGCACTTGCTGGTAAGCAAGTGACTGTATGGTAGCCATGTTTCAGCCAGCTGACCAGAGGGGCAAAGTAGCAGGAAAGGGGTGGGGCTACCATACAATAGAAAAAAAACTGGTAGTACAAGCCACGGGAAGATTATGATGGAAAATGTTTGCAGCCCTTGATCATAAAGGTTCTAAATCCTTAAATATCCAAATAAAATATTTGATTGTGAAAGAAATTGTCCTGTATTTGACCAATAATCTGCAGAAAAATTAAACAACAAATCTGTATTTTAAACGAGTCCAGAAATTTGTGAGCATGCTCCCTGGACAACCTGGACCTACGTCAGGTGGACGCCGTATGTCAGCAAACATATCAGTGTCTGGCTTTTGGATTTACGCAGACCACCAAATCAGGCTTCAGAGGACTGGAAAATAAAAATTTTCTCCACAACAGCCATCTATCTGGCTGCTCCACACGTCACAAGGGGACGGAGAAAATAGCACAGCTATTGTTCTGCTTGTCAAATCAAAAGGACTGCTGTCAATTTTCTATGAAACTGTTTAGACAAGACTTCTGCTAGTTTTCAGGAGAGTGATGAATCATCAGACCACGACTGTCACATTCTGGGCCATCAATGGGCATCTTTCCTTATGTTTCGTACAGGGTTTATACACAGTCTGGAAATGTAAGGAAATGTTTGAAATCTTTAGGGTTTCCACTTCTGAATAAGTATGACAAATGAAAATCAGCATGGAATTAAACAGATACTCATATTTTCCTTATCCCATGGTTTAAAGGTTTTTTTCTCTTCTGTTTATTCCTCCTTGTATACTCCCTTTTGTCCTTGATGTCCTTCCTTCATCCCTCCTCCCCTTGTATCCTTACATCTTTGCTTGCTTTATTTCTAATTTCTGTCGTGTCCTTGTGTCCTAGCTCCATTCATACCCCGTGTCCTTCCTGTTCACATAGTGCTTCCTTTCTTGTGTGTTACCTTCATTCCATTAGTTCTCTTTCCTTTCCTCCTTCTTTCTTCCTTTATTGTATCCCACAATAATTCCTTCCTTCCTTCCTTCCTTCCTTCCTTCCTTCCTTCCTTCCTTCCTTCCTTCCTTCCTTCCTTCCTTCCTTCCTTCCTTCCTTCCTTCCTTCCTTCCTTCCTTCCTTCCTTCCTTCCTTCCTTCCTTCCTTCCTTCCTTCCTTCCTTTGTGTCCATCATTTTTTCCTTCTTTCTTTAAATGCATTCTTCCTTTCTTTCTGTCCTTTCTTGTGTCCTACTAGTCTTTCCTTCCTTCCCTTGTTCCTTTCTTTGTGGTCCTTCTGTTTTTTTACATGAAAATGTTAAGGAACCCCTTTTGTACATCAGGCAGTTTGTTTTATGATGCCTCATAAGATTCCTCAGGGAGTATAAGAAAACACTGAGAGTTTCAGGCCAAATTCTGAACAATTTAACTGTCTTGTTTTGTCTCTGTTTTTCAAATATTTTAAAACTTTAGAAACTGTTAATTGACTGTTAGCTGTATTGTAATATGAGTCTCTGCCACTGTATAGTTTTCTGTTTTGGGTTCTTAGTTTTTGTCCAGTTGTAGTTTCTGTCTCAGGTTGGTTTTTGTGTTATTCTGTTTTGCACTTTACTTCTCAATCATCAGCTCTTTTCATCACCTTATTTAAACCCGTTTGAGTTCCATCTTAGGTTGGGTCTTGTCATTTATTTTGTGTTCCAGATTGGTTCTTGAACTGTTTTAGTTTAACCTGTTTTCACATGCCAGTTATTCAGTCAGCTCAGTTCCACCTCCAGCCACTCCCCTTCCCCTGATCAGCTCCACCTATTCTGGTAATTAGTTTCACTCTGTTCACCTGCTCACTCTCCTACTTATACCTGCCTCTGTCCCTTGCGCTCTGCTCTCATTGTATTTTCTGTTTTGCCTGTCTGCCTGTAACCCAACCTGATTCTGTCTGTTTTTGCCTGGATTATTTGACCTGTTCTGCTCTTTTTGTTATTAGACCAGCTTGACTCCTGACCAGTTAATTTTAGGTTGTTGTCTGTGGACTGTGTTAAGAGTTTTTGGACACTGCCTCCTTGTTTATTGGCTTGGAGCCCTTTTTGGTTTCAACCTGTTTTGCTTTGTTAATAAATCACCTTTTTATTTCAACCTCTGCTTGTCTGGCTGAATTCAGGGTCCTCTGTCTCTGGTTCATGACATGTATAGAGCATTATAAAATGGTGAATATGCTCTAACAGCTTTATTCATTTTATAAACTGCTAAACGATCCCAAAATTATTTTTGAAACATTCTTTTTGTATAACCTAGTAACATAAATATAAATTTACTTAGTTTTGTTCAACTATTTTATATTTAGTCTCTCTTTCAGTGCAGCCTTCTTGGTTCTTTTACCTTTTCAGAAAAAAATTAAGTTCAAAGTATTTTTATTCAAAACCGCAGCAAAAAAATTCTGCCATGCATCAGATAAACACACTATTAACCTGTTTTGATAATAGTGCCTGCTGCTTTATCAAGATTCAGACTGGTCAGGTTGGGAATCATTTGAATTCAGGTGAAGGATTACGGCTGGCTGGTCTCTTTGCTTCTCCCTGAAATCCATCCAGTTTGCCAAAACCACACATGAAGCGTAAGCACTGAGGACCCTGGGACTCTGCTGAGATATTTTGCTCGAATGCTCCTTGACCTCAGACTGTCTTGAGGCTTTTTGCACTCTAAGCCTCGCATATTTGTAAACAACGTGTTTTCCGAAGGTCTCCAACACGCTCGCTCCCAGTTTGTAAGTCAGCCTGATTTGCACAAACAGACCGTTCTCTGCCGTTTCCCCCCATGTAACCATTTTTTTGTGGCAAATATCTCCATCTAATTTAGGATCAGAAAACTAAATTTTTAGTTTTGTACAAAGCGTGCATTAAATACTGAAATGAGCATTGTGGATGAGCGACATGACGGTAGTGTTTGAACTCTTTCCTGCCTAAATGCTGCTTGGCATCCAACAGGACTGTAAACCAAGAACCTCAAAAACAAAACCAAAGAAAAAAAAAACTGGCATTAGAGTTCACACTTTTGGCTGTGACAAGCTTGCTTCTGTTCTCGCCTGTGCTGGTCTGTTAACTTTCGGAGCTCCTTAGGAAAACATGTTCATTAAGTTCCCAGCGGGAGTCTCCGGGCTTTGCCACGTCAATGACAGACACATGAATGACTCAATGCGTCTGGATTTGTAACCTATGAGGGCTTTAGAAAAAGTCCGAGAGACAATGGCAACTGAGGCAAAGCTACAGAGCCCTCAGCCGAAACAAAATGCCATTGTTCGTATTTTTTTTCACAGTTAGACAGTGGGGGCTGGGTGGTAGGCATCTCTTCTCTCGCCTCCCCAATGAGACTCCCACAACCTTAAGTCTGGTGTTCTGCCCCAGTCTCCAAGTGTTGCTAGTGGCGCAAGTGATTAGGAAGGCTGCCTCTCGGTTTCTGCAGCTCCGCAGGGGGAGCCCCTTCTTGAAATGCACTCCTCATTCTGAGTCCAGACAGCAGCTGATGAGGGATTATCTGCTGGCTGTGGCATGGCGTACTCCCCACTATAATCTTCAATTAGTCCAGTTCTCTGCAATATGCTTCTCCGACCTGCCGCTACCTTTCCCACGACTTCCGCATGAACACCACAGTGATGTGTTAGAAGTTTGCGAGCTTTGCATGTTGCACATGTTGTTTGCTTTGTTGTCAGTCAGCATGCAGAAATATAGTCTTTAATCTGCGAAAGATTCCATTGAGCTACCTGAGAATATTACTGGTCACTTTTGCAACTATGTACTCGTTGTATTTATCGACAGATTATTATTATTATTATTATCATTTTTTTAGTTTAATGTTTTGTGGTCTATTCATGAGCATACTCACTCAAGGAGACCTATAACAAAACCAATGACAGCTGTGGAAAAAGACAAACCAACAGAAACACAAAATTTGTAAAATGGAAGAAAAGTGTAATGGTTTTCAAAACATTTCAGCAAATAAAAACCTGACGTTTGCCGGGTGTGCACACCTGTTTACTCTGATACCTAAAGCCAATCACTGTTAATGGACTTTAGTAAACACTCCTGTGTGTTGTTTCATCTCGGTATCAAACCAACTGTCCCATGAAAGCTTCAGTAAACAAACACCATCATGAAGACCAATAAACACAGCAGACAACTCAGGTATCCATCAACCAGATATGGAAAAAGTCTAGCACAATTGCAAACTGTAATAAATAATAGAAATTATTTTTAACCAAAACCTCTCAAAAGAAAACTAAACATTATGAAAGGAGTGTATGTATACACTATATTGCCAAAAGTATTTGCTCACCTACTTTGACTCACATATGATCTTAAGTGACATCCCATTCCTAATCCATAGGGGTTCAATATGACGTCGGTCCACCCTTTGCAGCTAGAACAGCTTCAACTCTTCTGGGAAGGCTGTCCACACGGTTTAGGAGTGTGTTTATGGGACATTTTGACCATACTTCCAGAAGCACATTTGTCAGGTCACATACTGATGTTGGACAAGCAGGCCTGGCTCTCAGTCTCCGCTCTAATTCATCCCAAAGGTGTTCTATCGGGTTGAGGTCAGGACTCAATGTAGGCCAGTCAAATTCATCCACACCAGACTCTCCTCCAGGTCTTTATGGATGTTGCTTTGTGCTCTGGTGAACAGTCATGTTGTAAGAGGAAGGGGCCAGCTCCAAACTATTCCCACAAAGTTGGGAATAATCCAAAATGTCTTGGTATGCTAAAGCATTCAGAGTTCCTTTCACTGGAACTAAGGGGCCAAGCACAGCTCCTGAAAATCAGCCCCACACCATAATCCAACTCCACCAAACTTTACACTTAGCACAATGCAGTCAAACACGTACCATTCTCCCGGCAACCACCAAACCCAGACTCATCCACCAGATTTCCAGATGGAGAAGCGGGATTCGTCACTCCAGAGAACATGTCTCTGCTGCTCTGGAGTCCAGTAGTGCCGTGCTTTACACCACTGCATCTGATGCTTTGCATTGTACTTGATGATGTATGGCTTGGATGAAGCTGCTTGACCATGGAAACCCATTCCATGAAGCTCTCTGCTTACTGTTCTTGAGCTAATCTGAAGGCCACATGAAGTTCTGAGGTGTGTGGTGATTGACTCTGCAGAAAGTTGGCGACCTCTTCGCTCAATGCGCTTCAGCATCCGCTGACGCCGCTCCGTCAGTTTACATGGCCTACCACTTCGTAGCTGAGTTGCTGTCGTTCCCAAACACTTCCATTTTCTTATGATACAGCAGACAGTTCACTGTGGAATAAATAGGAGCGAGGAAATTTCACGACTGGATTTGTTGCACAGGTGGCATCCTGTCACTGTTCCACGCTAGAATTCACTGAGCTCCTGAGAATGACCCGCTCTTTCATAAATGTTTGTAAAAACAGTCTGGATGCATAGGTACTTGATGTTATACACCAGAGGCCATGGAAGTGTTTGGAACATCTGATTCCAATAATTTGGATGGGATAAGCAAATACTTTTGTATATATATATATATATATATATATATATATATATATATATATATATATATATATATATATATATATATATATATATATATATATATAATTTATTGCTGAAAGTATTTGCTTATATCATATTACAACAGAGCAACCTCATTAACTCCTTAGACTACAGGATATCTTTAAAAACTCCTTTCAACCATTTGATGAAATCCAATTCTCTTTCACTGACAGTCAGTGACTAACTCTGGCCAAATAAATTCTTGAATTTTCAAATTATACAAGATACGGTAGTATGAATTGCCTGCTTTTTAAAAATTTATTTGCAAACCTTTATTTGATTAGAGCGTTGAATATTAAAATGATTGCTGTTTACTCACTTAATCACAAAGTAAAATGATCACCCGTCTCTGCCTGAGCTTGTGCAAGTTAAAATCGTAATGCTCTGTGGGAACACTAGCTTGAAAACCCTCAAGGAAGCTATTTTCTTAGAACTCTGAAAACATTTCCAGTTGAATAATTTATCTTTCACCAGGCATATCTGGTTCTGGGCGCTTGCATGCTTTAGTAAAGCTGAGTGTTTATTAAATGAGCACCAGTGTTTGGAGAGGAACACTATACCTTACTGGGACCAGCTTGCAGCACATTAACATTGGTTGAGCTGATGTAGAAAAGTGCCAGCACTAATACCATTTATGTCGCATACAACCATCTAATGCCAAGAGACTGGAGAAGTGAAAAGGAGCAGCAGGCCTTTTGGTACGTGAAAGGGTTTGTTAGAAATCTATATGCTAATCTTGTTTCTGAATGTTAACTGATCCGTTCATCACACTGTTTACTCAGTCACAATCTCTTATTCATTAGCTGGGTTTTCATTGAAGCTAACTGGGGAAACCTTAGAAAACAAGGTAAATCCTAAATCCCTCTTCTTATTGAAATCATTATCCTTCCTTTTCTTTTTTAACACTGACTTGAATTAAATTCTGACAAAAATGCATTCATTAGTGCCAAGTAATGTTTATATTGTGGTTGGTTTAAGGTTTGTTGCCAAGGAACCTACTATAGTTTAAAGGACACACATAATGCTTTTAAATCCTTACTTTTCACATTTAAATCATTCAGTCGTGGTCTGTTATATACAGTGGAACCTCCTTGTTATTGCAGCTCCATGGGCCATCTTTTAACCCTGTCAAATTCAAGATTGTAAAGAAGCAACCGTGGCCCAAATGGAGTTTGGTGACCTACAAGCATGTGTGCAGGCTGGACCAAGCTAAGTACAGTGTGCTTTCTGTGAAAATCAAAGCAGCAGTGATCTTTCTAAGCAAGAGAAAGCTGACCCGGGAGCCAGACCCCCTCCACAGGCCGAACGCAGCCCACCAGAAATCCATGTAAAGCTCACCAAGACTGAGTTCTCAAACGAGAGCTTTCACTCTGAGAGCTGCTTCCTTGCCGTCGGCTCAAACTGCTTTCAACTGGATGCCCCAAAGTCAACCAAATGGACAACAGAGGCAGAGGCTTGGGAGAGTTTAGCAGGGAAAGTTAGGATGGGATTAATCATTTAAAATGATTTACTTTTAATGTGTTTTCACTGTATTTTTAAGGTTTGACTGAAGTTAAGACCTGGAGCTTACAGGCTAACGCCACTCACTAGCGACCATTGAAGCAATGCTATGCTAATTTGTTTTGGGTGTGTTTTATGGTTATGACAAACTTTATTTCCATAAGGGTTTTAAACACAGATGTGACATCAATGTTTGTGTTTTCCAGTCCGTTTATTACACCGGATATAGACACTCAGAATGTCCACTAGCATTAGCCGGTACTAGTCTCGCTAGTAACTCGCTACTAACCCTAATTAAACCTAACTACTGCTTGTTTAAACATAATGCTTGTTTTCATTTTGCTCTGCCATCGTTTGATAGTGCTAAGAGCATTAGTACATCATTAATAGGGAACATTAATGTCAATTTAATGGTGTTTGTGTAACTAACTAATCCTTGGCCCGGATGTGCCCGACGTATCATATCCAGTCAATCATCCGCTTCCAGCATCCTCCTAGCTTCTTAAGTGACCAATTTGAGCCTTAATTCTTTCCTGGGGAAATAATTGCATTAATAAAATCAAGCGTCCTAAAGGTTATTGATTTTTATTTCGCAAATCGTTCTTTAAATTTATTTCCACAAATAATGTTTTGTCTAACTCAGGATTTGCATTGTGAATGGGTTGAACACATACCAAATGTTCTAAATCAGTCAAGATAATTTAACCTCATTCCACATTCTTTAAGATGAACTTTGGTTCTTTAACATAGATCTACAGTGAACCCAAGATTCACTGAATCATTCTTATGGTGATGATTTTCCACTATCTTTATTTGTCCTTTTGCTCTTTTGTGTGTACATAGTTCCTTAGTTTGTGATGGCAGAGACAGGCAGGATGGTCAGGGGGAATAACCAGAGTCTGAAATCCGAGAGCAAATCCAGGGTCAGAGACAGGTGATCAGAGGGAATCCAGGGAAAATCCAAAACGGAATCAGGGCACAGAAGCAGGTCAGATATCCAGATAGCACAACAGTCAAGTCCAACAGGGGTTAGGCAGGATCAGAGAATCAGGAGTCAGAAACAGGCAGGCAGGCCGGATACAGAAACGCTGGATTAAACTCACTAGTGGTTTATAATAATCTGGCACTAGTGACTGGTCTGAGAGCTGGTTATATAGTCACATGTGCAGGTGGATGAGGTGAAGGCTGATGAGAACGAGGCGGAGCTGCACAGGTGTGTCAAATGGTGAATCAGACCAGCACTAGTGCCAAGATCATGACATATATTCCTCTTTATCATTACAGTAAGGTGCGCTGTACAAAAGTGTTTTATCACTGTCTGATGGTATGTACTGTCACCTCATATTCCTGTGCCCTTGGACATCTGGAGCTTCGGACATTGCTTCAGAGGTGCTTTGGGTCGCAGATAAGCACCGCGGCTGTAACCTGACTCTAGCCAGATGGATCTCGTTTTGCCGAGCTCCACTCGGCATCAGTACATCCATCTGGACTTGCTGCCATTGGGAGGGATTTCAATACCACATAAAATGGACGAGCCAAACAGGTTCACCTGGAGGGATTTTCGGAGATGTGACGTATCAAGCGACTGTTTGGATTCCGACAACAATGGAGTAAAGATGATGGACAAGTGGTTTATCTAATCATATGCAAGGATTTTTGATAAGGCCTCTCCTTCTGAAATACATCTCCAATTGAGCAATCCCAGATGGATGTGTGGAGCTCGGTGGGATGAAATCCATCTGGTGAGAGCCAGGTTACCGTGGCTGGTCATGGACCTAGAACTTAGAACTTGCTTCCAGCCCCTTCAACCCTCATTGAAGAAATACCTGTCTCTCCCTCATGTCACAGTGTCTGCGACCTCCGATTCCCCTCATCTCTCCCCATCTCTTAACTTGCTCTTTCTTGGTCCTAGTGCAGCTCAGACCTCCAGCCAAATCAGTGCTTTAAGCACTTAACTAAGCTTAATTTTAGTGTCCCATCTTAAGAAGGAGACTGTGTTCAAGCAGAGGACAGACAGTGTCATTTGACAGTCGGTGTCTCGAAGAGAATCATAGTTCTCTTCACTGCTTTCAGTGATCTTTGAATGTTGTTTGGTAGCCAAAAAAATAATAACTTCTCCATAATGTACCATGCAACCCGAAGACTGCAACTCGCTTATTGTGTTGGTTAATACACCCATCAGCCAAACATTTTGACTCATCCACTCGTAGCTTTGGCATCATTGAACATGGATTGCTGTAAGAAATAGAAATGGTGGATTCACAAAACTGATTAGGAAATACTGATGTTATGGTTCAAAAAACGTAATTGGAAATAGAAATATTGAATACATTGAAAAATATAAACATATCTGTGCTGCACCTGGACAGACTACATTCCACTTTTCTGCACTTATGGAGACTCTATAAGAACAAAAATCATGTATTTAAGGCCAAAAACCGTGGATTTTGCATGATATGCCCCTTTAGGGTAGGCTGCACAGTGGTGCAGTGTGTAGCACTGTTGCCAGAAGGTTCTGGGTTCAAATCCAACCCTGAATCCAACCCTGGGTTTTTCTGCATGGAGTTTGCATGTTCTCTCTGTGCTCCGGGTACTCCGGCTTCCTCCCACAGTCCAAAAACATGACTGTTAGGTTAATTGGTCTCTCTAAATTCTCCTTAGGTGTGAGTGTGTGTGCATGAATGGTTGTTTGCCCTGTTTGTCTATGTGTTGCCCTGTGACAGACTGGCGACCTGTCCAGGGTGTACCCCACCTCTCGCTTAGTGAACGCTGGAGATGAACCCCATTAGGGATTAAGCGGGTCAGAAAATGGATGGATGGATGCCCCTTTAAGATACAATGATATTAAAATAGCTGTTAACTATTTATCAGAAATACACAGCAAAGAAAATATATTGCCTTAAAGTTGTGTCCCAAATCGGAGCAGTCCAACATCACTAACCACATCAATCACAGAAATATTTCTCCATGGAAAACCAAGAGGACAAATAGTCAAGATATGAGTTCAGCTGATTCTGTGTGATCACGTCAATATTTGAAAAAGGCGAGTTCAAAATACCAGTGTGAAGTTCAACGAGTGAGGTCATCCATCCTGGCTGACCTCACAGATGTCAAACAGGTGGCCCTTATGTAAGGATGAAAGCAGCAAATGTTGCACCTGCTGGTTAAAGAGCATTCCTTCCTGAAAATTGATCTAAAATGAGTTGTTCCAGACATTGTTCAGAAGAGCTTAGTATATTGATTAGAAGTTGGTTGAAGAGGGGATCTCACATGAAAAAAGTAGAGAACATGAGGCTGCTCAGCTAAAATTATCTCAAATGCTTTAAATGGAAACCCATTTCCATAAAAATCATCATTTAGCTAGAATCGTTGATATGAACGGTGTTCAGCATGCAGGATATGGTCACGTTATGTTGACACAGGAGGCAGGGAAACCACAGCAGTGCCAGTAAAGTGAGTCATTCTCATTTGGAGAAGGGTTATCTAAGGTAAAGTCTTCATGTGCTTCAGGTGTGATACTTTATCTATTATTTCTGCTGACAGAAATCTGGCCTCTGTTGGCATGTCAGTCCAACTCTGCGACACGGCTTGAACAGCTGGGAAAGAAATAAAGCTTTCGACTCCCCTCAGTTTACCTGTGACCTTTGTTTTGAGGACACGGCTGAAAACGTGAGTGCTCATGAGCCAGGTGTTTTTGATCGTGGGCGTATGTGGGTTTTCTGTGGAGCGCAGTGATAGGCCTTGACAAGCAGACGTGCCTTAACAAGAAGCGGGGCCGTCCTTGATAACACACTCAGATGAGTGCTCTATTTTGGGTCATGGGACTCCGTGGACTCACTCACCCCAGCCGGGCTGAATCAGAACAAGTTTGTCAGGGACACAGACGTCTGGATCCAGCACAAGCGCTGTTTTATTCATTCCTGCAACCAAATGCATGTGGAGAAAAAACTCATAAAGCTCAAACCTCTTCGTGAGCTTATTCTGCATTTCCATTTCCTATTTTCATTTTCCATTTCTGCACGTAAATGTCAGATTTACATGGTCTTCATTGTATGTATTTCCATTCAATACTCGCAAGAACCATTATTGCAAATACACCTATATGTTTTTGGGGTGCATCTGTACTGATTTTGCACATTTAGAAATGTTTGACAATTCTTCTGAGCAAAATTACTCTGTTGTACAGGATGAAAAGCTTAACATAAGTTTGCAAGGCTTTCCAGAGATTAAGGTCTTGACTTTGATATGAAAATGATTTCATCTAAACCATTCAGTTGAAGCTCTTGCTGTATGTTAGGGTAGTTTTGCTGCAAGGTGAACCTTCACCCTGTAGTCTCAAGTATTTTGCAGCCTCTAACATGTTTTCTTCAGGAGATTCTCTGTATCTAACTTCATCCATCTTCCCATTAAATATGTCTAAGTTAGCTGTTGCAAAAAAACAAAAAAAAAACAGCATCGCAGCAGCATGATACTGCCAACAACATGTTTCAAGGTAGCGATAGTTTGTTGAGGGTGGATGTGCAGGCTGCCTGTGCAAAGAACCTTCTTGCAACATTGACTTTCAAGTCACTTTTAATTCAGTTTATTGATCAACAAAACACCAATTCAGAAGAAAAATCATCTGCAATTAATAACAGAAATCTATAAACAAATTGGTCCAGTGTAGGTCTTTCCAGGGACGCCCAAAATCAGGGCCAGTGTCCTTCAGACAGCCTTAGATGTTCCCCTGCTTCAACATACCAGAATCATCAGAATGGTGAAGCCAGTTCATCTATTTTAATCAACTATGTTGGCGCAGTAACACATCTAAAATGTGTAGGACACCAGCTCTTTTGGGACTGGCAAGCTGGACCCCTGATATGGACAGATTCAAATTCAGTTGCTACTAAGCAATTCTACTAAGCAATACAGAGCAGTCAAACTCAGTTTAGAAAGCTATCTAAGGAAGCCCAGCCTATTGCATGGAGAAGGCATCAACTTTGCAGCAATCCCTCCTTCAAAGCAAACATGTGGCAACAGTGTAAAGAAATCAATATTTTTGCACAGGAAGAAACCTCCAGCAGAATCCGGGCTCAATGGCAGCAGCTATCCGATGCAACTGACTGGGGGTTTGAGAAGACAGAGCCGACACAAAAAAGCGAAGGGCTGAAAATTTGTCACGCTTGCATTAAATCCATAATTGTGAAGTGTATAACTTTCTGCTCCCCTTGGCCAGCCTGTTTAGGTGGATAGTCATGTCATGGAAATTTTGCATTTGTCCCATACTCTTTCCACTTTGAGATAATGGATTCAACAGAGCTCTGTAGGATCCTCAAAGCTTGGGAAATTGTTTTGTGACCTAAGTCCTGCTTCAGACTCCTCCCCAACCCTCTCCCTGATCTGTCTTCTGTGCTCCTAGGTCATCACGTTGGTGTTTGTTTGAAATGTTTTCTAACAAAGCTCTGGGCACTTCACACAACAGCTTATGTTAGAATGCAACGTCTCCTAAATAGACTCTGAAAACATTGACTGCTCCAGATTTTATTTAGGGATAACAGATTAAGGGAATCTTTAACAACAGGCACACCACATTTTCCAGAAGTATCATTTTTCTTCATATTCCCAGTAAATTAGCATTTTGGTAAAATTGCTTTTTGCAAATAGAATCCCGATAAAAGAGATTGAATAATGTGACTTTAAACTGGCAATATGTGGCGTACTTTTGCAGGGGAAAATACGTCCCCAAGAAGCTTAGGAGCTTCTTGAACATCCTTCAGCGTTTGGTAGAGTCTTAAATGCATCTGATTCCCATCAGCACGCTTGGATGGGCTTCATGTCAGGGTTTCATCCATCTGGCTGACAGAGAAGATTGTTGACTTTGCGGACTGCCTGCTGGCTAGCTCACACAACTGAGTAGCAGTTTTTTGTTACTGAACATGGCATGTGTTATCCATCATGAGTTGTCAGTGGCAGCCGTGACAAATACCGCTTCCCTGTCTACCAGCATATTTACGTATTCTCTAAAAATCCACATTTGTAAAGACATTTTTTGTCACCATTAAAAAACAAACCTAAAAAACACACACACACACACACACACGCACACACACACACCCCCCCCCCCCCCCCCCCACACACACACACCCACCCCACCCCCCCCCCACACACACACACACACACAGACAAACAAGCCCCTCCCAGAGATGACAAACACGCATTGTCCTGTTAAAAGAAAAGAACAATAACTTTCTTTGTGGTGGAAGGCTCAGAGGTTAGTCAAGTTCAAGGATCTTTAGGAGCCATAATTCATCTTTAGGACACACATATGGTGGAGAAAATAGGGAGAAAAGATATTTGTTGGAGCATTATTAGTGATTTTTAACTTAAAATGATTTATGTTGCCGGTAAAATGTGGACAAAGATAACTTTCAGGCACTTCTTAGTGACATTTCTTCCCATCTTTGTGTCACTCCCTCCTTCAGACTCGTTCCTTCCAAGGAACACAATCTGAATCAGCACAGCGGGCCTCCCTGTGTTGCTTTGTAATGATATCACCTCAGTCTCGTTCAGTTGATACGGCCCATGCATCACCAGAATAAGCTACGTAACAGACAGCAGCGTGAGCAGGAAATTTAATTTGAAACAGCCAATGTGGCTGTAAAGCAACTTAAGAAAAAAGGTTGCTTAACAAAGATTTTAAGAGAAACGGGCACAATAAATCAGAAAGACTTCACAAAACTTCTTAGGGATAATTTTTTCCTGGTCTCATCTTCAAATTTTAAAACAACGCATGTATTTGCTATTTCTGTCTGCAGCGAATTTATCATAACCAACAAGAGGATCAGAACCTTGTGATGTTTTAAGAAAATATGCAAAGGAAGTAGAAGAGTGTAAACTGTGTGATTATTATTCACTGAACTTCTATCTGACCCGTGTGATTAGAGGCCTGCAAGTGCAGGGGATGTTAAACATATTGCGAGAGTCAAGCAGTTTATTGCTCTGGGGTCTGCTCTGTTTAAAAGGTGCAAATTAGTATAGACACAGCAAAGGCTGATTGTGTATGCAAAGGAAATTTAGTGCAGACTCCATCAGTATAATTTACTGGGTCACTGAATCTTGATTTTTATCTCTCTAAAAATCTTTGAAGCATTTGGGGGGACATAATCTCATTAGTGGGAGCACTTTTTCCAGTTTTTTCCTTTGCTATTTGCTGCACAATGCCTGCTGGCAAAAGTGCAGATGGTGCTAGTTTGAGTCATGCTTTACAACAAATAAATACTGGGGAAGTGGTCTAAGAATAGTACACACATTACAAATTGAAAACAACCCCAATTAGCATTACACCACAGAGGTAAAATAATATAATTTCAGCTATTTTGCTATCTCGGTCTTGGGTAAAATATTGACTTATAATTTAATATTAATCATGTGCTAGATTGTTTTGCCGCAAGAGGAAGTGGCATTTTGGATATGGCTCACCACCCAGAGCGTCATTCCTTGAGGACAGGATGAAAGTGAGCCAGGAAAAAATTATCTTCCACATGCACGTTAAAGTGTTTTCAGTTGCTGTTTATGAACAGCTAGTTATCGATCTTGAAGATATTTGCTTTTCATTTTAATTGTATTTATAAGGATCTTAGACTGCATTTTATCAGCTCTAATTCAAAACAGAAGATGCTACAGATCTCAATTAGATTATGTAATACTTAAACAGAGATTCTGCAAAACACAGTTTTGAGACTAATAACACTTTTATTCTATAAAAAAAGAAAAAAGACAAAAAAATAAACAAAAGCAACAAAAACCTGCATTTAAAATTCTTGTTTGGCATCAGGACCACCTTATACCGCCGCTAACTGCCACAGGCAGAGTCTAGTTATAGCGATTTCTTCCATAACACCGTTTTGATTTATGAAACCTATTTGTGAAACAAATAAAATAAACTAACAAAAAAAAAATGTGTAGAACCTTAGATATCTCCAAATTATACTTAATCGGGTGAAATCTCATTGCTTGTTCAGAACGTACTGGGTTCCCCCAGGGCTGCATTGATGCAAAAATCCCCACTGACAACACAGTGGGGTTAACTGTTTGAATCATAAACATGATTACTATTCAAGTACCAAGTGGGTTAATCCATTATTTCACCCCTTAGCCATTTTGTACATTTGCAGATCTGGGTGTTTTGTACACAACTGTAGGCCAAAAACAGAAGGTTTTCTCCAACCATGCAACAATTTCTATCCTCCGGGGGGACATTTTGTACCTAATCGCTCATTTAAAGTAACTTTCTATAATCTTTTCATAGTGTTACATCAGGAAAGGGGATTATGTGACACCAGTAGTATTATCTATCGACAGGAAGACCCCTGGTGTTATTTTGGTTTGGCTCTTAATTCATAAGAGTGAGCTGACATCAGCCATTTAAGTTTGTTTGGCTCCTGACTATTAAAATCAGCAATCACAATGGCCAGGTGAAAAGGGACTGAGGACTATAGAAAGCAGATTGTAGCAGGTCATGAGTCTAGCAAGGCATTTAAAAAGGTCTCAAAAGAATCTGAAATCAACCCGTCTACAAGTGGAGGCATTTGGCAACAGCAACGTTCTAAGTTCTGCCCCTCCAATAAAGTTCATCCTAAAAGCAAACAGCAAAATGCCAAAAAAAGTGTGTCCAAAAACCATAAATATCTTCACTGGACCCACAGTAGACTCTTTCTACGGTTGACATGAAAGTACATGTCAGTATAATTAGAAAGAAGCTGCACAAGTTAAATCATCATAGAAGGAGTGCAAGTAGAAGACATTTGGTCTCTAAGCAAAACATGGAGGCCAGAGAATCCAGGGCGGAGTCAAAATCCCACTGGATCTCATTGAGATGCTGGAAGTTAACTTGAAACAGTCTATACGTGCAGGAAACCCCTTCTCAAAGCTCAAGGTGAGGAGTGGGACTTACATTTCTCAGATGGATTTCTAAAACTTATTAATGGTTACAAGAAAAGTCCTACTAAAGTTATATCAACCAAAGTGGATAAGACTAGCTGTTAGGAAGGGGGGTGTCCTAACGCTTCAATCACTTAAAATAATTTTTTGTTAAAATGTTATGTAAATGAGTAAAACCAGGTTATTTTTGTTGTCTTTACATTTAATCATATCACTTTTATAGAGATAGAAATGATAAAACATCATACATGAAGAATTATTTTGAAAGGACTGACTAATCAGTTGTTTTTCATTACTGTAACTATACCAAGACAAGAAGAAGCTTTATTGCCATGGTATTCTTTAGTGCAATTAAAACGTTGTTAGCGACAATTCCCGCGGCAGCTACGATGGTGAAATGAAAAACAACACAATTAAAAGTTAGACAGCGAGACAGATCAATAACAAAATTGATATAATGCATATTAGAAACGTAAAGTGCAAAAGTGTTATTGTTCCAGCAGACCAGATAACAGCACAGAATTAGCTGGAGATAAAATAAAGTGGTAGTTGTCTGTTTTTTTTTTCTTTGTGGTTTTATGTGTGCTATTTATTTCTCTTTTTTTATTTTTATTCTCATGTTTTTTGCTTTTGTGTGTAGGTAGTAGGTATATATGTATCTGTGTGGAGAGGATGAGGAAGGATTGGGGAGACTCCCCTGTAGTTCCTCCAGCAATCTTTTCACACCTCTGGGGAAGAAGGTGTATTAAAGTCTGTTGGTGTATTAAAGTCTGTGTGTTACTCTCAGTCTACCAGAGGGGAGGGTTGTGAATAGAGAGTCCCCCTGGATGACTGGAGTCATTCTGGATCTTTTTGGGCAGCCAGCGATCCACTGAACCGTCTTAGTGGCCCGCTGCAGCTGCATCTGAGGAAAAAATTAGGACAACGTACTCCCTAATAGCTAGTCTGACAAATAATCCAATACAACATGACAGACAGCGGAATTTTTTGGTCAAAGGGTGAATGTTGAACAAAGCTACTAGCATATGCTTACTAAATACTCTTAAAAGGCAAATGTTACTTTAAGAGAAGAAACTTGCTTCATATGTTAGCACAACACATTGATATTATTATACAGTATCTTATTACCATCTTGCCATTTCTCATCCAATCCTGTGGAAGATTTTCTCTGAAGTCTCTTCTGGTTGTTGTATAGTTCAAAATGCCCTGTCTGTAAAGAAAGACGAGGCTCCTTTTGCTCTCTCTTTTTGGCTCTGGCTGCATGTTTGGGGTCATTAAACTGCTGGAAGTTCAAAATCTGCTCCAGTCGCAAGTGGTTTGCAGCTTTTCCCAAGTTGTCTTCCAGGATCACTTTTACCACCCTGTTAACTCTTACCTGCTTCACTATCTGGGCTGGAGAAAAGCATCCTCACAACGTGATTCTGCTCCTGCAACATCTCAGTGTGGATGATATACAGTGATAGTTTTCTGTGACACAATGCATTTAGGTCTCTATTTAGGTGAACGCCTCCTGTGTCAGTCGTGCCCTTTCTCTTTCCCATTTGGATTGAACATTGCTCTTTGTTCTAAGCTTGGCATGTTGTTGAAATGCATCCGCAACTTTCTCCCTGACGTTGCAGCTGGTGTTTCATGATGCTGTTTGTTCACCGTGGTTCTCTCACAAACAAACCTCTGAAGTCTTCAGAGAGCAGCCAAACACAAGAATTGAATAACAAACAGGTGGATTCCTTTTTTTTTTATTTTTTTTTACTGATATCAAGGCTTTAATGGATTTTCTTTAGGGGTATCAGAGTAAAGGGGGCTGCATCTAAATGTCTGCCACACTTTTTGGATTTCCATTTCTAAAACATTTAGAAGACCCTGTTGGCTTTTCTTTTCTCTTCACAATAGGCTACTCTGTGTTGGCCATCGGGTAAAAACCTCAACAAAAGAAATTAAAAAATGTTGCTTTAGTGTAACAAAATATGAAAATACTGTGGTTACCTACAGACCAGCTGCAATGCAGCATAGTGATGGAAACCATGTTGCTCAGAAAGGTCCAAAAACATTTTTTCCTGCAGTTTCAGGGAGGAATGATATTTCCTCTCTCGGGAATAATCAGATCATCAAATGGTGATTAGTATTCGGTTTGTGTCAGCTGTGTATCCCCACTGTGCCTTCCAGATTTGAAAAAGCTCTGCACAGACTATAAGAGGAGACAGCAGTCGAGATCTGCCAGAGATAGTCAAATTCAGCTTTTATATTTGCTCCATCTTTTTTGTGTGCTTTGTGCTATACATTCAAGCAGATCCCTGCTATATATTGCAACTGGGGTACTGTTACAGTACAGTGATACCCCTAGTGGGACTGGGAGGGTTAGGTTTCTGAGCCAAAAACCGTTTCAATCACACTGCCGAGGCCTGGAATCATTACAGACATGTTGTTCTGCATCTAGAAAGTGGTCCGCGATCAATTATCAAACCCCTCTCAGCCCACCACAGCAGTCAGGAAGTGCTAATGTAGTTATTCATTATATTTATGTTTGCAATGGCATGCAACCAGGGATTGGGGCCTACATTAGACACCTGGTAAATCTGTCTCAACTTCAGCTCATAGTCATTCAGAAAGCGTGCAAGAAAACAGAGGAAAAGACATTTCCTGAGTCCCCTGAGTCCTGTCACATCAAAACAAGAAAAACAGATGGGAACGGCAGGGAGAGAAATAAAAAGGCCACTTTATGAATGGGGGGATTTCTGCAAGCGATTATAAGATTAATGATAAATCTCTCAAAATGTATCAATGGCTGTTTGGGACATTTTCAGCTCTGTTCTCCATCAATTGGATTTAACTTTAGTGATGTCTAGCATGTTTATGAATATGGTAATTTAAAACGAAACACACATATGCAAACATATTACTTCCATTTAACTCCTTTGATGCTCTCTTCCAATGTGTCTTTGAGAGCAAGGATACAAAGATGGTACCAATTAAGATGGAAAGGGAACTGGGGAACAGTCAAGGGACTGATCTACAGAGTCCGCTGCTGAGTTTGCTTTAATATAAAGGAAACGCCTACCCATTGTAGCATCATTATTTGTGCAATTACTCCCTCTGGTGGCTGTGCACACCTGTCAAAATCAGCTCTCATCCAACCAACTTGTTTATTGCAGGCAGGAGGTCTGTGATAAGTCAACAATCCTGGAAACTTGTACATTAATTTCCATCGTATTCTGATCTTAATTCTTTGGCGTTGGACCAAAACATCCCTTTGTCATCATTGTATAAACTCATTATTTTAAACTGGAGCAGAAATAAAGCAGTTACTTAGAGGGTGATACATGGTCCTTCCTTTGCCTCCATCTACTGGTAACAGTCAAGAATCAGTGACTCAAAATAGTGAGGTTTTACTGACGTTTTCAATCCTGAATTCTGTTACATGTGAAATAAGAAATCAGTTTTTATTCTTTTTTTCTTTTCTACAAACGGCCTTTTTAGGGCTGAATAAGTCAAAGACAATTATCCCACACTGCTTTTTTGATTTTAGTATCTACCATAGAGAGATGGGCAGTCGTTCCCAAACAGATCATCACACAAATGGGTTCGTGACGACAGCGGTCAAGCCTGACTTTCATTTAAGGATGCCAGAATGTAACCACACATCAACCACCGATATATTCCTTAATATATTTAATGCTTGGTTGTGAGTGATTCATTTGAACAGCATGCAGTGCCAGCTCTGCATACGTTTGGGACCCATTATTCTGTTCAAGTTAAATAAAGATAAAGGAAGGACAAATTTATTGCCCTTGTGTCCCACTGATTGAACAAGAGGAATTGCACTGTCCACATTCACAATCTGCTGTTTTCTGGGAGCTTTATGGGTGCAGCATGTCTGCCAATGCGTGTTTCCTTACAAAAATCCGGGAGATTCCAGTAAGCGGTGGCAGACAGCTCTCGTGGCCTTAACGGGAAATCTGTCTTTGGGGGTACAAGATTATAACCTCGGCAAACCGCTGGTCAATGGAAAAGTTTGAAGCCACTCAAAGGCTAAACACTCCCGGGTGCAATGTAGGCTCCGGGAGATACGGAGGTGGCCGATTTGACCAAAAACAAATAAATTCTGTGAACAATAAAATAAATACTCAGAAGCGCAGCATACGAGGGGCGGAAGAACATATTGGTCTGTTTTCTTTTAGTCATCTGTGAATGTGTCAGGGCAGGACAGAATGTGGGTCTTAAATCAGACCACAGTAAAAGACAGTTAAGCAAAATACTTTTACTTAACTGATAAAAAGACATTATGGAGGTTATTATATATGAGCTATTAATTTGTTTGAATCAAAAATAATACTTCATAAATCCAGTATTCAATGATGGTTACATTCTAACAGCATCAGCTACTTTGTTTTGGTAACAAATCCTACTAAAGATTGGGATTTTAATTTAGCTGAAGAAGTTGGTTCAGGCAATTTGTTTTTTTTTCCTCATTCATTAGGGTTAGCACAAAAATGTGCTCGCAAGCTGAGGTGAGCAGTAGTGATGCATAGCTTACATCTTAGCTTAGCTTTTTTTTTTGAAGAACATACTTGCTGGAATAGATTTAGAGAGTTTTTATTTATCATTCCCTAGTTTAACAGTTGCACTAAGCTAAAGTCAAATTTACTAGCAAGCCAAGCTGCTTAGGAGTCTTTCCCAATGAACAGCACATGTAAGCTGATGTTGTCAGGAACATGTCTTATGTCCCACAGAGTCATCCCTAGCCCATTTAGTGCATTATGCAAAATAATAATGAGCTCCACACATTCATCTGGGATTGCTCAATTGTATTTCAGAAGTAGGGGCCTCTTGTTTCTGTTGTTCAATCAGTGGGAAACAAGGGCAATACATTTGTCCTTCCTTTATCTTCATGTAACTTGAACAGGAGGGGCCTTATCAATAATCCTTGCATATGGTTGGATAAACCACTTGTCAATCATCTTTACTGACATGCTACAAGCTCTTGCCAGACCCGTTTGGGAGATGGGTGAAAACATCGTTTCCACTAACAAAAGCCACATCTATGAACATCCCGCCCGGCGATCCTGATTGTCTTGTCCATTTTATGTGTCATTGAAATCCCCCCCAATGGCAGCAATTCCAGATGGATGTGTGGAGCCTTGTGGAATGACCATCTGGCCAGAGTCAGGTTATTGTTTTACAGCACAAGTAGGTAAATACAGCTCCATGTTAGATGCAACGAAATCCCCAAAAATAAAAACAGTATTAATAAAAAATTGGCATAATTCAATTTCAATCCAACTTCATTTTATTTCACAGTTAGATATCAATCAAAAAACCTAGAATCAGAATGAACTTTATTTGCCGAATTTGTTGTGTACAAACGAGGAATTTTGATTCGATTTCCAACACTGGTATCGTGTAAACACCAGGCAGACATGTAACAGCATGATATAACAGTCAATAACATACTACAAAATACAACAGAGTTAAAGGTAGAGTCTGCAAATTCTCTCGAAGTTTCTCCAAGTCCCTTTTTGAATAACTGCACATGCGCAAGACCGTCTTACCTGCTCTTCTGCTCCTCGCGTGAAAATTTTTCCCGAATCCTTCCTCTTCTTCGTCTCTTAAACTTGTACGCGGTTTGTTTCTTACCACTCTCAGCCATGTTCAATGTGTACAGTAAGAGCAGCGGCGCTACAATGAATGGCTAACACCGAAGCTAACCGGATACATAAAACACCAGAGGTGCGCATGTGCAGCCTGCAAGCGGAAACTAACGAGGAATGAGGATGCACACTGGCATTACGTGAACACGTCAGAATGATTGGCATGTGGGACAACCAATACATAATACGAGATAAGAGACAGAGGGGGATGAGGGCAGGACCATTCCCTTTCATTCAGACCGAACGCAAGGAGTTTTTACAGGCCTGCAGCTCTCAGAGACATCACATTTTTTAACTTCCTTTTCTGAATACATAATGTATGAGTACTGTCAGTGTGGAAAGACCATTTCACCCAGTATAACAAAAAGTGTTTCTGAACAGGATTACCAACTATAGCTTTAAAACACATGTAGAATTTACACTAAATGACCACCAATCTAAAAATGTATTACAATGAATAAAATATAACAGAACCCAGTGTAGAAATAACAAGCATAAATTTTGCTGCAGAAACATGGGTGGAACTAAATCAGTGTCAGCCCTGTCCACCCACCGCCCCCCAGTGTGAACAGTGTTCTGGGATACAAAAATAGCTTTGGGCAGGTTGGACTTTTAGAAAATATCCATAGAAAAACTTATAAATGGTAACTGACTGTAGCTCTTTCAGTGCACCAACTGTAAACCAGTTTGTCCATCCGATTGGTCTGTCCCCAAATATCTACTGCTAAGATCTGTTTTTGGGGACAACTGTAGGTATACAACGACAGTAATCTGTGGATGGAAAGTCTTGGCTAGAGTAGGGATATCCACTTGGCCCATCTGCCAACGTTTAGGGTTGGGCGGGGTTGACGCTGGTTCAGCTCTGCCAATAGTTCTGTAGCGAGTGCCCTCTGAAAAAACAGGAAACTGCTCAATAAAAAGCAAATACAATCGTACACATAATGTCCGACATTGAACACTGGGCCCTTTAAATTGTAGGGATTATTTTAGATTTGATCTGGTCTTCTGTTCTTACCATATCAATTTAAAACACATAGCCAGTTAGCAGGATCTAACAGTGCAGCTTTTACCTCACTGTGCTGTGCTGAGGTAGAAGGAATTGGACAAATTATCACAACAACGCTGGAGTCTGACGTAGAGGTCTACAAGCGGGCCAGGTTTGAAGATGCAGGTCTTAGATAATTAAGAAGCTCGTCTGAAAAGGGATAAATAGGTACATGTATTACTACTAATAAGCCACATTAAAAAGGTGACCTATTATGATAAATTCACTTTTTGCACGTTTTTGTACTTCCATTTGGGTCTCTAGTCCTTCTAGAAACAGTCCAAATGATAACAAAAACATCCAGCTGATTTTTGGCAATAAGTAAATATTTTGTTGGTGTCTGGAAAATTTGTCGTTTCAAAAACCTCCTTTATTACGTCACATGGTTTCTTTGGCAGACAGTGGGTGGTCTTCTATGCAGAAGGACGTAAAGTTCAGGCTATTTTTACACTTCAATACTTCCTAACTTCCCCAGACGTGCGAGTCACTAGCTGTGTTTCCATTGACCATCAAACAGCACAATTTGTAATCACAAAAATGGAATGCAAACACGACAATTTTGAAAAATAAATAAATCCACATTTTTTGATAAAAAGTTTTTGCACTATGATGAGGTGTTTTTTTGCTGTATAGAAATTGGTGTCATTGGTGTCACGTGATCAACAACCGGATGTTACTACTGGTGAAAAAGACGAAGAAGATGACAGGAAGTGTTGAATCCATAGCTCTTCTGTAAGATCACCGACTACAATTGTCCAAAAACGCTGCATATGTAGCCACTCCAAAGTATGAAGGGCTTGTTGCTCCAATGCCTCAAGGTCTCCTTTGATGGCAGATGGTGCACACTAGAGCTGTGGCTGAAATACGAATATCTCATGTGTTTACATCTGTCCTCGTTATGTTTTTTAATGAGTTATAGCATCAACAAATTCATCTGCGGGTGATTTTAATGCCAATTATTTTTATATTTTTATTTTTTCATTTATCTTTTTAATGGAAACACCACAATTTGTGATTTTTCAACATTAGCAGAATATCAACAAAGTTTTGCTCACATTTGTAATAGAAATGCAGCTATAGATGACAAAACATTGCTGTAATTTATTTGATTAGCAATGTTTACTCTGTTATCTTCCAAAGTAAACTAGCTTTAGCAGGGGAATTTATGAACCCGATATTCTAACCGGACACAGAGATTTGTGTTTGAAATTGTTCACTTTGAAATAAAAGAAAGTGGCAGGAGTGACAGGCAGGCAGGAATGGCGGGAGACCGCAAAGTCGGGCTTGATCAGACGTAGATGGCAGGGACTGACTTGACCAGAAACACCCAATGTGTTCCCAGCATGGGCAGAGGGAGACACAGGAACCTCCAGGAATAACCTGAACCAGGCGGTGCAAACAATCAAAAGAAAAGCCGACTATTGAGGGCAGGGCATGAACAGGTCCACAGGATAAGGGGGTGCACTAGGGCATTGCCCCCTCAAAAAAAAAAAAAAAAAAATATATATATATATATATATATATATATGCAAACAGTAGCCATTTTTTGGCACGGGCGAACCGGGCAGCCGACCAGGGCAGCACTTTTTTTAATGACATATAGGGGGTGGCATGAGCAGTTAAAAAATAAATAAAAAATAATCTGTGCTCCAAAAGTGCTTTTCCATTATCTATCATATCACTGTGTGAGGAACTGGAGACTGTCCATCATGTAAACGCAAGCTCAGAATATGCCTGCAATAGCGTGTAATGATATGTATTTGACATTTAGCACCGTTTGTGGAAAAGATATTCAAATCAATGTGCAACAGTTTTTTCTCCTTTTTAAAAAGACTTCTAGTAGAGTTACGGACTTGCTTCACCACTGTGAATGACACGCTCCCTCTTGTTTGTTCCGGGCCTAGGTTGGGCAGAGCTGAGCGATACAAACACTGGCGAAAACACATGCAGGCAGCGAGATGACAAGAGACGTTCTGGCAATGGGTGCTTGAGTGAGGCAGGTATATGTAGGCAGAGTGACAGGTGAGCTAAATTGAGTCTGATTTGCTGCAGCAGCAGGTGGAACTAATTATGTTGAGTGAGTGAACGGTTACTGGGAAGGGTGGAGCATGGAGTGGAGAATGATCAGCCAACCAGTCCAAAAACATAAACAAAACCCCATATCATGACATCAACTAAAAGTCCACTTGCTGCATGTAACGCAGCCTTCTCTTCTCTGAGCAGTGAGAGCTTTGGCCTTTTTGACATGATGTTAACTTTAATTCTCTGTAAAAAGACTGTGGAGTGATGCCCATTGCCAACTGGTTGCTATGTGCATGGCCTCAGCAGCGTCCCTGTCTGTTGGGCTGGCTGCCGCGGGGCACTTGGTAAACTGAGCTACACACTCTGCTTTCTGGCCAGTAGAGTAAAGAGTACCTTTGCTTTTTGAAGCTGTAGTGGGTTTTGGTAATATATATAGAATAGATTTAGAAAGTTCCCTGTTGGACATATGACAAAAGCACCCACTGTAGTTAGAATTCTGACTGGGAAAGTTGGAGGTCAATGAGGTGTCCCAATGTCAGTATACAATATGTCTGCCGTGCATAGAAAACATATTAAAAATTTATGGTAAATTACTTTACAAACACTTCTGGTGGTATGTATCACTCTAAATACCAGATGCAGGTCATAGAACTGTAACATGTCTCTTTGTAAACTTGATGTTCCAATGCATAAAGCTTGTTGCAGAAGACGAAAAGGAAGAAAAAGAAGAAGGAGAGGAATCAGGATCCCTCATTGTCCCACAGTGGGGAAATTCCGGTGTACAAGCACCAAATAGCAAATTTACAACCTATGAAAAAATACTGTACAGTCATCAAAACTAGCATGCTCAAGAAAGTAAAGAAGTTTGCAACAGAGTAGGGTGATTTTAAGAACTATGCAAAACATGTATGTATATTTATGCATGAAAAACACCAAAAGACTATTTACAGGAATAAAAAAGACTGCAAAAAACAACAGAGATGACAAAGACATAATGGGTTTGTTGGGAGCAGTGATGGTTGTAAAGTCTAACAACTGCTCGCAGAACTGATCTGCGATAACACTCCTTTCTTGTGTATGTAGGATGCAGAAGTCTGTCACTGAAGGAGCTCTCCAGCTCTGCAACAGCTTCATGCATGGGGTGAGAGACATTGTCCAACAGTGATGCTATTTTTTGCCAGAGTCCTTCTGTCTCCTACCACCTGGACTGGATTGAGGGGCATCCTAGAACAAAGCTGGCCTTCCTGATGACCTTATCAAAGTAGTTTTCCTCTGCTGTAGATAAGCTGCTGCTCCAACAAACTAAATATAGAAGATGGCTGATGCCACTACAGAGTAAAAAAAAGGTCTTCAGGAGCATCGACTGCAATCCAAAACGCCTCAGTCTCCTCAGCAGTTGGAGCCTGCTCTGACCCTTCCTGTAAAGAGCATTGTGTGGTGACTCTAGTCAATGTGTTGTTAATAGTAATTACCAACTAAACAAATCCTGCTGGTTTTCAGACTTCCAGTTAGAATGCGCTCAGTTAGGGTGTGACATAATCCCCGAAGTAGGGACATCTGAGAAAAATCAAATGTACCACAACTAGGGGCGTAATCATAGATCAAGCACCCAAAACAAGACGTGTTGGGCTCATCAAAGAAAGATAGGACAAGACAACATTTTTACCATGTTTTTGGTAAAACTATAAACTACCTCTTTTGTTTACATAAATATAGTAAAAGTTTACCAAATCATAAATTCTGTGATCTGAAGCACCAAGGCACATTTTTGCTTAATCATTCGTATCTATTTGAGACCATTTCTTTTTTGTAGCAAATACCCAAAATCCTGCCACACAAACATTTTTTAAGGCTTCTTCAATGCTGTTCAACCAGAATGTTGTCAGTATGCCTGGCAGGCAGTTTTTGAAAGTCTTCTGTTCTCAAAACGGAACAAAGAAGGAACTACTTCCTTTCTTTCTTGTCTCAAACATAGATGCAATGGTGTGCCAAGCCTTAAATAATTAACTATATATCAGAGGCACAAAATAATAGGTTAGACTTAAATCACCAGGGAAGTGACATCATGCCAACAACTGGAGTAAGACCTTAACAAGAAATACTTTGGTGTTTTAATGTCACAAGATCTTGCGTTGGTTCATTTTATCACTGTGTTAAAACTCCAAGAATTGAAGTAACTAACATGCAATTAAAACTGAATTACGCTGGAATGTTCCACATGAATGATTTCAGTTTTACCTTTTTAGTGCCAATCCTAACTTAGAACAGCATCTTTTCAGATGCACATGGTGCCTGTTGTTTCTGTACTTGGTATAATTGCTAAAACAAAGTCCGAAACAGCAAAGAGCACAATAAAAAGTGGTCGCACCACATTGTAATAAAACCAGACGGGATGCCTTTCATGTGTTTCAAACTTTAGTTTATGATGAGTTTTATGTTATGACTGTAAATGTCTCTATGATGCTGTTGGGCGCTGAGGTAATGGCCCTAACTTCAGTGGCAAGGATGACTTCGCTTCTAACCCAAAAATGGGTTAAATTTAAGGATCTCAGGAGCTTATGAAAAAGACACACTGAGATGAGGAGGAAAAGGAAGTAAAGGATGATGCCTCAGAATAGCAATACTCCAGTGGAACCTTAAAGTGCCCTTTGCGCCCTCCTGCTGTCAAACAACCCTGAATCCTCTCTTGCGGCAAACTTCAGTCAAGCTGAGCCTGCCGACAAGCTTTGGCAACCCTGACTGTCACTCTTTCTGCGTCTGCGGAAACGTCTTCTTCCTCTGCAAGCCGAGGGGAAACTTGAGGGCAGACACACAGACCGAACAGACAGACAAACCGCAGGCAGCCTGTGCTCTCGAGTTGAAATAGCAGTCACATTTCTCAGGAAGTCATTGCTCACTGTGATGCTTCACTGCTCAGACACAACAAAGTGGGCTTCTCCAGACACAAACACACAAGAAGAAAAGTGTGGGGTTAAGTGGAGGCCAGGAGCAATATAAGAAATGAAATAAAGGATGTGTTGAATGCAAGTTACACAAGATGAATAACAAATGCGTGAGATGAAACTGGAGTAAACTATTTTCAAACAAAAACTCAAGCTTTGAATAAATCTTTGAACATTGCAAATGTGTTCATACCTGTGTGTCACAATTAGAAACTTCAGTCTATGTGTCCTGATGCATCTCAATACTCCAGGTAGAAAAATAAATTGGATAGGTCCTCAGGTCCTCTGGATGGGGTTTTCATTGTTAAAACCTTTCGTCTCTTCTCTGGGAGGCTTTAGTCTGTACACTTGTAGGTAAACTCAGCCTTATAAGCAGTGCCTTCGCATAGTGGATCAACAAGTTTAAGTGTGACAATCAAAACTGGTTGTTCACACGGAAAAGAGGACAATCAGGCTACCAACCGATCACAAGTGATGTGATGGCCAGTTACTGCTCCCAGAGGGCTGAGTCATGCTCACCGTACCAGCATTGTAAGAGGGGGACAATTGGACCTGGAGACCACCACCCCTGTTTAACAACAGGTGGTTTCTCTTCACAAAAATGGCCTCCTTTACTCCTCGTTCAAACCAAAGTTCCTCCCTATCCAGGATGCAAACATCTTCATCCCTGAAAGAGTGACTGCTGGCCTGCAGATGAGTGTAAACTGCAGAATCTTGGCCTGATGACGTTGCTCCTCTGTGCTGGGCCATCCTTTTTGGCTAGTGGCTGCTTTGTTTTCCCGATGTAGAACTGATCACAGTCCTCCTGGCATACGCAGCATTGCTCTGTATGTGCCGAGGGACCGGATCTTTGGGGTGAACCAGTCTTTGCCCTAATGTGTTTTGGAGTTTGAAAGCCACTGGGATGTCATGTTTAGAAAATAAATTTCTCAGCTTGTCTGAAATTCCCGCAACATATGGGACGACTACTGATCTGGGTCTGGGTTTGGGATCCTCCTTTTCACCCGATGGCTGGCTGGAGCCCGGTTTGGATTTCTTGCCTGCTTTGAGGAAAGCCCAACTGGGATAAGCACATTGCTCCAGGGCTTGTCTTGTATGTGATTTCTCCCTCTCCTTGGCTTCTGTGTTTGTGCGGACGTTTTCTGCTCAAATTTTGCTCCAGTGGGTGATGGGAGTCAAATTGCAAGAACTGGTCTGTGTGGGTGGGTTTACGGTATGTGTCAGTTTCTAACTGTTCTCCATCCGAGACTGATACGTCATTGTCCAGGAAAGCCAACCTGGCATTTTTTTTTTTACATCCTCTCGTCTGAAATGTATATATTTGATGTGATCAATGAAATTTGGGACTTCTCGAGATTTAATTTTAACCCAGGTGTCTTCAACATACCTGAACCAATGGCTTGCCAGTGTCCCTGAAAAGGACAGAAAAACTCTCTTTTCTACCTCAATGTACATGTTTGGAACATTAGGAGAACAGTTTCAGTAGTTGGCACAGTTGTTCTGTGGAAAGATCGGTGTTCTGTGTGTGGTGTTCTGAGCTGCAAACTAAAGGACTGAGTACAGACACCAGATATTTGGAAACATTGTGAGTGACAGACTTAATCATGCTAACAATGGGTCTTACCGGTACATCTTTTTTTGTGAATTTTGGGTAAACCATATTGACTAGGAGTGGCCTCACCTGGGTACAGTCTGTGGTACAGAATATGGTCAATAGCCTTGTCCTGCTACAAATTCTTTTAGGCACTTTATCAACTTCTTCTTATAACCACTTCCTGGACCTCTTTTTAGCGGCTCGTATGTGGTAAAGTAACTAAGGAGTGTCATAACTTTCTCATGATAGTCTTTCTGGTTCAAAATTACTGTGGAACCTTTGAACCAGACTATCCAGACTATCAAGAGAAAGTCCAGAGGACCTATGCAATTTCTTTTACTTTTTACTTCAATCTATGTTATGGCTTTTTTTCGAGAGACCAAAACAAAGTAGTGCATAGATGTGAAGTACAAGAAGAATTATGTGTTATTTCTTGTTTTTTTTAATAAACAGAAATCGGAAAAGTATTGGATGCATTAGTATCCTGCCCCCGTGAATCAACACAGTAGAACCACTTTCTGTTGCAGTTACAGTTGCAGGTCTTTTCAGGTTTTTCTCTACTAGAAACTAATACTGAAAACTGCAAAACACAATATTAATAACCCAATAGCTCATAATTAAAGAACCGGTGCCCTATGCAACAGTGTTTAGCTTTGTCAGTTATCAGTGCCTATCAGAAAAGTGCCTCAACCAAGTCGCACCAATAAAAGTCCAATGCTGAGTTACAGCTTCCATCTTGCTGAAAGAGGGATGTTAGTTTTAGACACATCTAGATAACATGGCAGTCTGAGCACAACCATGTTAAAGTCTGCACATTAAGCAATTGCGGGATACTCGTTACTCTACTGCTTAATAAATCTCTCGGAAAAACCTTTTAAATCCATGCGTCAAGTCCTGAGCTGAGCTCCGCCTTTCACATACTATAAAGTAGGCATAGAAAAAAATATTTTTCTCTCCTGTAAATTAAACAGTTTGTTTTAACCACACATTTAAGTATTTGCTCTGTCTTGGCGTTTTCAACAGAAATGTGCTCAATTTTGAGTTTGTACTCCAAGATGAGCATTTTGAACCAATGCTCCAGAAAGAAATCTTCTTCTTCATTTATTTATCTTGTAGGTAGCAACAAGGAAAATGTAATGCTCCTGCTTCTGCAAAGCCTACATTGGTTCACTATCTGACAAGCTAGCCAATCCGTTCTTGAACATGAAATCATGTTACTGTTTAGCAGGGAGAAGACAGCCGCAGTTAGCATAAAAGTCTTGCCTACATGTTTAGTGGATTGACACTTAGAGCATATAAGAAAGAAAAGCAACAACCCCCCCCCCCCCACCCCCCCTCCCCCATCACCAGATGTTCCCACCTGAGCTGTAGATATCGACAGCTCCTCCAGAGTTACCATGGGCCCTTTGGATGCTTCTCTGAATAATGCTATCCTTTCCTGGCCTGTCAGTTTAGCCGTTGTAGTTTTGCAGTTGTACCATACTCTTTCTGTTTTAGGCGTATTGAACAATGCTCCGTTTTATAACCCAATGCCATTATAAACTTCTCTACAACGTCACATTCCTTGGTCTTCATGATGCAGTTTGCTCACTAATGTTCTCTGACAAGCTTCTGTAATTCAGCTGTTCTGTAAAGGCTTCTCTGAATCCTTTACAGAACAGTGGGATTTATATGGAGAACAAAATACACACAACCTGTTGAACTTTTTTAGGCGTATCAGACAGGGCTCAATCCAAATGCATGCCACACTGTTTTTAGTAGAAAAAATAGGTCAAAAACATGTGTGTCATTTCACTTTACAATTGCCTACTACTTGGTGTACCAATAAGATAAATTCAAGTTTGTAAAAAGTGAAAAGGTAGAAGTGTGTGAATACTTTTGAAGGGCACTGTACCGTCAATTCATTTTTCATTGTGGGACAGTTCTGTAAGTCACTTTTGAAAGAATGATGGTGCTGTTTCTGAAGCATTTTCCTTCCCTGACTATCAAGTGTCGGAGACCTCCAAGAGGCTCCCGGACCTATTTAAAATGTCCGATTACTGTTGTGGGGCAAAGCAGCCAAACAAGCGGTGTGCAGGGCTGTGTAATGGATCCATCCAAACATTCCTTTGTGTATGTGAGGCCCCTACAAGGTTCAATGTGCAGCTGACACAACAAAGAGAACCTGTGTTTGACGAGCAGGCTGATGCCCAGGCCAGCTCTGAGAACGACAGAGAAGGCCGTGACACTCTGAATCCACCTGAGGTTTGGCTGCGAAGAGCCTCAACAAAGATAAAAACACAGAATACAATTATCCACAACTAACAACCGCCTCTTAATGTTTGTTTTTTGTTTTTTTTGACTGTGTTTTACTTTAGAGAGAGAAAAGCAGACATGTCCAACATGTCTACTTTTCCAAAATTCAACTCCACTGAATAACAAAATATTCTTTCATTAATAATGGAGTTTGAAGTCTTAGCAGTGTTCTCAAACTAGGGCTGGTATCCTGCACATTTTAGATGCATCTGCTTCAGCACACCTGTCTCCAGTATGAGCTCATTAGCAGAGCTCTGAAGAGCTTGACTGAATGCTGGTGCGGTAGTTAAGCCATTTGATTCAGGTGTTTAGGGCAAGGGACAAATCCAAGACTAAGTTCACACTGCAGGAAAATGTGACTCTGATCTGATCTTTTTGCCCATATGCGACCCATATCCGTCTTTTTTATGACAGTGTGAACGGCCCAATTGCGATCTTTTCAACCCCCACCCCAAAAAAAAAAAAATCAGATTTGTGCCACTTCCTTATGTGCTACTATTTCGGATATGTATTGGATTTTTTTCAAAGCTTCCGCAGTCTGAGTGGTCATGTCGCATTTTATCCGTCTTTCACGTCACATCCACACACACTTAATCGCAGCATTAATCCGCCACACAGCATTAAACCGTCCACGGTCACTTGACTTCTGCTGGACTTTTAAGTCTGGTCGGCTTTGAATTTGTCATGACGTGTTAATTGGCTATGGATGCAGAGACCTGTGCCCTGTTGAGAGTCTTTTTATTTTATTTTATTTTTTGTGGCATTAGGGATGTTCATTGGACAGCACGCTGACAGGAAATGGAGTTGAGAGAGAGCTGGTAGACTTGCAGTAAATTTGCAGCCCACAGGCTGGGACTCGAACCTGGGACCGTCGCATTGAGGACTGAGGCCTGTGCAAACCATGTACACAAACCAAACCAAAACAAATTATGCCTATGCCACCCCCCGAGGATAATCTTTAAGTAGCCAGTTAGAGACCAGCATGAAGTCACATGGCCAAAAGATTGAAAGAATACATACGCATACCTGACCAACACACCTCATCATTGAAACATTAAAAGTAGGCCTACCCACAGAAATATAAACCCAAATAAACCCAAAAAGGAATGGGAACGATAAAAAATCAAGTCAGAAAGATTTTATAGGAGAACAGATGTGATAATTCATATTTTTTTATTTTACTGTGTCTACACTTTTTTCCTGTAATTTTGATGGGGGCTGAACCCTAGCACCCCCTATTGACAAACCGCTAGTGTTCAAGAATACAAACTCAATGTGTTGGAGCAGTCATCACAAAGCCCTGATCTCAATCACATAGAAAATGTGTTTACAAAACTTAAAAGGTGTGTGTGTGTGAGCAAGGCAGCCTACAAACCCAACTTAGTTATAGCAGTTCTCTCTGGAGGAAAGGGCCTCAAAATGTAAGCAAATTGTTGTGGGGCAATGCTACCAAATATGAAGGAAATGTATGTAAACTTAAAGTAAAAAGAAAACAAATCTCTCTCTTTCTGTGGTAATTTTAACGAACCTTCAACAGGAAAAGTTTACTCAAATTAATTGTAAGAGAGAGATACAAAAAAGGGAGTTGTCTTTTTATACAGTTGAGGTAAATATCTGGTTTCAGCTGTATGCCTGAACTGGAAACAGACCTGTTTCGTTTCACCATGGGCTGGTAGGGTGCTGAGCAAGAAAAAGAAAAAATCGACAATTTTAAATCTAACAGAAATTTGCAGCTGTCCACATTTATTCCTGGGAAAGAATTTATGGTCCAACAATGCAAATGTTGAACTTTTTGCCCAAAACAACAAGAAGAATGTTTGGTGGAGTAAAGGTGAGGCTCTCAGACGTAAAACACTGTACTGTCAGTGTACTGTATTAAGATGGTAGCTGTATGCTGCGGGACTGTTTCAACGTGTCTGACAATTGTGCCTGGGGCAAAGTGGATGTACAAGTTAAGAAGGCCGAGGACTCCAAATTCTGAAACTCCATCTCAGATCAGCAACTTGTAGATAGTTCAATCACCCTGGGTTGTTCCTGAACATCCTTCATCTGACGCTGATAATTGAAACATGGAAATAATGTGGAGTTTCTACCCAATCCTTACCTTTAAACACCAACACAATTGTAAGTTGTCTAATCATTTCACACTTAAAACAGTTCATGTAAATATGTTCTAAATGTATATGTCAGTTGTTCCTGTGATGAGTGTATGTAAACTTCTGACTGAAACTATTTATGTACTGAGGAACAACAATTTCCCACACTTTTTGAAGACATTTATTAGCTGCTGTGCTCATCCTGAATGATTCATGTGGGTTTATCTGCTAAATAATGAACCTCTGGAAAAAATAATGGCAAGCCTGCACTGTTTTAGACTAATTTGACTTTAATGGCATTTCAGAATGTAAGTCATTTATGATGTAATTCAAGACAATAATGAAGAATGTGGGTTTCAAGCGCCTTTTTTCGTGCTGTCACTAAAGTATGGACCTCATTGTTTTTCCAAATTCTTACTAACCACTTTTCAACAGAGCCAAAATGAAGTCTTAAAGTGTACCAGCTTCTTCTCGGCTGCTCGTTTGGCTTTGTGACTGCCATTGTTAGGGAAATTAAACTCTGCACTATCTCGATGACCCTGATTGGTATGTCAAAAACTTTAACGAGTGACGAAAGAGAAACCGATCAGGTGCATCTCTGAAATCCTAGGTGATTTCTCAATGAACTTGGCCCTTGTTTTTGCAAGTGCAACCCGAGGCCAAGCCTTTCCCAGTTCACAAAAGCAAACCTCAGTTCGTGCTCGAATGGCGAGGGGACGGAAACGCGGCGGTGTTTGAGTTAGATGCAGTGCAAACACAGACAGCGCACGGCTCATTGTGTGAGACAGAGAGGAGAACCAACGGCCTCCTCACACTGCAAACACTCCCAGCTGTTTGGTGCTATGAGGTGTGTGCATGTGTGTGCGCCTATATGTGTGTGTCTGTGTGTGCACTCTTGTCCCTGCACTTGTGCTCGTCCAAAGCTGCGGTCAGATACAAATATAGCGCCACACCTTGAGTCAATGCCACTCTGTTTAGCTTTCACAGGTATGTAAATCTCGGTGCCAAAGCATGCATTTGATGTACCCGCCGAGTTTACCCAAAAGGAGAGGAAAGTTAATACCTAATGCAGTTCTGCAAGGCTAACCTCAGCATTGAGGCAAAGCATGATCAAAATCTCCTCTGATACAAAACACTAATGCACATTCGAAACCAAGTTGAGAGATGGATGTCTTGAAGCATTTTAGGCTGTGGTGACGCACATTTATTCTAATCCTGCCTTATTCTTGTGTGTGTGTGTGTGTGTGTATATATATATATATATATATATATATATATATATATATATATATATATATATATATATATATATATATATATATATATACACACACCGAGGAAAGGTGTGCAAACCTGTGGATTTGAAGAACATAATTTTAAAAATTCTCTCTTTAAATTTATAACATTTAGTAAATACCAAAACCTTTTGTAATCCTGACTAACCTAAGTCAGTAAATGCTTTGTCTCTTTTAACTATAATTGTTTTACAATGTATTTTAACTAAGCAGTGAATTATTAAGTGTACACATATGCTTATATATATACATATATATATATACAGTATATATATATATATATATATATATATATTTTTTTTTTTTTTTTATAAAGAAGCTGTAAGGGCAGACCCCTACTGAGAACCTTCTAGTCTGTTACATGATACAAACACACTAGTGTTAATGTCCATTTGAACAACAGGGAAACTTGAGCGCTGTAGTAGCTCAGGGAAGGAGCCAAGCTTAAAGTCCTTACCATCATATCAAAGGCTCAACTCAATAGATTAATTCAAATGGATAGCACTTCGTAAGATAGCCAAGAAATGTAATTGCCAAATATCATCAGGTTTTAATATTGTCATAGCTCGTTGAACCCTTTTCAGAAAAACTCTGGGTATTGACCTTTAAAAAGGATGTGAACCGAAGAGTTCAATAAAAGCTCATTGTGGGAAAACTTAAAAAAAAGATAAAAAATTCATCCAGTAGTTTAGTTTGGTGAAGACCATAAAGTAATGTACCACTGAACAGAAATGCATTCTCCGATGTTGATTTACAAAGTCTAAATGATCTGCCCACTATCTTATTTTTGTTGTTTTTCCACATTAAAAAGAAGATTAATGTAAATACCAACTTTCAAAAACAGCACTCACTGGTGTATTTCAGATTAAGGATGGGTTGGAACCAAAAAGACAAACACATTTTCTTTCTGGCATTGCTTTATGCGTCCTCCTGATTTGCAAATAAATCAGAAGTGTTTGTGCAGACAAAATAAAGTCAGACAAACAACTCATAAGTTATGTCGTTTTGTGTCTGACAGGGGTTCCAGACAGTGGAATCAGTTTTTTTTTCCTGCTGAACTGTGACCAACAAATACAGTATTTATCAAATGGTTGTTACTTTACTTTTTGTGAAGCTGTAGATGTCCCCTGAATTCATTAAAATGCCAGGTCTCCACACATGGCACTGTAGAAACCTGATCTTTCTTACTCGAAGGCCTCCTTGACTTGAAACTGGACTCTTTTCTTTCCTTCATCATACTTTACTGAGTGGACTCATGAATAGAGGCTACAGCTCTGGCACCGTGTACCATACTGTCAGATTTAGGTAAATGTATCCAGCCTTGCTGTTGTCTCAAAACCCTGGCCTGATCAAGAAAACACTCATGCCAGTTTGACTCACAGGCTTAGTAAAAAGGGCTCTCTATGTAAACAAAAAATATTGCAAATTAGTATTTGAAGGATTTAATACGAAGAAAAAAAAACACTAATCCCTCTCTGAGCACAAGTTCAAACTTTGAACAAGCTCTGCTAGTTGTGTTAGACGCTACGGACAAACCTGCCTTTCATTGTGAAGCATTTTAGCTAAACCAATCAGCTGTTGAGAAGGGTGATCTCAAACTGTAGAACAAGTCGACTGATTGGGGTGCTACTCCAAATGTTTTGATAATTATTAGTTAAACAAGCCAACAGCTGATCTTCTGGCTGCTTCAGAAATTTCTCAAAAGAGCTGTGGAAAGAGTTTTAAAAACATCCAGGATGAACTGAAGGCCCAGCTCCCATGTGTTCAGTGACCAGGCAAAGTATTAGCAGCAAGGCTGCTAACAATGTATTTCTCTGCACTTTACACTTGAAAGCACTATAGCAACATTTTCATCAAATTAGTGTAATACTCTGCTTATAAAAGATTTACTGAAAAATACATTTGTAAAACTGCAAAACTTTACCAAACCTGTCAGAAAGTTATATACAAGGTCACCATGTTGGATTGTCAGTTCTGAGTTGGTGAGAAACCTTCAACTCCCTATTGGTTTTACAACTTCTAGTGTACCTTTTGTTACATTATTTAGCCTAAAACTTTGAATACCTTCTGTATAAAACTTAAACATATAACAACACCACAATATCATATACAATGGCAGTTAACAAGGATGTTTTTTTGGGGTTAGGGTTAGGATTACAACAAAGACCAAATTTTTACCTTCCTGTCCTGCACTACTGGCTGAAGCCCGTGTGACATACATTTCACTATCTGTGCAGCTACAATTGTTTATCACTGCCAAAAGGTGACAATAAAGTGGTCAAAGGGTGGCACTAAACCGTCAACAGAAAAGGATGTCTCACATCAGAACCAACACAACCAGAAAATGCTTGTTTTTAAGAAATACCGTGGGTGGGTATCAAGTACGTCTTTCTCCATTTGAATAAAAATCTCACAGGGACAACAAGAATACAAACGCCGCAAAGGACTCCTGGCCCTTTTATACATTTATTTTCAGCTTCTCCATCCATCCATCCATCCATCCATCCATCCATCCATCCATCCATCCATCCATCCATCCATCCATCCATCCATCCATCCATCCATCCATCCATCCATCCATCCATCCATCCATCCATTTTCCAACATGCTTATCCCTGGTGCCTATATCCAGCTGTCAATGGGCGAGAGGCGGGGTACACCCTTGACAGGTCGCCAGTCCATTGCAGATTTTCAGCTTCTCTTCTGAGTCAAATATATCCAAACTATCACATTGTCACCCCCTATAAGACTGTAGTGAAAACTGTATGTGTTCAAATTACCCAAAAATAGAATGAATACTGATGCTTGTTTGTCCACGAGCTCAAAGCGACTATGGTATGACGAAGTCCATGTTTGGTTGTACTTCTGTTTTTAAAAGTCTGTCACATTGTGGTATGTTGAAAAGGTGGTATTTACTGACGAGGTACTTGTTTCAAAAGGTTTCACAATCACTGGTGTACAGCGTATAGAAAAACCTGCTACACCAGTGAGTGCAAGAAGGATTCAATCACACAAGACTGGGCTTCCATAGCTCCACTGTGACAGAATGAGGTAGACGAAAAGGTCAAAGCTATATAGTTAAGAATGGTTGATTTACCCTTTGACATCCAGGTCACATTTTACAAAGTTCTCCTGTGAATTCCCTCTGTTTGGAGTTACATTGTGCACGATAGTCATAAAAAAGTTGGAGGAAGTGTTAAACTCAAGAAGAGCTTAGAGCTCAAGTGAGATGTCTGATGGAGATGGAAAGGGGGACTTTGCAAGAGAAGTACAACTATTTTCCCCCTCCTGCCTGGGGCCCAGAGTAGATGCGGTGGACCCAGCCCCAGACGCCACTCCGTGGTTTGGCACGCTCTGCATTTCAGCCCTCTCACTGTTTCCAGTTGAACCAGCTCCCATGCAAACACATGGGCGACCGGTGGGTTTTCTTATTTAGTTGTCGGTCAAGAGTACTTAATAATATTCAAAAAGACAGAGTGACATAGTATCCCGTGCTTGCCAAAATGTAATCTTCCTCTCTTCTTCCGAACCTCTGCTTCTTTAAAGTTTGAAGAAAATACATGCAGATAAAGAAAGAACATCCTAACAATGCAGTGCAATTGTGAAAAAGCTTGCCGAAAACTTATAACGCACAAGGAGGACAATGATTTCCTTTCAGGAGGCTCTAAGAGGAAATATTTCACATGCAATGGCCTGCATGTGCAGCACAAAGCACACGCAGTGATGTGGCGTCCTCAGATTGATGTCCTTGCTAACCCGAATGCTCTCATCCCCTGCCTCAGCTTTTTGAAGTTGAATAAACAGTGTGTCATAGGATCCTCCGGATACCACCCAAGTGCTACAGTGTGTGAGAGAGCCTGCGAGTACGCACAGTGCTTGTGTCTCCGATTTGATTTGTGGGCTTGCGCTCGCTGCACGTGCAAACGCCGGGAGGCCTGGGAGAGTGTATGAGCGTGCACTGGGAATGCTGACAACGAGCGAGCATCAGTGCGTGTGACATGTCTGCAGTGACAACAGCGGGGTGACAAATTACGCTGACGCAGACTGTCCCTAGTCTTTACCCTGCCAACATAAAAACGGAGCTGGGCCTTTGAACATTTTAATTAAACTAAACGGGACCATCTCCACCCAGGCCTGTGATTTATGTACGTTCGAGGACAAACAAGACCATCTTTTACAGGGCAGACATCAAATGGATGTCTTTTTTATGTCACCCTGGTTCCTTGGAGTTGACTTTGATTATTTCGAAAATCCATCTGGAATTTTGATGGGCATGTTTTGAACGAAACAAGGCCTCGGGACAATAAAAGCGGGGATGTCTTGAAACAAAAGGTCTTTGCGGTTTTTTCTGTTTCTCATACTGAGTAACAGCCTCACAGTCTGTGCACTCAGGAAACTCATGTCTGTGACTTTAGTTTGTACGGTCATCATTACAACACTTTAGCAATTGTTCATGTCTTTTTTTTATAGTTGGAGCGGATGATTCGTGTCATGTATTATTTTACAAAGTCACATTTGGACTACAGAAATAAAATGAATCCAAAAGGGGGGAAAAAAATCACAGTTTTGCAGCACTAACAAAGCTAACCTGCTTCACTTTTGTGTTGATACCTTCAGTGCATTCATCCTTCACTAAGTCATTATTTTGCAGCTTCAACATCCCTTGCAAACAGTCTTTTAGGGTAAGTGACTTACAGCTTTTCACATCTAGAGGTCGAATGATTTTTGCCCATTCTTTTTTGGAAAGAAGTTGAAATCAAGTCAGATAGGATGGACAATGTCTGTGCAAATCTATTTCAAGCCTTGCCACAGGTTCTTATTTGGACTAAGGTTGGGATTTTGAAAGCATCACCACACTAGGATGCTACTGGCAGGGTTGGTGTATCAGAGGATGGTTTTGCATGTGAACCAGAGTTCAGTTTGGTCTCATCTGACCAGAACATGTTCATACACATATGTACACAAATAGACCTTATTTACAAAGTTCTAACAGCAGTATTTACAGCTTCTAACAGTTCCGTTCCAGGACTACCCTGTAGGTATCTCTATCTGTTTCCCATCAACTTTGATCTATCTCTATGTCCCTCAAGAAGAAAAGCATTCCCAAATCATAAAGCTGTCATCACTAGGTTTTACCAAAAGTGGCGTGTTAGATTCAGCCACACGTAGCACACGCGTGCAGGCCAAATACATTTTAGCTCCTTCCATGTTTTTGTCGTTCCCCTTTTGACCATTACCATTACGCCAACATATAGAAGAGAAAGAAAACTTCTGCAGGTGGTTTAAGAGAGGCCATCGCCTTGAATCAAACAGAAAATAAACAAAGTACAAGATTATCCCCAATTATGCAAAATATATGTGCCTAATGCTTATCTAATTTTAAAATGAAATTTAAAGAAATTAAAATGTTTCTGAACTTTTTTTAAGCCAACTCTGAATTAGCTGCACAACATTTTCTTGAGGGGCATCGGCGGGAATAATAAAAATGCACACCACATTTATCAGATTTTTTTCAATTAAACATGTTTGAAAATAATATCTTATTTCCCTTCCACTACGCCCCTTATTTCACAATTATGTACGCACTACCTTGTGTAAGTCTAGCATGTAACATCAAAATAAAATGCACCGAAGTTTTTGGTGGTAACGTGACAAAGTGTGGAAAAGCTCAATGGAGTCTAAATACTTTTGCAAGGAGTTGTATGTTTTGTAAAGCTGGATGGAAGTGAATGCAAGTTACTGCTAATTGACCTTTAACGACGCTGGTTGCTTTTGATGTAAGTAACAAAGAAAAGCCTTCTAGAAATACAGAGTTTGTACATCAAGTGGGGAAATGTAAAATGCAGTTATCTGATTTAGATTAAAGAGTAAAGAAACGCTGAGAGAGGCCAAAGTTATGTGGCATGATTTAGGCAGACCTGCCATGATGTTGAGACTTGGCTTGGATCAATGCCTTACAGCCACCAGAGGGAGTCTGCAAAGTTATGCGACGAATCCCGATGGAGTTATTGAAACATCTGCATAATATTTACATGTCGATGCTCACCCCCCCCCCCCCCCCCACCAAAAAATTAAAATAAAATAAAAATATTTTTTTTTTCCTATTGTGTCGCCCCACTGTGACTGACGGCATTCGGCATATTCCTCATAATTACTCATTATCATGCAGAAAACAAGTTTTCTTGTAAACCAAACAGCTGGAAAGCCTTTTGATTTTACTGGGCTCACTGTTGTGGTGTGGCCCATCCGGGGGGGGGAACCCACACTGGTGGGGCAAAGCCGTGATGTTGCAAGCGCCCAGTTAGGCCTATAAAAAGGCAATTTCACTTCGTTCCTTGTTAGTTTTCTGTACAACAACTACACGTGTTGAGCTCAGGCTGGAAGCCCGTCCCATTCGCTGCATAGCTGTGCAGGTAGGGGAGGAGGAAGAGGAGGAGGCGCACAGCCCTTTTGTTACCTGTACCAGGCTACCTGGCTGTTGGACGTTATACACAAGTTTGAGGTGTGCAGGAAAGCTTCAAGTCAGATTCGCAGAGTTTGGATTGCACTCCGAGGCAGCAGCTTTTTCTAACCTTAAAGGCGCACTGAAGGGGGGCGAGAATGGTTAATCACAATTGAGCGTTTAAAAGAGAGGACGAATAGGAGGCACTTCCTCCAAGAACTCACTCACCTTTCAAGTGCGAGCATACCCGCAGCTTTCGTTTCGGACACCTCTCAGCATCTCAGCTGTTCTGGACGATGGGTTTCTCGTCGTCCAAGCTCTCCAGTGAACTTCAGCTTGACGTGACGGGAACCAGGCGGTATGCGTGCATCTGGGGTGGTTAGAAAGGCTGCAGATGTGAACTCCAGTTCGTGTTAACAGTACATGGCCTCTGGATAAAGTGCTACCGATCATGCACAAACCCCTCCGAAAGCGGAGTTTTTACGTGTTCCTGTGTTTTGGCATCATATACCTCAGACTCGGGTAAGTTCATTTTCTTATTGGTTGTTCTGTCCCCCCTCTTCCCATCATAACCTGCACTTCCTTACGTGCGTAAGCTGAAGAGTTGACCATAACATGTGCCAGGTGTCTTTGCGTGCCCTCTGACCTCACACTGAAACAGGTTTTAAATATCAGAAAGGATATGTACGTACATTAAAAACTTTTTTCCCCCAAATTTAAGTTCAAGCTGTATTTTGGAATATTGTGCATAAAAAGAAGCACGCAGGCTTATTACATTGCATATTTACAGTGAGAGGCTTCATTTCCCTATTTTCTGGAGGCTCTTTGCTCTTTATTGTTGCACAAGATCACTTGAGCCAGTGTCTCTGCTCCCGATCCTGCATACCTTCATTAATAGCGGTAGACTGAGTTGTATTGCCACATTCCATCGCCTAGACTAGAGTTTTTTCACGTCTTTACCTGTTTTGCAATAGCTCACCTTAATTCAAAAACATGACTTGTCTAAAGCTTTCCTGCGCAAATCTACTATCATTTTGTGTGTTTTTGCTAGTTCACTTTGCAAAATGTATGATTTTGCCAGAGCCGATCCTAGAAAATATCAGGTCCACATCACAAATTTATTGAGGGCCCACCAGTCACCAGCGCAGAAGCCCTTTTTTCGGCCAAAGGCGTTAGGTAGACTTCAGTGACACATAAGTCTGTTCAAATGGTATATGTAGACTTTATTTAGGCCTTCATATTTGGTCTACTTTTAGGCGACATTTGTGTCTTTATTTCAGCATTTGTTTATTAAGATATCGCAAAGCTTGACTAAAAATTCACAAGGAGCAAAAATGTACAAATCATCCAGAAATCAAGCACTTCAAGCAGGCCTGAATGAAGACATCAGCCATAGATCGTCATTTTTTTATGAATCGTTATTTTCAACACCTGAGGACCCTTAAAATCCAATAACTGGATCAAAGTATCCTGGAGTTGTATGTTAGTTGCCAGATTTATCTTTGCAGCTGCTTGTTATCAAGAGATCACGAGTTCACTGTATTTCATGCTTGTCAATCTCCCCTAAAAGCTGTCTGCATTTAGAAATAATTTAGACGCCCGAAAAATACTTTTTATCTCAGACTATAAATCTCCAAATTTTAACATAGCAGTCTGTTGACAATTTATAGTCATTAGGTGTGTTTTAAAAATAAAATGCACCCCTTTATATGGTTCATGCTCAATAATTTTTAAATGCTGCATTTAATTAGCTATTTTTACAGTTAACTACTGAATCAACTTCTGATTAAATTGATGATATGACGGGATGTGTTTTGTTTCACAATCCCATCATTTCATTTCACATTATCTAATAAACATATAAATCTTAGGATTTATATGTTTATATAAATTATTCTCATTATTCTGTGTGTGTCCCAACGGATGCTCCCGTATTCGGTCGCCACAGCGAGCCATTAGTTTTAAGCCGGATGCCTTTCCTGATACAACCAGGATTTGCAACAAAGTCACCTGTATCATTATTGATTTAAAAAAATATATATAATAATTTTACTGTTGCATTGGTAGCACTGCAAAATGGTACGGGGGTTAACACTGTTGCCTTGCAACAAAAAGGTCCCGTGCTTGGGCTATTATCCAAAAAGTGTTAGAGGAACCAGTTACGCTAAATTTCCCTTAGGAGTGAGTGTGTGCTTGAATGGTTGTTTCTCCTCTGTCTCTCTGTGTAGCACTGTGATGGAATGGCAACCTGTTCAGAGGATCCTCTGCCATTCACACAATGACCGCTGGAGAAAGTTACTCGCCCCCCCACCCCATGACCCCGCATGGATAGGCGGATATAGACAATAGTTGAATGGATGGTTCATTTACCTACCTACTACATGTACTGTGTGAATTTATCTTGGGGGCCCCAGGCCTGTAGGGGGGTCTTAAATTCAACAAAGTTCCCTTTGACCCGGAGAGACCCCTTAAAACTTATGGTAATTAATTTTCACTATCGCTATGTGATTTTAAATTCTTTCCTGGGGTCATGTTGCAGTGCTTAAAAATGCATAAACATTACGTAAGAATGAACCTCAAGAAATAAATTTTGTTTGCTATACAATGCAGATCACTGAAAAACATTTTAAAGTTTTTTTCAGTGAATATACATTAATTTATTTACAAAACTAGAGGCTCAAAGCATCGGGCGTAGTCCTGAGAACTTAATGAACAGTAACACCATTAAGGGAGGACAGTAGAGGAATTGGTAGAGCAATTGTAACTCCAAGATAGGGTTTTCAAAATAGTTGATACCTTTTTATAATTGATAATTTCTTCTTTGCTAAACTGACCCATTCGTATACTACCTACAAGCTAATGCTATGACACTCGTAAAAGGGTCAGTGAAGCACCTGGGTCTGCCACAGTGTAGCAGTAATCCTCCTGGGCGTAATAACCTAACGCTATCTGTTATTGGCTTCACAGCCATGGGCAGCCCAATTACAGGCTTCTGTTGGTCTGAACTCCCCAGTCGAGAGACACTTCCCAGATATCCCGTTCTGAACCCCGCAACGCCCTGTTCTTTGGTACGAATCAGTGCAGGAAATCATTCATCCACTGATGTCTCTGTTGGATTATAAAAAGTGAGGCAACATAACAAACCAGTGCACCCCTCCATTACTCCACACTGTAGTTTTAAAGGCATTGGAGGCAAATGTGGCCAATAGCAACACAGGTTATGGTGGAGCCAAAAGGAAGCTGACAAAAAGTAGGAACCCTGCTGCTGTTGCTGATTAATATAATAAGGAAAACTTACCAGGAATTGTACAGGGCTGCAACTGAATATATTTGCAGGGACCGGATATTTGCTTTGTTTCTGCCACATCCATTTTTGTTTTGAAACACATTTCATTTAGTTCAGAATGATCCTCAGTTACAACATTTAATTGTATCAACAGCGAGTTGACAGGTAAATGGAAGTATACAGTAGCATATTAAAGCTGACCAATTATAATAAAATAAAATAATCACACGACCGGATAAAAAGGTACATACTTCCATAATGCTAACAGTCTTATATCGTCAACTGTTTTGCCAAACAGGGAGGTGACACTTAAATTATATTTATAATTATGGTTATATTTCCCTAACCAGGTCTGAATTGTCCCCCTATGTGTTGGTTTTGCCCTAATAAACAAAGTTAAAGTTAAGTTTGTCATATTATATCTATTCACATGTTCTGCTCTTAACCAGAAAGAACCATGTGACTTCAAAAAATGTTGCCGTGTCATTGTATCGTTGTAACAAGTATCGAATATCTACATCGAGTTTGAAATTTTAGTATCGCTACAATCCTATATATATATATATGTTGTTAACTTTTTTATGCAATTGGAATTTGAATAAGAGGAGGAGAAGCTTCTGCTAGTTACAACATGCACTTTATTCATTTTCATTTAAACTTAGAGATCATTTTAACCTTCATAGCAACCCACCTTTAAATCAGTTACCCACTCCTTAACCCACCTCCCTACATAAAACTGCAGCGTAATGAACACTGAAATCAAATTTTGTTATGGCTTGTATATCAACTTGGTAAGCGTTACGAACTGTAATAAAACTGCACTCTGCTTTAGGTAGTTTAGCACTAATGCTGAAGTCAATTTTGCTAGCAAATTGAGCTCTGAGGCAATTGTTGCCAATAAACAGTCAGCGAATGTCATGGAAAAGCTTCCCATGCCGCATTGTTGGAATAAATTGCAAACTAGTTTATCAACAGTGCTAATGTTAAACTCATACCTTGTATGAGTTTCTAACCTAATGCTGTCATCGCAGCATCTTGTTGTGCACCTTGTCAGAATAAAAAAATTATTATTATTTTACTAGCATTTTGTCCCATTTTATTTTTATTCTTTTATTTTTAAAATGGAGGACAAAAACAGGTATTTCAATAGAAGAAACACTAAATGGTGTTTGTTAGTTACAATTCCACATTTTTTCAACAAATGAAAATGAAATAAAAATATTGGAAGGCGATCAAGTCCAATACGATCTCTTTGTAATTAGGCGGAAAGGTGGGATGAAGTTGAAAATTTGCCAATGTAACAAAATCTTTTGGAGCAGAAATGGAGGTCACAGGTTTCAGGTAGAGATTCTCCCCATTGTCTACCACCACACTTTTGAAAAATAAAATAAAATAAGCAAACAAAGACTCAATACAGGAAATGAAAGAAAAGAGCTGACCAGAAATGTTTTACATTTGATGACCAAAGGGCGTTTCAGGGACCCCTGCAAAAAATAAAAATAATGATGATGATAATAAAGAAATCTAAAATTACATACTCTAGCTAAGTAAAATAAAATGAGAACAATGACAAACTGCAATCAATACAAGACATTTTAGTCAAAAGCGCATGGACAACACTGAACTCTGCTAATGTCTGTAAAACTGTATCGGTGTTAATTAAACATATTTGCTATTGTTAGATCTGAGTTTGTAGGATTTAAATCTAAAGGGAAGATGGGTTAAGAGCATTTTAAATGCACTGTATTATTCCATGATTGTACAGATGTTTTATACTTCGCTAAATTTAATGAAATACAAATTAACAAACATGGCATTTGTGTAATGTTCGAGTCAATATGACAGAATAGTGTGAACCCAACTAACGACTATAGTAGTTTAATTAATCAGAGTACAGATAACCTGAAGTTTATTTTGGCTGTTAAACTGTTAAAAACATTTTTTTTAATTGTTACACAATTTTATTCGATAAATTCTAACAGTTTGTTTTAACAGTGTAGTTCAAATCTTTGTTTCGTTTATATCGGGCTGAGATAAGGATAATTCCTATAGAGTGGAGTCTCAAAATAAACTTGATGTTATAAAATGCCAATCATCAAACATCACCAGGTAGAGAGAACAGACAGGTCCAAGACGCCCATGCGTCTTGTTCTTATGGAAAATATTAAAACTTCCTGCCCATGCCCGCAGAGATCCTAATAATACATGCCAGTGTGTGTCCCAGAGATAGGATTTCAAACACACACAAAAAATATAAATTTAACATGGAAACAACTTGTTGATTTAGAGAGAGGCAGTGTCAGCGAAGTGTGCGCTCCGATTGTTTGACGCCAACTCCGTCTATGTTTGTTTAGATTTTGGGCTGGATGGGTTTAGGATCGTTGTGGTGGTGATGGTTATGGCGGCTGATCATGAATGAAACCTCCTTCACGTCCAGAGGGGGATCGGATCAGTGTCACCCCATTGTCCCGCCGTGGCAAAGTGGGCGGATAACAGTGTCTCCTCCTGCCCAATGGCAGGCACGATCCTCACGAGAGCGCAGAGAGGCACTTTTCTGCCATGCAGAATCCCTAAAACCATCATCATTCCGGCTCGGAGAGCCCACAGTGATGTGTAAGAGCCTCGGCTGCTGAGAGATGTCAGAGCCAACCTCGGCGCACACACGGCCCTGCAGGGAGCTCGGAGCTGCGTAGAAGCGCCCGCGCATGAGATCCTCTGGTCCTTCTCGATCCTCTCCGGAACGGACGCAAAACCGGGAATAAATAGGGGGATTTTTTTGCCTACTTCTATCGGCGTCGTCTCACTACACTCCGAGCCTGGCCATTCGCTCAATGTCATCATGATCATCCTCTCGTCGCGCAGTGTACTGCTGTCAGTCTACTACCCGCAGATATTCCTGATCCTGACGAGCGGCAGCTACCTGTAAGTTAGAGGCAATTAACCTATCTGCTCCTTGAGTCTGCGCGCTCTCATCCACAGCCGGATGGAGAGGCACGACCTTAAATCCTTGCTGAAAAGTCTCACATTTCTTCTTTCCGTTAGGAGGTTGTAGATCCTGTTTAAGATGTTTGATGTGTTGCTGTATGGAGAGCGCGCAACCAAACGCGTAACGAGCGTTTTTATCTTCGGCGTCAATAAACAAACAGAAAAACAAACAGAACCAACAAAAAACAAGCACATTTTTTTTCTCATTGTTTTCGATCGTAAAATGAAATTGGGAATCCAAATCAATGTGCATATCGTCAGGAAAACCTACCCACGTGGGAGTGGGCTGCTAATTAGTTACACTTGAACGTGGCGTGGCCAAATGAATAGCTCGTGCGCAATTGGACGCTGTTGATTAATCTGTCGCTAAGGCAACGGTTTTTTGCAGGATCCATCAACATAATTTGATCGTTTATTCATTTTTCAGAAAGAAGTACACGGATTTATTTCGGCCACTGAGTGGCAGAGGTGTTCTAGACAATTGGGACGTGACGATTCAGATTTGGTTTTCTTTCTGAGAGAAAGAATTGCGTTTTGCGCTGTTGTTTGCCTTTATTTCTTGAGGCGTATTACGTCACCTTTGGCTAGTTCTGAGGCTATCAGTTTCATTATTTTGACCCGCATCCCATTACTTGTAAATCTGTTGTCATCAAATGATTGATGCAGGTCAAGCGCCCCCTCATCCCACCAAATATTTTCCTGTATGGTAGTTGTCATGCTTGTTGCAATGCAAGGTGTTCCTAATTCCCACGAAAAGCACAAAATATTTTTAGTTTGTTTGTTTTCACAAACATGATGTGTTGAGAAATGTCAAACTGTGCTTTAAGCGGTCGCTATTCAGTGTAAAACAACCTAGTTCAGGTTTGAGCTATCAAAGTTTTTTAGATGCTGAACTAGAGAATACATGTTATCCAGACTCAATAAAGATAACTGAACTGAAACCGCCATTTGTTTTAGAGCAGAATCTGAAGCTGCAAATCCGATGCTGTCTGCTGCAATATCAGCCAGCTGCAGTGTGCAGCAATATTTCATTACTGCGACACTGGACAATCTTTATATGGCGGTGTAATCATTAAATACGGCATTGGATATACCAGTTGCACGAAACAAAGATGTTGCTTTTCTTTTCTTTGTTTATCTAAAGTAGAACGCCGACTTTCTGAAAGTTTCAAAAAAAGAATTTCACTCATCTGCTCCATCCTGTTCCTCTCTCTTTTCTGCCCGGAGACCCTAAAGCTGAATCCAAAATAGATGTGGTTTCCACTACTATGAATAGGGATGGCTTTGCACATCAAAGCAGAGAACAGTGTCTGTTTTAATTAACATTTCCGTCATTTATGCTAAACCTTAACCTACAATATCAATATGGGTTACATTTCTTTTGCCTGTGTCTTATTAAAAGTATATTCTACAAGTAAATTTGTTTAATTTGATAAAACGCCTTTGGCAATTTCACGCAAGCAAAACCTTCCTTTTCTGGAGGGATAATGTTGTTATGAGTAGGATTCAGGTCATTTCTAAATAGGCTTGTATCACAGTGGTCTGGTCAGCAGCAGTCCTTATAATTTAAACCTCTTTTTTATCCATTTATTGTTTTTTCAATTTAGCTCAGAACAAAATGAACGTTTGTCCCAGATCTAGAACAGTGTGAATAATCATTGAACAGATAAGAGAAAACACAAACAAACAGTAATAAAGAGGGATTTCTGACACTGTTCTCAGCCCTGTTCCTTTGGCTGCTCTGAAACAGACCGTGGTCACTCCAATGACCTTTTCAGATCACCTCCCTCTCCTCTTCAAGGCTCCTCTTGTTTGCCGCGTTACAGCTGGAGCGCCACGCTGAGACGCAGCACATAAACACACTCTCCAGCATGGGCCCGCACTAGATTCTCACTGAATGATAACCATGAGGAGAAATAACACCGCGTCCTGCTTTTGACAGAGATTTGAAAACAAAATGGTACAACATTTTCTAATTGCTTGCATGTAAAACAGAAATGCAACAATTACCCCCGCTGCTGCTAAAATAACGTAACTTGCTGACCATTGTAGTTATCAGAAGGTGTTTCTAGCCTTTATTTGCAGTTTCTGAGTTTTCTGGAAATGTTTCCAGACCGCTTGATTAGTGTTTGTAGTGTTGGAAAAGTGTAGCTACCAGCTGGCCGGCCTCGTGCAGCAACAGGCTGGGGCGGGGCAGCGCCCGTGTTGCCCTTTGTTCCACGCGGCCTGGGAAGTCGATCACCAACAGGAGTTTGGTTAAAACGTATAAAATTATACAATCGCGTAGTTGGCAAGTGAGCAGCCAAAAAGGAAACGCCATATTCAGCGCTAACACAACAGTGATTCCCTGCTTTTATTCGCTTGACTCAGTCGTGTCTGAGGCATTTTGGTAAGTGCATTCCTCAGCGGAAGATGCATGCCCCTGGAGCTTAACAGTGATTCAGGCAGGTTCAGAGTGCTTCGTGTGATGGAGTGGGTGGCTGGGAGCACACTGTATGCCATGCGGCTAGGGTTTCTTTTAGGGCCACCCTGCTCAGTAATAAAACCAGCAAGACTTTTTTTTGTAAACCATTGGCATTGGGCAATACTGGAGAAAAGTTGATGCGTCTCTGGTATTCATTCATTTCAGCAGCTGCAGAACTATGCAGACACAACATTGTGACACTTTCCAGTTGATTTTTCTGCCTCCTGGTAGAGCTGTCCCACCATGGGCGAGCTGTCCCCAAGCCGCTGGCATACACAGAGGAGAAGCTAAGCAAACAGGATTGCATTTGTGCGGCGCGATGATGCAGGGATTTAAAAGCTTAGCCCTGGAATTCTCTGTTTGCTGTGCAACAGTTTGGGACATCATTGGTCCTTTTTTTTTTCTGTGAAATCATGGGGTGATGAACAAGAGAAACCCATAACAGGGTTTTGCTGTCAGATAAAACGCCTGCATGGATTTGAGTTGACTTTCAGGAGGAAAAAAAAACGTAAATAGTAAAATAAATAAAAAGATCCAGTGCATATAGGAGCAGCGTTGTTGTCCATTATGAAGGAAGCATGTTTCTCTAGTAGCAAATTGATTGTCCTAAATGAGTGTGCCCTTTCAGCTTGTGCAGACGGGACATCATCGTTGCTAGGAACGACCGCATACACAGCTGAGGGTCACAAAGGGTCAGAGGAGTTCAATCCTCTTTAACAGCGGAGAGAGCAAAGAGGGCCTGAAAGCAGCAGCCGGCTGCAGTGTTTGCTGTGCAAAACAAATGTCTTGTTCCCAGCCCAGTCGACCTCCACCTTAAGGGTTTCGTGGATACGACACCTCAAGTTCTTTGCTGCAGTTGCATCTAATATCCCCATAGCGATCTTTGACTGCAACTTGCAGAGAAAGGTTTTGCAAATTTTTCACATTTTATTATGTTACAACACCCAACCCAAATGTGTTTGATTGGAAAGAAGTAGAGCACGATAATAATCTGGAGGGAAAATTATACAAGGTTTTCCGCCACCATCTTGTGTCATGGTGTGTTCAGGGCGATGTGCGGCGTTAGTTTTCTGCTGACTGGGTCAGAAAATTCAGCTTTGCCTTCATCTGACCAAAGCAGCTTTTTTACGCTTTCTTCCCTATTTAAACTGACATTACATTTGTTACACAGAAACTGTATTTATTAAATAGGTGACTTTTAAAGGCGTGCGCTTACACTGGATTTTATGTAGGTGTGTCAGTGTTAAGCGGGTCTAAATGCAAATGCATGTCACATTTTTTTTTATTTTCTCGTTTTAGACATTTTTAAAAATCTCGTGTTCTTTTTCTTCCACATCAGAGATATGAAGCCGTAAGAAAGTAAATGTCACATGTACGTATGGGCCGGATACTCCCAAATAGCTTAGCAAGGCACTGTAAACGCTTAAATGCACGAGAAACCAAAAGTCTGAAGATTTGTTGGAGTTTACGTGTTTAAATTTAAAAAGAGATTATATGAGAGTGAGTTTTACCCAATAAATATGTATATTTGTTCTCAGTCTAGGGGCTCCACCCAGAAGCTCTGTGAACTTGAATCTAAATCCAAGACACTTTATTCCTTCAGCATTGTTCCTCCTTCCATCTTCCATTTCCTCCCCTTACGCCCCGCCATCCCGTTTTCGCTGACACACAACTCGCCTCAGTTCGTTCGCTCCGTCTGCGGTTAATCCCTTTTTTCGAGGTCAACGTCGTATTTCAAAGCAGCAGTGTTCCTCCAAGTTCATTTCTGGCTGCCCGTCCTCGACATGTTTGAAAAGTATGTATCTACACGCTTTTGATGGCTGTAAACAGAGCCCTTGAGGGAGTCGGCACTTTGTTTTGGAGCTAATCTGTTTTTGGCTTCCTCGGCAGCTGCAGAGCCCACCTTAAACATATTCTTTCTGTGTATTTACAGCAAATTACTGCATGTGTGTTGTTGTCTCTCTCTGAGTAGAACGGAGGAGGAGGTGTGCCATTTTCTCTAAAGCATAATAACACCTTGAATTATGGCGATTTGTGTTGAAAACCCTTTTATGTACTCATCACAAATTAATTATGGGATGTGGTTGAAGAAAAAGCCCTCTCTTGTGAACAGTGAGGGCGGCACTTTGCCTCAAGAGTCTGTCTCAAACACGTAATTAAACAAACCCTGAGATGTATTACTTTGTGTGACATTTGTTTAAAATGGGGACACTGCTTCCACACCGAGTGAAACCACACTGGTGTAAAATGTATTTCCATAAGAGTCTGGAACCCCTTCACAGCACTACGGTACCAAACAATTAGCACAAAACCCCCAAACTCATTACTCAGACTCCTCTCATCCAAACCAGCTCTGAATGCTGGCAGTAGTCAAACATGCATTTTGCTTTCTTTCTTGGTACTTACTGAACAACTTACATTTTAGATGGAAAAAAATCATTGAAGAAATAATTGTAACACAATCACCAGTGACAGGATTGTTTGTACTTCTAACAATTCCTTTAAAATAATACTGATCAATATTTCTGGAATCTTTAAATACTCTTCTGTGACTTTATGTCTGCCTTGGGAATAGATATGATATGACAAGGAGGTATATTTCTTATAGCCTTTCGAGTCTAGGCTGGACTTGAACCCCTATTTATCTTGCCACCGTAGAGAGTAAGTAGGACAGTGTAAAAAAGATCGGCAAAGCTTACTGTTGGAGAACTGCACCAAGGAGTCCCCTTAAAAGCCACTAGATGCTATTTACGTGCCAAACCGGCTGTTTAGAGGCATGCCAGGAAGAAGCCTTTTCTGTTCTACTGTCACAAATGTAAACATGTGGCACTTGCTGAGCTCTTCTGGGACTTTAAGTTCAGCCATGTGCTTTGGTCAGAGGAGTCTAAGATTGGCCTTTGTTTAGACAAAAAAACTCCAGGTGTGAAACAAAGAGGAAGAAAAATGTATTTCAACAACAGAAGAGGATCTATGATGCTTTGGGCCTATTTGTCTTCAAAAGGCCTTGGAAGAGAATTTGGCCTTGTCAAAGGGCATGGCAATAAATACAAATCTGGACGCCTATGCCAGAAAGCTGAAAATGAGATGCCATTAGGCGTTTCAGCAGGGTAATGGTCTGAAACACATGGCCAAGTAAACATGTTTCAACCTACTTGCCCAGATGTCAAACCTAAATCCTACAAAAACCTTTAGGATGAGTTGAAGAGAGGAGAACATAAGAGCAAATCTAGAGATTGTGCAAAGAGAAATGGTGAAAGATCCCTCTCTCTGTGCACTTGCAGAGGACTAAGTGCTGTCTTATTTGGGCAAAGTACCACTAGGCAAGTTTCTAACTAACCTCTGTTTGTGTGTGTCTGTTGAATGTGTTTGTATGTGTCTGTGTGTGGTGGCGTGTTTCTCTTATTCCGGCAGGGCCCTGTCCTCGGTTGTGGCTCTGGGTGCCAACATCATCTGCAACAAGATACCGGGGCTGGCACCTCGCCAGCGGGCCATCTGCCAGAGCCGCCCAGACGCCATCATTGTTGTGGGCGAGGGCGCCCAAATGGGAATCAATGAGTGTCAGTATCAGTTTCGATATGGACGCTGGAACTGTTCGGCGCTTGGAGAGAGGACAGTCTTCGGTCAGGAGCTTCGAGTAGGTCAGTCGGGTTTCTTTCACTGCAGAGACAGTGTGTTTGTGTGTGTAGGTATGGCTATCCCTGTAGAAAACTCTAGGATGTACCATTTGGAGTGCTTAGGATACTTTTTACAGAGAGCTTTCATTTTGGGACTCCTGGCCTTGTTTGCTGAGCAAGCTTTATCTCATTTTGACTTTTGGAAGCAAGATAAATTTAGATTTGTGTCAGTTCAAATGTTAAAGCAGTTGGATTGGGAAAAATCTGGCCAAAAAGGATTTCCGTATTCCCCTGGTTGATCACACACTTATACATATTCAACATAAACATGTTATTTTAACACAAAAAGAAGTAAAGGAAGCTAAACATAGTACTACCAAAATATTACAACAATTCTCATTCAAATGTCCTTGTAACAAGTTTATACTTTTGTGTCTTGTTGCTTTCTTTCAATAATGACTTTCTTCTCGCCACTCTTTCATTAAGGCCAGATTTGTTGAGTGCACAACTCATAGTTGTACTGGCCGCAGTTTCTCCAACCTGAGCTGTAAATATCTGCTGCTCCTCCAGAGCTACCATGGATTTCTTGGCTCTTTCTCTGAATAATGCTTCCCATCCCCAAGCGGTCACTTTAGGTGGGCGACCCCGTCTTGGTAGGTTTGAAGTTGCGCCACAGCGTCTCCATTTTCTGACGATGGATTGGAACAGAGCTTTGTGAGATGGGTCAAGGAGCAATAAGCAATAATTTGTTATGTTAGATAGAAAGAACTAAAAAATGGTGATGTGAAGAACTAAAGGTATATTTTTAGATGGAATATGGTATGACGTCACACACAGTCTCTTGCTTACAAAGCCAGGCCGTCCATGCGTGGAGGTACGCCCATGTGAACAGCTGCCAATCAGGGCTTAGCTCCTTCCTGCCCACAAAATGCCGGAGAGCACGCCAAGCGGATCAAGACGTTCTCTTGTTAACAGCATTATAAAGTTTTGAGTTACTTACTTCTTCACTGCTGTTTTGCTGTGTACTTATCGTTTGCCAATATGCACATACGAGGCAACGGGTGAGAAGGGAAGCTGGAGCTTAGGTAGAGAGAGGCGTGGCTTGATACACATCTTGTTTTGGTCTAGAGACAGCGCTCAACAGCGCACCTAGTGGTGAAATTTCGCTTATCCCTCCTTTAACGTTTGAGATCTTGTTTTTGCTTTGCTTTACACTTCTTCCTTAAACTTCTCCTCCACCTTATCCCTGCCCTGTCTGCTGTGTTCCTTGACCTCTATGATGGTGCTTGCCTCCGAGGCCTTCGCCTTTTTTTTATCCAGATTAAAACACGCAGGTGGCAGTGTGCTGTACTACTTTTGCACTGGATGTTACTTGAGGATAACAGAGTAAAGAGGGCTGAATATAAGTTATTGGTTTGCTATACACTTCCGTTCTATTACACAGAATCCCAATATATACATTGCAGTTTGTGGTGGTAATCTGGTATGAATACTTTTGCATATCTGTGTGTTGGGTGATCTGTTTTGGTTAACACTAAAAAAATCATAAATATCCTTGTCTTATCTATAAAGAGAGAAAAGAAGCTGCATAATGCATGCCATCATATTGTCTTGATTTTATGAAGAATCTGAAACATTTGGTGCCAGTCCCTAACCCGCTGAACCCAATGACATGTGTCTCATTACAAGCCAAACCTAAGCTACGCACATCATGCAGCTTAAAACTCAAACCAGTAACACAATGTTTTTGGCTTTTTTTTTTTTCTACCACCGCGCTCACAAGAGCTTCATGTACTGCCGATCTGACTCCATCGGCCTCAAGTAAGTTGAGGGGTGCTCTCTTCCTGCCTGCTGCTCTGTGTCGATGGAGGTTCTGCTTCTGTCAGGGTTTGCAACAGGCCGCCTTCGCTGGCCATGTCAGCGTTCTGGAAAAGCTGCAGGAAAAGTAGCACTTCACTCCTAATGGGGAAAATCTATGGTTGAAAAATGATATCTCAAATGAGGAGACAAGTAATGGTGTTATTGTAGAGAAGTCATGTTGAACCGGAAAAGATGGACACATCTGTTGTTAATCGAGTGAAATTGGTTGTGTCCGTGCCTGGCTGCTTTGCGAGAGAAGGTGCATAACATACAGGAAAAAGACTTACAGCTAGCAAACTGTAAATTTGATTTTGTTGGAAATAGTTCAAATCTTTTCTCTGCTATTTTTGTTTAAGATTTTCATTTTTTTGTACCCTTTTTCTGGCATTGGTTTGACTGTGGATATAATTCAGTGGGTTTGCTCTTAAGGGGTAGCTGAATTGAGTCCAACTCTCTTCACAAATGAACTTAGAGCCAGCATGCTAGCTGCATCCCCTCTTCTCCTGCTTTTGGTCTCTTCCATATGGACTCTTGCAGCACCCGTGCTTTGAGAACGGATTTTCCTTAATTGGTGCGTCTGGACATCTTATCTAAATTTTTTAAGCACCTGTTATGCATCTACCAAAACCAAATGACTAGATAAGAACCTCCATTTAGAGATGATATACGCGATTAAGATTTCCCTTTTGGATAAACACGACTGAACATCTTGAAAGTTTTATGCTGGTGCCTCCAGTTGACATTTGAAGGCAGATCTTCCATGCAGTTTGTTGTTTTAGTGCCGTGACATTTGCATCTCTTTTAGTCCTATTAGTACATATGTCCTTTCGCCTTCCGAGGCCAGAGTCGGTATTTGATTCATAATCTTGACAAATACCCATCTCAAGTAACCTGACTTCCGCCAGATGCATATCGCTCCGCCTAGCTTCACTCACATACATCTGGGACACCGCCGGTAGAGAGTGATTTCTCCAACCAAATTTATGGTCTGGCCAATCAGGACGCAGGGCTGGAGTTTCATAGATGTGACGTAGTGGAGACGCGACCATGACGTGAGACTGTTTTGATAGCAATGGCGGCTCGTCGAGGAAGCAAGCGTTAACATCGATGCTGCTATTTCTTCCGTGTTGTCCAATCTACCTAATATTGTTTCATTAAAAGAACATCAGAGAACGCCTCTGAAGGCTTTTGTTGGTGGAAACGATGTTTTCGCCCTTCTCCCGACCGGATTTGGCAAGTTTTGTTTTCCGGGGCAAGTCCGCGGCGGACGCGGAAGCGCCCCGGAGCGGTTAGCGGTTAGCGCTAACTATGTTAGGAGGCCTTTAGTCCTCAACGCGGTCGCCCCGGAATCGACTCTGACCCGCGGCGCTTTGCCGCCTGTCTTCCCCCCTCTTCCTGTCAGCTCACTGTCAATAAAACGCATGCCACTAGAGCCGCAAACACATTATTATTTTTTTTATTTTTTTTTTTCTGCGTCGCTATCATCAGCGTCACGGGTTAGCTTCGGTGTGAGTGGTTGAAATAGCACGTCAATAAAGATGACAGACAAGTGGCTTATCCAATCATATGCAAGAATTTTTAATAAGGCCCAGCCTTCTGTAAAGGCAATTCCTATGGAGGTGTCCCAGATGTATGTGAGTGAAGCTAGGCGGAGCGACATGCATCTGGCGGAAGTCAGGTTATCTCAAGTACACTTAAAAACAAATGTTTACTGCACATACACTGAATAAATGGAAAAGAAATTCTCACTGTCTGACAATAAATCTGACTAAGCTTTCCTGTTTTGTAATCCATTAACTGGATGGGTTGGGTCAAATGCTATAGCTTTCCAGAAGCTTCTTACAGTTGTTTGCTTGAATTTTAGCCAATTCCTCCGCAGTTTTCTTGACCATCTTGCTCACACACACAAATTTTGAAGTTTTCCCACACATTATCTGTGAAATTTGGGTCAAAACTTTGTGATGGACACTTAAAAACGTTGACTTTTTGTCATTTAGCCACTTTGTAACTAGGGTCATAGTCCATTTGCAGGACCCACGTGTGCCCAAGCTTTTACCTCCTGCTTGATGCCTAGGGATGTTGCTTTAATATTTACCCACAACGTTCCTTTGTCTTGATGCCAATTATTCTGTGAAGTGTACAAGTCCCTCCTGCAGCAAAGCTCCCTCAAATTTGGATGCTATCATCTTCGTGTTTCATAGTTCGGGGAGTGGTGGCCAAGTGGTCAGAGAGCAGGCCGCTTGCATCATGGAGAGGCTGCAAGGTTCCTGGTTTGACTCCCATAGAATACCTCCTAGGGTCCCAGAACAAGAGCCTTAGCCCCACAAGATTCCCTGGGCACCGCAAGGTGGCAGCCCACTGCTCTCTAAGTGATAGGTCAATTATATATAGCTTACCAGTCTTTCCAGTTTAAGTCAGTACAGGACTCGTTTCATTGTGGATAATGAATCGCCACAAGGTCTTATGGTTTTGCCCTGGGGTTGATTCATCTCTGGGACACAGAGACTGTCTCCTTCCTTAGCAAAATGATAGCTGAGCACTCCTCTGGTGTTTATACTTGCATATAATTATTTCAAGAGACGATTGTGACGCCTTCAGGCATCCTTGCACCCAAGGATGGACCAGCCTTATGGAGTGCCATAGTTCTCTTCCTGATAGCATGACTTATTTCTATTGATTTGTTCATGATGTCACACAATGAGGCAGTATGTTTGAGGTGCTGCCTCAAAAAAACACCCACAGGTGTGGCTCCATTTGACTCCAAAGTTGCTTCAGAATCACATAATGCAAACTGAGGTAATTCCTAACTTGTCAGACAGTGATGGGAAAAAAGGTGATGTGTCGCTTGGCTCGGTGTATGTAAAAGGTTTGAAATGTAGTGTTTATCACTGCAGTATTCTGATTATTGAAGCCATTCGCTTTCACTAGATTGAGTAAGGGGTATCAGAGTCTGAATGGGGTCTGAACACAAATGCATTTCACCCTATTTTAGATTTTTTGGGGATCTTTTTGTAAACCTTAACCTAACGAACCTAAACAAATTCATGCGTAAATGTTCTTCTGCCTCACAGCTATGCGCTATTTCGTGTTGGTCTAAAAATAAAAATAAAATACAATGAAGTTTGTGGATGTGGAAAGAGACAGCAAATACTTATGCAAGCTGCTGTATGCCGCCCTGGAAAACTGTGTAAAAACCACAACTGCTGCAGAGCTACAGTGCAAGGTGGACATTATCAGTAGAAATTGTACATTTAACATTTTCTCCAAACAACTTACCGGTAATTTCGAGATTCATAGATAACTTTCTTGGTTGGGAGAGTTTCCAATTTTTCCTTTATTTGCTCATGGCTGAAAATCTAACTACGTTTCTTTAACTCTGCCTCTAAACCATAGACCTGCGGAAGCATGACATGAAATTATTGAGTCTCTTCCTTCCTTAAAATGTTTGGATTGTGTCTACAACTCTGCAGATGTTGATGTGGGAACATCATAATCAAGCTCAGGACAAAAAAGCTCTTCGCCTTCTGTTCCTATTTAAGATTTTCACTCAGATCCTATAAACTTTCCAGGAAAGCACACATTAATAGTTGGTTTATTTAGCATAATTGGGCCTGGGGTATGCTGACTGACACGAGATTAATTACAGTGAAAAAATGTATTACCCTCAAAGTTTTCCACAAAAAACCAACGTGTTTCATTGGGATTTGATGTGATCGTCCAATAGAAGTTGTGAAATGGAAGGGAATGGATAGATGGTTTTAAAATGATTTAGGATCAAAATCTAAATTATGATGTATGTATTTGTTTCCAGCTCTCTCAGTCGAGCATTTGTGGATCCACATTTTGCTGCTATTAAATCAAGTCTTTTGGGGTGTGGCTCTACCCGCTGGACACGAGCTAAACAACTTCTGTCATTTAGATCCCTACTTGTTTTAATTGTGTCGCTGTTCCAACACAGCAGAATCAAAGAATGACCCATTCATTCTTTTCTGGTAAGATGAACCAATGAACCACCTAAAACATGCAAGACCCTGCACAGGAGAACTGACAGAAAACCCCTGATCTAAACCCATACGCTCTAGATCTGGATGTGTGTTTAGGGTTGTCCTGCTGGAAGGTGAACCTCCACACCAGTCTTTAGCAGCCTCTAACAGGTTTCCTGCCAGGATTGACCTGTATTGGGCTCCATCAGTCTTTCATCAAGTCTTACCAGCTTCCTTGTGCTTGTTGAAGAAAAGCCTCTCCCCAGCATGGCATGGCCGTCGCCATATTCCATGGTGGTAATAGCGTGTCCAAGGTGTGTAGTCTTCTCATCCAAACATACATAGGTCAAAAAGTTAATTTATGGTCATCTGATCAGACCACCTTTTCCATGTGTTTGCTGTATCTGCTACAAAGCATTGTGGCACATTATTTGTGGCACTTCTAATGGCTTAATTTTAACATTTTCTTTACTTTATGCCCTTGTTCTACAAAAATACATTTGTGGCATCCATAGTCAATGACTAGCTTGTCAACACTGTGGATCCCTGGAGCTCCTGTGCTTTGGCCTGTCACCTGTTAGGTGGATGACCATGTCTTGTTTAGTGTGCAGTTGTGTCTCCCTCTCTATATTTTTAGATGATGAACTGAGCAGTGCTATGTGAGATCTTCAAAACTATGATTTTATAACCTATCCCTGCTATAAATCTCTCCACAATGTTCTCTCTAGGTTGTCTGCTGTGTTTCTCAGTCTTGATGATGCTGTTTTTTTTTTAATTAAAGTTCTCTATCAAACCTCTGAGGCCTTAGGTATTAGATGTCTTCTGAAGCCAATTTGTTGCACTGGCTCTTTTAGTATGAGATATCAGACTAAAGGGGCCAATTACTGTAATGAATCACCCACAGAATCAGGAGACCCGGAAATTCAGCCGACACAAGAGTTAAATGTTTAAAAGAGTTAATTAATAAACTGGTGTAGCTGGAACTGGAACTGAATGGAAACTAAAACTGGATCACTGCAAGGAAGGGGAGAATGAGGTTAGTGGTCAGGAGATACTCAGTGTAAACACTGAATAAACGCCACTAACCTTCTCAGATGCCGGAAGGTTGCACTGGCTCTGAAGATTGATCCAGTTAGTTCAGTATTGGTGATCTGAATCACTTGGTGACTGATTCGGTCGGTGGTAATTCTTGACAAGACAGGAGCTAGCAGGCGTGTTGTAGGCAGTTTGGAGGGGGGGGGGGGGGTCATGGACGGGGGATCAATCCACAGGGCAGAGGTTTCCAGAAGGGCTTGAAAAGACGGTAATCCGGGTTCCAGGTGAGAGAATCGGTAACAGGCGGCACACACACCGGACAGAGGTTTCCAAGCGGGACGGAGACAGGAAGCAGGTCTGAGGTACAGGCTTGGTTCGTTACCGAAGATCATGAGAATCCAAACAGGGCAGAGATAGGCAGGCTTGGTTGATAGGCAAGGCGGGAGGTATGTGTCCAGAGATCAGAAGCCAACAGGATTATCCGACAGGGGCAAGGCGGACAGGAGAAACAGGAACGAGGCAGGTCAAAACACAGAAGCTCAATCAAGGAACGCTGGATGGTTTACTCATTTGATGACTTTCAAGAATCTGGCAATAACACACTAGGAGGGTGAGGAATAAACAGTGCTCCTCCCAGGTGCAACAGCTCCCAGTCATCTGAGTGTGAAATCACTGAGACTAATTACTGGTGAGCCTCAGGGAACAGGAAGTGACGGGATGGGATTGCAGCAGCAGGGTCACAGGCAGGATCAGACAGGAATCATTACAAATACAAATACAAGCCACACTTTCGTTCAGTATTGCGTTCGCATTGTATTTGTTAAAAAAGTAAATCAAGCCATTATCTTCTTTTACACATTTATTAAAGGCAATAAAAAATGCAAAATCCACCTTTTGTAGCCATTAAATTAATTTTTCAAGCTGTTCAGTTTTCTCTGAACAATTACCCACATGCACAGGGAGAACATGCAAACTCCATGCAGAACGACCCAAGGTTGGACTTGAACCCAGGACCTTCTTGCTGCAAGGCAACAGCGCTACGCTATAAGCTCAAGGACGCCACAGCTACAAACGGATAAGACAAAATGTTCAGCTGTTGGGTGTATTAACCCTCACAATTCATAACACCTTCCCTCAGCATAGCTGAAAAATGGCCAAACGGGATGAAGTGCCTCCTTTGCATTTAAAGAGACCACACCAAAACAAGGTGCCGTCAGACACCCCTCAGAAGAGGGGAAAAAGCGAGGTAACAATAACAAGGTATTCATACCAAAGCACTGCAGTTCCACTTTAGATAGACCACAACTGAATGATCTAAATGTGAAAAGGAAGCCATTTAATAGCATGATATGTCCCCTTTAACTACTTTGTGTTGGTCTACCACTTAAAACCACATAAAAAATATTTAAGTATGCGGTTGCAATATAACAAAGTCTGAAAAAAGACACTAAGGTTTAAAATTCTGGAGTATTGAAGTGAAATATTTCACTGTTGCAGTATTTTTGGGGGGATTCAGAACACACAATTTGGAATTAGATGAACTAATGTAAAACTATTAATTGATGCCTCTATTCTGTCTCAGGCACTAACATTACTCTCCAGCTGACAAAAATGAACCATAAGGTCCTGCTGGATTGAAAATTGGGAGTCTTGTTTTCCTGTGCATAAACTTACTTTGCATTCATACCTCATGCCCTGCCATGGTGTTGGCAGGAAACAGTGCTGTGGCTTTGTGGAAATGTGGATTGAATTATCCTGTGCTAAAAGAGATTGGTGTTATTGAGCGATTTGTTGCAGTCTGTGAAGGACAAATTATGGAATTATAGCCAAATCCATCAGCCAATCAGTGTCAACAGAAGGCCTTTACTGAATCACACTAGCAGGATATTTCTGAAGTGATCCCTTCTGCCTTTATTTGTTGGTGGCCCTTTTTGTACAGTGAGCAGTAAAAGCTTCATGTGAATTGTTTTATGCTTCTAACAAAGCCAACTTGCGTAGGAGGTTGGCTTAAAATTTCAATCGCATTTTCAATATAGCATTGTTTGGTCCCATTTTTCAATTCTGCCTTTCCCAATTCTTAGATGTGTTTGCACTTTTTTCCTCTCTGCTGGCATGTTTTGACTGGGGAAGCCTTGTTCTGTGTGCAACATTACATTCCACGGGCTAACCACCTGTAATAGAGATGCCCTTCACTTAAAAGACATGCCTCTGAACACCTTACAGCTCTTTTCAAACCGCAGCGCACTTGAAGTCAGCGATTAGAGCTTGAAAGTGGACACCTTTCAACGGCTACACTCAGCATCAAAGGCCAACACTGGACCCCTTGTCACAAAATGGCCTGCTCTGGTTACTCCCTGTTTGACTTTCCAGCCAGTTTGTCACCATCCTGATTCATGCTTTTTTTTTTTTTTTTTTTTTTTTTTTATCTGAAAGAGGTTTCTTGTTGTGCCGGCAGTGAAATATGACAAAAGTTAAATCATCCTGCCTCTGGCTCGTTGCACAAGAATAGAGGCAGCACTTGGAGCAGGTGAAGCGAAAGAAAGGAAAAGTTCACCATTTTTGAGGCGAGGTTCTATTAAATGGTTAAAATTAGTTAATATCTTACCTGTAATAGATCACTCTCATGACGTGCAGAACCCTTTATCTTACCCTGGTTATCAGGAATGCTTGTTTCCACTGTAGGTACCAAAACTGCATAGTTTCCATACTTTAATCCCATTGATGCTGGGAGGGTCCTCCTCCTGCTTCGGCTTCAGTGACACAGATCACCATAACAGCAAAATGCTGCTTTTGATTCTAACAATCCAATGAGACCAAGTCATCATTAATCTCAGATTTCAACATAGCAAAGAGGTTAGTAAAGTCAATACACACTTTGTGGAAATGTGTAACAAGTACCTGTGGGGTGGCGGTGGGGATGGGGGGATTCGAGCCGGGAAAATAAGCCAATAATTTATAACCAAGGATTACACTTTATAACTTAAGTAGAGTCACATCAAAGTCCATATAAAGGTGTAACTGTTACTACCTAACTGAACAATGACTTCCGTGTTTAATTTTTAAGTGCAGAAGAGACGAGAGGAAAAGAGCAGCGATGTCCGGGTTCCAACACGGTGCTTTACGTCCATAACTAGGGACTAGTTTATATCGATTGGCCTGTGAAACAAATCCAATCACTTTTTCACTCAGAAGAGGTTTCAGAAATTATTCACAGATTCTTAACTATTTAACGTTGCTCTACGTGTCCCAAAGAAACGTTAACCACAGACACAGGGCATAATCAGTAGTTTCTCTGCTCCATTTTAATTAGAAACATGAACATTTCTGGGGTGCTGTGTTTGTTTTTATTTGTGTTTTGAACAAAAATGCTGCAAAAAAGCATGTTAACTTGTGTATCCCCCAAACACCTAGGCAGATTTTTAACCCTTGGGCAGACACGCAAGAGCTTGGTGTCTCGATAAGGTAACACTCAGAAAGTTCAACCTTAAAAGTCAAACGTATTGTAACTGTAACCAGATTGTAGGCAATAAAGTTGAAAAACACAAAGATGTAACAGTTTTTCCCTTACCTGGATTATGTTTGATTTCATGTACCTGCACATGGATGGCTAAAGATATAGACTCCCAAATTAAAACTGTTACAAGTTCAAAAATTTAAGTTGATAATAAAAACACACAAAAAATACTATTCTGGAGATTTTCCTCTTGGGGTGTGTCCAGATGTTTTCCAGAGTGGCCATTTGGAGTCTCTGAATTGCCACTTTGCAAAAACGCCTGTACATATGAAATTCAAAAGGCTCTAATTCCTTAATCCTTCCACTTACAGTCATCAGTGAGGGCCCTACTGAAACGTGATACCCAGAGGATTAACCATCCATATCCAGATTCACAATAGGCACTAGTGAAATCTCGGTGATGCATAAAAAAAATAAAAAGCTCCTTTTGCTTTTGTACATGACATAAAAGAGTCACAATAAGTTCCATGTATGAAATTTATATATATTTTAAAACAAAATATGAAATGATTTCCCAAACTATTTACATTCTAACATTTTTTTTTGTTGAAAGCACACTGCAAAAAGTACAAAAAAGTAGTAAACGAAGGCATTCAACCACTCCACGCAGGTGAGCGAAGCACCTCTCCAACCCCCCCCACACACAGGCAGGCCATCTGATAGCCTTGTCTGGGCCCGGGACATCATCATCTTAGATGGCCCATGATATTCTAACTAGTGGAAAATTTATGAAAATGTACCATTTAAAGACATGGTTGGTACTGCATTCTATCTATTCCTTTCTCCTTCCATCTTCTCCCTTACTCACTTCTTCCCTTCCTACCACAAATACCTGCTCAATATTTATGATTTACCTAGTTTTCCTCTCAGAACAGGTTTGGATGATATTCCTGCCAAAGAAGGCTGACAGTCCTGCAAATCCCCAAAACCAATAATTACGCAATACTTTGCTATATGTGATACTTTGAATACAATTTGAAATACATATATGGGATAAATGAGGGATTTTCAATATAGTTTAAAGATCTGAATGCATTACCTCATGAAGTTATTAAATTGGTGAATCTAATTAAAACCTCAATCAAGTATATGGTAAAAATTACACAGACAAATTTTTAGTTCTCTTGAAATTGTTTCCTGGGTTAGTGTGCATCATGTAATATATTAATCTACTGCTTTCTTACTATAAAAAAAATTAAATCTGACCTGTTAACCTGGACAGCAACTTGGTGCAGACCAATCACCATTTTTATGGCAGCGTTAGCCCCACTGAGTGATTTCTATTTGTTTGGCAGAAAGATAAAATAAACCATGCTATCAAATTTAAAAAGTAATTTCTGAATTTATGAAACAGTGCAGCCATTAATGTTTACCAGTCTCTAAAAGCTTCCTATTAGACGTGGTCTAATTATAACTTCCATTAGCAAAGATACACAACAGGTGTCTGACAGAAACGGCTTGTTAATGCCATTAGTGCAGACGACACACAGATGAAGGTGGGCTATACATGTGACTTAAGATACGATTCAACAGGTTGTGTGACAGTAGCAATACCATTTCTCTATACTGATGGAGCGGCTGCCTGACCCAGACAAACTATTTTGTTCTTAGAATGTGGGCGGGTTTTGTCCATTATTGTAATGAAAAAAGTTTAATGTAACCTAAATATTGGGCCTACATTTTTTTCATGAACAGGCCTGTTTTGGAAAGAGAAAGTATATTCTTAATCATGATTTGGTGGTTGTTGGTTAGAGTACCAATTTCTTAGTTTAGATTCCTCTGTTCTCATTAGTCTCCCTCTCTCAGCTGTCCTGTCTTCATTCTGTGTCAGCTGCTTCACATTTGTACATTTGTCATCCTCCGACCCCGCCTCAGTACTTGTCTACTAACACTATATTCCTAATCACTCACACTGTGCAGAAACAAACAGCGCTTATGCTTGTTTTTTTTTTAAATCAAGTTTTGAGTTTGGCGCCACATGCCATACATCGCTTTGCTTAACTTCAAGTTATTCGAGTTGTTTTAAGTTGTTAGCAGTCAATTTTGCTCCTAGCACCTGTCAGCCGTGCTTAGTTCCAGCATTTTTGGAATAATCACAAATTAAATTGAATGAAGAGGCCAAGGGAGTTATCTACATTAAATGACTATGAGCTAGTAACAGAACAACACTTAAATAAATCCAAACTATCCTTTTAAACACATGCAGGTACAAAATATGTTTAATCTTAGTTAAAAAGGGAAGAATGGGGAAAAAAGGGCAACACATTTTTTTTTGAAAAACCCATAGTTTGTTAAAACACAGACAGTAAAACAGAGACAGAGGGGGTTTTCATGTCTGAATGTTACTGTCATGTAAAGTATCATCTTGCAGCTCTTGTTCCTTTTCAACCCCAGGAGCTCAGAGCATAGTGAAGACAGGGGTAAATCTACCTGCCAATACTCAAGGGCTGCAGGGGCCACAACGGCACCTAGTCAGATAAAGGATACTGAAGTCAGCAGGCTCATTGAAAACCAGTTGTGTGGAAAGAACTCCCAGACAGGCACGTACTTGGTTGGAGGCTGGAGAGTCAGAGCTCCTCCAGGCAGAGCTGCCTCTCAAAGGAGGGGAAAGGTCACTTTAGACAGATAGTGCCAAACATAAATCAGGACTGGTTTTCTTTTCCATACATCAGGAAGGCAAAGCCTTGATAGAATATGTGGTTAAAAGTGCTATTGGGTGTCTTAGCTTCATGCTATTGTCATGTTTGTAGATGAACCCGAACGTAACCACACACAGAGTACAGTTAAAAAGAAAGTTTATTGAAGATGATGAATTGTGGAGGAAGATGACCAGAGTTCAGATCAGGCTGGAGCTGTAAATGGCTGGAGCTGGCGAGCAGGACGGAGCCGGAGCATGAAGACAGCTGGACCAGCAGCACAGCAGCATGGAGACTTGAGAACCGGAACTTGATCAACAGCACAGCAGAATGGAGACTTGGGAACCAGGTTTGATCAGCAGCATGACTGGATGAATACTTGCACGACTGGAGTGAGAGCAGGACCAGAGTCACAGCAGACAGGCGGAGAACTCAGGCTGGATAAGAACAAGATGAGGTGAGCAGCAAAGAGCAAAATCCACAAGAGTAATCAGAAACCAACAGAACGAACCGACAGGGGAGGACTGAATGCAGGGAGCTTAAATAGGGAGGCTGACAGGTGTGCTGAGTACTGACTGATTAGTGACTGACAGGTGTAGATGATTACTGAGCATGGAATCAGGAGCTGTATGGAAGGTGGAGAGTGCCATGAAATGTCCATGGTGCAGCAGGCAAGGCTGCACCATGACATCACCCCCCCCTTAAGGCCGGCTTTCAGACGGCCCAAAAAGGATCCAATAAAAAAAATAAAAAAAAAACGACCTACCCAGGGTGGGCGGAGGGAGGTACTGGATGGAGGGCTAGAGTCTAAACCAAAACTTCCCAACCAGGGCAAACCAAGATAAAGAAGAAAACGTAGGCAAACAAGAAAGCGTTTAAACTACACTGGCAGTAAAAACCCCAGGAAACGGCGGGGGCAACTAGAGGGCAAAGGAAAATGCCAGGGGGAAAACAGGCGTACAACAACGCCAGGGGAAAAGCTGGAGCGTAAGAAAAACGCCAGCACGTAAGGAACCAGGAATCTTTATGACACCAGGGAAACAGATTTATCAAATACCAAGAAACAGAAAATCCAAAACACCAGGGAACAGAGGGCGTCCAAACACGCCAGAGAAACAAAGGTAATCTAACATAACATAATGGACAACAAAATGGACCACTTACAACTCGAGCTCTCTGCAAAGAGGGAGTTTAGAGACTGCTGCGCTCTCATTCTGACCGAAACATGGCTCACCTCATCAATCCCGGACAACGCCGTTAGCCTGGAGGGGCTAGCTACTTTCCGCGCCGACAGACAAACAGAACTCTGCGGTAAGACCCGAGGTGGAGGACTCTGCGTTTACATTAATAACACCTGGTGTAAAAATGCTAGATTAGTCACAAGTTTCTGCTCTCCGGACATTGAGCTTCTGACTGTTAGCTGCAGACCTTTTTATCTGCCTAGAGAGTTTACTGTTGTTATCATCGCAGCGGTTTACGTCCCTCCCAGCGCTAATACTAAAGATGCTATGGGTGTTCTCTATCGGACTATCTCTGAGCTGCAATCTGCACACACAGAGGGGGTTTTCATCATTGCTGGGGATTTTAACCAGGCAAATATGAAAACTGTTCTCCCTCATTTTTACCAACACGTGGATTTTGCAACTCGGGGAGAGAACACTCTAGACTTAGTCTACACAAATATAAAAGGAGCATTCAGAGCAGCCCCCCGCCCCCACCTGGGCTCTTCAGATCACCGTTCCGTGATGCTATTCCCAGCATACAGGCCCCTGCTGATCAGAGCAAAACCAACAGCGAGGCAGGTGAGGGTGTGGACTGAGGGAGCAATGGAGGCGCTCCAGGACTGTTTTGAGTGCTCTGACTGGAACATGTTCAAAGCTGCTGCAACTTATGAGGACAAGATCAACATTGATGAGTACGCCATGACTGTGTCAGCCTACATCAACAAATGCATTGAGGACGTCAGCACCACCAAGACCATCATCACCCGAGCCAACCAACGACCCTGGATTACTGCGGAGGTCCGTCAAGCGCTAAAAGCACGGAACTCAGCCTTCAAGTCTGGTGACAAGGAGGCACTGAGGACAGCGAGAGCCAACTTGAACCGTGCCATCAGGCTAGCAAAGCGGAACCACAGTCAGAAAATCCAGGAGCTTTTCCATGATGCCAGCAACACCAGGAGCATGTGGAAAGGCATCCGGGCGATCACTGAATACAACACCCCCTCCCCCCCGGTGGGTGAAGTTGATGCTGACTTCCTCAATGGACTAAATAACTTCTTTGGGAGGTTTGAGGCACTAAACAGCACTCCAGCAGTGAAAGCTGTTCCCCATCAGGAAGAGGAGGTCCTCTGCCTTGACACCGCCGACGTGTGGAAGACTCTGAGGAGAGTCAACCCGCGGAAGGCCCCAGGCCCCGACAACATACCTGGGCAGGTGCTCAAGGAGTGTGCAGGTCAGCTGGCTGGTGTCCTCACAGACATTTTTAACACCTCGCTGGACCAAGCCATAGTGCCAGCATGCTTCAAGTCTGCCTCCATCATTCCGGTGCCAAAGAAACCTCAAGTCACCTGCTTCAACGACTACCGGCCTGTTGCACTGACTCCCATCATGATGAAGTGCTTTGAAAGGCTGGTAAAGGAACACATCGTCTCCAGTCTCCCCCCAACACTCGACCCGTTCCAGTTTGCCTACCGACGGAACCGCTCCACTGAGGACGCCATCTCCTCTTCTCTTCACCTGAGCCTGGCACACCTGGAGGAGAAGAACACGCACGTGCGGATGCTGTTCCTGGACTTCAGTTCAGCGTTCAACACCATCATCCCACAACATCTGGTGGCAAAACTGGAGCATCTGGGCTTCAACACACCCCTACGAAACTGGCTGCTAGACTTCCTCACCAACAGACCTCAGTCAGTCCGGGTCGGACAGAACACCTCTGATGTCATCACCCTCAGCACGGGCTCCCCTCAGGGCTGCGCCCTGAGCCCCCTGCTGTTCACCCTGATGACACACGACTGCGTCCCCAGGTTCACCACCAATCACATCGTGAAGTTTGCAGACGACACAACGGTGGTGGGCCTGATCAGAGACGACAACGACCAGGACTACAGAGAGGAGGTGGAGCAGCTGGTGGGCTGGTGCAGAGACAACAGCCTGATCCTGAACGTGGAGAAGACGAAGGAGATCATCGTCGACTTCAGGAAAAACCGGCCTCACCATGCTCCACTGCTCATCAACAACTCAGCGGTGGAGGTGGTCAGCAGCACCAAGTTCCTGGGGGTGCACATCACGGACAACCTCACCTGGACTGTGAACACCGCGTCGCTGGTGAAGAGGGCACAGAAACGACTGTACTTTCTGCGGAGGATGAGGAGAGCCCGCCTGTCCCCGCCCATCCTCACGACCTTCTATAGAAGCACCATAGAGAGTATTCTGACCAGCTGTCTCTCTGTGTGGTGTGGAGGCTGCAGTGCCTCCGACTGGAAGAACGTGAGGAGAGTGGTGAGGACAGCAGAAGGGATCATCGGGGCTCCTCTTCCCTCCATAAAAGACATTTCATCGCAGCGCTGTGTGTCTCGAGCCCGTAACATCATCAGGGACCCCTCACACCCCCACCACAGACTATTCTCCCTGCTGCCCTCTGGAAAGAGGTTTCGCAGCATCCGCTGCAGGTCCACTAGGTTCTGCAAAAGCTTTTTCCCTGCTGCCATCAGACTGTTGAACTGCTGAACTGCTAAAGTATAAAAACGGACTGTGTACCACATTCGATTCGCTGATTTGCACATCTGCACATTTGCACATTGTATCGTATCCTGCAAAATTGCTGCTGCACCTTACCGGGAAACGTACTGCAAAACTGTGTACAATGCAACTGTCTACTTTTAAATCATTGCTGCACCTTACTGCGTATTTGTTTACATTTGTTTTACACTGTTTACATTTCAACTGCCTACTGCTCACTGCTGCACTTTATCCGGAAGTCAATTGAAACTTATCCTGTAAGTGACTGCGATTTATCACTGCACTTTATCCTGTACTGTAATTCACCGCAAGGTATCCTGTAGAGTTACTGCAATCTTTCTGAGCTGTGTGAAAGCGAAATTTCGTTCTGTATCCACTCTGTGTATACAAAATGACAATAAAGAAAGTCTAAGTCTAAGTCTAAGTCATAACATAGGAGCACTAGCAAGCACTATGGTAACACCCAACATAAACGAACACTAAGAACTCAAAAACTAAAGAACGCTAGGAAAACTAAGAACCGCTGAATAACTCTGAAACTAAGGGATGCCACGTAACTCAAAAACTAAGGAGTGAAAAATAACTCAAAAATAAAGGCGTGCTAAGTAAAGAGAACTAAGGCAGAACTAGAACAAATGTAACTAGAGAGCACTGGGGCCTTATGGGCACAGGCAGTGACGGCTGCTAGGAGACCGGCAGCAGCTAGGCCACATAGAGTGGTCGTGGAGGACGGCCAGGACGTGGCAGGCGGCGGAGCAACATCACCCGATCGAAACCTCGAGGAGGGCGGCCTCGACGTGGCAGAGCCAGACGTGGGCGTCGCGGTGGGCGACCCCGACGACGCAGAGTCAGACGTGAGCGTCGCGGTGGGCGACCCCAACAACGCAGAGTCAGACGTGAGCGTCGAGGTGGGCGACCCCGACGGCGGAGCCGGCAAGCCCGAAAGGGGTGTCGCGGAGGACGACCCCGACGTGGCAGGGCTGAATGCAGGCGTGGCGGAGGGCGACCCTGACGTAGTGACATGGTCTGTTGTGGCCAGCGGCGGAAGAGGACCCTGGAAAACACTGGGTTACAGACTAAGGGTGGCGTCAAGCCACAGGACACAGGACTACCGGCTTCAGAGGTCACAGGACTACATGCTACGGAGGTTGCAGGACTAGAGGCTACGGAGGTTGCAGGACTAGAGGCTACGGAGGTCGCAGGACTAGAGGCTACGGAGGTCGCAGGACTAGAGGCTACGGAGGTCACAGGGCTACAGGCTACGGAGGTCACAGTGCTACAGGCTACGGAGGTCACAGGGCTACAGGCTACGGAGGTCACAGGGCTACAGGCTACGGAGGTCACAGGGCTACAGGCTACGGAGGTCACAGGGCTACAGGCTACGGAGGTCACAGGGCTACAGGCTACGGAGGTCACAGGGCTACAGGCTACGGAGGTCACAGGGCTACAGGCTACGGAGGTCACAGGGCTACAGGCTACGGAGGTCACAGGGCTACAGGCTACGGAGGCCACAGGGCTACAGGCTACGGAGGCCACAGGGCTACACGGTTCAGGAGACCCCGGGCTGCACTGTTCAGGAGACCCTGGGCTACGGGTTTCGGGAAATGCCTGGCTGCGGCTTTCAGAAAACACCGGCCTACAGGAGACAGGCGACGCCGGGCTACAGGACACTGGAGAAGGTCTCAGACTACAGGGTTCAGGAGAATCCTGGCTACCGGCTACCGGAGACCCTGGGCTACAGGCTACCGGAGGCCCTGGGCTACAGGCTACCGAAGGCGCCGGGCTACAGGATACAAGAGGCGCCGGGCTACAGGATACAAGAGGCGCCGGGCTACAGGATACAAGAGGCGCCGGGCTACAGGATACAAGAGGCGCCGGGCTACAGGATACAAGAGGCGCCGGGCTACAGGATACAAGAGGCGCCGGGCTACAGGATACAAGAGGCGCCTGGCTACAAGATACAAGAGGCACCGGGCTACAAGATACAAGAGGCACCGGGCTACAGGCTTCAGGAAACGCCTGGCTACAGGCTTCAGGAAACGCCTGGCTACAGGCTTCAGGAAACGCCTGGCTACAGGCTTCAGGAAACGCCTGGCTACAGGCTTCAGGAAACGCCTGGCTACAGGCTTCAGGAAACGCCTGGCTACAGGCTTCAGGAAACGCCTGGCTACAGGCTTCAGGAAACGCCTGGCTACAGGCTTCAGGAAACGCCTGGCTACAGGCTTCAGGAAACGCCTGGCTACAGGCTTCAGGAAACGCCTGGCTACAGGCTTCAGGAAACGCCTGGCTACAGACTTCAGGAAACGCCTGGCTACAGACTTCAGGAAACGCCTGGCTACAGACTTCAGGAAACGCCTGGCTACAGACTTCAGGAAGCTGCGAACCCTCCTGAGTCTCCATGTCAATGGTAGGCGGCGGACCAGCCTGAGTCCCCGCGTCAATGGTGGGCGGCGGACCCTCCTGGGTCCCCGCGTCGATGGCGGGCGGCGGACCCTCCTGGGTCCCCGCGTCGATGGCGGGCGGCGGACCCTCCTGGGTCTCTGTGTTGATGGTAAGCGGTGAACCCTCCTGGGTTACTGCGTCACATGTAGGCGGTGGACCCTCCTGGGTCTCCGCGTCGCAGACAGGCGACGGACCCTCCTGGGTCTCCACGTCGCAGACAGGCGACGGACCCTCCTGGGTCTCCACGTCGCAGACAGGCGACGGACCCTCCTGGGTCTCCACGTCGCAGACAGGCGACGGACCCTCCTGGGTCCCCACGTTGGACGGCAGACTGCCGTGCTCGAGAGCCACCTCGGATGCCAGAAAGGCTTGCTCTGAGCCCGCGTCGGACGCCATACTGGCATCAAGCAGATTCTCTGTACCAGGCCTCTCTGATGCAGCCAGCGAAGCAGGACCAGGGCTTTCTGTGGCTGTCTGGGCAACAACTAAGTCTTTGGCTACGGGCTGAGCAGGTGCAGAGGCTTTGGCTGCGGGCTGAGCAGGTGCAGAGGCTTTGGCTGCGGGCTGAGCAGGTGCAGGGCTTTCTGATGAAGCCGGTGGCGGGGTTACGGAGACCTCAGCCTCTGATGTTGGTGCGGCCCGATAGGGAAGCAGGTCATCCCTATGCCCGTAAAAGAAGTCCCACAGCTGGGTCTCATGGATCTGGGGCGCTTTGGCTGGACGAGGCGTGGACCTCCGAGCAGCGGCTGAAGACTTCACCCGGGGAGCAAGCTGAGTGTCATGGAGGTGGTGACCGAGCAGGGGAAGAGAGGTGACGTCAACTTCAGCTGGTGCGGCTGCAACAGCAGCATCTGGCTGGGCTTCGGGAGAGGTCATGTGCCGGCGGACCCGGCGTCTGCGCCGGGAGGGACGGGGTGGTGATGAGGCAGCAGGAGCTGCGGCAGAGACAGCAGCAGTAGGAGCCTCAACAGCGAGAGGGACAGAGGCTGGATCCGTGGCTGGAACAGCGGCAGACTTAGCAGCAGCTTCAGCAACAGGTGCAGCAGGGGCCGCTGAGGTGGAGGAGGCCGAATCAGCAGCGCCAAAAACAGCTGCCGAGATTGACAGGCTGGAGGGCGGAGGTCTGGGTGGAAGTGGCCTGCTGAAGAGCTGGGCAACTGCAGCCCGTTGATTCCAGTCGAGCTCTTCGTACACCCCCGAGAATTCAAAATATGGTACGAGCTCTGTTTTACTCTTCAGCATGTTCTGCACCTGAGCCACTGCACTCATCCGCCTCGAAGGTGGACTGAGCGTGGCGATCATATCCAGACAACCTCGAACCTGTTCCATGAGGAGACCCGCGTTCTCCTGGAGAATGTGCTCCGCTGCACTGCTGTCCGGGAACAGAGCAGGATCCATTTTGCCGGTTCCTGCAGTGAAACTCTGTGTGGGTTTTGGGTTCAAATGGTCGGTTCGTTCTGTCATGTTTGTAGATGAACCCGAACGTAACCACACACAGAGTACAGTTAAAAAGAAAGTTTATTGAAGATGATGAATTGTGGAGGAAGATGACCAGAGTTCAGATCAGGCTGGAGCTGTAAATGGCTGGAGCTGGCGAGCAGGACGGAGCCGGAGCATGAAGACAGCTGGACCAGCAGCACAGCAGCATGGAGACTTGAGAACCGGAACTTGATCAACAGCACAGCAGAATGGAGACTTGGGAACCAGGTTTGATCAGCAGCATGACTGGATGAATACTTGCACGACTGGAGTGAGAGCAGGACCAGAGTCACAGCAGACAGGCGGAGAACTCAGGCTGGATAAGAACAAGATGAGGTGAGCAGCAAAGAGCAAAATCCACAAGAGTAATCAGAAACCAACAGAACGAACCGACAGGGGAGGACTGAATGCAGGGAGCTTAAATAGGGAGGCTGACAGGTGTGCTGAGTACTGACTGATTAGTGACTGACAGGTGTAGATGATTACTGAGCATGGAATCAGGAGCTGTATGGAAGGTGGAGAGTGCCATGAAATGTCCATGGTGCAGCAGGCAAGGCTGCACCATGACAGCTATAGCTTTGTTTGGGTATTTTGTATTCCATGTTGCACTGTTGCCTACCATAAAAGATCCTAGGGTTGATTCACACCGTCCTCTTTTCTGTTTGGAATCTACATGTTCTCCCCATGCAAGCAGGGTTTCATTTCCTGGGTACTCAGGTTTCTCCCAAAGTCTGAAAACGGGCATTTTGGGTTAACAGGTAATGCTAAACTGACCTTTTCACATCAGCCTGTTCAAGAGGTAGCTCCTCTAAGTCCAAGACCAATGTACTCGACTGGAAATGAACTACTCCATTTCCTCCAGTGGACTACTCGCTTCATGTCAGGTGTAAGGGTCTTCCTCAAGCAGAGGAGTTTGAGTTTTAGTGTGTTTTTCACTAGTTATGGTAGGGCAGAGTGGGAAATAGACAGAGAGGAGCCTTAGCTGCAGCAGGTGGACGTCTCCTCAGGTTTGTCGGGGTGAAAAAACAGCATACTTCTTAATTTACTAGTCCTTCTGTCGTAGTATACCTTCATACAGGTCACAGGAAATGGATCATGACAAAAAGGACCAAGATCCTGAAATGAGCTCTCTCTGTTGGGTGGCTGGACTAAGTCTTAGCATTACCTTAATGCTAACTTCGCTTTGGAGGTGTGTCCCACTGAGACCCTGGGGCTGGAGGGACTACATATCTAGCCCAAGAATGTTTTGGGATCCCCTATAATGAGCTAGAGAATCACAGATAAGCTGAAGCTGATGGATGGATGGAATACAGAGTGCGTGCCTGCATGGTGTGGTGTTGTAATGCCCGTTGAGACAAGAGTGACCCTCACGAGAGTCTGACTCAGTTCGAAAAGAAAATGGATGGATCTGTTTCGCACTATGTGTGATAATCCCAAACACACACACAGACAAACAAACAAACACACAACACTCATCCCCGTTTCTATAACCAGGGCCCCTCCTGCGGTGTGGAAAAGGTGTGGAATTTGTTGTAAGTGCTTTCAAAGTCTAGAAAAGAAAGAAACAGGAAAATACAGTTTGGAGAAATATTTGTATTTGCACACTTTATTCCCTATCCCATTGTTTAAAGGTCATGTCAATCAATCTGTGGCTCTACCAGTCCAGCCATTTGTCTTTTTCTCGATCCGTCCATCCCTGTCCAGCAATCCATCCATCCGTTCATCAATCAACATCAGTTTGTCATTCCTTCATACTAAACTGTGGTTTTTGCAGATGTGCATGATCCAGATTCTGACATGTAGAAATAGATGCTATACATCCATTGTGAACTTTTGTATTTCTACTTTAAAAGTTGCCTTCCAAGGTCAAAGAACTATGGAAATGTGAGAATTCGAAAATTTTAGGTTGAACAATGTGTAGGAAGCCCGTATACGCTGCACTGCAAGTTTTTGGTCAGAGGATGACAAAAAACCTTTGCAGATAATAAATGCGCTGGCCTAGCTCCTTCCACTTCTCGGAATCGACTAGCGGTCCATTGTGGTGAAACCGTATCCCGGCAGAATGCAGAAAGCACAACAGCTCAGTCCAGCCGAGAGGCTAATAATGAGCGGCCGAGAAAACCCATTCCAATGGCCGTGTGGTTCTGTGCGTGCTTTGTTCCCTCATTTAGACAAATCTGCAAGCTGAAATATTTATTAAGAGCTCAACTTTTTTTTTCTCGTTTTAAATCAGCTCTATATATATATATATATAAAAAAAATATGGACGTGGAAAATTATCAAAAGGATTAAATCTCTTTGCTGGAGACACAAATAGGATCAAATCCATTATTATTTAACATGATCAATAGATGAAAGGAATCTAAAAGACTACTTACATCTCACCTTGTTTGAGAGGGAAGCTCCACAGCTAATCATCTCGCTTTAATAAATGACATAGGTACAGTGTTCGACATATGAGCCTAATCAGTGTTAAACCTAGGAGTTTGCATAATGAAGATGGTCCCAGACTCATCCTTTAAAATTGGAGGGGGTTTCAAGAGCGCACAAGTGGATAGTCTGACTCGACTCCCTAAAATCCCATCAATCTTTCCACTGTTGGAGTATTTTCCCTCCCTTTATGGAATTTCTTTCTCTCTTATTCTACACCCTGCAGGCAAATTGTGCTTATCAGTTGGGATGCGTCCTGATTCAACCAATTCTGTTCGTCCCATAGGTGAAAAAAACACAAGAAAAGCTGCCATGGACATAAGATGTAGCGAGCCAAATTCTTCATGTATCGCTGACCCATTTGTTTATAACCGAGCTACCAGCTAAGGTGCAGAATCACTCCCAGGATGCCAAGAGCTTGACACAACGCGGATAACAGCGTGGAAATGACGCGTGCATTGTGTTATGCTGGATCGGTGTTGGATAAAAGGCCTATTTTTCAGCCCATCATCATGTGGGTAGTAATAATCCTTCCTGCCCTCCTCCATGTGAGTCCAGAGAAAACAATGTGGCGGTATGGATGCATGCATATGTGTGTGTGTAAGTTTAGGTTCCTCCGCCCTACCTCAACTTTGTCAGATAAGGGAGTATGATGTTTTGTTGCTCTGTGGTCATCACGGTTTAGAAAAGGTCATCACTTGCTCTTTTCCTCCTCAGCCCTCCACTCCCCTACCCTCATCCACAACATGTGCTTATGTCCAGGGTGGGGCCTTTCACTGCTGGGCCCCTTCACTTGCTCGTTCGTCAATTCTGTCTCCCTCTCAGATTGTGTGGGTGTGTCTGGAGCAGAGATCCCACTAAATTATCTCATGCCCACCCAACGTTGGGCCACAACTTGTTGTGGACCCCGGTCCTCGGGGGTTCTCCTGTCAGTGCATGCATCGTTTTGGCCCCTGCCCTCCCCGCAGCGCTGTGTTATCGGGGGGGAATCTACGTCCGTCTGTGTCTGCCAGTGACACAGACAGACGCGGGAGGAAACAGGATGCGAGAGGATCAACTGTAATCTCGCAGTGCGCTTTGTCTCGCACATCCCAAGCTGATCGGTGTGTTCACTGCATGATGGACACTTACATGTGCCAACAATCACATTGCTGCTAGCCTCTTTAACTAAGTGGGGAAGAGTTAGCAGGTCTGGGGAAGGGAGACACTTGCAGGATAGAGAGTATTTTTTTTAGGAAAGCTGAAGCTGGATTAAAGGCTCAAGAATTTAGGAAGATTTGGGATACAGTGGCTTGCCTTCTTACATTGTGCGATATTACAGCCAGACGTTTCAATTTATTTAATTTAGATTTATTGAGATAGATTGACTCAAAGTAGTGCATAATTTTTAAGGGACAAGAAAATAGACAATAATTTGAAAGAAAATGGGCTGACATCAACCCAGTGAAGGCATGGCAGTCCACCTATACTGACAACCCAAGCTATGGTAACCCTCATAATAACGCTGGAGCAGCTGCAGAGATCTACAGCTTTGATGGTAGAACTAGTTGTGTTCTGGACAGATGAGGTCAAAACTCGAAATTTTGGCCTAAATGCACAAAGCTATGTGTGACGGTAGCTGTATAATGACAGTGGAGGTTTTTCCTCAGCAGGGACGTTGGTGAGAGATGGTAAGAAATCTGTCTGAAGCTCAGATTCATCTTCCAGCAGGGCAATACTCCAAACACATACAGCTAGCGATGATGTAGATCAAAGCCTGATCATGTGCCGGAAAGGTCCAGGCAAAGTCTAAACTTGACTTCCAGTTGAGAATCTGTGGCAAGACTTGGAAAGGTGCTATTCACTGATAGGCTCTGTGCAGTCAGGCTGAGCTTGAGAAAGAAGTTGGCAGAAATGTCAGTCTCTAAAAGCAAAGCTGCAAAGCTGGTAGAGGCATCCCCTAAAGCAGGGGTGCTCAAGTCCAGTCCTAGAGACCTAGTATCCTGCAAATTTTTAATGCATCCTTTCTCCAGCATCCCTGCATAAAATGCATTGCTTTTTGCCAAGCCTCTGGGGAGCTGAATGACATACTGAAGAGGAAAATTGGCCATTTGATTCAGGAGGGTTGAAGCAGGGATCCATCCAAAAGTTGAAGGACAGCAGCTCTTCAGGACTGGACCTGAAATGCCCCTAAGCTAAAGCACTTGAGAAGCTACAATAGCAAAAGGTGGCTCTAAAAGTTTAGACTCATGGGAAACTGAGTACAGATGATCACCACACTTTTTAGATTTTTATTTGTAAACCATTTTGACATATATGTGTCGTTTTTCTTCCACTTCATAACTGTGTTACTTTACACATAAACCCAAGGACTGTATGATCACTTTGGTCTGAGTTCTGTGTTTTGGGTCTTGCATTTTGAGGTATTTCTGTGTTTTGTATGTTTCCGTAGTGTTTGCTTGTATTTGTAATTATTCCCTGTTTCTGTATTGTCATTAGCCTAGTCCCCTTAGCTCCTTAGCCTTGTTATCCCCTCAAGACAATATATGATAAGAAGATAAGAAATTCCTTTATTGTCCTTCAATGGGGAAATCTGGACGTGACAGTGGCAAAAACACAGAATTACACACATCCATCCATCCATTTTCTGACTCGCTTATCCTCATGGGGTCGCGAGGGGTGCTGGTGCCTATCTCCAGTGTTCAATGGGCGAGAGGCAGGGTAGAATTACACACAATTTTTGGTAATGAAGAAAACAAGGTAATCCAATCTAAAGTTAGTTCTAAAGCAACAGAGAATGAGCTTTATCAAAATGGCCACTATAAAAACGTAAAAATAAATACCACAGTAGGTATTGCAAAAGAAAATAATACCAGAGTAAATATTGCACATTTATTGATAATATGGAATACTCAGGTAAAAAAAAGATGAAATATTCAAGTTAAACTGTGAAAAACAGTGTAGAAACACTTCCATATTTACTGAATGATACCGGATAAGATGCATAATAGTACAGCACCATCTCCGAGTAGCTAAGTGGTGTGTAAGTGTACCATAGCATCTCAGAGACAGTGTAAATGATTCATAATCAGATCAGACCCCATGCAACCATTTGCATGTTGTAAACTGTAGAGTCTGTTGTGAGCAGCAGAGATTATAAAGTCTAACAGCAGTTGGGAGGAATGACCTGCGGAAGCGTTCCTCAGAGCATCTGGGTTGCAGCAGTCTGTCGCTGAAAGAGCTCTCCAGCTCTGCAACAACTCCATGCATGGGCTGGTAGTTGATGATCAATGATGTTATTTTTCTTACTGTCCTTTTGTCTCCCATCACCTGCAGTGGGTCCAGGTCAGGTGATGGTCAAGCTGCCATTCATTCTGTTGATTGTACTCACTTTGTTTCCATGTCACAAACACACCTCCACAGTTATAAGCCATCAGGTTTCTTTGGTTTATTGCTGGTTTCCGCTCTTCTCACCCTGATTCCTGTGTCCTTTATCCATGGTTTAATCCATCATTCCATACCCCATCACACGTCTGCCTCTGTCCTGTTGCCATTAGGGCATTCAGCAACATTGATTCATGACACTATCACATAAAACCCCAATAAAACACATAGAATTTTGTGCTGGTGAGAAAATAAGAGTTTGACTATATTCCAGTTTTGGAGACCCGTCTTGGGAATGAGGAAATGTGTAATCTTGGACCGATTTGATTTGCAGATTACAGTGACAATGACAAAAATATCTTCAGGTGAATATCTTAGTAAATATGTTTCTGACAAAGATGAAGTGAAGTCAAAGAGGATCAAAATTGAGGAAAATCCTCAACACTCACCTCATTTGAACTCGATAATTGCTTTGCACAGCCCTCACTTTTCAGATCCCAGCAGGTGAGGTCCTGATTTGGTGTCATTGTTAGGATGAAAGAGGGGGGAAGAAGGATTTGTGCTTGTTTTAGCAAGTCTGAGCGTTCAGTCAGAAGGATTTATATCCACCTCAGGGAGCTCAGAGAAGAAAAAGGATGCTTTTAAAAAATGCTTTCTTCAAGGGCAGTTTTCTGTGCCTGGGAGGCAGCTTACTTAAACTCTCAGCATTTAATACTCTACCGGCAATGCTGAATACGCTCATAATTGGGTTAGCTTTACCGCTTAAAGCCCTCTTCATTATGTGAATCAAACTGGGGACCCATCGGTGAGCGGCTGTGCCAGAGCGTGTCACTTCCTCGACTCTGTGATGCGAGTTCTGAGAGAATGTAGAGCCCAGTTCTGGTAAAACAATATTATTTTATTGTACAGGAAAATGGCTGTGCTAATTCCTCGAGCTGAAAAACCTCACAGACCACAACTTTGTCTATAATTTGCTAGGAGCATATGTTCATAGCAACGGTACATAAAGCGGAACGGAAAACAGTAGTGGAGAGGGCTGTAGTCAGTTCAGTGATTGGTATACAAAGCTAGGGGTTTTCCTCCAGCTTTCCTTCCCTTTCTCGGGGCCCCGGAGACACACTTCCAGGATTGGCTTGGTTTTGGTCAGAGACTATTTTCAGTACTTTTGGTGTCATAACTTTATATGTTCCGTTCTCCCTCTTTTGATGTAGTCGATTTGAGCTTTTGCTTATTATCATTTTCATATTTACTCAGCTGTTTTGCAGTCCTGCAGTTTCCTATTTTGAATTAGCCTTATGCTGTTCTGCTTTAGGGGGAGGATGGCTGAATCAATTTGAAGCGGTTATAATAAAAAGAAGAAAGTATTGGCCCCCGATTGATTATTTGTATTCCTTTTTTTTTGTCACACTTAAAAATGACTGATCATCAAACTTCTTCTAAAGCAAACCTGAGCAGTTTTCAAAAGATTAATTCAAAGCAACCTGGCTCAGGGTGGCTCAAGGTGAAAAGCCTCATAACAGCTTTGTAGCATCCTTGCCACCATGAGTTTCTGGCAACTGGCAAAGAGACGCTTATATTGCTGTAGAGGGATTTTGTTCCACTGTTCTTTGCAGAATTGGCCGGTTTTCCAGCATTAAAGGCTTGTTTTAGGTCACAGCACCTTCGTCAGATGCTGTATGTCTGCATTTGAACCAGGATCTGAACGAGGATGTCCCAAAACCTTGATTTTATTGGTGCAATCAGGTGGACTTTCTGATATGCTTCACCTTGATTTAGATGGGCTGTCTTTGTCCGACACTGACGTTCGTGTGATGATCGGAAGCATGTAAGTGAGACAGAAGGCAAACAGAGAAGAAATCTGGAAGGACTGAAATACTTTTTCACAGCCCTCTAATTCCAAAAGTACAGAGAAAAACGCGTCGTTATTTTCACTTTACACACAGCTGGTTTTGTAAGTCTGACAGAAAAAGTGATGAGGAGTCTTCAGTGTTAGTTTACATTATCAGTGTAAAGACCCGCGACCACCAGCAGGTGACACTTTCCCCTTTGTTCTTTTTTTGTGCTGTTTTTCTGTGACAGGATCTTCTTGTTCTTGATGGCCATGAAACTCAGCTGTGTCACTGTCTTGTCTTATGCAATCCTAGCCTCCCGTGTCCTCGGGGTGTGAGTGCACGTCTGGGAAGAGTGGACTTCACAAAGCTTTCCCCTTCACTGCCCCACCACAAGCTGCCTTGGCTTGTGGCAATTCAGCTGCCCTGCTCGACTTTGCAGGCCTCTGTGTGTTTGGGAATCTGTTTTAGCTTTTGCGCATGTGTGTGCTTCGCTGTTGCATGGCTTTCAACTGGAATTCTCTTTCATTCAGCCTTTTTCTTGTGCTGAGCCTTGCAAAATCCTTGCCGCCCCTCGGTCTTTTCTACATTTTGTCGTTATACAAACAGAAACTTCAGTATATTGTAATGGCTTTTTATGTGAGAGGCCAACACAAGGCAGCACAGACTTTGAAGTGTAAGGGAATTATATGTTGTTTTCAAAACGTTGTTTTTGCAAATAAACATTTTAAATATGTTCCGCATTTCTATATCGAGTAGCTTGTAGAAATACCCTTCATTGCACCTACAGATACGTCTCTAACAGCTTTGCACATCAGTCTGCAAAGCTGAAACAGATGACAGATGAACATCTATTTTCAAGGGTTGCTACAGATTCTCATTTGGATTTAGGGCTGGGCTTGGGCTGGGCCTTTCTAACACATGAATGTACTTTGGTCTAAGCCAGGGCTGCTTAGACCCCACTCTCCTCGAGAGCTACTGTCCTCTGACTGCTCCAACTCACCTGAATCAAATGGCTGAATCCCCTCATCAGCGTTTCATTCAACTCTGCAGAGGTCAGCTAACCAGCCATTCATTTAAGTCAGGGGTACTGGAGAGCTCTTGTGGACTCCATCCCTGATCATAGCCACTCCACTTGAGTCCTTACTGTATGTTTTGGAGTTGTATTGCTAGAAGATAAACCTCTGCCTCATTCTCAAGCCTTTTGCAGCATGTAACTATTACCTTCCAGGATCCCCCCGCGTTCAACTCCATCCACCTTCCCATTACCATTGGACCAGCTTTCACTTGCTGAAGAGAAGCATCTCCATAGCATGGTGCTGCCACCACCACGTCTTACTGTGGAGATGATGTTTTCCTGGTTAGGGTTCAGTGTTTGGTTACGCAGCATTTATGAAGGCCAGAAATGTCAGTTTTGGTCAGAGCCGACCAAAGCACCCACATGGCCAGCGGTAAACTGGAAATGGGACGACTGCGGTTCACTGGGTAGAATAGACCTCTTATGGTCAGAAGGTTATGGGTTCAATTTCAGCTTCCCCCTGATCACATGATGTGTCCCTGGGCAAGACACTTAATCCCAGGTTGCCTACAAATCTGCATAGTAGTGTGTGAATGTGCGAACTGGTTCAGTTCCAACCAACTGCTGATAACCCAGTGCTCTCTTTGCCCCGTCAGTTTAGGTGGATGGCCATTTCTTGGTAGGTTTGCAGTAGTCCCACAAACTTTTATTTTAAGATGATGAACTCTAAGTAAAAGAGGCTGAATAGAAATACACATTACACTACCAAAACTGATCTATTAAAAAAAGGTTAGAAAACTATGTCATATTTTCTTTTCACTTATTTCTTTCTTTTCAAGTTTGTGGGAAAAGTGTGAAGACCATTCAGGGGTATGGATACTCTGCAGCTCCTCTCGCCACATAAACTCCTGCTCACCTTTTAAAGTCAGAACACTTTTTGTTTTGTTTTTGTTTTACTTGCTTCATTGCTGTTGTTTACTTGAGCTGCATGCTTTTGTTTGTGCTCGTGCAACTTCAATAGTCACAATTGGAGTTTCAGGGCCACCTATGCTGAGAAGGAAAAATATAACAATATTGTTTTCACCACTAAGCATGTATTGTGCACCACAATGCATAACAGAATAAAAACATTTTGTTACTTTTCTACATTCCTATTTCTTAAAGCCAGACGTACGTCTCCTGTCAACACATCTTTGGCAAATGTTACTGTAGGTCTGGTTGTATTTCATCTGCATTAGCAAAGCACGCATAGTCACTTAATAATTATCTACGTATTATGAAGGTGATGTTTGAAGAAAAATACAGAAATGTGGCTGTACTAATCAAGAAAATTCATTTCATTGTCTTATGATATATAATATTATAACAGTGGCTTTAAAAAAATTGTCAGACCTTTTCGTATTTGTCCTATTACAATCACAAACTTCTGACTTATTCTGACTAGAAGTAACATTGATGTTTAGGTGGCTTAGTCAGAGCCCTAATTTAAACCTGAGAATCTCTGGAGGGAGCTAAGAATTAGGGTCAAAGCAAGGAGGCCGTCCAACCTCAAATGGTAAAAAATGGTAAAAAAATACCAGTGGAAAGATTCAAAAAGCTTAACATCAGTTATTGAAAGTGCTTTGACTGCTGTTATGCCAATAAAGGCTTTTCCATTGTTTAATGAGAAGGGTATAAATTATTTCGGCCTAAAAAGTAAATAAAACCAACTGTGAGCCGGTAGAATTGACAAAGACTCCTGCATAGGTGATGAAACTAAAGAACGAAATGAAAGAACTGAGGGAAAGTCCGGTTGCCTCTGATTTACGCCTCTTTGCTGTTGCGATGACCCGTATAACTGAGAATTTGCACAGGCATGTAAATAACACCTGATTTTATTAATGATACCCCTTGTCGCTTGTCCTGTTATCTCGTGGGGTCTGCCTATGTCATTTTCAACCAGAAACAGACTTCTTGGTTTGATGTATAATCATGCTTTGCCACAAGACATGCAGAGGACACAGCAACACTGCACATCCCCATGAACACATGACCCCCAGCTAAAAAGAAAGCACTTTTAGCATCATGCAGTTGCCATGCTTTTCTTTAGTGGGCACAGAGCTGATGGGAAGATGCACAAAGCTAAATGCAAATGTAGGCACACTTTTTTTCAGGTATTTGTCTGTAAAAAAACATGAACCATTTTCCTTCCCTTTTTATAATTATGTGATGTTTAACAGTCAGTCACAGAAAATCCCAGTGTAGTACATTGAAGTGTAGAGTTGTACGGTGTGACAGAATGTGGAAAAGTTCAGTTGGCATATATACTCCTTCAAGGCTTTCTGCATAGTCAAATACATACACATAAAACGCTGTATGTTTTGTTTGCTTCTCCGCAGCCAACCCTTTGTCCAAATCCCACCAGTATATCTTTTTCCTTTTCCTCTCCTGTCAGCAGCACAGCCTATCTGTGGTCTGTGATCAGCGGACAAACCAAGGCCTGTTGAGGTCAGTGGCTGTGTTAACATCCTCTAGATTTTGCTACCCAGCGCTGCCTACACAGTATTGCTGGTTGTAAATCTCTTGTGCTGTGTCATATTGAATGCTTTCCTCCGTCTCTAAATGCAGATTGCCATTTTAGTGGAAAGCCGCTATGTCCATATATATATATATATATATATATATATATATATATATATATATATATATATATATATATATATATATATATATATATATATATATGTATGTGTGTGTGTGTATTCTTTTGTGTACTGGTTTCGGCAGACGGTGAAAAAAAACAAACATGGTGGACACCTCAGCAGGGGCTGTTATCCGAAGTGATGGGGGTGTTTTGTGCGTGGGCCAAAGGCGCACTGAGTCAGTATCCTTGTTTCTGCTGTTGACATGGGAAATATAACAGGACATGTTTTGGTTGTTTAGAACCTCCTGTGCCCATTTTGAGGAAAGTAATGCTGATCTGCTCGCCTCCTTTCTTGGCTACCAGAGCACACACTTGCCACTAAACTCCATTAGACATCTGGTTTAATATAGCCCCCATTCTTCTCTCCTGGATGTCTCCAAATTCACTGAGGTTTCTCCAGTCAGTCCAATTTTCCACTGGCAGCTTGCGAGGCTATCCCAGGGTGGTTCCTCCTGGAGGACTGTCAGAACATTTGGGGCTAGACTCTTTAGGGATTTCTGATGCTCTAATCGGTGCATTTAATGCAGTTCCGGTCAATGGGATAATGGCTCTTATTCTTACGGCTACAGGGGGAAATTATTTTGCAAATGCAGAACAATTCCGACAAATGACTTATTTTGAATAATCTAATTTCTCATGTCTCTTTAGTTAATGTCACAAATAAAACCTTGCGCTTAAATCCAAAATTCCACTTCTAAATGAACAGATTTTTTTGGACCAGACTGTTTTCCAACCCCAGGCCCGTCAGGGGGTAAAAACATCCTCATCATGCGTCCCCCCATGAACAACAGTGCTGAACAGGCCCAGAAATGTGGTTGGGCAGTAAGGCTTGGGGAACCACCCTTTCTCTGGAAACTACCTTTGTCCTGTTTTAACGTTACAGTGTCGGTCTGTTTGCGCATCTATGTGCAAAATACCTTCTTAACAGTCAATGTGTGTCAGGGTGGAGGACAGTGTGAGTATGTAGTGTATTTTTATTATGTGGCCAGTCACTTTGTGGTGCATACATGTACATTACATTTGTGCCATTTGTATGTGTGTGTGTGTGTGTGTGTGTGTGAGGTAGGGGCAGCAGAAAGTTACCACAAGCTAGTGGGGCACAGCTCCACTGCTAACCAAAAAAAGCAAGCGGTTGTGAGTCAGTCCCATCTGGGCAAACCTGTGGCCACCAAATTAGCTGCTGAGTGCCAACCCCAGGATGGGAAATTAACAGCCGCTTTGGGTGAAAAGATGTTGGGGAGTTCAGAAAATACCCCTGAGACTTGAATGAGAGGTGTAAAAAGCCCATCTGTGGAGGAAATCAGCTGTAAAACAGCTGCAAATGGCATCATAAATACACTATAATTAGCAGTACATAAAAATGAATTAGCCTTTTTATTTAAGAGAGTCATAAAACAAAGTACAAAAGGCAAAATAATCACTAAAGGGAAGCAGTGTAACAACTTTCAACCTTAGCTTGTATCAGACTGCAATGATGTTTATTAACTTTCTCCAACTAAATATTTATAAACTCCTCATTCAGAAAATTATGCAGGTAACCTTGTTTCTCCTCTTACTGTTAAGGCCATTTAGGTTTTGCTTATTTTTAAGTTCAAAAATTCGCTGCTGCTACAAATCATAAAAAATCAAATACACACGTACTTTCATGGATACTTTTCTGAATTTTGTGGTTGACATTGTTGATGTGTCTGCAACTAAATTGTGTTCAGTATCGATAGCTAATGGTGAATAATGTTAAGGGACTAAACCAGACTTAGTTAACTGCTGTGTAAACACTGGGGTCAGACTGCTACACACTTTTTCATTCACTGAGCCTTGTTCTGCTGGAGGTTTTCCTCCCTGTTAAAGGGGAATTTTCCTCTCCACTGCTGCTTCATGCATGCTCAGTATGAGGGATGTGGCTGGTGAAATCAAGACTCACTGGTTGAGGCTACAAATTGTAGCCTCAGTTTCTCTATTTATCTCAGCTGACAGGAGAGGTCTTTTGTCTCTGTAGCCCAAGTTGCTTCCAGGTTTGACACAATGTCCGATTAGAATTAGATTTCCACTTTCCTCGGTTGTTACGAGTGGTCAGTTGAGCTACATTAAACCTTCTATAATGTTGATCAAGTCTCTTCATTCTCCTGTCTTCTGACATCATCAAGTTTTTTTTTGTCCTCACAACTGCAGCTCGATAGATATTTTCTCTTTTTTGGTTCATTATCACATGACATTCAAAAGTCAGGCAGTCCCCTATCTTCCTCGTTCCAATGATCTGTTTGAGCTTCAGCAAGGGTTTAACTGGCTAAATGCATTGAGTTGCGGTGATGTGATTGGCTGATTCCCTATTTTAGTTAACTAGCAGTTCAGCTGGTGTACGTAATACAGTGCAAATTCCCACTCCCCATATGATAATATCTGACAAGTTTGACCTCACTAAAGCCAAAAAGGTTCCCCTGAGCTCCAGGATTAAGCTTTTTAAAACTCATCTCTGATTCATAGACTTTGCTTATGGATACATATTGTGCTTTCCTGTATTTTATGACTGTGATTTTTTATTTGGGTGATGCTTCTCAACCAAATATTCTACAGCGTTCATGTTGATCTGTAACATGAAGGAACACAATGTTATGAATTACCATGCTGTTTTAACTTCCAAAAAATAGTGTTAGTAGGTTCCACTCTACTCCTCAGAAAACCATTAAGCGTAGAGTTGGAGATTTCTCCGGAAATGTAAGTAAGTTTCTTTTTCAATAACTGCGCATGCGCAAGACCGTATTACCTGCTCTTCTGCTACTTAGGGGGATCACGTAAAAAAAATCTCCCAAAGCAAAAGATATGTGAATAATTTGTTTAATTTATAACAAAGAAACAGTTTTGACCTGTTGCTTATCTTTGTTTTTTTATGTTTTGAGTAAAGGTTGTTGAAAAAACAGCTTCTTAAAGTTGGTTTGTTTTTCCGTTCGGTATAAAAAATATATATAATCACATTTTTAAATGTTTTAAAACTTCCCCATTAACGGATAATATACTGGGATCTTTCTACAGTGGTCACACTTTTACGGATATCACAGACTCGAAGATGGATGAATGAATTGAGGGGCTGATGGAGGGATGGGCAGAAAAATGGATGGATGGATAGAGGGATAAAACTTTTAAACACCAAGACAAGGAAAAGGGCTGGGAAAGTCTGAAAATCTATGTCATTTTCCATCCATTGCTTCCCTTATCCCTTATCCATAAGATACCTAAATCAGATTCCATAATTTTACATACTTTTCCAGAGTGCTTTGTGCTGGAAACATTTTAAAAAGATGGCTGCAGGGACAAAGCACAGGATAAGCTTGAGCTGTACACCACCCGAAAGAAGCATTAATACCACCTATGTAGATTTAGCTGCTGTTATTGTCTTGTGAACACCTTGTTACTTCCCCTTTGGACATGGTAGAGTGATCCCTTTCCTGTAATTGAGGTGTACATGAGTGGGGCCGTGGAACCTGCAGACCCCAGCTGTGTGCAGTGTGGACAGCAGAACAAGGTGCTCCTGCAGAGGAATTCAGCACTTTGGACAGCACCTAAAAAAGCTCTCCCCACTCTGGAATTCTGATTGTGCACTCTTGCAGGCTTGGCCCAAGGATTCTGCGGTCAGAAATGTAACCACATTTGTACCAAGGTGCAGGAGGGAAGCTGCTCAGGGAAATGGGGTGATTCATTAAGATGGTGTGCCAAATTTAGAATCTATTTATAACATAATAATTACTTTCAATGACTAAAGGGACTTACCAGAAACTTTGTACTTACTGTATTTTATTGACCTTCCTAATGTTTGCTTTTAAAATTATTACTATTTATTCTAAAAACTATCTACCGTCTTTCTTTTAGGCAGTCGGGAAGCAGCTTTCACCTATGCCATCACGGCAGCAGGGGTGGCCCATGCAATCACAGCTGCCTGCAGCCAGGGAAACCTGAGCCAGTGCGGCTGCGACCGGGAGAAGCAGGGCTACTACAATCAGGAGGAAGGCTGGAAGTGGGGAGGCTGCTCGGCTGACATCAAGTATGGCATCGAGTTCTCACGGCGCTTTGTGGACGCCCGGGAGATTAAAAAGACTCCTCGTCGCCTCATGAACTTGCATAACAACGAGGCGGGCAGAAAGGTAAAGATCCTTTCCCAGAACCTCACACTTTTCAAGCCGTTTGAAAAGAAAGGCACACCTAATTTCAAGGCAGAAGATATGAGGTCATGAAACAAAGGATGAAGACAATTGTTTTAATGTCATCGTTTCATACTCACAAAAAAAAAGGTTTACAACTCTGGGTGTATGTGGGGGTTAGTGTCAAGTCTTCTGAAGCTTCTAACAACTTTACTTTCAGGATGCCTTATATTTAGCTCCATCTTTTTTTCCTATTACCTCTGACCTGCTTTATTGGTCCTGTGCTAGGGAAACCATCCCCACAGCATGCTGCCATCTACATATTTCACGCAAAGGTTTTTAGATTTTCATATGTAAAATTAATCTAAGCAATATATCCTTTTCCTTCTACTCCCCTACGCACAGTTATGCACTGCTTTGTATGGGCATATCTCATAAAATTCCCTAAAAATACATAGACGTTTGTAGTTGTAACACCAACAAATGCGGAAATACTCAAGGGGTATGAATACTTTTTCGAGGCTCTTTAGGTATCATTGTGAAAGTGATTGATCAACAATGTAATGTTTCAGCAGCTGGTTCTGTGTAAGCAAATTGCTGTCACTTGTTCAGTTTTTAATTTAGGATTGTCTGAGAATACCCATGAAGGTAAAAATAAAGAAAAAATCCTAAAGTCATCAATAAAAGGAATAAAATGAATGATCTAATTGATAACACTGTTTCTATTCTATTTGGGTAGGAAATGTAGCCTGCTCATTAGTTGACAGATGGAAGATCTTCTTTGCAGTTCTGTTCATGGAATCATGAAGTGGGAAGTCAGGAAGTGGATATTATTGCAGTTGTCTGCACAATACCAAAACATGTCACTCCCATTTGTCTGTGTCTATTCATGGTGTGAAAGCAGGCTGACAATGACGGTGTTAGCAGAGCAGACTGATCAGGGCCAATGCTGGTGGATGCCAGGGTGCTGGCATGCTGGGCTGCCAGGGTTGGCGCTGTTTCTGGTCTCACCCTGGGCCTCAGACACTCTATTTCCAGTATTTCAGAGTATTTTTCAAGATTTTGATGTAAAGAGATAGAAGATTTTTGTGATTGGTTCCTATGAGCATGCTTAATGGAACTGGTTTTACTGTGCAACTATCAGCTAAATCAGTGGTGTCAGGTAATCTCTATCTTAAACTGGGATTAATAATTGGTGATGCTTGGGCATAACACATTTTAGGTAGAGTTTTACTGCGGGACAGTGAAAATGTACTAGAATTTTATATTTTGTCTCAATATAAGGTGGTCCTAAAACTTTATGTTTAGCTGGATTTAGAACTAGAGATGATCAAATGAACTCAAGGCTTTAATCTGGGCTATGTCACAGTCTGAAGAACTTGGTCAAAGCCCTTCCTTTCGTGTCCCTAGGGGTTAACAATTAAACAGTGTTAGTTGGGCTGTCTGCTCTGGTAGCCTACAGTCAGCTGTTTTCAACCTGCTGTTTGTTGCTTGCAGTTTCAAAACTGTTGTACCTTAATAAGAGTGACAGGTGGTACTCCTTTAGTTTCACCATAATGACGTTCCAAACAGCTGACTTTGTCTGTTTTGTACAGAAGGAAAAAGGTGTGCGTTTATCTGATGCTGTACAGGAACCGGTGAGGAAAGTGTAGCGGTGTGATATTCTGTTCTGTAAGGCTGGAGAAAATTATGCTCACTTTTTCTGCAATCTCATTAAACATACTTTCAACAGGAACAGTACGATGGAAAATTTGTTTTGAGACTAACTTTTAAAAACATTGTAATAAGTCGCTACTGGAAACTGACCAATGCCTAATTGTGACATAATATCTTCTCACACACCCATAACCTATGTGATATAACTTTCCTTTCTCTGACAATTTCGCTATTGTTTCTGACTAGTAAATATGCAAGTCTTTTAACTTTTTCTACATTTGAATCATTTGTCATGATGTATTTACATTGTTTTATTTCATTCTTACTCTATAAAAATACTTTTTTTCCTTTTATGGAGAGGAAGTGTACAGTGGCCCATTCACTTTTGCATTTGATCTATAGCTAGTAGCCTAAAATACATATTTTACATCTTAAAGTGAGTTGCACTTGCAAAGTCAATTCCATCAACACAAAATGTCATTTTTTCTGCCTTACTGGTGGCATCAAATGCCACAAATGTTTGGTTAAAAAAAGTCCTTTCTTGACTAATATATTTATTGTCTATAATAAAATTTGTGATTCTTATGAGAGAAGAAACTGTGGCTAAGACGGGATGATATTTTTTTTCCAAACACTAATATGGGCCATCATTAAAACAGAAGACTATAATTACAAGATTGTATTCAGTGACCAAACCGAATGTAAAAGAACACCCAGTAAAACACCACACTGCTTAAATCTTGCAGGGTTGTGAGGGTTGTGGGGCTGTTTGACAAGCAATCTTGAGATGGGACTCTGGTCATGCTGGACTAATCAGTAACAGATCGGAGGCTTTGATCAACGTAGTTTAAGTAAATGTTTCCATGCATCTGTCAGGCTCTCTATGCCAGGCATTCCTTGTGGGTTTTGTGCTTCGCATTTTTGGAAATCCTCACTCTGAATCAACATCCGCGGCAAATCTGACAGCTGACCCTGGCTTTTATGTAGCCCGGGGAACTCATGCTTTTTCAATCAAACGTCTTTAAACTGGGAAACTGTGACCACATTGGTGCATAGACAAGACTGACAAAGATACTGAACGTCACTTGTGAATGTTCATAAGTGTTGGACAGAAGGGATGACTTGTGCCTCTGGAAAGGCTGAGAGCCAGGAAAAAGCTGCACAACCAACCAACATATTATACAAAAAGTCAAATGCTTGGTTCAGGCAAGCTGAGGGTTCCTAATTGGGTTAAAGGCCTCGTGTCAGACTATTATAGATGTGTTAATAGGAGCCATTTGAATTCAACTCCCTTGTTTCTATGTGCCTACAAGAATGATTCAGCGCAACCTCAACAAAATACAGTTTTTCTTGCGAGTGTTTTAAATTTTAAGTGGCAGAATACAGCAGTCATCACATCCTCAGAGGCTAGTGGACTTTTCTTCATAGTTGCCATATGTGGTAGATAACCACAAAGAAACACATGAATCAGGTCTTAAGAGGGAAGTGTCTCCACCTAACATTCGATCATTAGATTTAAATCTGAACCTAAAAAAACCAACAAAATCTTTTTTGGTACGTGCAGTTGTTTACTAATTTAATTACCAGTATATTATTCAAGGCATCACATAAAGTTCCCCTTCAAATTGTGAACCCATAATTGAGCTGATCTCTGTTTGGATTTCCATGTGCAACACATTTCCTGAAACAATAATCTTGATTTAACTCTTTCAGGATGACTGATGGCTTATTTTCCTCTGTGACTGATGTGGTTTAGAGAAGATAGAGAAAATTACAGGATGGGACATTACTAGTGCATACAATTTACCCTCTTTCAGGACAGGCTGTTACTTGTAGAGTGGAGAATTAAGATATGTTTGGATTTGCTCACCAAGATCAGCAGTCATCCAGACTGACAGCATCTGATGAAGTGCCTGTGGCTGCAAGTGATCAGCACCATCATCATCTACTGGAAATGTCAGCAAAAACATAAAATGCATTTTTTTTTCTTTTTTTTTGGGGGGGGGGGGTGTTATGAATTGGCATTAAGCCTTTTATTGTAGGTTTCTAAAGAATAATCCCGGTTTCAGCTTCCCCTGCCAAAACATAGCATGACATTTAATATTGAGAGTTTTTTTCAACCTGAGAAGATCTCAGAGGTGTTGTGCACATAGGTTACACAATGCTATGTCAGTAACTGTAAACAACACCTTTTCACTAAGTAGTAATCGTTGTGGAAAAGACAGTGCCATGAGGCATTCAAAAATATTGTTTTATGCCAAAGATTGCTAGTTAATAACTAAAAGTGGGTGATCAATTGCTTGATTAATTATTTGGGTAATTGGCTACTTGTTGATTGGTTTGTTAATTATTTTGGTTAGATGTTATGGTGAAATAGCTGGCTAGATCTTTAACCAGTTGGCTTACTGGTTGGTAAATGGACTGAACTTATATAGCGCTTTTCCAGTCATGCTGACCACCCAAAGCGCTGTACACTATAGCCACATTCACCCAATCGCACTCACTAACGCACACACATTTATACACCAAGACGCAGCTCGGTAAGCAACTTGGGGACGTTTTCTGGACGTTTCCCCAGTCTCTTTTTGAATATCTGTATGCGAAAGACCGTCTTACCTGCTGTTCCCCCTGAGGCTAACCAGCTACATAAACACTAGAAGTGCGCAAGCGCAGCCAGCTAGCGGAAACTAGCAAGGAACAACCACGCACATCCGTGTAACGTGAGCGCGTCAGAATGATTGCAGTGTGAGACAACCAATAGATAAGCCGACTTCCCTGGAACTTGAGGGGGCGTGGGCAGGACCAAAACTCTGACCAATCCCTGCCATTTGGTCCGATTGACAGGATTGGTCAACGTTCTTACAGGCCTGCAGCTCTCACAGACATCTAATTTTCTAACCTCCCTTTTCTGAATACATAATATATTTACTACTGTCAGGATGGATGGACCTTTTCACCCAATATAACAAAAAGTGTTTCTGAACAGGATTACCAACCATAGCTTTAATGGTTGGTTGATTTACCCTGGTGTGGGTTAATTTATTGATTGGTTAGATTATTGCTAGATTTGTTTATTTTCGCTTGTTTCATTGATTATTCAATTGTCTGGTTTAATTCAGACATCTACCATGTTTATTTTTTGCTTTATTTCTCTGTATAGTTCTGGATAACGCTGCGATTGTCCTAACACAAAACAGTTAGAGTATATACACATTTTCAAACAAGTGGAAGCTTGGTGACATGCGTTTGTTTACTGTAGTTATAGCTGTTTCATCTTCTATGTCATTCTGCAGGTTTTGGAAGAAAGGATGAAGCTAGAGTGCAAGTGTCACGGCGTTTCCGGCTCCTGCACCACCAAAACCTGCTGGACGACGCTTCCAAAGTTCCGAGAGATTGGCTACGTACTCAAGGAAAAGTACAACGAAGCTGTACACGTGGAGGTTGTTCGGGCTAGCCGACTACGGCAGCCCACCCACCTCAAAGTAAAGCAGACTCAGGGCTACCGCAAGCCCATGGAGACAGACCTAGTTTACATTGAGAGGTCACCAAACTACTGCGAGGAGGACGCAGCCACGGGGAGCGTGGGCACCCAGGGACGCCTGTGCAACCGCACTTCGCCACACACTGATGGCTGTGACCTCATGTGCTGCGGTCGCGGCTACAATACACACCAGTACACCAAAGTGTGGCAGTGCAACTGTAAGTTCCAGTGGTGCTGCTTCGTCAAGTGCAACACGTGCAGTGAGAGGACGGAGGTTTTCACCTGCAAATAAGGCTGCATTGAATGTCACCATCAGAAGGTGAAGCACCAAGGACTAGTTGAATAAAGACCCAACAGAGCGAGATATCCGCACGTCTTCGAGCAATGAGAGATTGTATAACTAAACAAATGGAATTTACTCTATCAGCTCTTTGTGGCATCGTTTTGCACAGCAGAATCTATCTAATTGCTTTTCAGAAAGTAATTGCTAAATATCAGTAGGTAATAGCCCAGAACTTTACTATCAGATAGGGATTGTGCTCATGTACTGATGTATCCACCACTAAACTGGGATTATCCATGAAGAAAGAGGCCCTCCCCGGGAACTGTGATTCGCAGTTTGGGAAATATGTGTGTCGTTTGTTTGAGAGACTTGCACGAAGAGGAACTCAGAGAAGCAATAAGATTACAAAAATGGCCACAGCTGATGTGAGGTGACTGGGAAAGATCTGTCAAATCTATGATTTAAAAAAAAACAAACAACTTTTATAGAGCTTGTTGTGTTTCCACTAAATTAACTGAATCTTGACTCGCACCCTCTGGATTGTCTGGGGCCGGTGTCAGAGGCCGAGAAATGAAGAACATTTTGTAAGTGTGGTGCAATGTGTTGCACCAAAGTTTGGGTGGCGAACTCTGTTAAACCCTTTGCTGCCAACTGGAATATGGTGGAGAATGTTAGTTTTCCAGTAACACTGGAACTGTCTGTTCTGAACACTGAAAATAAATTGTCTATTTATGTTATAGTATCGTAAAACAAAGCACTAACGGGTAGAGATGTCTTTTTTGTACTAAATGTAATGAAAAACACTTTTTAGAAAGTATCAGATGATGACCAGGCCATTTCTAAAGTATTACCTTAACTTTTAGAGAAAAAAAGCTTTCAATGCTACTGTTGTGCTGACAACAAAATACATAATTCCAGACTTTATATTTTAAATTTTCTGTTTTTCTTTCTAAGCCTACGCCTATAAATTCACATTTTCATCTGGGGGTGTACAGCAGTAGCTAACAGAACAGAATTGCCATCAATTTAGGTACTCCAAATGGTCACTGCTAAATGAAACATGATAATAAAACATAACTGCTAAAAAATGCTAAGTTTTATATTTTAAAGATGTGTGTTTCAATGTCATTGAAAAAGTTCATTCACGTTAGTGATTCAGTGATGAAGTGAAACCCATACATTAAATGCTGAGATTAATTTTGCACAGTGATGCATCAAATGATTATGGTTCGTAGCTGATGAGAACCCATTAGAGTAACTCAGAATAATTTAATATTACCTAGAACCAATGTTTAAAATAATATTTTAATACAGAAATGTTACTTAATGGTCATGTTTTGGCTAACACAACAATGAGAAGACTCCTGCCTTGACAGCTGTCCAGCAGACAATCACCAACATCCACAAGAGATCACAGCGAAAGAAGCTGCGAAAGAACCAGGTGCAGGGGATGGAAAGACTGTGGTAAAAAAACAAGAGCTGGGGCACCAGGGATAAACTCAGCCTAAAAAAGACTGTAAAACAAAGCCTGTTCGAGAGTAAGATTCATATGACTGCAGCATGTGTTTAAACAGCCATAGCTCACAGTTGTATCCAGGACAGGGGCTACAACTTTCACAGTCCTTATGTTAAGTAATTTATGAACCAAAGACAACTTCAGCCTATTACTGTGGTTATGAGAAAATGGACTAAACTGTTGCTAATGCTGCTTTAGACAATGCAACGTGGACTTCCTTGACACCTCAGCAGAGCCACAGAGTAATTACCTCCATGCCATGCCGAATTCAAGAAAAAGAGATATCGAACTCCTATACTACGAAGTACACAGAAATACTTTTCAGTGGGAGAAAGTTTTATATATAACATTTTTCATTGGTTTTATGTGATACTTTTCTGAGAAACACAATTTTAGGAATTAATTACCTGTAAGATATATTCATCAAAATGTATCAAAACCGGTGTTTTTCACTGCCTTTACAATCAGATTATTTTATTAATATAGGGAATTCTATCAGTACCAAGAAGATTATTCTTATTTTATATTATTATTATTATTATTATTATTATTATTATTATTATTATTATTATTATTATTATTATTATTGCCGTAATACAAAACCATGGTAAACATGGAATGCATACACATTTTTTAAATTATGTACGATTTTATCCTGATTTTGGACTATGAAGGATTAGTGTTATGTAATATGGGATATTTTAACTGCATTTTTCATACATTTGAGGTGTAGTAGATCAGGTTAGATAAATGCAAATATAAACGAGTAAGGATGTAGACTCTGTTAAATAACATACTGATATTCCACATTCAAGCACGTGTTCCTGCAGTATACTAAAAGGAAATCCTGTTCCTGACTTTAAAGATATATATTTTTTTGTTTTACATTTAAAAAGCTGATTTTCTTTTGATTTAATGATGAACTGCATTATGAAACATATGCAGACTTATCCCTGAACCCTGTGGAGTAAGAACTCCACATTCTTCATCTATTGCTTCTGCATGTCCGTACAAGACATTTTCTTTTCGGTGTTTAGTTGCCAGTTTCGACTGTTCCAACAAGCTTCCCAAGCTATTATTTGCATAACTTTTTCCTCTTTGAAGGAAAACACACACACACACACATAGACAGACACAAACATACATAAAAACACACACAGCTGGCAGCCCGAATCAGGGGAAGCATAAATCATTAAAAATTAAACCTAAATAAATCAAACACTCAGCTGACTGCGATGTTATTTTGTGCACAGCATATGTTCATAATATACTGCGGTCATACATCCTGATTGTGGTCCACATGGAAGAAAAAGTCTTTTTTTTTTCTCTGCTCGCATGTAGAAAGGTTTTCATCTCTATGAAATGTGACCAGACTCACAATAACGATGAACAATAAGCACAGATAATAGGAACCAACTGACGTTCATGTATAAGAGACACTGGTGGAAAGAGAAGAATATCTGTAAATATCTGTGATGATTAGAATTTGTTTTGAGGATGTAACCCTAATATTGACCAAGAAAAAAAACTATACTGTTGCAACTCTATAAAACACAGCAGAAAAGATTTATTTTTGTCACTGTCTCGCATTAAATCCCATCCAACTTTCCTGTATTAGGTCAGTTAGGATTAATGAGTGATTCTTTTTTAAAGAATATTTTTATTACTGTTCACAAATTCAAAAGTTTAGACACATTTCTTTAGGATCTGGTTGAATTCCCTTTAAACTGTATGACTTGGGTCAAAACTTTTGGATGTCCTTCCAGAAAAGTCTTAGTAGTTTGCTGGCCTTTTGGGCACATTTCTTCAGAACTGGTTTAACTGAGTAAGGTGTGTAGGCCGCCTTGCTCATACACATCTTTTTATCTTTCTTGAACAATGTCTCTGGGACTGAGATCAGGACTTTGTGAAGGCCGCTTTAAACAACACTGATTTGATTGTTCTATCTACTAATTTGGTTCGATGCGTGGAGTCATTGGAGTCAATCTGGAAGATCCATTCGTGCCTAAGCTTCAGCTTCCTGGATAATTTATTGTTATTTCCTCATAATGCTCTTTCCTCAAGATGCCATGTGCTTCGTGAAGTGCGCCAGTCGTTCCTGCAGCGAAACACACGCAACTGGATGAAGCCACCCCTGTATTTCACAAATGGGAGGGGTTTCTCGAGCTTAAGTGTGTTACCCTTTCTCCTCCAAATGTAATGAACGACATTTTGGCCAAATATTTCAGTTTTATTTTCATCAGACAAAGCCTTGACATCATCATTTTGGGCCCCAACATTTCTTTGAAGTCAAAGTAATCATAGTGTATGTAAACTTCTGAAAATGAAGAATATATTTTGTGTTAATCTGGCTTTTAGCAAATAGAAATCATTGTGGTGATTTTAACAGTTGTAATATCAGGCTGTGAAAACATTGTGAAAACACTGTGTGTAAATATCAGGTTTCAGCTATTAATTTTAAGATGGGATAACTTATGTAACGAGTGGTAAAAGGCTCCAAACACGTTGATGCGAGCACAGACATTTCAGGTCAGGGTTTCTCAAAACATGATATCCTGCACGTTTTAAAATGAAAACAAACTAAATAATAGAAAAAAAAACGTTTGAAACTGGATGAAAGGATAACCAGTTCAGAATTTGAACCTTGTGTTTATTGCTCAGCCGGAGCTAGTTTGGCGACATGAAATGAGAAGAGGACCTTTATGCAAATGATCCAATGTGAATGGGAAGTGGCTCAGTGTGCCCCTTGTTTATGGACACACAGAGAGGAGTGTAAGACCTTTTGTGGGGGTGTTTCAGAGATGGATGGGATGGCTCGATGAAAGGAGGTGCATGCGTAGCCGGAAACTGCGAGTGAAAAGAGCGGTTATTGAGGAGAGGAGCTAATTGAGAGTGGGTTTTTTTGGAGAAAGAGTGGGTACACTGTGTAAGTAGGAGCAGCTGTTGAGGCAACTTTGTTACTGGTGCAGAGAGTAGTTAAAAGAAATTTACGAGAATGGTTAAAGTTATTTACTGTGGTAAAGCCACTCTACCGGATTGTCAAAGTTGCTTTTAAAGAAGTAGGAAATTTCTTTTTAAATAGACCCTGTTCCTTTTTAAAGCAAAATAAGCTTTATTAATCAGACACTACAGAATACATAATTTCCCATTCTAAGTTTATGTTGTTTATTAAAAGTCTTTTTGATTTTGTGAGAGCTGTGCTAATTCATCCATTTGCTGGACATTCACCTCCTGTGTGTGTGTGTGTGTGTGCATGCGTGCGTGCGTGTGTGTGTGTGTGTGTGTGTGTTTGTGTGTGTGTGTGTGAAAAGCATTGTAGGTGGGCAACAGAGCAGAAGTAAGATGTGTTTTGTTAGTTGTCTGAAGCCCAGGGGACCGGAACCCTGTAAGCTCTCCTATATTATGCCCTGTGTTGAGAAAAACTAAATCAATTTGTTTCACATAATGTGATTAGAAATATGAGAGTAAAAAAGCCAGACTGTCTGGAGTGTAGACCTTCCATTGTTTTGATGGCAGGATCATCATTAGTTCAATGAGATATGTTCTGATCTGCAAGATCATTCTCCATTTGTTTTTATTTTTATTGTCTGAGTTAGGTATCCCAGCCAGAATGTTATGCTGATGATACTCAACTATATTTATCCATAAATCCTGATGAACCTAATCAGTTTGATAGACCCTAAACATGTCTTGAAGACATAAAAACCTGGAATCTTTAAATGTTTTTCTTTTAAATTGAGACAAGAAAGAAGTTGTTGTTTTTGGACCAGTGTCTTTGGATAAGAAACTGGTTTGTCAGTCACTTCATCTGGATGACATTAAATTGGCCTAGATGAAAAGTAAAATACCATGGGGTTATTTTTGACCTGGACATGTAATTTTAATCCTATGTTAAACAGGTTTCACGGGTTTCCTTTTTTTCACCTCCGGAATATTGTCAAAATTAGAAACATTCTGTCCAACAATGATGATGGAGTGATGCTGAAAAACTAGTTAATGCATTTGTTACTTCAACGCTGAACAATTATAGTTCTTTACTATCAGGAAGTCCACAAATTGCAGTTCAAAGTATTCAGCTGATCCAAAATCCTGTAACAAGAGTTCTGATGTAAATTAAAAAGAGAGATCACATTTCTCCTATTTTAGCTTCCCTTCATTAACATCCTGTTAAATCAATTATAATAAAAAATTCACCTTCCCACATATAAACCCCTTAATAATCCCCTTAAAGCTCCATCATACATCACAGATCTGATTGCTCCATATGTTCCTAAAACAGCAATTCATTCTCAGACTGCAGGTTTACTGATGGTTCCCAGTCTCTAAAAGTAGAATGGGAGGCAGATGCTTTAGCAATCAGGCTCCTCTCCTGTGAAACCAACTCCCAGTTTTGATCCGTGAGGCAGACACCCTGTTTACTTTTAAGACTAGGCTTAAAACTTTCCTTTTTGACAAAGCTTATAGTTAGAGAGGCTTAGGTTGTCCTGAGCTACCTCTATAGTTATGCTGCTATAGGCTTAGGCTGGTGGAGGTCATAATCTCTCTGCTACATTCTCCTACTACTCTCCGATTTAGTAATATTTGTTGTTATTTTAACTTTTAACATTATGTTTTCTCTCTGTTTTTTCTCTTCATAGTAGCTACATCTGGCATTGTGTTCTGTTTAGCTGTGACACCGTTCCTGTTACGGGGCATCAGCTGAGCTATTGCTATCAACAACCTCATGTTCTCCTACTATAGATGATACAGTTAACCCTAACTTTCTCCTAGATATAGCTTTTGGGTGAGCTTTTACTGCGACTGTATAAACTCTTTTTAATCCTATAGAGTCGAAAAGTGGCTTAGAGCTTTCCTACTTAGTTGTGCTTCTCTCTTAGATGAAGCCACTGAAGGAGCTACTACTGTCATTACAGTTTTACTTTTCTTTCACATAAAAAGTATTCCTGAATTAGTGCTTCTGCATTCTTTTTGTGTGCATACTCTGTCTTCTCAAACCCCCCAAGTTGATTGTGGAAGTTGCCTGGTTGTGCTGGAGGTGTTCCAGTTACAGGGAAGATTTTCCTCTCCACTGTCGCCACATGTATGCTAGGTATTGCTGCAAAGTCAATGCCACAATGCAGACAACTATCCACTGTTGTTATGCACTATTTCAGGAGGATTGAATGTTGCAAGTCAAAGACTCGATGCCATCTGCTGGGTTTCCTTAGATATAAATCTTTTTAACCAATCTGTCTGTAGGATTTCATTGAATTGACTTTGTAAAGTGCCTTGAGGTGACGTGATGTAAAATTGATACTATAAAAATAAACTGAATTAAACTGAAATTGAACTAAACGCAAACACGTAACTACTCAAAGCATTTTAAACATGGACATCATCAGTCAAAGCCAGGCGAACACACAAATTGGATGTTAGTTTATTTTATGTAATTTTGCCATATAGAAGCAACGTATTTGCTGAAGGGGATGGGTTTCTGCTCTAAAGAAGATGTGAACACCAGACCTTAATTTACATTAAAACCCTTGTATTAATAGAGGGTGTATTTAATGTTTTTCCTAACCTTTCCACATGTTGTCACGATACAATCCCAAACTTCAAAATATTTTCCTCTATCACATTTTATGAGAAGTAGCTTGAGCTCTAAGAACGTTACTTACTGTAGGCCAGCTGATCGGCAGTGTGCATCATTCTGTCACTCCATGCTATTACACTGATATTATTTCTGGTATGTCATGATAAGGACTGAAGTAGCTTTGAGATAAAACATTTTAGTGACTTTGAAACTGTGATCCCCTAAATCCTTGCCGTTTCCTGAAACTGGAACCCAGACCGTGGCTAGTCCCAAAATAACCTATCATGCTAGTTTTAACTCTGTTAGACTTGTTTGTTATTCCACGGTGTGAAAGCTTTGGTTGACGTTATATAAACGTTTGGAGGTACTGCTGTGTTCCTGGCATCAGTATAGTGCCTTCACTGGAGGGACATTCAGTTGGCTTTTCTGCTGTCGTATAGCAATGTCAGACATAAACCTTAAATAATGCAGATGAACACACAATGCAGTGCGACCGCAGCACAGCATGCAGCAATTAAAACGGCACAATCTTTTGTGTCATGTGATCAGCCTCAGAACTGTTTCTCTGTGTTGCTATATCTTTGTTTTGACTGCTTGTCTTTGTGAAAGACAGTCACTTGGAGGTTTCTCGTCATCTGTTTGATATTAGTGGTGAGGAACATATGGCCAATCAAAGGAAAAAAAAAAAAGCCAACCCTGTGTGACATCATTGACCACAAGGCAATGCGGGGATCATGGAGACCCCAGGCTGAGGTCTGTTAACACAACCTGACTTTATTCATCTGTCTGCAACTAGATTCTTCAAATAGCACACCAGCAACGGCTTTCTGTTGCTTCATGTGTGATTTCTCCAGCGCTCTTTATCCTCGGTGGGAAATCACTTACTTTGTTCTAAAATAAAAATAGAATTGCTTGGAATAAAGGTTATTTTTTTATTATTTGAACAGCTGTATGTTTGAAGTCACTTCTTTTGTTGAAACACCCAAATCCATAGCAACACAGCTATACATTGGTCTAACAATTGATTGTGGATGTGCACAGTCTAAATGTTCTCTAAATACCCTGTAAATAGCTTAAAATCCACAGATAGTGTCGGTAAGTGTTTAATGTACTGTGTACACCTAGAAAGGGAGCAGTCTGGGTGGATGTAATAGTGCTAAAACTGGGATGTGCACCTGTTTATGTTGGACTGGGGAAATGAGCTATACTTGTAAAATGAGGTTAATACTCTTGTGGTGATGGCCGCAGGCCTCACAGCTACAGGGAGGACAGCATCAGCAGTCCGAGATGACGGGACAGATCTAACCTCCGGCGCTGTTGTATATCTGTGTTTTCAGTTCATTTTTGCATCATCTGGTAAATTCTCTGGGGGTCTGCCCACCTCACATTTCTCTCTGAATGCCACTTCTTCAGGTGTGAAGTGTTTCATTTCTATTTGGGTGTTTTGTGCTACTGAGAGTCCAGTGGTTAGCTTGACCATGGCTTCACCTTGAGGTTATTTTTCTCTCCATACTTTGTTTTCACTTGAAGTCAGGCTTCTGGAAGCAAACTCCACCCAGGAAAAAAAAAAACCTACAAGACCGTCAGGCAACGATTTCTAAGCAACCCCCCACCCCCCCCCCCCCCCCACTCTCTGTGATTTAAAGCAGAATAACATTTTATAGTTTAAATACACATGAAGTAGTGAAAACTCAGACCTTGGCAACACATTGATCAAGACCCCCAGTGCCTACCACTTTTTTAACATTTGATTGCTCAACTATTCACTTTTCCAATCCGTGATTTTTTTTTTCTTGAGTTGAATTTCACATATCATTCAGATGCAGCAAATAATAAGCTGAAGCGAAAGCTAAAATTACAATGAATTACCTCAGTCAAAACCAAAGAACCTCAGAAAGGCTCCAAGTTCTGCACTCTAAATGATCCTTTCTGATAAAACAACATCAATATGGTGCGCAGCTGAGACCGCAGAACCTGACACTCCACAGCTGCCATTTGTAAAAATCTGGTCTTAAGGTTTGTTAAGTTACACAGCACCAAATGTTGTCCACACTATTAGGAAAAATATCCTTAAAGCAGTTCATAGCTTTTGAACGACTTCACTGTGAATCTTCAAAGTAAGTCTACTTAAGCCCAATGTGGGGTTCACAAAAACGGGACTTTAGCAATATTGTTTGCAAAACTTCCTGTTATTATTATATTATATTATATTGTTATAAATTATAAACTGTTTTAAAGAATCTGTAATCAGTGTAATATAACCTAGTGCATGTTAGACTAGTCTATATTTTGCAGTTTTTATGTAAATCTAATTCAAAGACAATCCTAATGAAAAAATCATTGAAAATTATCCCTTTTGTATCTTCAAATTAAAGTAAATGTTGCAATTAATATAATTTCAAGCAATGACCTCATCCCTTGGTTTGCAGAGAATGATCCAAAAGAGAGAAAATATCCAGTGAGTGAAAGTTCTGAAGAATAATAAGGCATGTTGATGTCAAAAGTTAGAGGAGAGTTCACAGACTGATTTGAGATGAGGCAATGATAGGAAAAATAACCAGTTGTTACAACCAAGGTGTGCAGAACACCATCGCAGAATGCACGTTTTTTCAAACTTTGACTCAGATGGGCTACAGCAGCAGAAGACCAGAATAGTTACCACTCCTAGGAAATTGAGACTACAATTTGCAAATGCTCAAAAGTGCTCAGGCTCAGTTGTATCATTGACCATTTACATGTATGTTTTGTCACTTTTCCAACCCTCCCTCTTTATCTAGGTTCTATAAATAACTTGAGACAAAAGTTTTCTTTTTAGTTACTTGTCATTTGTATTTGTTAATGATCCATTTCCATTATCCATTTATATTTTTAGTTGTCTTTATACAAATTTTGTTTTTAACCTTACCCCTTTAGAACCTATATGTCACAGTAAGATATTAACATTTTTAATCGAAGCAGATTAATATTTTATTGTTTACATTCTAAATTGATAATGTAAATGGACCAAATAACGATATTAGGGAAAACTAATGAATAGGGAGACAAGGAGGCAGTAGTACCAAAGGGATCAACGAATTTGACGAATGCTGGATTCCTTTGCACTGCGAGAGAAATCTGATGGCTGTGGGTGCTTTAAGAGTGGGTAGCCCCTCAGTTGACCTCGCTGCTTATTGAGAAAGGTAAGTGGGATGAATGCTTTCAAGTTTTTGTCTCTCTTAACAGCACAACAAGTCGCAAAACGTGTTGTTAGTCGCTTTAAAAAAAAAGATTTCCTATTGGGAAAATTGTTTACAACGTTGCTAAATTGTCCACAGTGCACAGATTCAATAACATTGGACAGTAACAGTTTGGAGTCCAATTAGACTTGATTTAAGTTGCAACATTCAGATGGTAGATTCAGAATTTCATGTCAACAACATGAAAGCATGGATCCATCTTGCTTATCAATGGTTCAGACTGGTGGTGATGTAGAGGTGTGGGCAGGGGCGGGCTGGGGTTGAAATTCTGCCCGGAAACTTGGTTTGGAGAGGCCTTTTATTCAGTCACACGATGAATGCAAGCGGAAACATAATTTTGACATGAATACTTTATTTGCAATATAACACTTTGCTCAACAATTAAAGCTACATGCATGTATGTATGTAGAAATCTTTTTTTTTTTCAGTTTATAAATGTTTACTAAACAAGCAGCTTATCAAAAATCAATATAAAAATTAAAGCAAATATTAAGGAACAAAAACTACAGCTATATGAAATACGAGCTAGACTTGAAATGTCTCGTTTGTGAGCCTGTTTTACGATGTCAATAAGGCTAGGTTTGGACTACAATCCTTGGCAAGAGGTTTAATAATGATTCTATATAGAGGTCTATTACCAGCCCAGGCCTGCACCTGTACCTGGCAGTGTTTTTTTTACGTGGTTCTTGTTCCTCCCGAACCTCCCTATTGCACACTGTGAGCCCCATAGTACTAATTGAGCATACCAATTGAGCCCATCTTAGTATTATACATCCTGTTGCAACCTCAAACATGGTTCTTGTTCATAGAGGTGGGTAGTAACTAATTTCATTTACTCAGTGACGTTTTGAACAAAATTTACTTTTAGGAGTACTTTTACCGCAGTGTACTTTTTACTTTTACTTGAGTAATATTATTGTAAAGCATCACTACTCTTACTAGAGTAAAACTTCTGGCTACTCTACTTACTTTGAGTAAATTCATTGAATTAAGAACAGTTTTAACCAAAAATACACCAAAGAGAATCACACCCAAAGTTTATATTAAAGTGTTTGTAGACCAGCTTTTTTATTTTGATGTGGTTTTCTGTCTGCTGAGCTCACTGATCCATTTGTAGGCCAAGGGAACATACAGTTAAAAGTAGATGTTACCATTGGAAGTACTTTGCACGGGTCTAACACATGATTTATTGCCAAAAGTATAAAGCTTGGTGTAGAGAAACTTGATTGATTTTGGGGATGAACTAGAGCTGTGGCTGAAATTATGGTTTTCCCATCTAAGTATGATCAACCTCTACCTCCACTCACCACCCAGCCAAACCTTGAGAAAGATGTTTACAGAATAGTTGAAGTGGTTATTGTTAGTGCTGAGTGGGGGTCCGGTAAAAAACAAACATGTTTGCAGCAGCTGAGTAATGCTATTGTGTCAATATGATCCACCCTGCAGACAGTAAGCACTCTCTCCTTACAGTAGCAGTAGCTCACTGTTACTAACAGTAGAAACAGTGTTATGGGATGTAACACTGTTATTTCCCATAAACTGGTTAGTAAACTTAGCCACCTGGGCCTGGGCAGTCCATGTTGCAGGTGCAATTGGATTCTACATTTCTTCAGGAACAGACCGCCAATCATCTGGGTGGATTAGCACCCATCATCAACCCTCATCCCGAACACAGGAACCCAACAGGGGTGTGTCCTCAGCCCCATTCTCTTTTGGATTTTTACTCACGATAGCTCCCTTATTCACTCCACCACCACCATAGTCAAGTTTGCTGATGACACCACTGTTGTAGGTCTGATTTCTGGTAATGATGAGTCGGACTACAGGGAGGAGGTCCAGGTGTTGGAAAAATAGCCTGGACCTCAACATCTCAAAGGCGAAAGAAGTAGTTGTGGACTTCGGGAAATCCAAGCGCACCACACACACTCCCCTCCTGAGGTACTACAAGTTCCTGTGTGTTCACATCTCTGCTGACCTCACCTCCATTACCATCTATTAAAAGGTTGAGGACTTTAAAAACCAAATCCAACATACTCAAAGACAGTTTTTGCCCAAGACTGGTGAAATTCATCACCCCTATCACTATGACACCCTTATGGAAAGAAACTAGCAATTATCCTGATTGCTGTTAAGCTTTGTTTTGTGTATTACTTGGTGTATTAGGGTTAGGGTTGTCTATATATGTGTGATATTCACACTAAAAAACTGTTTTTGATTGTGTGAAACAATGACAATAAATTTTATTCCATTGTATCCTATATTAAAGCACATCTTCATTTCCAGGACTCATCATCATCTTGTACATTCACCTCAGACAAAACTTACTTTGACAAGAAGTGTCACAGGTTTTTTAATGCTGAGATACAAAAATAAAATGTTACTTCCTCAACAATAAGAATAACTTTTTCATTTCTCCTCCACTCAACAGCAACATTTTTAGAAGTAATTCAATGAGTTACGTGAAATAACCAAACCTCTGAAATAGTGAGTGCCATTGAATCCCAGTTTCAGCAGATCTTCCTTCCATGTCAAGCTTGTGGAAAAAGCAGCAGAGGAGGTTCCATGATGTGGGTCATATACATGGAAATCCCTGCTGAATTTGTTGTTTTTACATTGGAAATGGAAGGTCAATGGAACAACACACAAACACACAGTTCAAACATACATTGCAAAATTTTAAGTTTGCCCAGTGATACACAAAGCTTTGTTGTTCAAGTAAAGTATCTTTGTATATTTGCTGCCTTTTCCAGCTGGGTGAACCCTAACACAGAATGGCAGATTTTAAATTATTTTGTCAAATTATGATCAGCAGAGAGTTGACAAAGTTCCTTAACAAAGTGAATTAGACTGCTCTCGGAGTTGATGGCTAAGGCGTCCTCTCACCGTAGCCGACCTCAGAGGAAGTAACATGAGAAAAAAGTGATTGCCCAGCTCTTGTATATTTCTATCTCCATCTGTGTTAGATGCTGGAGGTGAGCAAGTGCACATGCCTTATATGTAGGGCATTGGACACCAGCTCCGTGTGGTTTGGGAAAAGTCAGAGCCTGGTTGGGGCTTTTATCCAACTACGCTTCTCCAAGTTTTTCCCCTCTTTTTTTCTCTCTGTGGGTCTCATTTTCCCCAACAAGCTCCCCATGTACCACATTGGCCCATCAGCACCCCAGCCCTCAAAAACATCCCCTACTCTTCCTACCAACTAACTGGCCCTCGCCTCATCACCATCACAGTCCTGACATCCAAATATCTGATGGGGCATTAAGGTTGTATTGATATTATAGAGAAGTCCTTTGGTCCATCGTTGCCTCCTCAATCAACACTGTTAACCCTCTTTTTGTATGAGCCCCTTCAGTGTATTAGAATATGGATTGAGTTACACTGTACTGTGTATTTGGGAGGGTAAAATCTCTTTGGTAACACGTGTCTTTGTTTAAGATACTGTTCTGGCACTGACAGTCCTCCAAGCTCCTCTGCTTCTTCAATGCTCAAACAAAGCTAACACAGAGCAGATCTCACAGGGAGAAACCACAAGGAAACGCATACATTTAACTAAAACAGTTGTCTGTTCACTAAGTCTGTCCAAGGTTAAACCAAAACAAAGCAGGTTGGGTGTTTTAATGCAGCACGGTTAATTTGAAAATTGATATTTACTTATTAAATGTAGAGTATAGGCAGCCTTTGGTTTATTTTACTTGGCTTAATTAGTTGAAACAACACAGCTGAAATTTCTTTGGGTGTGGATACTGGATTGTTTAAAATGTCAACTTGTGCAATAAGAATTGTTTGATTAATCAGTCATCCTGATTCCAAACCAGCAGAAAACTATTGAGGGGTTTTGGAAGGAAAGGGACTTCAACAGGGCATTTTTACATACTATAATTTTAACTAACTTAAAATGTTTGGAAGGGACTTTTACATTTGCTTTGGATGTTAAAACATATTCTAGCTTTGTTGTTCTCAAAACCTTCAGGCCAGACTCGCAGAGAGGAAAAGAAAATACTGTGTGGCAAAAAAGTAGCGCTGTTGTCTCAATGCATGCTGGACAAAAGCCTTTCTGCAATAGGGTGACCAAACGTCCCTGATTTTCAGGGATAGTCCCTGTTTTGGATGACCTGTGCCCGACAAAAGCTTTCTCTGGGAATGTCCTCGATATCAGCTTTTATGATTGAGAAAAAAAATGTTGCACACTCGCTCTGTGTACTCCTGTTTTCTGGAAGTGGTTAATAGCCTGAATTCAACAATACTGGAAAAAGGTGGATTGCTCTGGATCAGGGGTCAGTCGCTGCCTCAAGCTGAGGTGTTTGTATATCTTTGTGCCTTTTTCATGAGCGACGTAAGATAGGCAGACAGATTGGGGCTTCATCTGCAGTAATATATGGATCATGACCAAAAGAACAAGATCCCCGATACAAGTGACAGCCTTAGAGATAATGTGAGGAGCTCTGATGTCTGGGATATTTGTTTCTCCGCATTGAAAGGAGTCAGTTGACTTTGATTTAAATAATTTTCAACCTAGTAACAATCAACTCTTTGGTAAAACCACAGACTTGAAAGAGGATGTTCCTTCACTTTTTAGAATAAAACAAACTAACTAAAATAGCCCTCATGACAGAGTTAGTACTTTAACAAACAAGTAAATTCCCCTAATTGGAGTTCAAATAAGTGTCAGAATGTTTTTTGAGTTTGAGCCTTATTTACTTCATGACAATGTAGTGATGCAGTTCTGCTGATTAAAACAACATTGGACAGCTTTTATAATAAATGACACCCAATACACACATATCAATAGTGCTTACTTTCAGAGGCTGTTTGGCGTGTTCTTCTTTAACCTTTGACCCCACAACTCTTTTCATCTGACTCCTTTGCTGCGGATGATAGCAGAAACCCTCTGGATCTCACTGCTACAAGTCAGCTCACTTTTCTCCCAAAAAACCAGCAGCTAATTTGTGTTTCAATTAGTTTTTCCAATGGACTTTTTCTTCTTGATTTTATCTGCTGTGTTGTCTTGTTACAAATTCACTGGTTTTCAAACAACAAAAAGAAACTGATCCGAGACACATATCCTTTCAGGTAGTTTTGCTGGTTATCTGGTTTAAAGGAAAACATATCTTGATCAGTGCAAATAAATCGACTACACCCTTTGCCCATCCCAGGTGGACATCTACCAGTCAAGTTACACTACTTTGGTTCATTTTAAACACTTCAGTAGCCAATACGAAACCAACGCTGTACATATGAAGCTGAGGCGCAAGTTCAATCGAAGAAACTCATCACCTGCCTCCATTCAATCAGAGTCCGATACGCCTCTGATGTGAGCCAATCAGCTACGAACCGCACCTCCATGAAGCCAATCAGCATCCCGCGCTCATCTTAAAAGCATCTTCAAATCCACGTCTCAGCCTGCTAACCAGCAAGCGCAAACGGATTGCATGTCGGATTTCGAATCAGATGTCCGATTCAACCCACCCCCAACCCCTTCTCCACCATCATAGCTGAGTTCATCTAGCTTCCAAGACGTTCCTCCATCCTCAACCCATCAGAGTGTTTTCTCCCTTCAGTCTTCATCACTCCCTATCGCCTGTTATTGGTCCGGCAGAAGACCACCATGTTGGGCCCGGTTCTGCCAGAGGTTTCTTCCCAAAGGGGAGTTTTTCCTCTCCACAGTCGCTTCAAGCTTGCTCATCATGGACAGTTCATGTAAACCTGTGTTTATCAAGTTGGACATCTATCTTAAACAGATCATCATATGGACCGAACAAACTTCTTCTATCTCCACTCCACCACCAGTTTCAGACCTGGGGGGAACATCCCTGTTCTCATACATCTACTTATGCATATTAAAGTATAATTCAGCATTAATGTTCCTGCCGAGGTCTGAGCGCCAAAGACTTAAAATATTGTATCAATAAAATCCTTCTAATTGCCATTTCTTTCTCTGTGAGTTTTTCAGATTGAAGTTTTTTCATGAGTCGTAATTGGAAATATTTTTATCAGATTCTTCTTTTTCGCAAATGGCCTTTGGCAGGTGCCCGCATTGCTCTCTACTGCAAATCCAGGCTAGCCCATCTACACTTTGGGTCTCCCCCGAAGTCAGTGGTATCAGTGGTACCATGACTCTATGTCATGATCACCTGACTGGTTGCCAAAATGTACATTTACAATGTACATTTGAGCAAACTTTCATTGCAAGGCTCTGAATAAAAACAGAAGAGAGAGGAGAAGTATGTGCAACATCAAAATAATTTAAAATATAAATATAAAATAAATAGAAAAATAATAAAAATATCGTGACATTTGGCAGGAATGTAGCAGCAAAAAAAACCCACTTTTTATATAGAAAAGTTATGTATACAACACTATGAATAGAGCAAGTATATGTAGCAGCAGGATGTTTTGCAACAATGAATGGATGATAGTATAGATAGTACAGTTAGTGCAATAGATTAGCAATGACCATGTAAAGTGTTTTGTATGGATTGTAGGAGTCCTTATCAGGAGTTTAGCAGTCTTATGATGTGTGGAACAAAGCTGTTGCGTAATCTGTTTGTTCTGCATTTGAAGCTGCTGAACCTCTTGCCAGGGGGCAGCAGGGTGAACAGACCATGATGGGGATTTTATGGTTGTCTGAGCCCTGGTAATGCAGCGTCTACGAGCATAGAGCGAAGCGTTGTCCCGATAATTCTCTCTGCTGTCCTCACCACTCTTTCTTCACATTTCCAGTCTGAGGCATTGCAGGCCATAAACCAGACAGCTATGCAGCTGGTCTGTACACTCCCTATTGTCCCTCTGTAAACAGTGGTGACGATGGATTGCTCACACACTGCTGTGCAGACGTACCCTTGCCTGCAAGCTGAATTCTGGCGGTATTTGTGCGCTCATAAACACATGAGAATCCATCCTGTTCTGGTTCTGTCTCAACCATTTGGGCTACAATCAAAAACGGTTCAGTCCAAAGACGTTGCATGGTTTAAGGCGGAACATACAGCTGTAATCAAAGCAAGCACTGCCGAGCCCACAGTTCAACCAAAATAAACATTGCGGCTTAGGAGGGCGCACACATAACTGCTGCTATCACATCTGTTTTGTCAGAATCCACAAGTTCTTCTTTGAAAGAAGAACAGCAAGACGTGCCTTGACCAGCGTAACTTGTGGTTTCTCATGACGCCTGTTGCTTACATTTTCATTTGATACTGTGATTGGCTAAAACCAACCTTTGGTAATAGGTGTCGCTTTGCCCAATCAGCTTGGAAAGTTCTGCTGAATTTCCCTCCTTTCCCCGAACGGATTTGATGGCAGGAAGCCCAGGAAATCCAGCAGGCAGTTACACTGGGGGGTGTTGATTCCAAAAGGAGCGAGTTTGCTCACCAGATGTTGGGGGATGATTGTGTTGAATGTCCAGAAACAGCATTCACACAGGGGTAGTGTTCTTCTACACGCCATCCTCTGTGGAGCGGTTGGAGCAGTAAGTAAACTGGAACTGATCAAATGAGTGGGAGAGTTTGGAGATGATGTGGTCCTTCACTTGTCTCTCAAAGTACTTCATCATGATCAGAGTGAGTGCGGTAAACGTTCAGTTGAATAAATTTTAAAAAATTGTCCAAAATTGAATTATTTCAATACCACAACATAAGACATGTTCGATGTAAATCAAATTCCAGGAAAAAAAAATTAAAACTCATACAAGCTTTGAAGCATAATGCTGGTAATCCCATTGTTTCAGTATGTTTTTCTGCAGTAGGCAAGCTTTCCTGCAGGAAAAGAAAGGACCTGCAACGTGATAATGACCCAAAATATACCACAAAACTCCAAGCACTGTCTGAAAAAAAAAAAAATCATAGCCCAGATCATGATCTCATTGAGATGCTGTAAGGTGACTTGAAACCAACTGTACATGCAGAAAACCTTTCAAACATCAGAAACTATCCTCAGACCAATGTCAGAATCTTGTAAACGATTACGAGAGGATTTTTAGAGAGCAAATGTTTCCTACTTGCATGCCTCTCATGAAATGTAAACTTTTGCAGATTTTATGATTGTACAGGCATGGATCAACTGTAGTGAGAGGCCACTGTATGGATTGGGATGAAATCTTGACTTCTTTTAGCTTCATGTCTGCTTTCAAGATGAGCTTACTTGGACATCCAGACCTACCACGTCAGCAGTCGTTTTGAACATTTCTGTACGCTGAAATGGCAGATTTTTTAATATTTTGAGACCACTTTAGATCCTTACGATTGCATAAGTTGTAAAACAAATATTTTTTTCCGAAGACTTCAGGAAGTTTTTAATTTTTTTATTTTTTTTACCATCACTCTCTTCAACAGGAGCACATCAAACTAAATGTATGCGGTTAGAGGTATCATACATACAGTATATGCTGCATACGATTGTATCATATTGCTTTCTGCATATGATAACAGCAAAAAAAGTTCCTACATATACATATATTATGTGAAAGAAGAGCATGTTAATTACAATCCAAGCTTTACGTCTAAGAATCTGTTTTTTTTTTCGCTTTTGGTTTTTTTATACCACAAAATATTTAAATTAAAGACATATCTTTAGAGTATGGCTCAAATTTAGCTTAAAGCCAGGCTTGGTGTTTGTAATTATTTTGTAATTCTGAAACATTTCATGAAGGCTTTCTGTGAATAACATATTTTCTTCCTGTGAGACATTAACAAGGCTGTGAAGTACCATATGTGCCATAAATCTCATTAAAGTGTAGAACGGCTTGATTGAAATTTATTTCTAATTCTGCAAACACAACAAATCAGATTTATGTTTTCACATAAAAATCCTGCATTGTTTTGTTTTTAAGTTTAACTGAGTATGGTTTGAAAAAAAACCCTTCTCTTTCAATTTGCTTAGCATGGATTTTTAATAGCCATCATAAAAGGAAAAAAAGGAGTTTGAAAGAATAGCTGCTCAATATGATCATTACAGGATCAGTTTACCCGCCGTTGGATATGTTCTATCAATTAGCTGGTTTGGGCAGAAAGCAGAGGAAAAATTAATGTTTCTAATTTTAAGTGTCATGGTTTCAACATATGGACCCACGTTTCATCCAAAGAAAACTCCTACCCTTATGTTCTCTGTTTTATTGAGCTGAATGGCAATAAAATGAGATCCACAAATGCATAAACCCCATTAGACCTCACTAGGAAGTGTCATTACCTTCCTGGAGCAGCGGTAAAATCCATTTAGAACTGGAGCCAACGACCTGTAGTCACACCTTTCATCACCTAGGCCATTACAGAACACAAGCCACTCCACATGGACACGAGACAACAGAAGCGATAGAGCACACAGATACTGTCCTGTCGTGTCAGGTCCAGTGCCAACTGTCTGCTAAGACTCTTTAAATTTTTTTCCCATGTGGATGGAATGAGAAGGCAACAGCAGATGTCAGACAGTGGTTGTTGGCTGAGCGACCAGACACTTGTCCCGCTGCTCTGAGCCACAGGGAAATGATTGACCCCAAAGACTGTCTCAGACTACTGGTAGAGTAATATGGGTCAGACTACTGGTGGACATGATGTGGTTAATCAGAGGCGGCTGGGCAGTGGCTGAATACTGGTTTAAAGGTCTACAGAGGATTTAAAAAGGTCTTAAAACTACTAAAAGTTTCCTTTATACAGTTCCTCTGGTTTAAGATATTATTAATGAGATGCCAGAAAAAATGTTGGAGTAGCTGGAGTTTGTTCTGGCTGAATGGACCCTGGAGTATAGGACTTGACATTCTTCTCCAAATCCGTAATTGACCACACTCAGAAAGCATCAGCTATCATCTCTGCATGTCTTTAGCATAACTGATATTGTTGTTTTTCTTCCTCTTCTGAGATCTGACTTGAAGCTTTTCGTCATGCCTTGTGTTTGGTGCCACTCTCTGTTGGGGAGTTATTTCTAACAAGGTTGACATGCACAGACAACGCTGTCACAAAAAATGTGGGCTCCATTCATCATCCATACAGAGGATGAAGATTACATCACTCCGGCCTTTGGGTCGACTGGACAGTAGAGCACATTGCTAGGTATGAGTTACAGCTAATCTGGTGCTGTCGATTCCCCACCTCTTGTGCGTACTGCTGGTCAGCTGCCTTTAAAAAAAGGCTACTGCATTTTCTCTATACTTAGAGTGAATGAACAATTGGGCTGTTTGGAAATACATTTCCTTCTAAAAAAAAATAGAAATGGTGGGTGTGAAAACTAAAAGAGCCAGATCCCTCCCTCTGTTTACGGCAGGGGTGTCAAACTCATTTTGGTTGAGGGGCCGCATACAGCTTAATCTGATCTCAAGAGGGCCACATGAGTAAACTCATTGCAAGATTAAATAGAACTAATAAATGTGGACTTGTTGATTTTTATATTAAGTTAATTTCACTTTTACACAATATATTATGAATAACCTCAGCGTTTTTAAGAAAAGTATGTGCAATTTCAACAATACTTTTACTCAGTTAAACATTTAATTGTGCATTATGCATAAGAACTGATCACAGGGATTGTACAATGTTGAAAAACATTTATTCACATTTTTTGGAACTTAAAAACACTGTCCTGCATGACCAAATACATCAAACAGATAAAAATTAAGAAATGATTTGAATTTTTCCACATCTGAAGCTTAATCTGCTAATTAAAACACAGCGCCCCTCGTGGACAATATAGGGACTGCATATTTTCAATTAAACAAAGTACATGTTTTTTTCAATAATTGTTTTATCATTCTCTTCCTTTTATCTTGTCCACTTTTGAAAGTCAAATCTGATGAGCTCTTTGTGGCATCTTATTGCCACATTGCCAGACAGAACACTGGAGAAAAAAAAGAAAAAAAAAAAATTTTTTTTTTTTTTTTTTTTTTTTTTTTTTATAATGATAATGCATTTAGCCACAGGGCCGGACTAAATTGTTCGGCGGGCCGGATCCGGCCCGCGGGCCGTATGTTTGACACCCCTGGTTTACGGTAATGCTGTTTGGCAAGCTATAAGATACTTTGCAAGCTGTTTTGAATAAAACTAATAAGAGCATGTCATAAATTTTTAGATTCTTGTTCTAATGCCCTAATATCATGAAACCATGGCATTTTAGTCATGGAAGTTACCATGTCAAGAGCATCTCATATCAGCCTGTACCTTGGGGCAGTGAAGATGTTTGTCAATGAGCAGACTCTGAGATCCATTCATTTGCAGCCAAAGAGAAGAACGGACTCTCATTGAGCTGAGTCGAATGTGTAGTAGCTCCTCCTCAGCTCAGCAGTATCGATTCAGACTGGGGCAGGACTTCAGTTTGCCGATCTGCAACCAACCCCAGGGAGTAACAGACTAGGATGATACTATTATCTAAGAGAAGGATGGAAGTCTTGTTTATGTAGACAGACCAAGAGGAAGACTGAAAAAGAAGTGGCATCATATCCATTCGTTCATACCAAAAGTTCACAAACATCTGTGGTTCAGAACTCAGTTGCTCAATAACTACCATACAATTGTGTATATATTTTTACTAGCGACAACAGCAATGGCATGAAAAAACACTGACAAATGTGCTTCCCAATACACAATCCATTCATTGTTGTTAAACAAGCAAAAATAAAAGGCTCTAAGTAATATTAAATGAAGAGCCACTTGGGAGCTATAAGAGCCTGCTCTTCTAAGAGATCCAGTGCAAAAGAGCTGAATCTTTGAACTGGACTTTCAATCACTAATGAATGGGGCTATAGCGGTCATGACACGTTTTGAGAGAAAAGCTCAGAAGTTCTTCATTTTCTTTCACTATTCTTTCATCACTACTTCCTAATCTGTTGGAACCCATTCACAACCAAACCGACTCTGATTTATGACTCATAGATTTTCTACTGTTAAAACATGAAGGCTACGCCTTCCTCTTGTTCATAAAACATGCTTCCCTCGGTAAGTAAGATCAGCCCTGGCAGAGAAACAGGGAACACAGCTTGACGCTTGGTTCGCTTGAGTGATGGTCGTCACCATGGCAACATCCGTGTGTTTTCAATTGGACACATCAGTAGCTCCTGTTGTGTGCCGGTGTGCGGGGATGGTAAATGTTTTTAAATATATGAGGTGACTTATTAGAAAGTTTGCTAATTACAGAGGTGGGCCAAAGTATGTAGTAAATCTTCTAGATTATAGGTTAGGAGTACAGTAAGCCCAACTATCTGCAAACTCAACACTTAGTACCTTGGAGGCCTCATGATTGTAGAGCTGCACTGCCATAATGTTAAGCCATGGCATGAAATACTCACAACTCAAACTGAAACTACGTGAAAGTCAAGCTGATGAATGTAGGTTCATAAAATATCCTGAGGGGGAGAAAAAGAGGAAGGTTTAAATTTAGCACAGCACAAACTTCACTTTTTCCATGTTAACTTGAAATACTGACATATATTATGACCCAAACCACATCAATTTACTATATTTGATATCTGATAAATCAGAGGACTTCTAAATTAGCGTTTTTTTTCTTACACCATTCAATTGTTCCCAAGATCAAGGGGGCTTAATTCTCAACTGAACATACCATTTACAGAGAAAGATTTAAAGATATTGAATACAACCAGAACTATGAGTTATTTAACTCATTAAAGAATGGAAAGTAACTGGATGGAGAGAAAAAATATCTAAAGGGGTTCATTTTCAACAGGGAACACTGACATCCCATTTGCATAGAAAACTCCAGGGTTTGCCCTAAAGCTCCAAAGCCAAACAGTTTTTGGTCACTTTGTTAGTGGAAAATTAGTGGAAGGTGAAAAACATTTTTATGAAATGCTCTTGCACACTGACTAAAGGTAGCTTTATCTTGTTTAGGATAAGTGTTGCCTTTAGATCACAGAAAAAATATTTTGTGATTGACTCTTTTTGATAAGAGTAAGCTTTTAAAAATCCAATCTTGCTTTATTCTAAGCGAGGATAATAAATACTGCACCATATCATCATGTAAAAGTATTGTTTGTTGCTGGAAAAGACACATGTGGAAAAAACTGCAATTTGTTCTTTTGCTTTTAAAGATAAATACTTATATTGGTGTTATAAAAATAAAAATGTAAGTTAGTAGTAGTTTTTTTATTTCAGACTTCAGATTTTGTCAAAGAAAAAACAGGTCTAGCATTTGTACATTCCTTAGTTAACCTGCCCTAAAGTTGTCACATTAAGTTGCAAAATGTATTCGCTCTGGCTGTGCAATGTCCTGTGAAAGTATTCATAACTTTTAAAATTTTTCACGTTTTGTCCTGTTACAAACACAAACTTTGTGGTTTGTTCATTGATTGGACTAGACTTGGTAGTTCAAGAAACTAGTGAATAATTGCAGAAGAAAAAGAATACATTTTTTCTAATAAAAATCAGACAGGTGTGGGTTGCATTTATATTTAATCCCTCTGAGACATAGTTTACAGAACAATCTTTTGATATACTTGGAACTTAAAGTCTTTTGGGGTATGACTCTCCCAGGTTTGCACATTGTAGCTCATAATAGCTTGAGCTCAGGCAGATTGGTGGGAGAGCATGTGTAACCCGCAATTTTCAAGTCTTGCCACAGACTGTCTCTCAGTCAGGCTATAGACGCTTTTATCAGCTCAAGAATTGATTGCTGTAACGATCTTTCTGTCGGCGTCTCTCAGTCATTCCTCAATTGGTCCACAATGCCAGTACACATCTTTTAATTGAAACCTCCAGACGCGAGAACATTATATCCTTCCTCCACTGGTTTGTCTGTCCGATTTTAAATAGACTTTCAATGTTTATTGTTTTTTCTTAAAGATCTTATTGGTCGGGCTCCACCCTACATTTCTGATTTATTGAGGTTCTGCATGCATAGTAGATTCTTGAGGTCATTGTTCCAAATGTTCTTGAATATTCTGAGAACTAAAAATAACCATTGGGCCTTTTCAGTCACAGCACACAGACTCCCGCTGGATCTCTATTCAATCACTGACTTGGGCCTTTTTAAACCAAAACTTAAAACCCTTTCATTTAGAAAGGCTTTTAAACTCAGTACCACTGCGCCATTTTAATCCAGATTTCTAGCTTTTATTTATTCTTTTGTCTTTCATCTGTTCTGTTTGGTCTATCTGTTTTTAGAATCAGAATCTGTCATGATTTTACTGGTGACTCTAGTGTGGAGGACAATTACAGACGCAACAACCTGGATCTTAGAGAGTTTTATTTAACAAATTAAAGGGGCCTGGTGAGTCCTCTGGGTCCTGGGTTTTATGCTTGGATGCTGATGAGGAGAAATTGTTGTTAGTGGGGGAAGAAGGTAGGTTATGATGAATTGGCAAGACATGGCCTTACAGTGGAAGGCTGATGAGGGATCCTGGATGGGTGAGCACACTCACAGAAGCTGAGACTGGCAGGCGGCTGCTGGATGCTGTCGTTTCTCCCTTAGCACCACAGGAGAAGATGGGGGAGGCTGTTGGTTTTAAAGGGTGGATTGGCAGGGTGGTAGTGACCGCAGTGAAACCGCTAACGAGGGAGTGAGTCAGGATGAGGATCAAAGGATCCGGCACATTGTGACCTTCATAAACCAATCCAAGGACGGGGATGGTCGCGTCCCACCAGAGATCCAGGCAGAGCTTACCCAGGTCTGCTCATTACATGACATATGGCTAAAATCCTTTTAAATAAGCCCCCGCTTGTCTGCTAGCATTAGTTGCCATTAACTTCCTACTAGACAATAAATAAACTATGGTTTGTTTAAACATAATGCTTGTTTTTGTTTCACTCTGTAATCATCCGATAGTGCCACAAGTGTTTGTAAAGCATTAATAGGGAACATTAATGCTGAATAATGGTATTATGTGTAATTTAGGAGAAAGCTTATCAAGCTAATTGCCTTGCTTCTAACTACGTGATCCAGATGCGCTTCATAACTCCCGGCCATAATCTCCTTGAAGCACCCCTCCACCATTTTAAGTTACAAGTCAAGCCTAAATATTGGAGAAATAATTACATTCATTAAAAATCATGTGTTCTAAATGTTATTGATTTTTAATTGAACAAATCATTCTTTAAAATGTTATTTTCTCAAATGATGTTTTATATAACTTGGAGTTGTATTCTGAATCGGTTGAACACACACCAATTGTGCTAAATTATTTAAGTTAATTTCACCTCGTTCCAAATTCTTTAAGATGAACTTTGTTCTCTTACTTAAAAGCTCACTAAACTCTAAATTCATTTAATCATTTTTATGGTGATGGTTTCAATCATTTTTATTTGTCCATTTGTTCTTTTGTGTGAACAAAGTACCTTCGTTTCCTTAATCTTGATTTTACTTGGTTTTAGTTAAGTTTCACTAGCCTAATAAAGAAGAGTTGTTGATTGAAATATATCATTGATTTGGGTAAACAACATGTAATGGTATTCCGTGGATGGGCATTTATTTCTGTTGATAAATTCTTATACTTTAAGAGAAGTTGTCACTACTTTATTGCACATGTGTGTAGAGTTGGCTGTTATAGAATATTAGTGTTTGAATTACTCTTTCACATTTTGTCTGAATATCAAAGCCAATTGGACTGATATTCACCGGACAATACCTAAACAAACTGAGATATTTGATTAAACACTAAATAACTTCAAAGCATATAATTGCAAAACAATATAAGCAGTTGTGTGCAGGATGTGTGGGTTCTGTAGATTTAGAATGTTTAGAATGTTTTTAAGTGAAAAAGTATACCTCAAAACTTAACCTGTGCAGTCACCTTCCTCTGTGATCTTACTATAGGTAGGAGGTCAGAGTAGAGAGGGGAGGGGGTTATTGTTGTTGTTGGGGGGTTGGGAGGGGGGGGGCAGATAGACCTTGATTTCAAACTAGTTTTCAAACTTGCAGAGGAAGTGGTTGAGGATGGCCAGTTCAGGATCATGATATCGTCGGCAAGGGGCTTCTGAAGCTTGTTATGGTCTTCAAAGTCCTCCAACTTGTAGCCGGGTCATTAACTGAGAATCTGCTTTTCAGATTATTGCTGTGGCTTTAGCTGTCTGCATCTTGTTTGTTAGCTGATATCTTGCCTGCTTGTACATGGTCTGAGTCCCACTGCTGGTCTGAAGCAGCTTCCTGAGATGTGAAAGAAAACATGGTTCATTGTTGTTGTATCTGGTCTTGGTCTTCACACACATTTCCTCAAAACATTCTGATGTATGATGTCACAGCGTCAGTAGATGCATTCAGGTCAGTGGATTACGCTTCGAAAACACTCCAGTCTGTGCAGTCAAAGCAGGTCTGGAACGTCTGCTTTGATTCCTAAGTCTGCTTCCTAAAAGTCATAACCGCAGATTTAGAGGTTTTCAGATTTTGCCTTTAACTTGGAATGAGATGAATCAGACGGTGTTCAAAGAGTCTTCGAGCTGCACAGGGAATTGTGTGGTATGCTTCTTTTAATAATGTGTAGCTGTGGTCCAGAATGTTTTTATCTCATGGGAGAATTTATATGCTGGCCATCTGAGGTGAAACCTTAAAAGGTGCATAATTTTTGAATGATTTTTATGATTTTATTGCAAAGCACTGTGACTTTCTAGCTGGCTGTTGTACAAGGCTATATAAATAAATTAAATTAAATTAATTTTACCACATGAATATCCTTTGGATCTAAATCATTACATTGTAGCTCTGCCTGTATTTTGGGGATTGTTGTGTTGCAGCCTCTAAGAGGATTTTCCTCCAATCTTTTCTGTATTTAGCTCTATGCTTATTTCCAATAACTCTGATCAGAAAATCATCACTACCCCATGATGATGCCACCATCATGTTTCATGGATTACAGTCACTGAGTCAGTTACCCACTATAGTGTAAGTGTAACACTATCTAATGTCATCCCTTATAGATTAAAGAATTAAATCACATAATTTTCCACATCTGAGATTCAAAGATTCTTTACTGTGTGTCTGTGTTGATATATTATATATGAACAGATTTTTAAATTTTAATAGGTTGTGTAATCAATCAATCAATCAATCAATCAATCAATTTTATTAGTCAACTGCAATTTGCATTACAATCGAAATTTCAGTTCCAGTACAACCGTCCATCACATACACTTAACAAACATTTTGGGGGAACGATCGACTGAGGCCTTGCGTTGCCAGGAACACACCCAGTCGGCCGCTGCTAAAAAGCGCAGACCGTTAGGTGTGTTCCCCAAACTGCCCCAGACCCCGCTTTACACGGGGTCCCTAGGCGCTGCCTTGAGATCTGTTGAAAAAAGATTTACACTGGTCGAGTGGAGGGAAGAAAAAAAAAGACAGGTGCTGCTCAATTTGTGTTTCCACACAAAATGTGAAGCATCCGACAAAAAAACCCCTCATTTGCACAAAAAGCACAATCAATGACGAGACACATATATGCAGAAAGGTAAACATTTGAGTTCTGGTCGGGTGAAGTCATCTGTATTTGTGAGCATATGTGTGTCTGGGTGCATGTTGTGTGGAAATCTGTATGTCCATGAAGGCCGTCCTCCGGCAGGCAAGTGTCCTTGATGGAAAGTCTTATCACTCTGCTGCTCCGGCTTGACTTCTCCACAGATGTCCGCAGGAATGTGGGGTAGCAGGGAATTTGTGCGATGTCGCCATAACAACCAGGGAGGATTTGATAGCGGGGAGTCCGATTTGAAGAAAACAGAATTTGTTATAAGAACAAGCTGACACCAACTTTTCTGTCAGCCTTAGAGTCTTTTCGCCGCTGGCTCCAAGATCCAATATTCCAATAATCCAATCGATGGGCTAGTAACGTTCACACTTCCAGGTTTTATCCCATTCATCTCTGTACCACAACCGCGGTCAGCTTATCAAGCCGTCCGTTTTGTTCATTCAACGACCTCGTGATCGCGTCGACTGCCGCTGGCAGTCTCATCAGGGCCATATTTACCCCCAGCAGCTTTTGAAGGTGTTGATACATTAAATATCCTCCAAGGCCAAAAATGAGGAATCCAAGTATCATAAATCCGAATAAGTAGACATCTTCGACGTCCTCAACAGAAAGAATTGAGAGGCACACCGTGGACCATTTCTGCCACGGGTCCAAGATGTATCCCGCAAAAAAAGTTCAGTCGGGACAGGCACGCTCCCCGGTCCTTTGCTTTCCAGTTGAAAAAATTTGATCAATAGCGTTGAGAGACCAGCTGACGAGATCCATAATTTCCTTAGAGCTTTCGGTTGCTATGAAGAAATGGCACAAAAGACACAGACGAAGCAAATAGCAGGAGAATGGGGGCAGGGTAATAGCAGATAAGGAGCTCTGGAGAGCTGAAGAAAAACCGACCGACCTCGAGGAGAGACAGAAAAGGGGAAATTATAAAGATCTTTCTGATTTTTGGTGTTTTCTATATTGTAAATATTATTCTGTTGGACCCAAGTAAGAATAGCTATAGTTTTACTACAGCTAATTGGGATCTAAATAAAACAATATACATCAAATGATTACAAGTAATGATTACAAGTGTGAACCCGATATTCAAACGAATACAGAGTACATTTGAAAAGTTTATTGAGATAGTGGAAGGTGGATGGCTGGAACAGAATGACAAAGAGATGCAGGTAGAGGCTGATTTGAATAGAGTAATCCAGGGGTAACCAAAGTGACCGGGAGTAACAGATAGTTCCCAGTGATGCAGAGTGAAGCACGAAGAATCCAGGAGTACCTTCACCAAGAGATGCCCAAAATCACTAGTATACACACTAGAGCGGGCAGGGTGTGAGTGAGTTCAAAGAATAATCAGTCTAAGCAACAAGAAGACACCGGGAAACAAACACATGCAGGTAATGGGACAAGATAAAGTGTTCTGGCAGGGAGTGGATGAGTGAAGTAGGTATATAAAGGCAGGGTGACATGTGAGCAGAGTTGGGACTGATTAGTAGCAGCAGGTGGAGTTGATCTGATGCCGAGCAGTGGCTGGGAGATGGAAAACCTTTGTATGTGATCAGAGTGAGCTACTGACGTTATGGCCCAGTTTAGGTAGACAGCCATCTCTTTGTAGTTTTGAGTTGTGCTACATTCTTTCCATTTTCAAATGATGAATTGCACAGAGCTTTGTGAGATGTTCAAAGCTTGGAATAACGTTTTATATCCTAATCTGCTTTAAATTCCTCCACACCAGTTTCTCTGACCTGCTGTACCTGCTTGTCCCTTGGTTTGTTCTCCAACAGACCTAAGCTTTCATAAAACAGTTGTATTTCTGCTCAGATAAATTTACATACAGGTGGCCTTGATTTTCTAAATATGTGACTTTTGTTGTTGTCGGATTTTAACTAAACCCCCTCCTACATACTTCTCTATTTTGGGTTAAAGCTCAGACTAGTTAGGGTTCTAAAGACCTCTGAATCTAACAAGTATTACCCTGTTTAGAGTTCCTGTGAGACCTTTTAGCTAGATAAGTAGGACACGACCGATCTACTAACCACCTCTGTCCTAGGACCACACCCTGTTTCAGTGGACAGGTTAGACAACCTAGTAGCCTGAGGCCACCTATTTGCTGGCTCCTACTTTTATACAACGGCACTTGTTACTGGATCGGTAATTTTTTAGAAACTCAAAAGTCCCTAAGGGTGTTGTTTAAAGTTTTGGCTACAGGCAATCTTTTAAGACCTCCTAAATAATTTTAGAACCATGCACCATGTCTGTTTTACAACCATTGAAGAACTCAAATAACTGTTGACTCAATAATTGAATGTCCACAACTTCTAATAACATTTTATATGCTTCTTTAATTAGTATGCTTTAGCAGGGAATTAGCAACAGCATTAAGCAATTTAACAAATCACAAATTAAAATTTAATCAACTTCCTAACTCTTATCTAAGGCTGCTTACTAATGTGTTCAGGAGAGGCTTTTAAATTTAGAGGAGCAGACTGACCCAAACCGCAGACAAAGTCCCAAAGTGTCTTTGATTTCTGGATGAAGGAGTTGTTCAGCCGAAAAACTTTCCTCCTCTTGATGGCAACCCTGATTTCCCTTTAATGTCCCATTCAGAAAGACTCACGCCTTGAGCCTCTGCTTTGATGCCAGTGTCCGAGGTCCGTCTCTTCTGCTCGACAAGTTGGTTCAGCTTCAGAACTGACATCCCGTGGGTGCGACTCCCATCTCTGGAACATCCAGGTTGTTTTCATCGACCAGTTCAAAACCACAGCGATTCTTCTTGACAGAATTTGTAGATCGTTAGCTCCGAATTGTGGAAAAACACAAAAAAATGGATAATTTGACTCAGTCTCGGTGGTTCTCAGAGACAGGGGCACCGTGTTCATCCTTTGGTCAGTTGATCTTCTTTCTTTCTTGGGTCTTCTTTCTTCTGCTCTTTGTGCGTCTTCTGAGATGAGAACTGAGCATCGAACACCCAAAGCATCTTTCCTTTACGTGTTGTTTCCTTTACAGTTGCGAGGTTGCAAAACTTAGAACCATCCCCCTTTACTGAACAACGCACAAAGTCCCTAATTACCTTATCACCTTTACCCCAGACAGCTGGTCAGCTAAACCAAACTGCTATCACTTTCCACCCTTCACTACCGACTCGTATATTGCTTCATATCCTCTCAACTGAACATGTTCAAACCTATTTTCTCCTCAGCCTGTCTAACACATCTACTGCATTAAAACAATCATTATTTCATTCATTTAATACATAAGTGCTTGATCCTTTAATAAAGAGAAAACAATCAATCAAAACATACAGTTACAGAGCTCTTATGTTATCTGTTTTACTTAATACATTTAATGTCCAAATTATCTATTAATTTGTGAATAACATGGAATATGGACGAGCTCACCACACCACCGATTTTAGAGGCATTTCAACACTTTTTATTTAGGAATGTCAGAGTAAAGGAAAATAATATATTTGCACACCACCGTTTTCACATTCAAATTTAGATTAAAATGTGTTTAAACCTTTTCCTTCCACTGCACAATCACACACATCTTTGGGGAATCCATCACAAAAATCCCAATAAAATACATGGATGTTTGTACTAACGTGAAAAAGTTCAATGAGCATGGATTATTTTGCAAGACACCAAAATAAATAACTTGGATTATTTCTTGTAAATAATGCCATTATGATATGTTTAGGTGGGATGAAAGGAAAAGAGAAACTTTAAACATATCTGCACACTCTATACCCTCTTCTGTATTTATAGATAGAATAGGAGTTGATACTCTAATAAAAATTGCACATATTTTTTTTCAATCCTCTTTCAGATTGAACAAAAAACTTTAACGTTTTATAAAAAAAGGGGAGAAAGGTGAAAGCAGTGCACAAACAGACACAAACATTCCTACTGGTTGGGAGAAGGCAAGGCTGGGTAATGAGAACGGTTTAGGAGGGAGACAGGTCTAGGGGTTGGTATTCATGCACAATGGGCCTTGAGAGGTTCCTTTTTCCTAAATGGCAGGCTCTTTCACAGGTTTCTCCTCCCCAGCCCTGAAAAGGACCCCACATGATTCCTCCCTGCCCCAACGGTAGACTTTTCTTTCCCATCGCTTCCACACAGCTGTTTCTTGGTCGTGTTGTGTCATTATTTGGACTCATTTAGATGCCCCCTGCCTGAGAGGAGCTTGGTTTTCACAGAGTTGTTGTGGTAACTTGCTCGCATTTGGTCTAAAATATGTTGCATGCTAGTTATTCGATGGTTTGGCAAAGTCAAGTGCTGGTTAAACTAATTTGGGTATTCAGACGAGGAAAAAAAGGGCCTACAATGACACTAGGCACGAAGACATTTTTCAAAAATCTTTTTTTCTTAAGCTGTGCTGTCTCAACATTATGTGAATGGTTTTTCTTTAACCATAATATAATATTTCTGGCACAAAAGTTCCTAAAGAAATATTTCCTAATTCTGAATAGGGAACATAATCTGTGATCCGATATCAAATGAAACCAGCATGGCATGTTTTTGTGTGCAGAGGAAAACTCTGCTCTGCAATTTTGGGAAAGCAATGAGATGTCTAATACACTCTGATTTGAGAAGAGCAGATTTCCTCTGTACCACAGCAAATCTGACATTTTTGGGGCTTTCAGTAAACAGGTGCACCACCGCAACCCTCGCTGAGAGAGTCTAATGTTTATAACTAACAGGCTATCAGTCCAAATCCACATGAAGACCCTGTGGACTGAGTCAGATATGGTATATCACAAAAAAGTGGCAGGGCACACTTTTTTTTTCTAGAGAAGCTGTTTGTGGTGAAAGTGGTGAGGAGAGGCCTCCCGGTATTGGCAGCCATGTGTGTTCTAGACAATCAGGTGTCATTCCAACTAGAATTTCATCAGAACAGCTGCAGAGTTCGGTGACTAACTGAATATTGGCCAAATAGTTTTTGTTGAGAAGCATTTACTTTATCAATAATTAATTTACATTTTGTTTATACTTTATAAAACAACACAAAAACAACTAAAAATAAGCTGTTTGCTACCACCTAAGTTAATTATTATAGAATGTTTGTCCCCTGTAGATTATTTTCTTTCATTTCGACCCTGCTTTGCTGGTATAGAGTGGGATATTGCCTCATAAATTGTTTCAATATGTACAAAAGCAATATTCAGCTATTCAAAATTTTCATCTTATTAGATAAAATACAGAATTTATGAAAAATCTGTATAGTCAGTTTTGATGATTATTCTAGAGTGTCCTGCACTAGAATAATTAGATGGGTCCCTTGGCCTACACGCCTGAATCGAATGGCTAAATTCCCCACTAGCCTGCAAACAAGCTGTAGAGAGTTCTGCTAGCAAGTTCATTGTTGAGTCAGGGGTGTTGTAGCATCTAAACGTTGCAGGACACCAGCCCCCGAGGACTGTAGTTTGAGGCCACTAATCTGGGGGCATAAATTGAAAACTTAAGGAAAAGGAATAAGATTAATGCATAGTCAAAATGTATAGTCACTGTTTTCATGCTTGAACGATTACATAGTGTCTACTCACTCCAAAATGAATAATTAGCCTATTATTTATGACACTATTTTATCTCAATAATCAAATAACAAAAGACTGAAGATACACAAACAAATGCGAGTCACCTTAAAGAGGAAAATGTTCAAGGGAATTGTGACTGGAGGTTCAGAGTCTCATTAGCTGATTAGAGATTTTACTTTATTTATCAATTTATCTCTCTCTCTGAAAAGTAAACTAAAGGTTTTCACATATAATTTGGATTCTAAATGCCTGGATGAAGCCTGAGTGAAAGTTTGGAAGAATTCACAAGGTAGATTCAAACAATGGCCTGAGGTCTCACATGTTCTGAAGGCAGACAATCTTAATCATGGGATAGAACAGGAGTACCTCCAGTAGTCAGACAGCTATCTGCTGTCTTTGAACCAACTCTAGCTTCATTCATTCTCTTGGTCAGAATGGTCATCAGACATGGCTTCAAAGCTATTCTATTTGCATGGGGAGGTTACTCTGAGGCTGGGAAGGTGTTGTTTCCATGGCACAATTGTTCCTCTCTCTGAATTCAGAGAGGATTCAGTGCAAAGCTGTAATCTCGCTGTATAAATAATGGAAATAATATTTACTGAACTCTGCTCATCGCACCATTGCATTATTGTCTCAATTACCCCACCTGTTTATAGTGTGCTCATAGGTGTGTTCTCTACTGCAAACTGTTTGGCTACTATTACTGCACTATTATGTTATTGAATAAGCAAGCACATTGTGAGCAATGTACAATCCAGTGTTAAATTCTTCGTATGTGTATGCATACCTGCCAAAAAAGAGGATTCCAATTCTGATAAATGGGACCGGTGTCTATTCAGGTCAAGGAGGCGAAAATAAATAAGTTGCCGGAACATTAGAGTATTACAGTGAACATTAGAGTATTACAGTGAATAAAAGAACACACCAGCATTTAAAAACAGAATCGTGTGCGGGTAAAATATTGTTTTAGCTCGTTGTAACGACCACAGTCGTGGTCAAGGTTATTTCATAACTTTAAATGGTCTGTCCACTTTCGTAACTTTTGCACAGGTTGCTGCTTCCAGACATTTTTTCTTGTATTAAATCATTTGACCACTAAATGGTAATTGGCTTGTACTTGTATGACATTTTATCAAGTCCAACTACCCCAAAGAGCTTTACACTACAGAGAGTCATTCTCACACACATTCAAACTTTAACGGTGGTGAGCTATGTTAGTAGCCACAGCTGGCCTAGGGCAGACTGACAGAGGCGAGGCTGCCGTACATCGGTAGCCTGGCCAGCCAGACTGAATTACACGGGGCATTACTAATCCTCCGGCCCAAAACAGACCGGACTAATCACAACGTGGGAGGCGGGACTTTACTCTCAGTGGCAGAATTACCCATAATGCAGCAGCGTGTCTCTGCTACCATAATAGTCGAGATACATCCAGAGATTTTTGTTGCTCTGTGCCTTCACATTTGAAATCAGGCTCTGCCAACTCCTTACCAGACTGATACACAGTGTATACAATGTAAGTCAGTCTGGCTGGCCAGACAAATACATCAGCACCACCGGGCCCTCAGACCACCATCAGCAGGAAATGCGGGTGAAGTGCCCAAGGACACATCAACTGAGACAGTCACAGCAGGGGATCAAACCGGCAACCCAACAGTTACAGAACAAACTCCCCATCTCTTGCACCACTGTCATCCTGCAATAACATCTCAGGCATCAGTTGTTGCCAGGGTCAAACAAATCTGTCTGGAGGCCTTCACAATCAATTCTGCAGGCCCTCTAGCATATACAGTGTGGTAGTGGTGTCAATAAAAATCTTGCTTGAACTAATCATATTTTGAGCCTGCAACATCGAGGCCTTCTAGCAGTAGTATGATAACATCAGCATTTACGAACCCTTTGATTTGATAGTCAGAGAGCGGACTATCCAGAACTAGCAAACAGCATCTGTAGCAAAAACATTGTTGTGCTGACGGCAGTGCTTCCTCAAAGCTGTGTGTACGCGCAATCGTGCACTGCATCTGGATTCAGCGTGCACAGCAAATTTATACAGCGCAGAAAAGAAAGTCCAAGCTGAACTGTATGCAAAATAATAATAAACCGAGTTATTTTGTGCCATTCTGCAATTCTGGTGAAATGGTGGCTGTGTCCGTCTTTGTTACTCCTGCTGCATGTCAGGTGTTTGTGTGGTTTTTGGGATCTGCTTATCTGAGATCCTAGGTGCCATTTTTCAACCTATTTGGTTGGTTTCTAAGCGCTACACCTGCTGGTTGTTCCTGGAGCGCTGTTGCTCCGCTGGCATTATCAGCTGCAGTTGGAGTCCTCTGCAGTACACGGCTTCTGCTGGTTTCTGATCAGCCTTCTTGTTCTACCTCCGTTTTTTGAAAAGCAACTCTGTTTATACGTTTTTTATTTTATGAGCACATGCCTGAGGACTACAGCAATATATATAAATGGCTTGTACTTGTACTTGTAAGCGCTTAACACTACAGTCAGTCATTCACCCATTGATTCACACATTCAGACCCTGACGGTGGTGAGCAACATTGTAGCCACAGCTGCTCTCTAGCAGACTGACAGAAACGAGGCTGCACAGTACCACATGCTTGTGTGAAATCTGATTGCACAAAATGCAAATTTTTTCATTGCAATACAATTTGAAATCTGAAAGATGTACATGTCTCTCAGTTCTTCCTTAGCAGGACATAAAACATACTATACAGCTCATAAAAAAATCCAAAATGTTGGTCTTTTTCTTGTAATCGGAAACCTGTTGTATCTAAACAATGTAATATAAAAGGAATTATTTTTGTAATTTGATTATTTTAGTAAGCCATGTCATTTGTTATAATGTCAGGTTTTGTACAGGTGTAATACTGGTGTAGCCTCAGTGTCCACGTGTGATGTTGCTCACAGAGGTCCAGTAAATGCTCAGACACATGAAAAATTAGGGGGAAGGCGAAGAACTAGATTTTCAAGCCATTTTCAAGACGGACACTTCAAGAGATGCTGTACATCATTAAGAAAGGTCTGGCAACTCTGAAGTTAGCAAGCATGTCATAACCAGAAAATGAATTTGTCTGCCACTTTTAGTCCACTGTCTTCGAGCTGAACCCTTGGCTCACAGGCTCCAAGGAACACTGCAAATTGCACTGCTTGAGTGCTTGTTTTGTGTCACTGGTTGACATGATGTTTGGAACTACACTGGGTTTGTAAATTTGACTTGCCTAACCAAGGGGTCAATGAGATACCAGAACACCGTTGGACACAAACAAGCAATGGTGCTTCCCAAAGGTTTCGGAGACAACAGAGCAGATCTACAGCTGTATGAGCAGGTGTACAGAGAAAAGGAGCTCCTCAACAACAAAGGTGAAAAAAATAAGCCAATCTTAAAAACACTGATAGTCTCTGGCTCAATCTGAATACCCTTAAACATTGCTTCTAGCTCCTGCTCTTGGCTCTTGTTCCTTGAACTTTCACGGGGTCAACAGTAAGAACTCTATTGTGGATAGGAAAGGAGCTTTGGGCTGCTGTGCCGATTTCAGACAGCCTTTAACTCCGACGTCATTACGTGACTGAAACACACATGGATGATTCTAGTCAAATCCGGGTTTACAGTCTTCCGAAAATGAACTACAAAATGCACGCTCTCTTCTCTTCTGACATTTTTGTTGATTTCCGTGAAGGAGCTGTCATCATGTCACGCAACGGATTGTGGGATACCTAAAGGGTTCTTAGCGCCGGTGAGGGACATTGCGATGTCCCTAGGCAAAACTAGCCATGAGAGGGAGCATTCAGGCTACCTCCTTTCTTACTGCACTATTCGGAGAGCACTTATCATGGGGGCCGCTGATGCACTTCCGCTTTGGCTAAAGAGTCCTAACTCTATAAGGATATTTGGATTGAGCCTGTCTTTTCTTGGGGGTAAGCAAAAACTTTCATTTTGGGAGCACGATTAAAGCGCTGGATCTAAAAACGCTGGTCCTACATTTATGTAATAGGAAAAAGGTGTTAAGTAGAAATCAGGTTAGGCTTTCAGCATCAGCTTTGATGGTGATGGAGAAGGACTTCTTGATGGTACTGAAATGCGTAGATAATCTGCACGTCAGTAATAATAATAGTAATATCGTAATATCGTCTTTATTGTCATTGAAACATACATTACAACAAATTTGTTCTCTGCTTTTAACCCATCACCCTTGGGGAGCAGTGGGCTGCCATGTGTGGCACCCGGGGAGCAATCAGGGGTTAAGGGTCTTGCTCAGGGACCCAGAGTGCAGGCGCTGGGGATCAAACCGGGTACTTGCATCCTTGTCTGAGTGCAAGCGCACTGCTCTAACCACTCGGCCAACAACCCCCCCAGTATTAAGTAACAAGTGTGAGTAAACTCTTCTTGAGGAGTGAAAAGAAGAATGATTTTGCATACAAATCTTCAGGATGTCTAGTGAGAAAAATGCTGCTATTTTCCTAAAATGACATTGCAGTTCGAAGAGGTTATAATCCATGGCTTTCTCTGTGTGTCACAGCTGTAGCTGCAGTAGAAGGAGACTTGTGCACTCCAGGTTTTGTTTATTTAGTAAAGACATGTAAGATGGCTACACGTTATTTTTCCATTCCAACTTTTATTATTTTTATCATGGTATAGTTGCACTTTACCTTCCAACAGGCATAGAGGGATGTCTTTTACCAAAATAGCAGTTTGAAAAGGTCTACATCTATCTAACTAAATGTGAAAGCCATTCTTTTCAAGTTTGAGGTCCATGGTTGGAATTATGATCTCAATTTTTATTCACTCCATTTTACCCAAATATTATTAGTTGCGTTTTAGGTAGATTTAGTCACTGGATGTTATTGGTGAAGTTACTGGAAAAGATTACATAGATTTGCATTAAGAAACCCAATTTATGTAACACAGAATATCTTCTCACCACTATTTTCTGAGCTTTGAACTTGTGAGCCACAATTGTGTTGTTGCTTACAACATTGGGTTGTTGTTTCATAGCTCCTCCTTGTATAAACAAGATGGTTCTTGACATTTATGTTCCAAAAGGGGTTTGACACAGTTCAATAGATTAAACCATGCAACAACAAACATTAAGGAATCTCACACAAGACGTTAAAAATAAACATAAAGACAAATGCAGAGTTCATGGTTGGAACAGGGTTTGTTGGATTTTTCCTCTGCAGGGAAGTAACCCAGTAGATCATGAGTTCTGCGTCCCAACAATCCCTCCAGTCAGCGTTTCGTTGTTAACCATGGTGTTTCTTGTGCTGACACTAAGTGTAAGGACAGGTCAAATGACCATTCAGAGGAATTCTGTCTCGGACATTCCAGAGCTTCACATCATGAAGGGTTAAAAAAAAAAAAAAGGTTGAACAATGTGATGTGGAATCTGGGAGGGAGTTTGCCACCTCTTATTTCCACCTCCAGAGATATGAGTTAAACATGCGGAATGTTAATCTGTCAATGTGTGGTCATGGTACCTTCTTTCCAAGCAGTTGTGATTTGAATCACGAGGGCCTGCAGTTGTGCCGGGGCCCTCGCTGTCTATCAACAGCGATTAAAGGTAACTGATCCTGACACCCCGATGACCATGAGAGACATCCCTCGCTCGCCAACAAAGCCACATGTCACACACGGCCATCTTGTTTTCTCCCAGCAGCCCTCTGGAATGTAGTTCATCCCCTTGGCCTCCTTAGGAAGGCCATTCTACAAATTCAGGTTGAGAGGCTATTGAATCTTAACCCTTCAGAGCGACGGATGCAAAGCAGCTCTCAGCATGTGAAGCTATGTAGAACGAATGCATTTTAGCGCCTTTTATATGCCGTTCAATAGTCTGTCTTCGGTTAAACAGGAACTCTAAAGGCTGTCTCAGTAAACTTGTCTCCGAAATGAAATAGTGAAACAGCAGAGAAGACATATGTGATCATCATTTCAGGACCTATTGGAATGAGAACAAAACCCTGTCAATGGGAAGCCAGGATTTTAAAACTGACAAGACGCACTGAAATGTTTCAGAACAGTTTGAAAGGGTTGGAGGTGAGATCCCAGATCAGACTTGTACAATTACATTTGAATGTTTCTCAGTTGACAGAGGAGAATAATGTTTGTTTTTTTCTTTTTATCTCACTACTCAACTATACATTCATATTATGTTGAAAAAAAACCATTTACACAATAGTTCCCGTTTGTGGCTGACTATTGTACAGGGAGTGGTATTCCACTGTTCTTTCAAACTATCCCAAAACCACTGCACCCATTTAATTAATCCAACCACAGAGGCTGAAATCGCTAAATTGTAGACCTCTATAAACAAATCCAAATCTCTTTCAACGGTAGACTATTAAAGCTAAAACATAGAACAAGACTTACAATGCAGATGTACACCTTGTCGATTTCAAAGTATCTCATTTGTGGATGTTGTAAGTCTTTCAAATAGCAATGTAGGCTTGAGCTGGTTACTGCTGTAAGTGAAAACAATCATTTAGAACAGTAACCAAATAAAGGTTTTTTTGTCCTTGTCATGTTTAGGTCCGAAAAGGACTCACCCAGAACAGAACTGACAACAGGTCTGGCGTTTTAATTGAAAAGAAAACCTGCAAAAATGGTCTTGCATGAGGAGATCAGGCAGTAAGCAGAGAAAACGGGGAACACACGGAGCAAGAGAGAGGCATGAAGTCGATGGAAGGATCTAGTGGAGAGCAAAAAGAACTGGGGTCTCATTTATAAAACATTGTGCTGGATCTATACTAAAAGTTTATGTATGCCTAAAAGCAGAAAATGGCATAGAGCAAAAAAAAATACAAAAAAATTATGATTTGTGTAAATCAAAGGTTAATAACTAATCCTTGTAAGTGCAAACCTACTTGGCGATTAAACTTGATTCTGATTCTGATAACACATATGTTGTTCACACACACAAAAAAAAAAAAACTTGTGGCAACAATGGCCAACACCACTGTTGAGCAATTTAAAAGAAAAATTAAAACCATGTTGAGATTCAAACACAGTGGTGATAGTGTATGGGTCGAGCTGCTTTGCCGCACTAGGACGTGGAAGACTTGACTGAACTGATGGAATCATGAATGCTGCTCAGTTGCAGAAGATCCAGAAGAAGAATGTCTGGCCATCAGCTCATGACCTTAAACTCAAGTGCACTTTGATTGTGAAGCAATATAATGAGTAAGCCTGCCTCTGAATAGCTGAAAAAAAAAACTTATCAAAGGTTGTGGAGAGGCATAGTCAAAGTCTGGACTTATTTGATTAAGAAGCCATGGCATGACTTTGGTAGCATAGTAAAATGTATTATTTTTGCTGAAATACTCAAATACTATAATATTTGTTGTCAAGATTCTCCTATTTTAGGAATTTCAAACCAGTTCATGCCTCCTGTTGTGTATAGCATAGTCCAGTATTGGTCTGCCTGGTTCCAGCAACATCCTTACCCTCCTCTCTGCTGAATAAAGGGGGAAAATCCCTTTAGGTTCTTCTAACATTGAACTGTCTGGCCAGTTTGGTCTGAAACAAATCTTGAAGAGATTATTGCATCTACTCTCCTTGGCAAGGTTCTCAATCCATTTGGGAGGTAGTTGTGGCTTTTGTGGCCATGTGTTTATTGTTTATGATTTGTATTCATGCCTAATTAATGACGCGCTGACGAGTGCAGTCACTCACTATGGCGAATGACCGTCTGATCTCACGCAATGAGAGAATGATTTCCGCCCTTCATCCAAGGCTTTGGAAAGGAGCGAAGAGCTTCCTCGGGCCCAACTCTTTAGGCAGGAGCACAGACATTAATGCTCTAGAAAAACAGAAAACCACAGAGTGTCAATCTTTGTTCCTGCCAGTCTCTTTTTGGAAGGCTTTGTATTGTTTTCAGTGTGAGCTGAATAAGAATATTGTTTTTCCTAGTCATAATTGGTAAGCAAATTTCCCCTGGATAAAGACTCAGAACCCATGTGCAGATGAGTCATGGGGTCGTTCCAAGGTCTCTTTGACCCCCCTCAAGGCAACTGTTCCATCCAACAAATCCCAGTCACAGGGTTATTGTTTTCAAATGACCTGCTTCCTGACAAATGATGTGTGACTAAATTTATAATAATGCAGGTTGTCTTCCTTGAGAAATTGCAACCTTTCTACAATTGGAAGTTAAATACGTACGCGGTGTAGAAGCAAAAGTGACTGACACTTTTGATTCAATTTTCCACTCTGTCATTTGCATTTGACAAAAGTCAATAAAAAAATTGTTTTGTAGTCAAATTCTTGGAAATATAAACATACATTTGCAGTGAAATATTTGAAACTCTCACTGTTTTAAGCAAAAAAAAATTTAATGTACGAATTCTGATATATTCAAAAAAGCAAGATTTGTTTTCATCATTTAAACATATGCAAAATATGCCCACACCCATAACAGTTTTAAAGCACTTGTGTATAAGTGTAAGCATTCTAACTTCTTTAGGAAAAATACTATCAGCATCCCACATCTTAGGTTTACAATATGTGGCTAATATGTCTCACAAAGGTTCTCCAAGAATATGAAATTGTGAGGACATCTCTTGTCCAGGGCTCTCTTAAGATGACCTGACATATTGTCTGCTTTCAAACTACAAACATGGATTTTCCTGTCATTAAACCATGGTTTCTTGATTCAACGGTAAGCTAGAACTTTCTGTGCTGCTCAAAATTATACCCCTCTTTCATCTTCAGCTGTCTAGTAGATTTTGGACTAAATAGGGCTGACTGGTGTTTGAAACTATTCATAATTTTGCCCACCTTCACAGAAACCTTAGTTCCATCTGGAGAAAGATAACCTCAGAGCATGACACTGCCAGTACTGTGTTTTGATGTGGGTATGGTATTCTTCTGATAACGATGAGTGTTGTTTTTCAGCCAAACATTTCTATGGAGTTGTGATGCAAAAGTTTGCATTTGGTTTCATCAGACCATAACATATGTGGTCGGCCATAGCATAACCAGGAACAAGTTTCCCCAGGGCCTTTTTGAGTTATTTACAGGTTCTGAAAGAGTAGAATATAAGCTTTCCGATGAGGTCAAACCTGTGGAAATCAACAAAGGATTCAAGAAGATATCACCACTCGAATGTTGGTATACTGCAAAGACAATTAGTGAGAAAAGAGGCCTGAAAGTTTCTTTAGATTCACCCCAGTTGGTTTTGGTTCCTATGAGGAGGATCTCAGTTTTATCACTGTTCAGTTTAATGAAGTTGGAAGTGAACCAGAATTTTATTTGGGATAGGCAGAAGATAAGGGAACAGGTTGGAGTGTAGAACATAACTTATATGAAAGATAGAGCTGGGTGTCATCCGCAAAACAGTGAAAATGGATGACATTCAACATCCATATGAAATGTAGGGGTCCCAGGACAAGAGCCCTGGGGCACACCAGTTGTGACAGGGGATGGGTGGGAACTCAAGGACTTAAGCTGAATGAATTGAGTGTGACCAGTAAAATAGGAATGAAACCAGTCAAGGGGGGTTTGAGTGATGCTAACTGAAGCTAATCTGTGGTGAAAGATAGAGTAAGAAATTGTATTGAAGGCCTCACTGAAGTCCAAAAGAATGAGAATAAGGAGTAGACCTGAGTCTGTAACGTACAGGAAATCTGGACCCAAGATTCGAATCACACAGGTCAGTGACGTTTAGAGACTTTATTAAAGAAGGAGGAAACGAGGCTCGGCTTCCCGTGGCGCTACAGTTTGTGCTCGGTCTGGTAACTCCCTGAGGCAGAGACAACAGGTTAGTGGACAGTGGTTGGTTAGCGAGCAATAGTGTGGAAGACTGGACCACTAACCTGGAGTCGGGGGAGCAGAGCTAGGAGAGCCGGCAGACAGGCAGGCGGACTGATCCGGGGGCAGTGGTCCGATTGCGGACGAACGAGCAGGGGATCCGTTAGGGGCTTTCCAGGGACAGTAATCCAGGGGAGGTCCAGGTTCCGTTATCAAGGAGGCAGAGATCCAGCAAAAGTGCAAACAGGGAGATCCAACAGGCTTGATCCAGGTCCGGTCAGGGTTCGGTCTCAAACAGGCTCAGGGGTGGCAAAGGACAGGCAAGCTCAGTAATCAAACGCAGGATCTGGTCAGGTTAACCGATAGGCAGGCAGAACAAAAACGCTGGAATGCTCGCACAGATGGGAAGAGACAAACTATCACTGGCAGCTGATCTGTACAGGGTTTTTATGGAGGTGAGAGCAGGTGGAACTAATTGCAGTGAGGGTGGAGTTAAGCAGGTGTGTTGAATCGCAGATCAGACCAGCACCAGTGCTGAGATTGTCACAGACCCTAACCCTAACCCTAACCCTACCCCATGAAAAGATCATTGGTGTTTTTTCATGAGGGTGGTTTCAGTACTGTGGTGGGAACATAAACCAGACTGCAATTGTTTATAAAGGTTAATATGAGTCAAAAAAGAAAGAAGTTGGAAGGCAACTGTTTTTTCAGGTACTTTGGAGTTAGGAGGTAAATTAGAAATGGGGCAAATATTATTGTAATTGTTGGGATCTGAATCAGATTCCCTCAGTTTAGGAATGACAATGGCAGTTTTAATGAGAGTAAGAAGAATTCCAATGGTAAGTCAGGAGTGAATGAGTCATGATTGAAAGGAGAGTTTGAAAGCAAGGCTTGACCAGGGCTGTTGGGACTGGATCAAGCGTAGATGTAGAAGATTTAGATTTACAGAGAACTTCAGGGATTCTGGAGATGCTTGGAAGTTTCAAAAGGGAGGAGACACACATTGGTGGATTTTCCCATTGAAAAAACTGCATTATAGAATTACAGGAGTCTGTAGAGAACAAGTGGATGGGAATGCATTTGGTGGTTGGAAAGAGTTGTTAAACAGTAAAAACAAAATCCTGGAGTTACCTTCATTGGAACTGATTAAATCAGAATAGTTTGAGTAATTAATTACTTATACTGTCCTACTTGAGTTTTATACGTTTCTTTGTGAATTTAGAACGTTTCTTTGTGAATTTAGAACATTTGGTATATGTTCAACCGATTCACAATGCAAATCTTAGTAATGCAAACTTTATTTGAGGAAATAACATTTTAAAGAATTATTTGCCAAAAAATAATTAAGCCTTAGGACACTTGATTTCTATTAATTATTTATCTTGGAAATAATTCACACTCAAATCAGTAACTAGCTAGAGAGCGCTGTAGTGGACGATTGATAAGAAATGTTGGGTCGGGGCACTTCCTGTGGTCATTGTTTAGATTAGCTTGAGTTTACTTTAAATTTACACGAAAGTTACACAAAACACAATTAAATCAACATTAATGCCCCCTATTATTGCTGTAATATTGCTCATAGCACTATCGAAATGATGGCGTAGCTAACGAGAACAAACATTATGTTTAAAACTACCCGTAGTTATGGTTTACCAGGGTATTAGCGAGTTATTAGAGAGGCCAATTTTGGCTAATGCTAGCGGGAGCTCGGTGCTCGCTTAAGACTTTTAAGCCATATTTTGTTGTAATGAGTGGACCAGAACACACAAACATCAATGTTCCATCTGTGTATGAAACCCTTATGAAAATAAAGTATGTTATAACCGTAAAACATCAGCATAGCATTGTTTCAAGGATGGTAGCGGGTAGCTAAACCTGTAAGCTCCGTCTTGCTACTCGGTTAAACCTTAAAACAGTAAAACAAATTAACAGTGACCCATTTTAAGCATTCCTTGCTAATTCTCTCTGCCAAACCTCTGTCTTTGTATCTGTTCAGTCGACTTTGGGCATCCGGTTGGAAGCAGCTAGTCCACGGTGAACCTGGTTCGGGCAGCAAGCAATCCGGTCTCACACCTTGTGAAACCCAGCCTGGGATGAAGCTTCCACTGGTCTCCTGTGGTCTGCGTTCGGCCCATGGAAGGGTGAGAGGGGGGGTTGGAGCAGGGGAGGGGGGACCCAGAAAGAGCTGGGGATAGTTCACGCAAGTTCCACACAGAAAGGCCCAAAAGTAAGATTAAGCTAGGAATCCTTCTAGCTTTAAGAAAACAGTGCTAACTATTGTTCTGTTATTTTCATTCAACTTGAAATTTATTCTCTCTGACTTGATGTACCTGCCAAAAACATACTCCAGCACAGTGTTTCAGTTTCTCCTCTCAGTTTTAATCTCCAAGGCCGCCTCTTCACCCTCCTTTCCTCCTCCTTCTCCTCCCCAGGCGACTGAAAAGGTGTCATTGATGAGAACACTGTGAGTGGGTGAGTGGTGTTCGGGCCTCATGGGCTCTTGTAACAGCTCCCCTGAAAAGCTCCCATAGACACACCTGTTAACAAACACCAACAATGGACTGCGTGGCTGCCAGTTCAGTGCGCTCCACAGTCTGACCCCACTCCCATCTCTCAATCCCGTCGGAAATTAAAGGCTCTCTGTTTAAGCACCCTGGCTCACAAGGCACAGACTACACAGAGTAGCTCAGTATCCTCCTCAATCCACTTTTGTGCGGTGACAGAAACTCGGTGGATTTATATTAAGATGCGCTGTAGTAAAAGGGAGCGATGGATAGCTGCTCTTGCAAAATTCCTATCTGTTAAATGTTGAAGGTCAAAAAGCGCACCGTGAACAACCTTTAAAATCAATTAAAATGGACTTATGTCAAGAACAAAACAAACAAACAAACAAAAATAAAAAACGGTTGGTTTGACCTTTAATTCATAAAACTGACGTAGTCCAATTCCTTTGCAAATGTCCTCATAGGACCCCATGCCGTAAATTAACATCTGACTGGACTATTTGTCCCACATGATCCCTCCTGCCCAGAAACCAGTGATATCTGGTGAACTGACTCAGATCAAAGCATTGAGTCAAGACAGTTTTTCTAAGAGAATAGGCTGCCAACCCTTTAGGATTTTGGTTATAATATTTTTTTTTTTCTCTTTGTGTGCTTAATACATTTTTTTATAACATTTGTCTATTTTTGAGAACAGTTCATACAAAATTTTGTTCTGTTTTACAACATGTCCACACCTTAGATATCTGTTCAGTGTCACTTCATACAATCCATAAAGGGCTTTGAACTCACATTAAATATGGAGAACTTATGAATCTATTTTAGCATAGCCTAAGAGCCCACTTTTATTCATAGTAAAAAAGAAAGCACCATCTTATCAACCTTAGAGCTTTGAAAAAAGACTTACAAATTGTGGAGCAAATCTAGAGGAGCCACTTAATCTTAGTAGTTTTTTCAGACTGAGCATTCTCTGGTTAACCTGGCCATCCAGATTGATAATGTGTAGCACTCTATGTTCTGCACATCATCAATCTGGGACTGCTTCCTTTGAATCCGTTTGGGGAAAGGAGTGATCTTCAGCAGAACTCTCTGAGCTAATTGGGCAAAGCGACACCTAATGCCTGCCTACCAAAGGTTGGTTTTAGCCAATCACGGTATCAAATTAAAACGCAAGCAGCAGACATTATGAGAAACCACAAGAAGGTAAAGCTTGTCAAAGCACTTCTTGCTGTTCTACTATCAAAGAAAAAATCGTGGATTCTTACAAAACAGATGTGATAGCAGCAGCTCCGCCTGCATCCTCCTGCGCTGCCATGTTTGCGTTGGTTCGGCTGTGGGCTCAGCCGCTGTTCTTTTCGTCGTACCGGTGTGTCCCGCCTCAAACCTCAATACTGCAATGTGATTGGTCCGAACCGTTTTTGGTACAAGATGGATTCTCGTGTGTTTGTGAACCCATAAATACTGCGAGAATTATTCTCTGATGGTTGTTAGTGTAAAGAAGGACAATTTTAGGACCCATATAACACATCATTGTTGCTTTAACTTTACTATTGCTAAAGAGTATTTCTTCTTATGAGTAAAATTATTTAAAAAATTCTTATGATAAAATGTATGTTCTTGCTGTTTTTTCTACCACCGTCAATAATCCAAATGCCAAATGTTCTATAAAGTCCTAAACAGATTACACCAAGACATTGTGGAGATATTATGCCTTTTCCCCTGGAATCTATTTAGCATGTTGGAATATTGATCATCCACCCTAACAAAACAAGTAAAACAAATTTTGCATTAAGAAACAGGAAAATGTTTAAAATGACTGAAACAATATATTTAATTCCCTCAATAACTAGTCAGCCCTTAAAGAAAAAAGCTATTCATGAATAGATATAATGTTTTTTTTGCTCACAGCCAAATCTTACTGATACAAAGTGTTTGTGGGGTGGACATCTTCAGACATTAAGCCACCAGCTGCTCATCATAACCATTTGGAAAGGGGCTGCACTTCACGGGTCTGACCATCGCTTTTGTGCTCACTCTGGGGGTTGCAACCATTCATCTCTATGGAACGGATAATAGCCTCACTGGCCGGGTTGCCCTCCATTCCCTGCCACTGCTCCATCCTCCCATAAAATTCCTCACAATAATTGCGTTCCCTGGAAGCCAGTAGGAAAAGAGGAGCTAAAAAGCAAAGGGAGGGGGTTAAAGAAAGAACTCTGTAGTAGGGAGTCTGCATTCTTCCCTGGTCTATGCACTGCAAACAACAAACTGCGTACCACAGTCTAGGAAGAAAGAGCCATAATGGTCAAAAGCAGTGAAGGACTGGCTCACCAGTCCCCAATTCAGTGGGCCCTGGCTTCTTTAATAACTGACTGAATCCACAATTAAACCCTGCTTACTGGTAATACAAGTCTTCTTAGAGACTCAGTTGGCAGTAATGGGAGAAAGGGCCACTGTTGTGTCCTATAGATTAAAGCAAGAAAAGGAATCAAAAGACACTTTTACAATACAGTAATCAGCATGTTTTCTCTCTGAAAGGCCCTCAAGTCTCCATTTTAGAAAACACAGGGCATTACCTCATCTCTGCTCTTTACAAAACCATTTAATCTGCCACTTTATTATATGCAAAATCCTACATGTTGTCTGGGCTCTGTGAGGCATAAAGGTGGAGGTGGCGAACCCGTGGCAACTACTGAGAGGTAATCTACCTATATGACATTTTCTTTCTTTAATGTTTAAAGTTTGAACATTGTAACCCTGATACAAAGTGTTTGTGGGGTGGACATCAGTTGTTTTCAGAAGTTTTGAGATTGACAGTGTTTACCACCCACTTTACTGCTTCTGTGTTGTTTGACCTTTTTGTCAGATGTTTTCATTGACTACCCCAATTCAAATGGTTCATACGTTTCGAAGGCTTTTTCGGAAACACAAGAAGTTCACAAGAAGCCATCAATAGGTTCTAAACGAGATTAAAATATTTACGGTGACTTAACCATGGACCCAAAATTTCAATGACTTAATCCCTGAGCCATCCCGTTACTTTGGTTTTTCACATAATGCCATATCACACTGGAAAAAAGCATTGTTCATCACCAAATTGCTGATTTATTGATTTGTAAAGTCGTTGCTGGAGCAGTGAAGGATGCACAAGGCTTTTTGTTGCATTCAGCTTTTCCTCTGTGGGGAGAACCTTTTCCAGACGCCTCAAACAGTTTGAAGCGGGCTTTATCTGAGAAATAATGTCACACCCATTTTCTTCAGTCATATCCTGGTTCTGAAAGGAAAAAGTCAGCCCATCCTCTGTGTTGTTCTTGGAAAGATGCTACTACATTGATCAATTACAATTCTCTGCCTCATTGTGCTTGCCGACACACTCACACATCCCTGCTGCTACTCCTGACCAAAGTCTGCACTCATGGCAACCCAGTCACATTGTTGAACCCTCTTTAGTAGACATTCCCAGGACTTGCTGGCATTTCTTGGGCACCCTGACATGTTTTATGCAGCACCTCTCTCCTTTAAGTTCTCCTTGATTCGATACATGGTTTATGTAGCAGCAGTCTTCCAAGCGGCAATATCCTTAAAGTGATGGCACCAGGGTTTTTTTTATCTTTAGAGGTAACCATGGCTGACAAATGAAGGATGAGTTCAAGCACCACACCCTTTTTAAGAAACCATTCTGCTCTTTTAATTCCATCAGACTGAAAGAATGAAATCAGCTAAACTGTCCTCGGAAATCCTGCCTCTTGACCCAGTGACAAGATAACTAAAACTGTACTAGCATTAATTCTTTGTTTCTAAGTTATACCAAATTCGCAAATAAATGAGTTTGAAATCATAATTTTTAACTGCAACAAAGTCTGGAGACACACCACACAACTTTCATAGTTGACACAGATTCTGAAAAGTTTTGGAGTTCACACAAAGACTGTTTTTTTTTCATGACTGAAAGACTGGGGTTCGCACACTTAACAACACCACCAGCTGAGGGATCACAGGCTACAGGATTTATCTTACCAACTAAAGCCAACTGAGCACATCCAACTTGTGGAAACTCTCAAAAGGGCAACAGTTTGAGGGGAGAAACATACCAGCAGGAGGAAGTAATGGAAGACATTTTCAGAATTCGGACTGGTTTTATTTCAGTTAAAATCCTCAACGAGACGCAATTAAAAAAGAAATGTGCAGACTTTATTCTTTGCAATATTATTGTTGACAGTTTGGAATGTACATATATTTTAGTTGTGAGTTAGTTTGTGGGTTTTGAATTGACTGTCAGCAATTTAAAAATGTTATCTTAACAGACAACAAAATCGGAGCGTAAGGGCTGAATCATGCAACTAAACATTAAGGAAGTATGATAAATAGCTTTATTCTATTTGAAAAATATTTATTTCCGAAACATAATTTCTTTATGTATGTGCAATACGTAACATGTGCAATAAGGTCCTTAATTAATTTTCTGTGTTTTAGTCTTGAATAACCGATTGTCTTTTGTTAACATTGGTCATTTGGACTGCTACTGCTGTACAGAAGTCTGTATGGATGTGTAATGAGAGCCAGGACAGTAACGTAAAAGATGGATGAAATGCAACATGATCTTTCAGACTGCAGACACTTTGAAAACTATCGAATACGTATCTGATTCAGTATCACATATTTAAGAGGCACAAATCGGATTTTTCTGGGGGTGAAAAGATCGGAATTGGGTCGTTCATACTGCCATGAAAAAGACAGATATGGGTCGCATATGGGCAAAAAGATTGGATTTGGGTCGGGTTTGCCTGCTGTGTGAACTTAGCCTAATATCAGATTGGGTTAGTTCCTCTGGCACACCTGCCCAAACTGGTCTTAAGCCCATCTCACACTAACAGAGTTTTGTGCCAACTTTTTGAGCCTGCTGATTGACCACAACTAGTACAGACTGATGCAGAATTTCCCCACTGGGACTCGTGTGTACAATCGGGTAGGAAATTCTGTAGCTTGTCTGAAGCTTTAGACTCGTTGCAATTCCTGTCAGTCTCAAAACCTTTGGTGATCACTGAACTATAGTGGTTTGACTCTTAAGCAAGTTCTTTTTTTGTTTGTTCATTTACTTGCTTCCTAAGACAATAAGTTACTAGAGCTTGTTCCATTTGATGATCTGTCCAGTGTGGATCCTACCTCTTACCCATTGAATGCAAGGAGTATAGCAACATATCATGCCTGCTTTTTTGACCCTACAATGATTACGCGGGTGTAGAAGATGGACAGAGACACAGAGTTAGGAAGCAAGTAGGATGGGTTTTTTTTACAAAAAAAAAGAAAAACTACCAAAAAAATATGTCTTCTCAGTTCTCAAAGAAAATGTATTTCTTTGATCTTATGTTATGTATAGAGGGTTCTGTGGGTGTGTAAACTTCCTTTGCCTGTCTGGAATTTTATCACAAGCTGAAATGTAAATTTTTCTAGATTTGCAAAGTTATTATCGTTGTTGGACTTTCTTATGTTAAAGTTGTTTCATGGGAAAAAAATACAAATGTTATAGTTTTCTTGATTTACAGGCATGGAACAATGCAACCAGATATAAAAAGAAATTAACTTGGTGAGGATGAAGCCGGCTATGAGAAGAGGAATGCACCCATAATGACTGGGTGCATTTAGGAGAGACTTAATTTAAGCTGATATAGATAAAAAAGCCTACTCATGTGAATACCCCCTCAAGCTTCATTGTATGTGCGATTGTCCACAGATGTTACCCCTTTTGCATGCAGGTGTTGCTTGCAAGAGCATAAAGCTCTTCAAAGACATTCTGATTTACAGCAAATGTTTAATTTTCTTGTGTATTTTCCCCCAACACTGTAAGGGTGTTTTCACATAATTTTCCATGCTAGCCGTGGAACCAGAGCCAAAAGCAAGAGAGAGGAGCCCTTAGCCGGGTACACAAAGGATGCACATACTGTATGTGAATGAGAGCATCAGTTGTAGAGGAAAATATCATAAAGGTACCATCACTTGTTATTCCCTATTGTGAAAATGTAGTGATTGTAATGAAAGACAAATGTATTTGCTAGCAATTTTTGTAGTAAAAATACATTCACGTCTTTTCTATCCCTTTAGAAATTGACATTTTACACCCAGTTTTTTAGCTTTGTCCTTCCAAACCTTAGCTTTTTGGTTTAGGTGACGATATGGCTTTAATTTTCATCAAACCAGCTCTAGAAATTTTTTTTTTTTGTATAGCCAAATAACTGTTTTATGCCATCAGAAGTCATCTAGCAAGATCTGCAAAAATCTGTCCCGGGTAATGAACAATATTGCCAAACTTACAGACATTCTGCGAAGAATAGCAGTTTCAGATGCCTCAGGTTAGAGCAGTTCTATTTGCTATTATATAGAGCGCGAACAGATGTAAGGGGATCTGATACAAAATAAATCCTGGCTCAATATCTTTACAAATTACTACGCTAATAGCTCACTTTGGTTGTATACAAAGGTTTTCCGCTTAAACTATTGAGCCCTGTTGGCTTATTATATTTTATTTCTAAGTTTTACACTTTTTTTGGCTCTATGTTTTAGTAAACAAAGCACTTTTGTGTATATTTACCATAACAATACATTTGACCAGAAATATGATATTCCGCATGCACACTATGAGTAAACACGGAGAAGCAATGGAGCCGATTGAGTCAGCAACGCACAGCGGATGTACAGAGACAAAGAGATAAAGTAACCCTTACCATGTAGATCGGATGGGTCTTCAATCATGGCAAGCTGCCACTTTACTGCGAGGCATTTCAGGACGGTCTACTGGCCCTTACTGGCCTGTATCAATTGTTGCCATATTGCTTTCTGATAGATAATGCTGGCAGATGACACAACAATCATCACATTGAACATATAAATACAGGATTAATTATTTATGATTTAGAATAAAAGGAAGTTGCAAACTGGAATCATCCAGTTTTATATTCTTTTCCCTAACAGGCATGTGTTGGAAAAAGTATTGTAATTTATAAAACCAATGCAAAGCATCTTAGCCTGTTTAGTACCAGTGATTGGTTTGTCTGTTTTTGGCAACTTTAGGGACATAGTGATGCAGCAGGTGCTCTGCTTTCTGTAGAGTTAAAAGAGTTCTTCTAATGTCACAAACATAACAGTTTTTGACATTATTCACAATTATTGCAAATAGTTTCTTATTATTGATAAAAACTCACACTTTAAAGATGCTAATTCGTTGTATTAATAAAATGAAATACTGTGAAAAACAATCTCAAATGTCATTTTCTTTTCTTTATATGAATGGTAGGTGTAGAAGATGTTAGAATTCAAGAGCATAAACTGCCTGAGAGAAAAAGGAGGGAAAGCAGGAAAGATGGACGGCAGAAAAAAGAAATGTCCTCTGTAGGTTTGTGTGCTTTCCATATAAATCCTTAAATATATGAATGGTTCTGTGTGTATAGACCTTTGCGTTTGTGTGCTATAATCTTCTCTTATGTAACCTGATGGCTGGAAGAGGCACGCATGTGGCAGCTGAGTTTGAGTTTTTTCATTGTTGTTGTGTACTCTGAGACATCAGCTGTGACTCCCTATGACTTTGTTTTTGTGGCTTTAATGCAAAAGAAAGGGAAATAAAAAATAAACTGCTTTCATGGACTCCGTCTATAATAGATGCATGTTTGCAAACTATACAAATTCCTACAAAAGCTGGACTAGAACTGAAGAATAGAGCTACAAACCACACAATAATAGCCCAGGTCTCAGCCCTGTTCACTCTTCTTTCCACAGTCAGCGACCAGAACCCTTCCAGTCACCCAGCCATCAGTTCCCGGTTACCTCCATTAACAAGTCTTTCCTTGAAACTTTTACATTGCCTTCCTGCCTCCGTTTGTTGCCTTCAGGGTCAGAATGGAAAATCTAAATCTGACATAGGTTCCTGGCTAAAATATAGCTAGAAGACAACGCCATCATTTTATTAGAGCTTGGGGGATGTGGGTTGTCACTCTGGCTTGGCAGGTTGTCAGAGAAACCAGCTCCATATGCCAACTAACTGCAGTGATGTTGATTGCAGCCTGGCAGTATCGTAGGACACGTTTTACCTATGCAGTACTAAAAAAGAACTGAATCACATGATAGTGCTCTGGTTTTCATCCCAATGCAAAAAAGCAACAATGCTTACTTTGAAAAGTAATTTATGCAGAATTTGTTTGATTCCAGATAAGATTCTCGACTGTTCTCGATAATAAAAAGATATCACTCTACATCGACAAATGCGACCTTTTTACTTAATAAAAAGACTCTTAAAAAGTTAATGAAATAACATTTTTTGCAACAAAATAAAAAGGTGAGTCACGGATAAAAAGTAATTTCTCGAACATTCATGACAATATCCTAAACATTTTCATGTTCTCAAAAAACTAAAATTTTAAGAATTTTCAAAATGTCATAAATTTTAAAATCTTAAACTTATTTTTAAATATTGACGCCTGTTAGGATCTGGGTGTTGTTGGGTTTTTTCTCCACCTTTTCCCCTCCTTGTTCATGTCCTCCTCACTGCAGGTGAGATCCACCCTGCTCTGCTGGCTGACACCATGGCTTGGTGTTCTCCTCAGTGCTGCTCTACTCACATGCAGCTGATTCATTCCTGATGGCCTGCAAGCCTTTAAGCCGGTCTCAGACAAGTATTCAGTGCCAGTCCGTTGACCTAACTTGGTGACTCTTGGCTTCCATTTACTTATGGAAAGATTTTCCTCAGTTTCATTGTGACTTTGTCGGTGTTTCCCTGTGCAGGTGGTTTGCAAGGATTTTTTGAGAAACCTCACTCTGGTGTTGATTTGCTCCTCTAGTAACCGCCTGAAAAGCCCTGCTCACGCTGTGTGGTAATTTACCATACCTGATCCCACCGTACTTACCATACCTGCTTCCCTCCCTTCCATCATGGATCTCCCCAGTCCTCTCCTTGCACCCGGACTCTGGTTGACCTTAACCCCCACCTCCTTCCGAACCCCGACGTCAGCACTTAAAGTGAGACGTTTTCCACTACCAAACTTCTCATTGGAGGAGTACTGCTGGATCTGGTTTAAGCTCTGCATTATGACAACACCAGGAGGTTCATAGGTTGCTTAGTGACTAAAACTAAAGGTTCATCAATAGGGTTGGGAATTGATAAGATTTTCACGATTCCTATTCTCTTATCGATTCTGTGAAACGATTCGATTCCTTATCGATTCTCTTATTGATTCCAATTTGGGGAATTTTTTTAACCTCTTAAACAAAGATAGACATGGTATTAAGCATTTAAATTTAAAGTAATACTAATTTAACATTTTAGAGACATAAAAAGACAACAAATAAACATTAAAGTACGGTTTATGGGTTGGGTTCTGCAATGTTATCAGGGAGTAAAAGTCATGTTTATAACTAATCTCTGCTCAAAATGGTGATCTGCCTAATCTACTTTCAGCAGTTCGTCCGTCCGTCATCAGTTATTGTAGCCGTAAACTACAGAAAATATGGGCAGAGCTGCTCCTTCTGAGTTTTCTCTCTGCTGCTGTTCAGGATGAGCTGCAGTACATTATGAGGCGGAGGGATATTTCAGCGTCACTTAGTTTAGACCCCAAACAAGCGACTTTACTTTCAGAAACAAGCCCAAAAAAACTGCAACCCCACAACTCATGAAATTTACAAGCAACTTTAGGAAAAATAAGACTAAAGTCGCATAGAATAAGTGAGCTTCACAACAGCGAGCATACTTTCTAAGTGTGTCATATCACTCCACCGCTCTGGTCGGGTAACTAAATGTCCCGGCAAATTCTACATTATAAAAAAGAAATCCTCGCTCTCATGTCATCTTGAAGACATCCTTCTTCGAAATGTTGGCTACAGGCGACGTGTTTTCTCTCTGGCCAGAAGTTCGATGGTAAATCCTCCCTCTTCAAGTAGGCAATCCAACAAAAGAGCCGGTGGTGGATCATGAATTGGAAAGGTGAAAAAAACTAATGTTTTTTTCACTTTTACCCGATGTATTGGAACATCCAACTGCCATGCACGTGAGCATTGTTACTTCAACAATAGCTCTCGCGAATTTCAATGGTGAAGTCCTCTGGAAATCCGAAACAATTGTTATTGATCACAGCTGTGTACAACAGTTCCTATTAAATTAGCTTGTGAAGCGCAGTGCCTCACCGCAATATTACATCACAGGATGTGATGTCAGGCGGCCATCATTGCCCATATTTGGACAATGATGGCCGTCCCCATACAGTGATCGAGACGACAATTTATGCTTTTATTTTCTTATTGATTAACGCTAAATTCATTAAATCACCATGGACGTATTAGTTTTAGGTATAGCTAATGATCCACTGATTTTTCGTTGTTGACCAGACTTCTTCTTTAAAATTAAGCCAAACTTTCAATCGCTTTACCCGAAGGGGCGCCATTTTTTTTGTTTTGCTTTTCTAGACTTACGCCTGATCACGTAGTACTTGCTTACTGAATGCCGTGTGCGTAACTTGCGTAAAAAACGTGACGTAAGTCGTGCTGCCCAGAACCCTCGGCTCTGGTGCTGCCTGGAATCGATAAGAGAATCGTTAAGCGAGCTGCCAAACGGTGCCATGGAATTGGAACACACGGAACCGGTTCTGAACAGCAACTGGTTTTCGATTCCCATCCCTATTCATTAACTATATAAAGGCAGGTAAACAGGTGAAGGGAATGTACTGGATTGGGCTGCAGCGATAGGGAGAACACAGCAGTGCAGGAGGGATGTGAGAGATCATGCTGACAGCTGGGCCAGAATATGACAATTCATTCAGTAGGATGCAGGAAATCAAATATCAGTAATGCCAGAACACCAGCCTGTATATCATTAAATCAGTTGCACAACATACTACGCATACTATTTTGCTGTTAATGAAAAATTATGGTTGAATGGACAGGAACTTGGGAGCTGCATAGTGAGTATGCAGATTTGATAATAGAAACAAGTGAAATTACAGGGAATGAGGAGCAGAGGAACGTGGTGGAGGTAGCATAACGGGAAGTTTGATGGCAAAAATAATGGAGGACCCAGTAAATGAGAGATGACCAGACCGCTTAAATACAGAGGGAGTTAGGGTTGAAGGCACGGAGAGCAGGTGTAAGTAATCAGATGAGTAATGAGTGACAGCTGAGAACTATGAGAGGAGAGAACTGAGAGAGAGTGTGAATATTGCAATCCGCCAATTAAAGGAAAGAAGAAAAAGAAGAAGAAGAGTGTGAATATTAGACAGGGGCAGAACAGGAAGGAAACACAAGAAGAGATCTAACAGAATATGATACAATAATGATATAGAATGAACTAAGAACAAAATCCCCTAACTAATCTACAGTAGTGAAAATAAACACTCAATAAATAAACTAAAGATACAATCCAGGATGCTTAATAAGTCCAAATACATTAATAACAGAAAATCAAAAGACAAATACCCAAGGATCGTGGCATTCATATGATAACCCTAACCTGTCACAGAACATAACAACTCACAAATTTGATTGCCTTTTTCACTTGTTGTTAGCACATTGTGAAGTTGATATTTTCCATTTGCCACAGAAGTTGGAATTTCCAAGTCGTGGCAAATGGAAAACAGCATATTTCTCTGTGTTTGCTCAAACTTACATAAAGAAAACCAAAGAGACTGGGCAAAGTCACACAAATATAAACACACCATGCAAAAGTAAAAGGAGTCAGTCTTTTTTAGGGTTCTTCATGCTGTCTCACCAAGGACATTTTTTTTTTTTACCACAGTTTGTGTTTCCCCAATTTCTTATCTGGTAAAGATACCAAACACTCAGTATTTTAAATTAAATTCAGGTTGGCAAACAGCAAATTTGTAGAAAATTTGTCTTTCTAGGAAACTTGTCTGGAGATTTGAAGAGAATGCACACTAATGAACCGAAGTTGAAGCTTGTGTGTTGCTGTTTGTGTGTGAACGTGTTGTGAATACTGATTCACTCCTCAGTCTAAACACTGGTTAAACTCAGACCTCTGATTGATATTCTGTGGAAGCACTTGTTAGCATGCACCATCTAGTCCCTAATCTCTTAGAAATGCCAATAAAAAGGGAAGCACACAAACATACACACATTGGCCTCCTTCTCTTGTCTTTGGCCTAAAGTGCTGAAGGGAGATTAGATTCCTCATTACTCCTTTTTGGTGGGCTATAGGCAAGATAAAAAATAGCCTTGTGGTCCTAATCCTGAAGACACTCAGCACGCTCATATTGTTCTCAAGGGGCACCTCTTCTGGCTTCCCATGCTGCCATGGTGACAGGTAGTTGTAAAACCATTAGCGAACTTGTCGTGAGATTGCAGCAGGAACGCACAAATCAGGAATCCAGCGTGTGCAATTTAAAACCGCATTTAGACAAACACACTGCCCTCCCTTGAACTATGTTTTATGATGATTACAGCGATCGCTCCTCTTTTAGCATGTGGTGTCATGATGAAAACATATACGTTTAACGCAAGAAAAACACAGTGAGGTGAGGTGAAAATCCCCTCAATATGGGATCTCAATGATGAGTGGTGCTAGAAACCCGGCTTACAGCCAAGAAACCATTACTAATCCCCCAGGGCTGTTGGAGTAAAAGCTGTGTGTGCCAGAGGAGCGCAAGTACCATTGAGCATTCATGTGTGTTGGTGTGTGCTTCCCAGCTCTTGAATTTGTGCCTTCCCATGACCCCTATTCCATCTAAAAAAAGTCACAAAAGCTAGTTAAACAGTTACAAAAGAGAAATGGAGGCTCCAAACACCTGGTAATAGAATAAAAGGAGAGTTTTATCTTTTAAAAAAAACTATTTATGTAAAGGAAAAATCACAGTCCAACTTTAAAAAAGTTCAAATAAAAGTATGACAAACTAGTCAGAATTCTTTCTACGAACTTAAAACAATTTACAAGCTTTTTCACAACTGCTGGAGTATAAATGGCGAGCTCAAACTATACTGTAACATTTACTGTGCAAATTATAGGGTCCTTTTGATCAGTTTTCTCTCACAGTTAAAGAAGTAATCCTAAAATAGGGTTTGATAATGATTTTGTTTACCAATCAAAGGCTGGCTGTGGGCCTCTGAATTCTTGCAACTCAACAAACCCAAACTGAAAAACGCATTTCCACTCTGTTGCCCTGACTAAATGCCCTCAAAGCCACGACAAACCGCTCTCGTGGATATCCGCACGACAGCCTTCGATGTCCTCGGAGAAACCACAAGAAGATGAATGGACTCCCACACTCATATGCATGGGGAAACATAGAAGAAAATGCATCAACATCAGCATGGTGAAGTTCAGAGTTCAGTACGGGCAGCCTTGTGGTTCAGTTTGGCATTTTGGCTCTAATTCACAGCATACTGGGCTCTAACAGTTGAAAGGCTTTACTGCTCTTTTATGAAGTGGATTTTAAGCCCAAGATTTTAACAAAATGCAGACTGCACATTAAGATCAGCTGTCCCTGTTTAGGTCGCCTTGTTTTAATTATATTCTTAGAAAATGAAGATCATGTGGCCGGGATCTCTTCTGTGCCTTTTATTTTCTGAAATTCGCCATCTTTTCTGGTGAAACAAATCTCCCTTCTCAGAAGGGATAATGCTGTTTTTTGCTTGCCAATAGAATAACATTTACTTATTTACTAATCATACATTCAAAACAAAATGCAGGGTGCGTGTTGAGCTTGGCCGCAGGAATGACAAGAAGACATTAATTCCCCCAGAATCATAAAAAGGCTCTTACATGAAGCCAAAGCAAAGGAAAACTCAAATAACATAGTATCCAAGTCGTTTTTTTAATCCCTTTTTGCAGAACCATAATCAATTGCACTGTGCCTGAACCAGCTGCAGAACATATTTGTACTCTATGTTGGTTAAAAAACACTGTAAAGAAAGGAAATAATCACACTGACCTATCACGGCTATCTGAGTCATGCTGCCAAATAATACAACATATTTACCCCTGACTACTCTGCCCTGAAGTACCATGTTAGTGCTGGTTGACTTTGCAAAGTTATACATTTTTAAATTCACTTCCTTATGTATTGATCCTGGGGTGCTTGTGGTCATGTGCTGCTTCCCCTCAGTGAGGCTGAGGCTCATTAGGCTGCACTACCTGTGTCTAATCACATCATCATGCCACTACTTAAAAGGACTAGATAAGGGGTCTTCAACCCTGGTCCTCAGGACTCACTGTCCGGCATGTTTTAGGTGTTTCCTAGCCTCCATGCACAACATTAATAAATGGGTGATTAACAGGCCTTTGTAGCCCCGGTGGCTGCTGAGGAGATCATGCAATCACTTGATTCAGGTGTGGTAAAACAGAGACACATGCAGGACAGTGGATCAAATGGACTACGGGTAATAATCCCTAGACATCTGAATGTGATTGCAGTAATAAAGCATTCTTTGTATGATGTCTCCAGTGATTGCTTACATGCCGTCTCTTTGCGGCCTAGAATTACCTATCTGGGCCTTGCAGGACCTACTTCAGCCACTTAAGGATGCTGAGCTCTTTCCCCATCAAGGGTGATCTCCACAACACAAGCTAGACTAAAACCAAATACTTCACCTCACTTTCCCCGCTCCTTACATTATATCCTGGTCTGTCATTCAGGGCATAGGGCTTCTTCTATACAGTGGTATACAATGTTATCTTAACTCATACCCACCATTTATTAATGTGTTTCTGCACTTTGGTCATTAAAAGCTTTCACAACATAACGTCTCGCACTCACCAAAACAGATCCACTGAGAACAGCTTTATCTGGGCAAGGTGTATGTTTTTGTAAACATGAGAGTCCTTCCATCTCTCAGGCAACATTAAACCTTTACCAAAGACTGGAACAATTATCAGTATTGCTTAATGAGATAAATAATAAACGTCATTCTCAGCCCAGTTTTAGACTTGTCCGTTGGCTTCCCCTCCTTTTTCAGTCTTCCACAAAGCCAGTTGCCCTTTCCCAGACATTTCAGTGGTGAAGTGCAAAGTTGTAGCGGTATTCTACTTCAGTGCAGGCTGGTCTTCAGCTGTTCTCCTTGATCCTTTCCAGATGATGTGCTTCAAAAATCATATTAATGGACTGTTCAGGGAGTAGGCCAAGAAGAAAAACTACCAAGATTAAGACGGAGAAGCTGCTTCATGGCAACATTTAAAATAGATTTCCACACTCTAGCAGCCAGATCTAGGTGGGACGGCCTAAAACTCAAAGATATTTTTCAATGCTCAAAGATTAACTCATCTGCAGAGATGATCCCAAACCTTTAAGGCAATCCTCCCCATTTTTTATACAAGCTACTCTGTGTCTTAACCAAGATCCTTTGTAGATAAATGCCTTGAAACCCGGATACAAACAGAGCAACATGGACATTGCCTTACTTCAACAATGGCACATTGGCACAGAGCCTCTATTCATGTCAATATCAGTCCAAGCTTTGGAAGGAAAGTCACTCACCACCATAATTCAAAAAACCCAGGCTGTTGATGATTGCCAACCCTCGTGGGCACCACATATTCAACTACAATTCAGGGTTTCCTATGAGTTCATGGAACACTAACTAATGTTCCTGAGGGGTCCCACCATATTCAACAGCTTTTGAGTAAACATAAAACCCCTTCCCTTCAATTCTGTGGTTTACAAGACTCTATAGACTTTCTTTATGAGCACGACTTTCCCCCAGCTGCTGTTATAAACTTTTCTAACCTGAAAAACACTAAATGAAATGTTACATTGCCGAGTCTTTTGCTGCAGGAATCATTCAATATTTTTCTTCCCTCTGGGGCTGACTTTCTTCTTCATAGACAGAAAGAAGGGAATTTGTTGGATCTGCGTCAGGTACCGAGGGCTAAACCAGATCACAATCAAAAACAAATATCCAATTCCATTCATTAACTCCGCTTTTGAAGATGCCCATGGAGCTACTGTTTTCTCTAAACTTGATCTCCACTCCGTTTGTCATTTCATCAATGCAGAGCAAGGGCATAAGTGGAAGCCTCCATTCAAAAACCCCTTTTGTCTCCTGGAATACCTCGTGATACTATTTGGTATCTTCCAAGCCTCCTTCAGCAATGTTCTCAAATGTTTCTTTCAGGTTTTGTTTTTATTTCCTCTTCTTTTCAAAACACCTGGAGAACCCTCTGAACCCTAACCATCACGTCAAAGGGTGCGTTATAAAACAGACTTTTCATTTCAGTCTTTCAATTTTGCTTAAAGAAAAACAAATGGGCTCCTTTTTTCTTTAATCATTAAATATTTTGCCAATTTATTAAACTATCTGCACTGTTGATTGCAGCATATATTTTATTTATTAGACTGAATTTCTAAATCTTGAGTAAACTGTGCTGTTTGGTGGGGTAGTGGGTCACACCAGCATGTTACACTAGGGTGCCACATTAGCAAGGTTCAATTCTTGATGGTGCGGGGTCTTTCTGATTTAAGCTCTGGCAAACAATGAAACAGAGTTAAACAAAGGACAATATTTTTTTGCCAATTTACAAGAGTAGAAAGTTGAAAGAGAAACAAATCTACCAACTACACCTGTGACAACATGCAACTACTGTAGACAAATATACAATCACATGCATGCAGCTTCACAGTCCATAACAAGAATTTATGTTAATAGCCCGTAGTGGAAGTGATGACAGATGAATATACCATGACTGCAGGCGTGCCTCTTCTTCATCCATCGTGAGTGGATGTGCCTGGCTGCCATTACTGTGTGCTGTAGGTTGGTTAAAAGTATGAGGGTTTTTTTCAGGGTTACAGAAAACACAGTTCAGGTAGAATTTACATATAGAAGACGAGTGACATTTTACTGCTTTAGAAGGGTATAGTCTTGTGTTTAAGCAAAAGCAAGTCTTAGGAGTTAAGCCCAAAGTAATTTAGCAGCATTCACTGGTACGGAAAACTCTGCTTCTACTCTGCCTTCCCGAATATCAATTCTGGCAGCTATTCATGCTAGGACCAACTAATTCATTTCAGTTACAAGTAATCAACCTCACATCATAGCAAGTTGCAATATACATCAACTCCCACTTTAGCAAAAATCTGTGCAACCAACATTTGAGGGACAGATATTTCAGATATTTCTAACTTTCCTAATAAGCAAACATTTCTAGGGTGTTTTGAACTAGACAATGTATAACTCCAGAAGTCTGAGGTTAAGGCCACAACAATCGTGTGGATCATAGACTACCTGACAAACAGATAACAGTTTGTGAGAATGAAGGGTCGCGTGTTTGACCAGGTGCACTATATGGGAACGTCTCCTCACCATTCCTCACCTCGGTGTACAGAGTGTATCAGAGGTGGACAAGGAGCTGAGTACAGTGTGCTGGTGGACTACTTTGTGGGTGAACAATTATCTCATTTTGAATGTGTGTCTATGGCACCATTCAAATACCCTTAATAACAGCTTCTAGTTCCTGCTCCTACCTCCTGTTCCTAGACCTTTCATCGGGTCAACAGTAAGAACGCTATGGTGGGGAGGGAAGGAGCCTCGGACTGCTGTGGCAATTTTGGACAGCCTTTAACTCCGACGTCATCACATGACGGAAACGCTAATTGATGATGTGAGTCCTAGCGCCGGTAAGGGACATTGCGATGCGACTAGCCATGGGAGGTAGCATTCAGGCGAATTGTCCTACCTCCTTCCTTAATCACTGCAGTATTTGGAGAGCACTTATCATGGGGACCGCTGATGCACCTTCGCTTTGGTTGAAGAGTACTAACTCTATAAGGGTATTTGGGTTGAGCCTTTGTTTGAGTAGCTTACCATTTTGCTGGGTTTTTCAATGGTTTTAATAGCTTTGAAACTTTGAACGTGCTACTGGAGCTTGATTGTTTGGAAGTCACCCGTGTTTAGTTATTTTTTTCCTGTTTGTAGCCTTCTGGTTTGGTTGGCTTTAGGGCTTTGGTCAAGGTTTCGTTAAGGGCTTTGGGCTACAGCTCTGATTTTAAGATGTGAATTTGTACTTTATGGATTTTGCTTTATTTAATGTTTTGGTTTTTAAGTCTGGTTGACTTTTGATTTGTTAATTTTCTATTGCTGAGTTTGTCTTAAAACTGAACAATAAACACTAAACTGTTAAAACCTTTAAAATATGGGTTTTAATGTTACTCTGCCTTCCCCCTGGTTGAGCCTGGTCGTAACAACAGCTTACAGCAGGCACGAGGATCACAAATGGAGAACAGGACTGGGAAATAAACCATGAGGAAGTACTACAGAGCAACAGGGGGCATGAGATCAACAGGAGAAACCAAGAAACTAGGAAACCCAGTAAGCCTATATACAGGGGAAGATGTGGTAATGACATGGGCTACAGGTATGAGCAATAGCGTAAGGAAAAAGAACAGCTGATACTAATAATGACAGACCAGCAGAGGGGAGAAGCGTAATCAATAGAAACTGAACAGAGAAAAACACAGGGGGGAAATCTAACTTAAATTATATAAAATGTACATAGAACCCAATAAAGAAACAAAATGGCAACAAAAAGACATAATACACACTAAAGATTATGACAGAATGTTAATAAAACAAAGAAGATGATTGAAGATTTCAGGAGAAACCGGAATAGGTCAAACAGCATTTGCCTAATGGAAGATGAAATGGAGAAATATAACTACTGCCTTGCTCACCTGGACAACAGATTGGATTGAAGATACAACGGTTGAGCCATCTACAAAAAGGGACAGAGCAGACTGTACTTCTTGAAGAAGCTTAGCTCCTTCGGTGTCAGCATATCTTTTCTGCCATCTTTTCTTGGGGTAGCAGCATCAGAGCCAGAGTTTAAAAAAAGCTCAACAAGCTAATCAAGGTTGGCTCTTTTCTGGGGATCTCTAGAACCTCTGGAAATTATTATGCAAAGAATATGCAAAGAAAATAAAGTATTTTGAATTTCATTTAATTACTATATATATAAAACTGACTGGTTCTGCCGGAGGTTTTTTTTTCCCGTTAATGGGTGGTTTTTCTTCCCACTGTCGCTTCATGCTTGCTCAGTATGAGGGATTGCAGCAAAGCCATGTACAATGCAGACGACTCTCCCTGTGGCTCTACGGTCCCCCAGGAGTGAATGCTGCTTGTCGGGACTTTGATGCAATCAACTGGATTCCTTATATAGGACATTTTGACCAATCTGTATAATCTGACCCAATCTGTATAATATGATTGAACTTGATTTTGTAAAGTGCCTTGAGATGACATGTTTCATGATTTGGCGCTATATAAATAAAATTGAATTGAAAAAATTGAATGGTATTGGAGTCACTGACGAAAATCAGCTCTTGACAGTCTGCTGTTAGTCTTTATCTCCATTTAGCCATATGGTCACATTCGGCACAACCAGTTTTGTAAAACAAAGTAAATTTTTCCTTGTCTGGCTTGTAAGACTGTATCAGTGACCATGAAAGTTATGTTGCTGATCTCATAAATCTGTTTTTTACCAAACAATCTAGGTATTTTTCCCCTTTTACAATGATGTTCACAGTAAAAGAGATGCTGTATTGAGTTCTGCAGCTCCCTGTCTGTGTCATGGTATCTGCTTTGTACTTTGCCTATACTCTAGTTCCAAGTTCATGAAACCGGAAAATATCTTTTTTGGCAAGTTTTGGTTCTGCATGACTTCATGCATTTAAGTACACTATCAATAAGTCACATCAAAGAGAAGAATAAACATGTGAATAATAATGAAGTTGTCACAATCCCCAGGTTCCTGGAGATCGTGCCCCATTTAGTAGTGTTTATTATCTGTAGATGCAGTTCCTTCTTTCTTGTTCCTATCATTAGTTTCAGCTAGTTTTCTGCTCATTATGATTGAAGAAGTTTATTCTTGTTTCTGTTAGATCCTTATATTCCTGCCTGCCTGTCTTTAGTTTAGGTAGTGAGTTTATTTTATCATATTCTGTTTATTTGTTGTGGCTTCTGTATTCTCATTAGGTCCGGCGTTTCCTCCCTGTCTCCTGCCCCTTCAGCTCAATCACTCTGATTGCTGTCACCTGTGCTGATTATTATCACCTGCTGTTCCCTCTGTTCTCTACCCTACTTAACCTCCCAGGCCGTTTCTCAATTCACGAGAACGCGAGTACGGACTCGCGTTCTCGTCAAGACCGGTCTTGGCGAGAACACAGGAAGATCGGACTTGACAAGAACGCGAGCACGCAGCACGTATGGTGTATTGGAACAGAAGCGTACTTGTGACGTCATGAGACGCACAGTTCTTTAGCATTTCTTTAACATTCAAAAGTATTTATATACTACACCACAATAAATCTTATTGACAAATTTTTTTAAAACAACATTTTTAATTTCTAAAAAGCCTAAAAATTATCTTGCCGCGGTGCATTCTGGGAAAGCGGTCAGTCTGAAGAACGCACAAGTCTCCTCTGATGCATGCTCAATAAAGAGGGCGGGGCGAGAACAACATCCGGGGAATTCGGCGCCTTCTTGATTTGGCATTCTCGGTATTGGAACAGTGCTCGGGCTGAGGCTGATGACGTGTCACGAGCACACGAGAACGCTCAAGAACGCATATTGAGAAACGGCCCCAGTCTCCTCTCCCCCTTCCATAGATTGTCTGTTATGCTACCCCTAAGTCTTGTCAGCTTCTTGGTCTGTCTGATTCTCTCTTAAGACAACGATTAAAGACTATCTTGTCAGTAAAGGTCTCCTGTTTTGTCAACGTGTCTGAACTATGGAGTAGGGTTGTGAGACAGAAACCTTTTATTCCAAATAAAACATACACAAAAGTCTCTTTATGCAACTAACTTAAAAAAACCTGCACATCATTAAAATATCAGCATAGCCACAGTGAAACGCAGTGATGTTAGCATCTCTATCCAGGGTTATTATTCCTCAGATGGAACTGAGGTTTTTTTTGTCATGCTGAATGACATTATAAATAGTTCTAAATGCCAGCCAGTAGTGGTCCAAAATCTTCAGCTGTCAGCTAGAAAGCTTAAGATAATGAGGGCTTTTATGTTGTCAAAATCACTGTGAATTAAAATGTACATCTAAATCAACAAACTTCTTTGTGAGGAAAATAAAACTTCCATATGGCTTTACCAGAATCCATAGCTAAATCTGTAGTACGATTTGTGGAGTCACCGGAAGAGCGCTGTGAAGTCAAGGTATGGGACAGATTTCTACTAAAGGCTGAAAGTGATTCAAAAGGTGTTTTACACATGTTTTAGTTAGTAGGTGTGCACACCTATGCGTTCAGGTTATTGCATTCCTTTCATTTTGTTGCACCTTTGTTGTTTTCTATCACAAGAACTTGCTATTTTAATCAGGTTCTATATATTTTTTGGGTCCAATGGAGAGCTAAGTATTTCACCAAACTAGTCCAAGTCATGCCCCAGGAGCATGCTCTCTGACGTGAAACAAAGCAGTGTTCAGCTTCTAGATACAAGGAACAGTCCATGATAATGTCGTTCACATGAATGCTTCTTGATCAGGTTACTGATTTAGTTTGCCGTATAACTGATATGACATACTGGATCAATTTATTAATCTTGTCTCTTTCTTTGATTAGCAAATCCATTTATGGTTACTCCAAGTTTTTTAATCCATGCATTTTTCCTTGGCTCTGATCCCATAGCAGGTTCTGGCAGGACATCTCAATCCAGACTGATGAGAAACCACTTAGCCACTCCCCCTGGCAACAGACCCATAAAGACCCATAAATAAGTATAAAAGGACGTTAACAGAGGGCAGATTGGAGGCAGAGGGATTTTGAAACTAAAAGCATCTTTTTTAAAATTAAAACATTATACCCCAAGATGCAACCCATTCCCCTTTCTTTTTTAATTATTGCATTATATTATGTTAGATGGTTAGTTTCAAAGTCTATGTGACACAGATCTGAAGATACAATTTTTATTTTCAAACCAAAGGAGAACTCTGTGCGTGGGCATATAACAATGAGAAAAGTTCACAAAAGATGTTTTGACTGACTATTTACAGCACTTTTCACTGGAGCAACATTTACTCAGCTGCGCTCACAATTACGCACACACATATAAAAACTGATACGCAGCCTGGCAGACAACTTGGGGCTAAGTTTTATCAGTGATTTCACTCTAGTTCTTGTGTTGTGTTTTTTATATGATATTTTATAAAGTTTTCACTGCTATAAAAAAAACAGAAAATCCTTAGAATTAAATGGCAATTGTGTCTTTGGCGGGAGTCAATTCAAAATGTAAGTTGTGTAAATGTATCCTGCCTTGGATTTCGGACTGTTTTTACCTGAAGCTCTCACCTTTTTACCAGGGGATTTCCTGATTGCAACAAGTTCATGAAACTGGGAGGTGTGTGTGTTGCACTCCCAGTTGGGAGACGTGTGTGTTGCAACAGCAACACACACGTCTCCCAACCTACGTAAGTGAGGCATGGGTGCATCAAAGCCCTGGTTGGAACAAGATGATCAGAGCTGCCATGAACTGCCAGGAGCTGCAGTTTACTTCAAGGAGTTATGTTGTGGTCTTTCTGATTTGCCTTGACCTCAGGGGTCATTTGTCACCAATCTTAATGGAGCTGTTCCATGTGAATGTTGATGGTAAAAGGCTTCAGGGCCTGGAAGTGAACCAGCAACGGGCCAGCCAAGGCAGCACCTGCATGAAGAATATTTAAAGTGCCGAGACCAGGTGCAGCAGGTGCTTTCCCCCCCTCACTAAATGATCGGTTTCATGAAGTCTTAATGACAGTAATGGGATGGTTAATATCATTTTGTGTTCATAAATAATTTCGGAGAAACTTTGTTGTGGAAATGGGTGGCAAGAGAAAAAGTTAGAAAAGCAAAAGACATAAAAAACAAAGAAAAGTGTGAGTTTATTAAACACGTCAACCCTAACCCTAACACGTCAGTAATCTTGTGAGATCAAAGGCAGGATGTTGAAAAGAAAGCATCTATTTTTCCAGACCACATATGCACATTCTGATTAATTTTGTTTCACTTCATAGTCACAGCTTCAATCTATGTTGTTCTTATTGAGGTTATTATTGAAAGGAAAGGAAAAGACATATTTCTGTAATTTAACTTGTGATAAAATAATGTTTGTAGAGGAGCCGTGTGGCTTTTTACACGGCTGTTGATTAGTAGACCGGTTCTCAACCCTTGCAGTGTGGCTGAGAGGAGGTTTAGTTGTCCAGTCAACTTGTGTTTTGTGTATTCTCAGAAGTCTTTATACCAGGTCCCCTGAATAATTCTGTAGAGGGTGCTGTCCATATCCACCCTTTTACCACTGCCCCCACAGTATTGAGTGCAACGGATAATGTTGAGGGTTATAAGTTCCTTGTAAAACCAATGAAAGAGCTGTGTCCCCATCCTTGGCACAAAGTCAAGCTTGTTCTCAGAGTGGATTGGACTACATCCAGTCTGCCCCTTGTCCCCCGTCATATTTGCGGTAATTATGTATTAGATATCAATGTGCAATCAAGGTGAGAAGGGTCTCTGGTTTGGGAACCTTAGGTTTTACAAGCCATGGCTTTAAATGTATACTTGAGAGGTTCTTGGCAAAGCCTGAAGAGACCAGGATGACAGTCAGCTCCTCCAAATCTAAGAAAACGGATTGATGCTGGAAAAAGGTGCCATGCTCCCAGCTAGTTGAGGGTCAGGCATTGCCTAAAGCCAGGGATTTAAAATAACTTAAATTTACTTTGAGTAATGCTCCTGGTTCACTTCATCAAATGGACTGTGTTGAGGTGATTGTCCAGGCATATACCACTAGGAGGAGACCCCAGAGCAGACCAGGAAAAGGATGAAGGCAAAATAGTTTCTACTCTGCCTTTGGAGTGCCTTGAAAATTCCAAGAATGAGCTGAAAGTGTCACTTGAGGAAGAGATGTCAGGGTTTTGCTCCTGGATCCCTTACCCTCTTGACCTAGTCCTGTATAAGCAGTAGACAGTGGATGAATGGATGAATACTTTTGGGTCAATCAGACACAGGTGGTAACTTTAAAAAGAAATTATGTCCTAAAACCGAGGTGTAAAGTCATGTCACATGCCTTGAAATTACCCCAAAACAACTTTTTTGGAAAGTTGCAAAACTATGCACAACAATGCCATCCCAGTAATGCTCACACACATCATGAAGCAACCACAGATTATAGACCACTTCTTCCGTAATTGCTACTGGCCAGGCCTAAGGCATAATCTTGCAATTTCCTCTAGGACACGCACAGCATGCAAATGCATATAGGCACCCAATTCCACACAGATCACCATGTTCTTTGACATCTTGAAATACAAACTACTATGAAAAGGTTCTTAAAGGTTTTGTGAAGCTCTTTCAAAGTTCTTCTTTAGATGTTGACAGTATTTTACAAATTTTATGTCTTACTTTAACTTGACAATGACAGAGCATTGTGCGGGAAGAGTAGATGATACTATATGTTAGGACTCAGATAACTAACTGCACCACATTAACAATATTGTAAAAAATATGGGTTTGAGAAGTAGGAAGTACTCCAACAAATGGCTGACCTGTGGCATCCAGCACCATTGCTTTAATTTACTGTATACAGAGCTGCCAGATTGTTTTTCGGAAATCACTTTATAGGCTCTCAAATACTATTTTGTGTGTGTCAAACTATTTTGTCATCTGCATTTTTGAATAAATCGATTTAAGAAATAGGAACAAAACAAAACTAGTTCTATGCTAAAACTGTCCTGACTGAAACAAAGGTCTAGATAAGTGATTTAAGAATAGTAAAGAAAACATTCATACAAAAAACAGCTTGCTCTGTTGATTAGGGCAAATATAAAAGATTCCTGTGAAAATTTAAATTGAACTGAAAATTTAATTACCTAAGAAGCTGTATGCTTGCAAAAAAGATTACCAGTTCTCTTGATGGTGTTAGAGGTATCTGTTGTCACTGTAGCTTGAACAGTGCTGTATTGTTGTCGCTCAGCATTGGATTGTTTCTTCTCTTGAAGCCAAGTGTCTAATTGTTTTATAATCCTGCAGTAAAGGTTTTTGGAGCCAAAACACTATTTTTGGTGGGTGAGGTGAAACCTGTCATCTCAACCTGTTTACTTTCACAAATCTCACCTATTTTCATTGCTATGACAATCTTTGCAGAAAGTAAAAGTGCACATGCCTTCCTTTTTTGCTGTGTCAGTGAATGAAAAGTGCATTTAAAACTGTGTTCTCTGAAAATAAAAATAAAAAATAGAAAAATAGGATATGGTTTATTTATAGTTAACTATTTCAAGGCAAAAAGGCTTCCTGGCTCTAAAATATGATATTTGCTCTTTAAATATGAAGACATGAGGGACGACACAACACTTTTGCGCAGTGCTTAAGATTTGACAGATAAAGGATTAGCTATTACCATGAGTGTTCGTGCTTCAATAACAAACACATTTTATGTGGGCTCATTCCCCCGTGGGCATGGCAACTCAACATTTGCCTTCGTCCTCTTTGGCGTCACACACCTTTCTGCAGCACTGTGGAACGCCTGCACACAAATAGACTCACAGTGTAACACAAGTCAACCAGGCATTGTTTTGTCTTTCACAAGCTTGTACAAGAAACAAGTGAGAGCTAAAATATTTGATTTCTAAAAAGTTTAGTTAATGCCCAGAAGTACAGTACTGAGCAAATAGGAGAGCAGTCACTTCAGTCTGAAGTTTTGCTGTATTTATACAAAGCTTTACCTTGTTGCAGAACACTTCAATCCTGGACCCAGGACATAGACAATCTACAGAGATTGTGCAGAGTGGTCAAAGATCCCCCTTTCTGTATGAAATGTTATAGGTACAGACTCTGTGCTACCACCTAAATAGGGCTATGCAAATAATTGTGAGTATGCAAAATCTGAAAAAAAAAAAATAAAATAAAATAATGTAGGGTTTTTCCCCACTGAATGTACTCAACAGTTTGGATTTTTCTCATATTTAAGAGTAAGATTATGTTGTTAAATATATTTCAATACATCATTACTTGGGGTGTTGCTGAGTGTGGAATGTGTTGTATAGCTATAATTTTATGTGGCAGGAAGCAAGCAGAACAATGTGTCAAATTGCAAAACTAGTAGACAGCATAAAAACGCTGGCATCACTGTCGTACAAAATAAGATGTTTAAATTTCCGTACAAATTCACTGATTGTTGGTCCCATCAACCGGAACAAAGAGAGTGATCAAACTTCATCTCCCAGCATTCACAATAGTGGTTGAAGTTCCACTGATATCACTGAGACTCAAACCCATCGCATAGACAGAAGAATTTGTTGCTTCTTCCACAAGATGGGCTGCCTTGAAAGCGGGTACTTTTAGTAGTGTTAAGAATACACAGCGCTGTGCCTGCTTACTCTGGTTGTTTACTTTTTTTTTTTTTTTGTCCCCCTCTCGTCTTATTGCTAGGGTTGTCAATTGTTCTGGAAGTTTCCCCGAGTCCCTTTTTGAATAACTGTGCATGTGCAACACCATCTTACCTCTTCTGCTTTTCAGGGGGATCACGTGAAAAATCTCCCAAATCCACTCAGGTCTTATTTCTTTCTACTGAAGCCTTCCTCTTCTTCTCATAAACATGAACGCGGTTTGCTTCCGTCGACTCTCAGCCATGTTCAATGTATACGGTGAGAGCAGCAGAGCTACAGTGAATGGCTAACACCAAAGCTAACCGCTAAGCAAACCGCTAAGCTAACTGGGTACATGAACACTGGAGGTGCGCATGCACTGCCTGCATGCGGAAACTAACAAGGAACGTGCACACACACTGGCGTTACGTGAGTGTGTCCGAATGATTGGCATGTGGGACAACCAATAGATGAGGTGATAACCGCAGAACTTGAGGGGCAGAGGGGGATGAGTATGTAACATCTTTGGGTGAGAGCAGGAACGAAACTGACAAATCCATGCTCTTTGGACCGAACGGCAGAGATTGGTTATAGTTTTTACAGGTCTGCAGCTCCCACAGAGACTGATTTTTAACTTCCTTATTCTGAATACATAATGTATTGACTACTTTTAGGATGGAAGGATGATTTTACCCAGTATAATAAAAGGTGTTTCTGAAAAGCATTACCAACTATAACTTTAATTAAACAGACTTATACACCCATGCCTGTATTCCCGCAGAAGTGGGGATTCATAAACTCGTGTCCCCTTCCTCAGGCCTTTAAAGTCATTTGCAGCTACTGCGTATAACAATTTGTCCTAATTTGTCAGTCTAAGGGCCACAGTCTCGTGACTGTGGCCCTTAGACTGGCCTGTCACGCTATTAACAGCCATTGTCTTTTGTTCCCATTTGTGGCCATCGGTGTGTCCTCTTCTCACTTCATATGCTAGCTTGCTTGCTGGTTAGCCTAAAAGAAAGGGGGGGGGGGCTTGGTTCAGGGGAGAAATTTAGCATATAAATCCAACACAAATTTCACCATTATCTAGCATACAGCCTACAGACAGGTCTCATTTGTTTTGCAGCTGGTTTTGTAGGGATAATAGTCAGCACATCAAAATCCTGTTTTTGTGTGTATGTGAATTGTGTTTAAAAATAACACATTTGATCGGTCAAGCGCATCTTGTTTTCTTTTAATAAGAGTACAGTAACAAATAGGCAATAATATGTGGCTCAGTTTTATGAGCTTTGAAATGCTTGCAAAACCAGTCGTATTATCTATAAATGAGATTTATTGGAGGATTTTTGCTTTAACATGTGTTCAAGAGTTTTTATTGGGTGTTTCATAAAACTTCAGACAGAAAAAAATGTCAGCTTTATACATGAATTAATCTGGAAGCTTCAAACGTTTATTTGAAAGCATTTAAATATTGCTTTCTTGCTCTTTGTTGTATGGTGGATTTTTAATTTGGAGTAATAAATAGTCAGAACAGTGGCATGCCTTCACAGTTTCCCCCTGATCTGCAAAAGTGACATTAGAATTTTGGCATCTTGGACTGTTATTCTTTTCCTGTAACGGAGAACAATGACTGTAGGGATGTGCACAACAATGACCCCTAGTGTTGGAGTGAACAACTCTGAAACACATGGCTTAGAGGCGACACACAGACACCTTTTGCAAGACAGTACCTGCAAGTGATGTTTTACAGAGCAAGAAGATTCATGTAGGTATGCATAACACCAACAAAAAAGCAACACTTGACTGTATGTTTGTTTTTCCCACGCTGAATTGTGAAAACAAACCGAACGGAGGCTTCAACCAAAATATAAATTAGGCAAGAGGTGAGTGATGCTGATACAATTAAATTTGACATTGTTCCCAAAACCACATAAAGACAAATAAACATTCCAGCATATGTCTTCCCACACACACACACATGCATAGGCAGATAAACAGTAGAGTGAGGCTCTTAAAGCTGGAGGGCTGAGAGTGATAATTATGCGTGTAAATTCCAGGGCCCCTCAGTGCCGCTCTGCTGACTGGTGTTGAGAGGTGCATCCTACTGGTCCTGCTGGTAAAGCTTACCCACATCCAACCAGCTGTCTGTCGATGGTCCCAGCCCATATTATACATTTTCACTGCATCGCTGAAGTTTTGGTACAGTTCATTTACACGTGTCTTGCAATGCTCAAAAAAGACTTTTCAGTTTTTAATTAAATGCACAGGTCTAAATTATACTGTAAGTAGAGTTGAGAAACTTACACTACAGGGCAGATCTTATCTTCAGATTTAATATGGGGAGGCTTTGTTAGTTGTTAGTGATGACACACTTGATATGCTGCCTTGCACCTACAAACATTAACAAGTTAAATTCTATGATCTAATGATGTTGAAAAACAATAAATAAACCGGGGTGTAACCAAACATCCAGCACATGAAATGAAATTACACGATTATATTTTAACATGTTGTATTGAAAACTTTTCTAAGAATTTCATGCAAAGCGTTTAATAATTACAAATGCTACCCTTTCTTGTACGATTAATATGAATCTATGTTTTAAAAATTCTCTATTCAGTGTAGAAAAACCCAGTTCAGATGTAATTTAATGAGTAAAATTCTTTCAGATCTTGCACGACAGATGACCTAATGAAGTCCAGAGTCATTAAAGAAATGTGAAACGGTTATGTACATTTGTGTCAACAGGAAGCTCTAAACCTTCTGTTAACTTGAACATTCAGGTTGTTGTATTTTAAACAACAAATTTAAGATGCACATTTTGGTCCTGTCGAAATCTCCTTAAACAGCACATAATGAAGATGACCACATGTTGTGGTTGTACAATTTGCCTCCGAAAATTGAAGTAGGGAAGTATATACATTAATTTTTTATTTTTTTTCTCTGAGAACTCAAATTACATTCTTTGATGGCTAAACTTACAAAAAAATTGACTAATCTTCTGCTCCCCACTTCAGCCATACTCCCCAGCTTGGCTCTGTAGCTATTTCCGTTACTGCCAGACTAATTTGCAAAGACCTGTTTAGTATCTGAGTTCACAAAATCCCCAAATGTTGCCTTGAGCTCTATATTTGCTGCACCAAGATGACCAGAAGAATTCTTAAGGAATCTGGCTTAAAAGAGGCCAGACTGGGCAGATTGTGCTGATGGTCCTCCAAAAGCTATCAATCCAAAACATCTAAATTAGCTCACGCACAAGGTGGAAACAATATACAGTACAATATGCTACAACAGTAATCAGCTTTGCTAAAAAATGACAGCAGTAAAAACCTCTGTCTGTTTGAGCAAAACGGAAGTCTTGCTTGAAATGTAAAACATCATGTTTCCCTGCTACCTGGATTGTTGAAACATTACAAAAGATCTCAGAAACATTTTCATGAGTGTCCAAACTAATCCATCCATCCATCCATCCATCCATCTTCTATGCCATGTAATCCATGCAGGGTTGCAGGGAGCTGGTGCTCATCTCCAGCACTAACTGGGCAAGAGGTGACGTAAACCCCATTCTAGTTGCCAGTGTTAACAGTACAGCATGAAGACACACAAAACAGAAACCATGCATACACAGGCCCGCACACAATTTAGAGTGACCAGTTCATCTGATATACATATTTTTGGACTGTGGGAGTTCACAAAGAAACTTTGAAATAGTTACAAACATTTCAATGTTTCCCCCCCCCCCCCCCCCGCTAACTCTTGGGACCAGCTCCATGAACTGAAATTGTCCTTAATTTTAAAACCTATAATGCTTAAATGTTGTAAAGGTGATGGCCCCATGTGGTCATTTCAATTAAATGACTTCCTGGGAATTGAACCATGAGTCCAGTGTTGGTTGTGCAAAGACCATCCACAGTATATTCATATATTTCAATATACACCTACAATGATGAGGTGACTTAAAATGACCAAACTGACCTCTTCCTTTCGTGATCAACGCAAAAAAAACTTTCCATGAGGTCAACGTGACCACAGGCACCACAAAAAGATGTTTCTCCTCCTTCACTTTCTCCCATGGTAATTACAGCAGTGGGTTTTCCCCCTCTCCTGAATGTTTTTTAGCTGGTAGGCATGGTGGTGGTTTGATGTCTGAGGTGCAATGAGCCAAGACTGCTGTGAATACATTCCTTTCCATACCTGATTGATGAATGCTAGGCATCTAGATAAAGTGAGTGCCAGTGAACCTTACCCAGGCCACACCACCACTGCTGTGTGTCTTACTTAGTTGGAGGGAAAATGGTGCGTGACAAATATAAGCCTGAATCCACATCTGCATCTTAAAGCCGGATGTCTGGGATGCTGAAGAGAAGAGCACGATTTATTAAATACAGCTCATGTCTGGCTTGGCAGATGGCAATCACATAATGCAACTTTTTTAGCATCACAGTCGCAAGCAGGAATCAGCTGGGTTAGACTGAGATGTGACTATGTGGCACAAAGAAGAGGAAATGGAGAGCTCTGTGGCAAATGGCCTAGACAAACTTGGACTATATGAAGCTGTCAGCAAAACAGGCAAATGACAAAGGGGGTAAAGGAGTAAAGCAGAGAAGGAGGGTGGGTGGCAGTGAGGGTAATGGGGTCCGATTTCTGTTACATCATCTGTGGTTGACAGACAGTGTTGCAGACTTATCTGTCTGTGGTATCTGGAGGCACTTGTCTGGACAAGCAATGAGTCAGAATTTCTGTGTGCCCCAATGTGAGCCCTTTGCTTTCTATTCACCATTTGATGGCTGCATGAATGCCTGTTTCAGGAAAGCGTGCACCTGTGGGTTGGCATGTAATGCCAGTAATGTACTTTACCCACACCTTAAAGGAGCAATAAGTGAAATGTCATTATTTTAGAAAGAACTTAAAATAGTGATGTGAAGAACTAAAGGTATGTAATGATTCTGCTTTGTCCTGTCTGTTTATTGCTGAGGGCTCCTGTCAGCAGTCACGGTGATGTCACTCTGCCTGCTCAGCTCTTGCAATTAGGTCTGAGTAGCTACACCTGCAGCGGCTCTGATTAGTGGAGTCTCGTTGCCTGATGAACTCAGTATATATTCTCACCTCTTCCAGTGTGTAGCTGCCAGATTCTTGAAATCCTTCGTGTGAGTAGACCATCCAGTGTTCTTTGTTTGCCTGCTTGTGATTAACCAGTTTTGCCTTGCCCCTATCGGACTCTCCAGCTGGCTTCTGTTTCTGGGCACCAAAAACCTGAATTGTGCCATGACCAAGCCTACTTGCCTCTGCCCCTTTGGAAACCTCTGCCTGATGTGTACTTTATTGTGTGTGACCCAAACCTGGACCGCAGATTCCCCTTTGGCCTCTGTCCCTTTTGGAGACCTCAGTCTGTCATTTAACTTATTGTGTATGATCCAAGCCTGGACCACGGATTCCGTTTCTGTCTCTGCCCCACACCAACCTGCCTGAAGTGGATCATTCATTCAGTGATTCAGCTTGGATCCACCTACATGTATATCCCACTGAGTTGGTCTCGGTCACTGACCTTTTACTCCTCCTTACAGTGGTTCCAGAGCGCACTCTGCGAGTTTCAGTTCCCACTATACCAGTTTTTCAATAAACCTTTTAATCCATTCCTGTTTGGCTGAATTATCAGGTCTCCAGCTGCTTAGTTATTACAAGGTTGAATAAGGTGTGGCTTGTCAGACATCTTGTTTTGGTCTACAGACAGTGCTCAACACCCAACGGAGTGGTGACATTTCACTTATTGCTCCTTTGCAGTGGATCCAGGAGATTTATTTATATTTATTTTACACTAGCTTATCTCTAGACAGACTTTTGTCTATTCACCATAAAATTACCAATCTACTCGTTGTTGCTTATCCCTTTAAAAGAGCAATGTTTCTATGATCTCCTGTATAACATAAAACATCAGTGTAGACAGGCACAGAAGTGCTTAAAAGAAGGTTTATTACACTTTTCTGTGATGACCTAAACAGGTATTCAAGCCACCTGACACACTATAACTCCTCACATATGACTGCTTTGTTCCAAGTCTAAGACATATACAGGGTTTCATCTTACTATTTTTCTAATTCAGCATTTTTGTACTAACAATAGAGGACACTTCCAAATATATTTGAGATTTTGAGGTGACTCTGACTCACTGGCCTACTTGGGAGTTTTATTTTTGTTTGTAACTTTTAAATTCATGCAAGTTCCAACTGCTAATTTCCAAATCTCTACACAGTATCAGTATCATTATTATGAGGTCCAAGACAGGTGTGTGGTTTTTGGTAACTCTCGTGGAAGCAAGGGTATTTTTCCAGCAGGGTGTATTTTTTTCATCCTGTTCTTTGTCTCTCCTAAGTTCAGTATTTAGACTAAATGGACAAAAAAAAACTACACTAAGAATAGTAAAGCATAAGATAAACACTAACTCTGTTCTTTAAGTTTTGTTAGTTGGTGTACTTACTGTAGCAATGTGCAGAGTAATTTCTCCTTCCATGTTTGTACAATGATAAGAAAACAATTATGGACTTCTTTAAATGTGTAAATGTATTTATCAATGCATTTCCTTAAAGCATCACTGTGTGACTTTTAGCCACTAGGGGCACTAGACTTGTAACTTCCAGGTTTAACAACACTGAAGGTCACAGGCAACACTGCATGTCACAAATTGAGACAGTCTCCCTCCCTGTTTTTGAATCTGATAGCAGACCACTTTGAACCAGCAAATTGAGAAGTCATGGAGTTAACTGTAAAGACAGGGCCACATTTATCCCTCTAGATTAAATCCTACATCAGAGAATCAAAATATAAGATAAGATAAGATAGTCTTTATTGATCTCACAATGGAGAAATTCACTCGTCACATCGGCTCATACAAGAAGGTGCAGAGTAGGGAAGTGTGTCTGATCAGGTAAGTGTCATATCTGTTTTGTTGCCTAACAGTGCTGCTTTAAATATGTATTTTATGTATTTTTTATGTGCTTTTTTCAACATATGATATAAAACAGATGGAGTCATTCTCAATTAGCAATGGAGGTCCCATCTTGGTCCAATTTGCATGTAATTTCTATTTTTATGTGTACATTTGAAAAACTATATTAGAGGCATTGTAAAGTCTTTCTGTGGGGCTAATGACTAACAAACTAAAAAAATGTTCACCTTGTACAATAACATTCACACCAAAAGAAAAAAAATAAGTGTATTAGCTGCAAGCCAACATTAGCCTAGCCCAGCAAACTGGCTTGCATAACATCATCAGTGGGAACATGATATGAGTTTATTGAAGACTGTGTGTGCATCAATTCAGATGAATGTTAAGAAACATAAGGCCTTTCCGTTGAAGATCTTGGTCAGACAAATTATTGTCAATGTCAAGAGATACGGATACTGCAGTGTTTGGAACAAATTTGGTGTCTGTATCTATTCTATTCTATGCCATAAAAAATCTGTATAGGGACATTATTAGTATCGATGAACGTTTAAAGGAGCAATAAGTAAGCTATTTACTTTAAAATAAACCTAAATCATTTTCATTTGTTACTTGAGATGGAGGCAACATTTCCTATAAACAATCAGTCCTCTACATCAACAATGTGGTAACCAACTTTTTCTCCTTTAAACCCAGAGGTATGGTCCGGAACTACTTCGATTCAGAGTGTATCCCGTGTTTACTTCCTGGTTCCTGATCCAGTCATATCAGAGTTCCCAGAGTACCCAAAACAGAGCACAGTATTTGTTATTTTATCTCAAAAGAGCAGCAGCCTACAAACATGGAAGCCAGTAAGAGAAGTGAACTAAAAATTCAACAGAATACAACATCATATACATATCCTGTGGAAGAAATTTCAGTGCAACAATGGACTATTGGGTAAATGGCTGGTCCCGCTGAAAGGCATTCTTCCAATTTTAACCACTAGGTGTCGTTATGACTTATCGTTCCTTTAATAAAGTAACGTGGCCCACTCTAAAAAATATATTTTTAGTAATTACAGTTAATGTGAGCCCTTCAAAATCCCCAGGATTCCCAAACAAAGCTTTATAACCTATTTATATATTTTGGGTTTTCATGACTAAGCTCAGATAATATCATGTTAGGAAGTGCCATCAAAACCATATTTTATCTCCCTTACATATTTACTATAGCATCATATAATTAGGAGAGCCGGTTCACTAGTTCCGTGTTATCTTGTGATTCGCTGTTTTGTGTGTTACTACACAAGTACCACACAAACAAGAGAGAAACCATGCTGACCTGCACCAAAGAAAAGATAAAAGAAAAATATCTTAGAAATTTCAAAGGAACACAATAATGTGGGACCGAATTGAAAAATGATTGTCTTAGTTTATAATAAAAGATGTGTCTGGAGTAGTCACCAGTCTCCCTTCTCCTCTTGCCTCCTATAACTGCTTGGCAGAGGCTTCTGTAACCCACCAAAGAGCAACTTCCACATTAACCAATAAAGACAACATCTTCAACTGGTCAGGAAGCCCCATCAGTGGGACACAAACTCAAGATGGATGCTCATCCCCACTGAAAAGAGCCCCTGGCACTTTGCCTTGGTCTCCAAATCTAAACCAGCAGTGCTCTCGTGTGAATGACAGAGCTTTGGCCGCAGCTATTCCAAGTCCTCTCCACCTCTGTTTTGTAACTTGTCCTCCCTAAGTCGATGTTTGATTTTTGTTTGTTTTCTTCAACTAAAATCACCTCCTCTTAGAGACAAAAAATCTGTCATAAAAAGCAGTGTCAGGTAACAGTTTTGGAAAATAATTTAGAAGCTCTTGAGCCAATTAAGATCAACAGGGATTTGCTATAGAACAGCACTTGATTTATGCTGGAGGGCTCCGATTAGTAAATTACAAATGCTAATCAGCCCTATAAGACTAATAAAAATAAGATATTTGCGCTCTTCCGATTTGGTAAATGTCTGCGAAACAGCACTTGGCTTGCCCTTTGTGGTTCTACTTATTCCTTTAAAGGGAAAATGAGTCTACAAGCTGCTTGGGTAATGATGTGTTCCTGCCAGCAAGACACACAGTGAGAGTGAATTAAGACAGTAACAGATTAACAGATAAAGTTTACAGAAAGGCATTGCAATCACTGCTGTGCGCTGAGGTTCTTGGGCAACCACATACACTCATTATTGCAGAGAGAATAACCCAGCAGTAACAGAACATGCAATACAGCTAAATAAATTCCCAGGAAAGATGTCACTTAACTTTGACATAATGCTTTGGGAAAATGAGGATGTTACAAGAAAGGGTATCTTAATGCAGGATCTGACAGAGTTATTGGGATAAATGTTGTTTGAGTTGTGGGGTGAAACCTCTGGAGGAGTATCACTAACTTGAGTTCTCCAGTCCAATTGGTATTGCTTCATCTTGTGCGAAGCCTTTTCATTCTGACTGGATATTTGAAGCATTTTCAAATATAAACAGCAGTGGATGTTCATGATTTTTAAACTTATTTTATTCTCTATTTTACTTGTACTTAATGGCTGAATGTTGTGAGAGGTTGAAACCAAAGTCATAATTCCTTGTTTGTGGCTAAAATCTTGGCCAATAGAGCTGATTCTGGCATTCACAGTTGAAACCTGCTATTTGCACAGACGCAGCTAATACCGGAGAAAATATGTAGAGTGCTAAGAGGACTGTTCGGGAACAGAATGGACAGCCAAACAAACATAAAACAGACCTCTGACAGACAAAACAGGAACATGTTTATAGGGACAAAATGTCTGTAGTAAATCGCAGGATTAATAGGATTCTTTCCTACATCATTTAGAAATTAGTTGATGCTCAAAGGGCTATATGTATAAATCAATGCTTTAAGACATAAAGGAGTACACGGTAGGTCTGGGCAGGGAATCGAGCTATTCAAAGAAGCGCTTATCTGAAATGCAGAAGCTTGTGCCAGTTCACACTGAAACACAAGCAAATACTCAAAGAATGAGTCAGCCTCCAGGAAAGGCCAGGGCCCAGTGGAGATAGCTGCTAATCTGAGCATGAAGCGGAAACCCAAACCGAAGGTGACCACGGGGCAGGCCAGCAGAGCGCGGCGGCCAAAGGCATCAGATACTGAACCGCAAAACGTATGAGAAGCCAGGAGGAAAAGCAAAGACAGAGCAGCTGCAACCTACTGTTGAAATACCTTACCACACAAAGAATTTCCGTGGAGAATAGGTGAAAGTGAGAAAGAATCTTCTTAGAGTCAATGAAAGATTTATCAGATGTGATCATATTTCATTATTAAAAAATGTGCACATTTAGGTTAAGAAAACAAGTTCTTTTTAATAGGACAGCATCACATCTGGAGAGAAAATTATGTTGAATCTTGCATAATTCAGTTTTGCTTTGGTTACTGCAAGAAAATACACTTGTGGGAACTCTTTACTGATTGCTTGTTAATACAATATAGAGCCTAGGGCTGGACGATATAGAAAAAAAGCATATTGATAAAATAGAAATCATATTGATCGATATCAATAATTATCAAAAAAATTAAAAATATACATTTTAAATGCAGCCCTGGCCATTTTATGCTGTTGCTTGATGACCTATTTTTAAATAAATGGATTCAAACACAACCCTTTATTCAAAGTTTTACGAAAACCGTAAGTGTTAAAATAGAACAAAAAGAACACGTGCTCTCTGAACTCTCTGACGGCTGACGGAGCATTCCTGGGTCTGTGATTGGTTGGGAGGATGCAATGACTGTAGTATTAACCTACATAATAGGCTAGAATGTACTGTTCATTTATTGAACTTTTTATTGACCCCTGTTTTTTATATTGGACCATACGTCTATCGATCGAAGTATATCGTTATTGAATTATCGTCCAGCCCTAATAGAGACTCAGTCAATCACAGCTCCATTTCCACCACTTTGGTTACTCCGCTCCCCCCATTGCAGTTTTTTCCAGGGCAAACCCAGGGTTTTCCGGGCCTACTCAGGAGCCGGATCACACTGAGTGGACTTGAGCCGAGTTTTGGCGTGAACACAATGCTTTTCAGTGATTAGCCAAGGGCGAGGAAAAACGAGGAGGTTTTCTCTGAGTCCAGCGAAGAATAAAATATAAAAATATATAATTTTACTATTTACAAACCATGAACCATGCCTGAAGGGAAAAAAAAAAGAAAAAGGACACTTCAGCTTTCTATATGCAGACACACTGTATCAGATCTGGGGATTTACAGAGGCTTTCTCTTATTTTAAACTCAATGAAAGCTGTTGAGTTTTGTCCCTAAAGACATTTTCTTCAAAAAAAAAATAAATAAATTCCAGCCGCTGATCGAACCACCGTGTGCGAGAGAATCAGGGCTGCTCTCTGCCTTTTCTGGGGCAGAAGACAGAGAGCAGTGGAGGGAGAGCTGCCTGCTTCTCTGATCAAAGACCGCTCAGCGCAAAATTGCAATATCCAACGTATGAAAATACTTTCACTGCAGTCAAAAATCTGCGGGTCTTCTCATCACTCCCACCATGGCTGAGGCAAAAACATTCTCATAAAGCTCTAAATTATAACTCCAAGAGATAAACTTTAGAGCAGATCAGTATCATCTCCCCTCTCCACTTCTCTCTCTCTCTCTCTCTCTCTCTCTCTCTCTCACTCACTCACTCACTCACTCACTCACTCACTCACTCACTCACTCACACACACACACACACACACACACACAGTACCTGTGCCTTATTTTATTATTAGTTCAGGCTGATGTGTGATCCTGGTAGATTATTTTATCCTTAAAAGAGTATTAAAGACAATCTTGCATATAGAGTTCTGTAAACATTTGTACTTTATGTTTTATGTGTTTATTTATAATTATTTTATTTTGTTATTCTTTACCGTTTCTCACACATTTCTTTAAAGTGTTCACGTCACAAACAAAATGTGGGGCAAGGGTAAAGATGACTTGATGAAGCATTATGAACTTCTTCATCATCCCTATTACAATCACAATTGTATGCACTATAGACATAAACACTTGCAGTCATTGCAACATTTCACATTAAAACTGTCATATAAGCATAGATCAAGGAGTAAGATGGAGGGGGGGGGGCTTTATGCCAGGTTCTGCCCCTGTGCCAATGTTGGTTTAGTGGTGTGGAGATGGGCTGGGTGGCACTGGTGGTGTTGCGGAGCAGGGTGTGGTGAAAGGTTACCCCTCTTGGTGTGTTGCTGCTGTGTGGGGTCTCCACCCACGTCGTGGTGTAGTGGGTTCCCAGCTGGCAGTCTTTGGCGGTCTTTGTCATGTGTCAAGCCTGCCACGGGAGCTTCAGCTCACAAGGTGGGATGGTAATGTACCCTCTCACCCTTTGCTCTTAAGAGTTGGGGGCTCTCTCTCCTACTAGGTGCTAGGGGATTTCCCTGCTAGGGGCTTGTCTGTTACCAGCTGCCGGGTTGACCGATTTCCAGATCTAACCTGTACCCAGGTGCATGCTGGGTCAGGGGGTTTGATACCATGCGTCTCTCCCTGGCTCTGTGCCATGGGGATTCTAATGACATTCCTCTTTGTCGGGTGTCTGAGAGGTTGCAGGGTGTGCATCTGGTGGCTGTGGCCTACACAGCCTGATGCTAGATGCCTTTGGCGTCTTTTGGGCACTGAGTGTTGCAAGCTTCCTGCACTTCTCACAGCTCCAGCAGGTTAAAACATTCACCCACACATACCCACAAACACACACGCTCATCCTTGCACCGATACAAATAATCCTAATGGTTAAACTCACACAAACACAAACTCCTATTCCGTCAAATGATGTCTCTAATTTTATACCACAGGTAGCTTTGATTTATTTGAGTCAATTATGCAGTTAAGACAGCATCTTGATATATACTTTTTTTAGATTCAAATTTTCATGCCAAAAGTAGGCAACTACCTTCTACATATGATATGGCTGATATGCAAAGGTTGGACATGTGAACAAAAAAAAACTACATTTTGTCAATTTCACATTTAGAAATATACTTGCTTTTTCTCGCTGTTTGTATGATTATAGCTTAAGGCAAAATCCCACAAAAATACTTTGAAGAAGGCAGCGTGTCTACTCAAACCACGGCAATTCATACTGTCAGTAAAACAACAACAGCTTGCTTGCTTCAAAACCAAGTGAAAAATACAGTTGTGGACATCCCCCATATTTTTGTTCGTGGAAATGCCTGTTTTTCCTCTATATGGCATCAGTGCTCTATAGGCCATGAGTGGAACAACACACCACGCAGCCTTGACCTCATGTTGTGGGTTTCCTCAAAGAAGTAATCATACATATTTGACAAAACACATTTCACACAAACATGGGTGGCTCTGATATACATCTGTCAACAGTGGTTTTGTGAACAGTCTCCGAAGTTCATAGAAGTTGTAAATAATAGAGTTAGAAATCATTCCTACACACATTTAAAGATACAAAAACCACTTATACACGGAAGTAAGCAGGGCACGAGAATATAATGAAGTAAACAGGAAATATGGGCGTAAGAAAATGCACTCTAGTTTCAGCTCCACTCTGTCCTCAGCCCAGCTGCTATTTTTGGAGAGGACTGTGAAAACAGTTAGAGCCCCTGATTTTGGAGGAAAATGTTATTTTATTATACAGTCAAATAAATGACAAGTCCAATGAATGACAGTAGATACAAAACTGGATTTGTGAGTTGAGCAAAGACCAGACAGGAAGAATTGAGCCAGTTTTCCACGTTTTGTCTCCAGCGTTCTGGTTGAGACACTTGCACTGTAGAATAGCGGGTGGGCAGAGCTTTTTTCTTGCAGACCTGTCAGCTTGCCAGCCATTTGGGTTTCTCTCATTAATTGTGCTTGTGTCTCATTAATGGCCACAAGCAGATAATGAAGAGGCGACTCTTTTCTATTAAAATAATACCCTCATCAAATAGGCTCAGATGAGCAATGTTATGCCAAAAAGTGTTTTATACTTGGAGACAGCTCACACAGTTTGGGCTGAAGGCTGGAATTTTAAATGTGTCCTGGGAATCGGGTAATTAAGCCTCTCAAACAAGCTATGTAAGAAATGATGAGCAAGTCGAAAGAAAAGGGTTTAGGAAATGTTGCCGTAAATTAATCCTGGACTAAATGTGGCTTTTGATGATTTTCTTTTGTCATTATGAACAACAAAGGATGGTTAACAAAGAGGAGGGGACTTGAAAGAGGAAGCTTATTGGGAGAATCAGAATGGGGTTAGTGGCTGCCAGTGAAGTTTGCCAAAGGAGAGATTCATCCTTTTTAGTCTCAGGGGGATTAGACATATTCTTCGAGTGACAAAACACCTTATTAACCTCAGCCTGACCTCTTAGGATTGACCTTTGGCTTGTGACCCCAACACAGCCGTGCTTATACTCCTGTTGGGATTCATCAGCCTGAACCTTGTCATGACAACCAATGGTTGTCTAAATGTTAGTGACGTGTTGTCCTTGAATGACGCGGAGCTAAAAGCTCAGTCTCTGTAAGGAATGACCTGGAAGAGCCGGCTCCTATCGCAAAGAACCAGGGGTCTCATTTGTAAAGCTTGCATACGCTCAAAACAGGGAATAAATCTTGTGTACGTCACTTTCTGTGCAAAGGGAGTAATCTATAAAGAGAGATTTGACGTCACAATGCATGGTTCCTCATGGAAACTCCCAGCCATGCGTACGTTCGTTTTGGGAAAATTGCCGATGCAAATGGTGAGGTGGTGGATTGCAGTCACACGGCATCATAATTCATCTCAGACGTTCAACTCCGCTCGATATCACACTTTAATCTTAGATCAATTTTGTCACAAGCATTCACAACTGCAGTGTTATTCCTGCTTGCACTGGTGAGCCATAACTACACATAACGACCTTTGAAATTAATAATAAAAAAAAAAACATAAGCCAACTTAAATCTTAAATCAAAGTCCGCACAACATTTTGTCCGGATGTATACCTTCCCATTCCTCTCCCCAGTGATCACCAGGATGACGTGTAACACAGATTTACAGATACATTTTGACAATGTGTGAGGTAATCACACTGATTTTCTGTAAACATTTAAATATCGTGGTGACATTTGTGCGTAATGCTGTGTGGCAGATGTGATACTGCTGGAAGACCTTGCAAGCCCCTAGTTCTGTTAATAACTATGATTGTTTTTGATTACATATAATGAAAACACGACATTTAAGATTAGAATATTACATCAAACTGAAAAAAATTACAGTAATGTTGGCCTAATGAAAAGTATGATAAATTCTTAAATGTTGTTATTTTCAAATGGTACTTTTAATCTGACAAATGGGTCTCACTGGAACCCATATTCTACTTTATTGATTATGACTGATCTTTGGTTTGGGACGCAGGCCTTTATCAAATACACTGGGAAATCTTCAGATTAGTCTCTGTTCAGGAAGTCTGGTCCCACAAGCTCAGAGCGGAGGAGGAGAGATTCAGGGAACTTTGCAAAAGCTCCAAGCCACTAAGCTGGATGGTAGAAGGGGGCCTTGTCTGTATGTGCAAGTGCCTTTCCATGTGTGCATGCATTTGTGTCAGACTGTGAGAAAAAAGGGGATGACATGGGGAGGAAGGGGTTGTCAGGATGCTTTGAGCTCAAACACCTAACCTTTGACTGAAAAAATTCCAGTGTTCTCCCCAGACTTAAAATGGCCAGCCACTTTCCCACTGTGACCTCTCCATACATAATATTCTTTTTGGAAGCAGTCGTTCCTCATGGTTTTATTAAAAATCTTTCTGATATTTACATGGCCTGCTGAGGTCCTCTCTATACAAAGCCTGTTTGGTTAAAAAATGAAATTCTCCTCTTTGAATAAACACGTCTTTCTCCTCTGCAAAGTTGCTTCACCACAAAGGCATTTGATACAGAAGCTTGCTCAAAACACTTGTGGGTAGAAATAAAAGTCAGCAGAGTGTGAATTGTTTCTTTTTAATTTCTACATTCTGACAGATGTCTTTACTTTTTTCCCCCTTTTCTCTCCACCTTTTACCTGCTACTCTGATGGTGCACATCCAACGCTTCTTTGTGGTATTCAACCTGAGGGAAATGGGCCATCGGAGTGATGAAAAGGAGCAAGAATCACAGAGAATGCAAAGACGGCGCTGAATCTGTCCTAGCACAACCTGCGGCTATTTAAAGCAGGCCTCTTTCAACCCTGGGACCAGGACCACGGAGAGAAAACACATTAGGAAAGTAGGCAGAAAGCTGAGAGACAAAAGGCAAATGATTTATTATAGCTTTCAGCAGAAATACCAGCAGAGGAGCGCGGACCCTCAGGTGCTTTTCTGGCAGAGTATAGAAGAGGGTAAGAGCGTCAGTGCTGAGAGATGGACAGGAATGGGGAGCCTGGGAGTCTTTGGCAGCAGGTAAGCAAGAACCATGTAGGTAGCTCTCCCTGCAACTGGAGATTTTACACGAGGCAGTGAACGGTGAAGGGTGGTAGGAAAACATTTTTGCCAAAGAAAAAATGTTTTCTTAAACATCACGCATTCATGACCTACAAGCTTGCCGTTGTTGGTCTTGTCTGCTGTAACTGATTACCATCTTTAAAATATAAGAAGCCTTGACACCTGTGTGGAAGAGCAGAGAAATGTTTTCACGATAAAGGAAATGGAAAGAAAGAAACATGACAAACTGCAAAGTATCTATCTATCTATCTATCTATCTATCTATCTATCTATCTATCTATCTATCTATCTATCTATCTATCTATCTATCTATCTATCTATCTATCTATCTATCTATCTATCTATCTATCTATCTATCTATCTATCTATCTATCTATCTATCTATCTATCTATCTATCTATCTATCTATCTATCTATCTATCTATCTATCTATCTATCTAGACCATGTATGAAGCACCCTGAAATTCAAAACTTGTAAAACAGCTGAATGAACGATGCATGGTGTGTTCAGGATGAAAGACGTGTAGTCTGTTCTGAGTGTTTTGGTGAATAGATATTTGACAATTAATAAAAATATTGCTAGCAGAATTACTAATACTACTAATAGTAGCAGCAACAAAATAATTATATAAACAATGTTGATAACGTGTGTGCTGAAGTTAAACTGATCCCCGTGATTAATATTTATACACTCACATACATGCTTTTTATACTGCTACATCCCTGTAATGTAGAATGTGTGTACTTAACCTGTGTGATGTTGTAATTATAATAAAACAATAATTATTAATATGATAATAAATGTAGGTTAGGCCCAACAATTAGTACACAATGTATTTCAAGCTTTAAGTATCTCAATATTTATTTTTGTCAACATTTTGGCAAAATTGTGCAAACTGATTATATGTTCAGTGTTTGGCTCCTTTTCTCTGTTTATTTTTTTTTAATTCTTTAAGAGTTATGGTTTTATGTTGTAAAATTGTGATAAACTTGTGTTTTCACATTAAAACAAATAGGGATTAATGTTTGTCTCTTCACCCACCCCTAATTTACCCTGACAGCGTGGCTGTATTCCACAGTTTACAATATCCAGATAGGTGTAGACATTTATTTTTTGGCTGCACACCAATAAGCAGAGTCACACCGAAACATGTTAGGAGCTGACACATAACTGAACCTTAAAGGATTATTAAAACATATAGTAAACGTGCTGACATTAGTCTGGCACTTAATTGAACTGCTCTGAAGAAAAACATCAGCAGCAGCACCTAGACTTGAGTTTATTGAAGATTGCAGCTCTATGTGTTAAATCAGATATGTCTTTACAAACAAATGACAAAGATAGGGAATTTAAGCAATTCGATTTCAAACATTAGCTTTCTAGACCGAATTAACTTGTGTAGAACCGTCATATAAATAAGTAAATACAGGCACGTGTCTTTTGAACTTTTTGGCAAGTTCATTGAAAATGAAATTTATGATGAATGTATTGCTTTAAAACAATAAAACATCCTTTGAGTCCACAAACCACAGCACCAAGACTGCATTAGTAAAACTTTTGATTGATATATATCTTAACAGAGATGCATAAAGAACTTCCGTCTTGATGCCAGAGCTGTGTTTGAAACAGCTGATCATAACATATATTGAAAAACTGGAAAAATGGGATGGGTTTGTCTGGTACTGTGGTAAAATGGTTCAGATTTTATTTGACAGAGACTACTTAGAGTCATTTGGTAATTGTAAAACTTGGTGAACAAATATTAGTTGTGGAGTTCCTCAAGAGTCCATTCTCTGGCCACTTTTCCATTTCACATACTAAACATGACCTTCATAGACCGCCAGGGATGGGCACTGGTAGTCCACGACCCTGCACGGAAAAGCGAGTATGGCTCTTTTAAATCAATGTTTGTCATCACAAAAGCACGTTCAAGATTACTGAAACAGAGACAGAGGACTCATTAATGTCAGTTTAAAGATCTCTTACTGCATGTTCCAATTGTGAGTTAAACTGGCCAACCAGGTTGATAATGTGTAACTCTCTCCGTTTTGCACATTATCAATCTGGAAATGCTTCCATCGAATCCGTTCAGGGAAAGAAGGCACATCCAGCAGAACTTTCCGAGCTGATTGGGCGAAGTGACACCTAGTTCCCGCCCCAAGGGTTGGTTTTAGCCAATCACGGTATCAGATGAAAATGTTGCAAGCAGCAGATGCCATGAGAAACCACAACAAGTTATGCGGGTCAAGACACTTCTTGCTGTTCTTTCAAAGAAGAACGTGGATTCTGACGAAACAGATGTGATATCAGCGTCCTCCTGCGCTGCGACGTTTAATTTTGGTTCAGCTCTGGGGTCGAGCAAGTGGGCTGGATCTCTCTTTGTCAAGCAAGGACATCTTTACTATGAAGAAATCACAATTTCAATCACATTTATTTCAGTATATGATAATTTAAGTCATGTGTTGAGTTTGAAAAACAATGTTGCCATTGCATTTGAAGAACAGTGAATTTCCTAGAACAGGAAATGTTCCCTGACAACTTTTTTTTAAATGTCCATAAAAATAATTGAAAATGTAATTATTCAGAAGCAGATTACCTTAAAACTTAAATAACATACAATGTACTTCAGCATAGTAGAGAAAACAAACCAATAAATTCAAAATAGATTACAAGTTAATGATGAATTATATATAAGATGGAAAATATGAATACGTCATGTCTGATGATAAACAAGACAGTTAATTTTACTAAACAAATGTTCTAACATTTTTGCACTTCTTTTTGGTTGCTAAATGTTGTCGCTGCTGCTGCTCGTTCTCTTGTTTTTCCATGTATAAGATGGTCTGTCTGTCTGTCTACAGCAGGCTGGATTTAATCAATATGAATATATGAATTAGAGATTTCATTAATTGTGCCGCCCTATGACAACTATTCTTTTGTTTTTCTAAACAACAAACAAAAAATGTTTACTTGTGTCAGCCTCATTTAGTCTTTCCTTTCTGCTGTCATTAGCATTGCTAATTTTACTGTATCGATATACATTTTCTCCACATTTTCAATGTTTATTAATGGTAGAACAATGCCTCCACCAGAATGGAAAATGACATCAACTCTTGTACTGCAGCTAATCGCAGCCAAGTGCAGTTGCCCACACTCCAAGGTATCGGTCAGGTTGACTAAACAAAGTGGGATTTTTGTTTGGGTTTTACCATAGTACCACAGATGCCAAGTTACTCATTTGTGATGTCTATAGCTGTGTCTGTGTATTTTCTCAATGTAAATCCTGGAGGGGGAGAGGCTAAAAAGCTACTGTGATGAAAACAAACATGATTATGATTGCTCACATTTTGTTTTCCTCCCATGAGTCAGTCAGCAGATCCACTTGTACATGCTCACACTGATTCATGGGATCATGCAGTGACATCCATTCCATTCATTTTTACAAACACCTCGCAAGCATCCAGTCCTGCTTTAGTTCTAAAAGCATCACTGGCAAATTGAAGGAAAAGCAAATATTTAACTTAAATTTAAAAATAAATTTCCACCTCACATAGAGGACCACACACGTGTACACGCAGACGCCAACACATATGCATGCATGCATGATGAACCCACCTCTTTCCCTCATCCACACGCTCTTTTGCTCTTTCTTTCTCACACTTTCTCTCTGTTTCTCTTTCTCTCTCTCTCTCTAACACACACACACACACACACACACACACACACACATCTGTTTTCTTTCAAAGCCACATCCTGGATATCCTCCTTCAGGGGAGAGGATTTACACTGTGGTTGTCCTTCAGGTAAACCTAAAGAGCCCTGCTCTGAAGCCTCTACTCTCACAAACCCCTGATTTTCAGCTTAGCTGTACAGTAACCTGGGTAGACTGGCAAGAATGGAAGAGTGGCAGGTCTTCTTTTGGATACAAAACCCAACAAGCATTGAAGAAATTACAGATTTCAAGCTACAGTCCCAAGAATGATTGCTCTCTGATTTGAAAAACATATCGTCTCAAAGAACCGGAAAAAGCAAGAGGAAATACAACAGCAGTCTAGCCTTCGTTGGTATTCTTATGCTGAATGTTTTGTGGTTTTGCTCCACCACAGACGCACGGAGGAGGCTGAAGGGGGCTTGAATAGGGCACCCAAGGCCAGCCTACTGCAGGAGGCTGGACAGGGAGTTGACACAAGTGCTGCACATGCCCCAGGAACCAATACTCAGTTCCTGTCACTGTAGCATGAGCTAGCTGTACAAATGAACATAGAGTAAAACTGATGTGTTTAATTCACGGTCCATCGTCCACTTGACTGTCTGCTCGCCTGTTGGGCATGAGTGATAGGAATTGGCCCCTCTGTACCACTCATGTATAGAGCCACTAGGTTCTTTGGCCATCAGACATGGCAGACGACAAATCTGTCATAATAAAACTCTGACCGAAAAAAATGCTGACAAAGAAGTTACTTCTTAAAGGAGATTTGCCCAACTAGATCCCTGAAAGTCTGCTGAGTTATATGGCACCAAGCAATTCACAGCAGATCTTTTAAATCTATAAATTGCAACTAGGGGCCTCAATGAACCCGATTCTTTTCCCCCAGCACATCCTACAGCTACTCGATTGGATTGAGATTTGGAGAATTTTGAGGCCAAGTCAACACTTCTTCAATCCAATCCTGAACACATTTTGCTTTTTGACTTATACATCACCTGGCCTAAAGTCACAGGCATCAGGGAAACGATGGCTGTGAAATGAAAGGGTGATCAAAAACAATGCTATAAACGCTAGGTGATACAGATCAAAGTAACATCCGCATGCATTGAAGAACCCAATGTTTCCAAACAGAACTTTGCCCAAAGCATCACACTGCTTCCAGCAGCTTGCCTTGTACCCATAGTGCATCCTGGTGCCATCTTTCTTCCAAGTAAGTGATACCGATGCACGCTGCAATCATCGTAATGTAAAAGTGGTTGATCAGACCAGAACACCATCTAATACTCTGTCCTCCACTGCTGATGCTCATGTGTCTGCATTTGGTGAGATTTGTGGAACCAAAGGGACTACACATCGCATTATTTGTCTTCATAAGACATGTGGCATTTCCCCAAGTGTCAGAATCTTTATGCTTTATTAAGTGCTTTAAATACAAACAAAAGTGCTGTGTGCTATCACAACCACCTGCATCAACAGCAAAGTCAACTTATATTGAACAGTAAGGTGGAAAGAAATTAAAGCCTTCAAACCCAATTTGGAATCCATATTTCTGTAATATGTTTGGAGTTAAAAGCTAAAACCCTGCATTGATTTAAAGTTTCCTTGTGTGTATGTTGTTTACTTGCATTGTCTCTGTGTCCGTTGGACATGGACATATGGGCCTGCCTCCATTTTCTCCTGACCTGTGGCGGATGACACACATGCTTTACATCTTCTCATCAGCCCTGCAGCATGTTTACCCAATTTTTCTTCCTACCCTCAGAACCTTTCTAGATTATAGTGGTCTCAGTGGAAAAAAAGTTTTTAGCAAATATTTCACCTTGTCTCTTGGGGATCTCCCAGTCAGCCTTCTCACTTAGCTTCACTCCACTGCAACCTAAATTCCAGCTCTGCAAGAGCTGCATGACTGCAGTCTTAAGCCTGAAGCCTTTTTACCTGACCTGTTTGATTCTACTCCCTCTGTCTCCATTGGGAGTCATCATCAGTAACTGTTTCTGGTTTAGCATTAGCATTCTTGAAGGTTTGCCCAGTGTAAAGGTCTATTTATGCTGCTATAATAGCATGATCTTTCAAATGGACTGTATGACATCTGAATTCAAACGGCAAATGAATGAAATGTGGTTGGATGCACTTGTTATTAAGGACAAAAATAGGTGTTTTGCTTGGCTTGCAATGCATTGAATCATCAAAATAAATCATAATGTTAACAAGATCTTTCTTTGCAGGAAAAGAGGCCTAGTGATGCTTCTGAATGTCCGTTATTCTCCACTCAAACCTATTACAATAATGTTGAATGTGTGTCAGAGAGCTTTTATTACTAAATTTTATGGTAAACTGACTTAGACTTTGTTAAATTTTACTAACCACATTGCATTTCAGACAAAAAATGTAAAGTGTATCCTTTCATTTTCGCACAGTTAACCTTTTAGGGACAGAGGGCACCCCTACCAGTATTGTCTCCTGAACCCCTACCCTAAGTCTGGACCGCAGCACCTTCACAACCTGGCTCCAGCAGGACACAAGCCAGAGTTGAGATGACCATGGGGATGTTTAGAGTCCTCACCACCTCACCCACATTTAACTGATGCTCCAGCAGTTATTTTTAAAGTTGTGTTCGGATGCATCTCAATAATTTAGATAGAAAAAAAAAGGTTGAGTAGGTTCTTTGGCTGGGTTTTTCTTTGTTGAAACGTTTTGTCTCCAAGAGACTTGCTCAGTCTGGAGAGTTTCAGTACCTTTGCATAGTTGCTCAACAAATTTAACTGTGACAATTAAAACTGGTTGCTCACATGCAAAAGAGGACCATCCACCTAACACCCAATCCTTAGTACTCTGATAGCCGCTTATAGTTCCCCGAGGGCTGAGTTATGCTCAGCATTATCAGAGCAGGACAGTTGAACCTGGAGGCCTCCACGGCTGTTTAAAGACGGCCGGTTTCTCTTATCACGTTATCTGCATTCCATTGTTTAGGGCTTCTTACGTGCTTGTGCTCATGCTTAACTCAGGAATACGCTGACCCAGAGTAAAGTTACCTGATTGATATCACGTGTTCTGAAACCAACAACCCCAAGTGTGACAGAGTGGAGTGGGTCTACCCAGGGTATCTGCTTTCTATTCAATGTAGGTTGACCATGCTGTCTTGAACATGGTCCAGGATTGTGAGAGACAGAAGCTCCATCTGAATACTCTTAACAATACCTCCTAGCTCCTGCTCCTAGCTCCTGTTATTTGGCAACAGTAAGAACACTATCGTGGGTTGGAAAGGAGATTTGGGCTGCTGTGTCCAGTTCAGACTGCCTTTAACTCTGATGTCATTCCGTGACAGTGTATTGAAAAAAAATAAACACTGTTGAAGTTTAACTGTGAGATAACTGTCCATTGGCTCCTAAATGCTGTGAAGTTGTCTTGTACCAAGTTCCAGACCCAGATCATAATGTTTCCACTCCATGGTCCATTGATTCTCAGGCTGTGGAGATGCTGTTCTTGGAGTTATACTAATTAAGCAGTTTTCTTCCTCCAAAAATGGTTGGTTGAGTTGATACCGAAGAGCTTTTTTTCAGATCTTACCTGAATCATTTAAATCTTCGTGGTCAAATGTAGGCTGTACATGTGCCTTCAACAGCAAGGATAAGGGAGTTTATTGCAGATCTACGATTTAGTCCTTTACATCCTTATACAGCTTTTTAGCATTTAGCGGATATTCTGTTTATCGACAATAAATGAAATTACTACAAAAATTTAAGTTGTCTATTTATTTGTAAGTGAGCAAATTCGTAAAGACACCAGGGCTTAATGATATATTTAAGACTGCGTTCTTCCAAGATTTTACACTTATATAAATAAATAAAAAATAACTGTACTTCTTTCATCACCAGAAGGTTGTGGCAAGTATATACTCTGGCATATTAAGTACTGTGGGGCTGCCAGAACCAGCAAAAGAGTACAATTGCAACCAAAATGCTTGTTTGTAATGTTTTTATTGCTGGGAAATGCATGTGTAAATGTCCCTTTCCTTTTTGTGTTGTTCCCTTTCTGCCATTATTCAAAATCTCTCCACAAGGTGACTGAGTATTTTCACAATAGATGATGCTGAGCCAAGTAATACATCTCATTATCTACAGAAGACCAGTGCTTGCCAGGGTAAACCTATGCTGTTGTCCATATGCAGTTAGACTGTCAGTTCCCCATGAAACGAGGATTCAGGGGCAAAAATCTACTGGATTTGTGGCCAGGTCCACAATTCGTTTTGGCTGTCACATGTGTCATAGATCTGCCTACTGTCCCGATGATAGAGCAGTGGGCCAAGAACTGGACCAAAATACAAAGCTTTCTGAGGTCAGAGGAGTGAAGTGCACTGGACTGGCTCTCGAATAAAGCTGGTTTGTTTTTCTTGAAAAAAGGTTGAGGTTTTGGGGTTTCAGCCCATCACCCCCGTACCACACCACCTCCACGACTCTCCATTTGGACAATGGAAGCTTTATAGCTCATAAGGTTTGACCTTTTAAAATGTTAGCACAACCTGTTTTCATGAGAATGATTCTCTGGTTTGGCTTAGCTAAATGTCAGCTGTGTATAAAACGTGTACATAAATTGTGTTAATTTTAGCTATATTTATACATCTTGAAATAAATTTTTAAAAACACATTTTATGCACTACAACGAACATTGTGACTAAATTAATTTAAACCTGTTTTTTTTTCTAAACACAGGACTTCAAAAGAACTTCAAGCTTCTGTAAATAATGCCTTTCTTAAGAAACAGTGTAAATTCTATGTATTTGAGGATTTTATTTATTGCATTTAGAGATATATACCTTTGTAGATGTGCCCAATTTCCCTAGAATTACTGTTACATTGATGTTACCAGACAACTATGGAATAAATGTCAGACAAAAGGGAAAAAGAGTTTAGCTTTAAAGTGGAAAAGATTTGGAGGATTCACAACATCAGTGCAAAAGTAAAAAACAACCAGTTTGTTTTTTGTATACAGTATGGCATGTCAATGTCAACTTTGCACAGTAGCGCAGTGGGTAGCGCTACCCAATCTGCGAGGATGAGTTGTAGATGAAGGAGCCAAAATGCAGAGCAATCAGGGAAAATGTGGAGCAGCTGAGACAAAAGAAAAGGGCAGAGAAGGGGAGAAAATACAAATAAACATTAATGGAGCTGAACCAGAAACTATAGGGAAAAATGTTCAACAGAGATCTAACTGGAAACAATCTAAATTAAAAGGATCACAAGTAAAACAAAAAATAATAAACTAAAGGAATACACTAAAGAGCCTAAGGAAGGACCTGATTTGGTAAAACTATTCTAACAATAAGGACAGAGATGAGGAAGTAAATAAGACAAGATCTAACAAAAAATAATCAAAGTGAAGACACAGATGAAAATTAAAACAAAAACACCCGCAGATTGTGACAATCCCAGTGAAACTATGATTGTTATTACAAAAAGGACATTATATGCAATCTTGCACTTGTTTCAAAATGTAGTCAGAGGAAGGACAGAGGTGTGAAACTCCGTTTAAGCTCACATAAAAACAATACTAATCCATGCAATTTCTCAGACTCGCGTATATGACAGTAGAATTCTGCAGACAGCATTTTTATTGACATGCAAATAGGAATGTGAATGGTTACAATCATACACACATCTTTTTGACAGCTGCCTTACTCCATATTTAAAGGACAGTGGTATCTTCTGACATTTCAACGCATGTCTGCGGTACACTCAGGCCTAGTCCACACATAGCAGGATATCTGGGAAAACGTATAAACTTATACATTTTTATGCAGTTAGGTCTTTAATTCCCACATAAACATCATTTTACATATCACAACATTTCCTGTCTTCACCTCGGTATCGAGACTTCAAAGTAAAAGCAAACATGGAACGCTATAAACATTACAGTTGGTTCAGAGTTGTTGTTTTTTTTGTTTTTTTTTTTTTTACAATTGCTTCAATATGTTGAGGTACAAAGGGAAAAAGAGTTTGAAGGTCAGCTGTTTTAAACAAGCACAATGCTGTTCAACATCGCCTTTATTTTGAAGGATTCTGTCATGGATCATTGCCAGAATAGGCGCACCATACACAGAGAAGATGGTCCTAGATGCATGCGACCTGGGTTTGATGCCTAAGACTTTCACTTCATGTCTTGCTCCTTTTTCTCTGCTTCCTCCCAAGATACTAAACAACAAAGGCCACTTGCACCACAAACTCTTTGAAGAAATTGTAAAACCTTCTTTTACAGCAACTGCTCTTCCACGTGTGATTTTGCTTCTGCTCCTAATACAAATAATTATTAATGACTGGTCATGACAGGAAGGCTAGAAGAGATATTCTGAACACTGCTGCTATATCTTCTCACAAGTTCTTATTGAGCATTTGGAATTTGGCTGAAATCAGTATCGACAGATCAAAATTTTACAAAACCCTGTCATGATTTAGGTTTTTGTTTTTGTTTTGGACCTGTGCACCTGTCTACTTATACCTGTGTCAGCCAACTCATCCCTGCCAGAACGTCTCTCTTCTCATCTTGTCCTTTGTGATGTGTCCTGCATCTACCAGATCCCGTGTGCTCAGCCAGCTGGACTCTTCTGTTAAATGTTGCCTGTGTCTGCATGCTGCAGTTCTGCCTGTTTCCCCGTTAGTTCCAGCCACTAGCTCTGCCCGTTCTGGTGGTTCCCCCGGTCCACGTCGCCTTTTCTGGTCTTTCTCTACTTGCGTCCTCTGTTCTCCTGCTCATCCCTGCCTGCCTGCCTGCATCATCAGCCATAACTCATCTGTTCAGGTCTGGTTCTGCTTGTCTGCCTCACTTGCCACGATTCATCCTTCACAAAAAAACCTTTTAAATGGTAACCCTGTGTCCGGCTGAATATCGGGTTCACCAGCTTCAATCATTACAAAACCTGAGATCACAAAATTCTCACATGTGCATTTCTACTAATGTGTCACAGGAAAATCAAAATGTTGCTTTGTTTATTTGGTCATGAGTTTCCAGAAAATGAAAAATGCTTTATGGTAGAAATCAAATATTCTTATGTCACATGTCAAGATACTTAGGTGTAAATGTGTTCTGTTAACCTGGGGAAAGCCTGAATCCAAGAATAGGGAAAGCTCTTTGGGTGTAATGGTCAGCAGTGGTCGGTAATGGCCAGTGGTTTGGCCAGATCTGTGCCTTGTTACACAGCTCTTCCTGTCCACACACATGGTGTATAATAAAAACTTCCTCAACAGATTGGAAAACCACCGCACTCTCAACAACAGTCTAGGGTTGCTCTTTATCCCGTCTTTCATCTAATTCTTTCTTTTATTCTTTCTTTTCTTTAAGACTCCCTCATCCTCTGTCTAGCACTTTCCCTCTACACACTGACCTTCCCCGGTCTTTATATTTCAGGGTTTGAGGCTACAACTGAAACAAAAGCAAAATTATGGGTCTGGTTTGGCTTGAGGAGCGCGCAGTGACCCCGGCATGCGGTTTTCGTAGGCCAGACCAGAGAGAGGTGAGGTGGGGAGAAGAATTTGTTTGAATCTAGCTGTGTATTTGGAGGAAAAGCCTAACCACTGCTAATTTGAAATTGTCACTAGGAGGAGGCGTTGATCTAAACTTACAGACATGGAGTGAAGTCCACAGTCTGCCCGACGCACCACCTCCTTTTCCTTGTTTTATTGTCGGGGCAACATGGCCTTGGGGAGGGGAGGGGGTTGTTGTCTATGGAAGATGAAAAGTAAAGGTACATTTTATACATATCTCTACCTTGTTCCTAAAAGCCATGATGTTTTGTAAGAATTATGTGTGCGACTTCTAGACCAGCAATGTTACATTGAAAGAAAGTGTCTCTGGCAGAGCAGTTACGTATAAAAACTTGTGAAAGCATAACATTTTACACTTTAAATTGTATGGATCAGCTTAAGAAAAGGCTGTGTTTAGCTATTTTGTCAACTCCATGGCTTCAGACAGAAAAGCTATTAACCTAAAAAAGTTTTGAGCATGTTAGAACTTACACAGAAAGATTATTGGTTTTCAATTTGTTGAAGGAGGTCGGACACAACGCCATCCTCCTCTAAGCGGAAATAGAGCCCGGTCAGAGCCTTATTGCCATACATCACCTGGATTCTAGAGTCATGGAAAAATATTGACTGGTGGGCTGCTCCTCTGTTGTGGAAGCTGGGAGCTCTTTCACCCTCATGGTTGCAATAATATGAAAAATTATTTAATTTGGTATTGAGCTGAACTATTGGGCTGTACATTTAAATCTTCTGAGACCACATTAATTGTTTATTTGACCAGTTTTATAGGGGTCGTGACAACAAATGTACTTTTTCTGTGGTTTTGGGGGTATAATATGATCTGATGTGCACTGATGCGGCCGTGTGAATGTCAAGGGCTGGTAGCAAAGGACCTGCTCATGACGAGGGGTGGTCCTGCTTTGTTTCTTTGCTCAAAAACGGATGAATCGTAGAATTGTTTTTCTTCGTAGGTTATCCTTCTACGTAATTCATATTCTTCAATTAGAGCACACAAATACTTCCACTAGCCAAAATACCATAACAATGGATGTTTGACGAGAAGACAAGTGTGGATGGAGGGGGAGAGGGTGTGTAGGGTCGCATTTGACCAGTTTCCCAAATATGGTCGTAGCCAATCAGTGTGAAGTAAACTAGATAGAGCCGCATATTTTTACCGTAACCTACTCTTTTACTGAGGAGGGAAATTTGGCCTGCCAAAACAACCCCCTACAAAAAGGTGAATTTTTTTTTTATTATTAAATTATTTGGATAGTTTACATATGTAGCAATATACTACATGAAATGGTTTATACAGAGATGCCATGGCAACTTTAAGCTTGTAGGTTGAGAATTTGATCAGAAATGGGGAAAAAACAAACAGGATTTCAGGCACAGGACGTAACCACAACATGCAGGAAAGTGGGTCCCGAGGACCAGGATTGTAAACCACCGCCCTTAACTGAAGTGGCGCACAAGAAACTGTTTCTCGTTTGTCAGATTAAAATTACTTTCTGAACATGACAACCTTTAAGTACGTATGAATCATACGTTTCACTTAGTGCACTTTTTTGTATTAAAGATGTTCACCATTGGTCTGATGTGTTATTCATTTTGCTTTAAGTGAAAAATGATCATGATTCAAGGATAAAGGCTGGGAAACTTCCATCAGTGTGTGGTTAATGTATATATGTCTCTCACTTAGTGAACTGAGTTAAGGAAATTAATTCACTTTTCAGGTGGCTGCAGTAACAACATTAATCTAATCATCTATTAATCCAGTAATGTAAATATTTTAGATATGCACTTCCGCTTCCGGAATAAGATTTTGCATCAGACCAACCATTTTGTTGTCTACACAGAAGGATGTTAGCACACAGCAGCCTTGGGAGACATTCCATCGGAGATGTTCAAGACAAAAACACAGCAATCTCTTGCTGTGTGTGTACATACTGTACACACACAGTGTTAACAAAGCTGTAAATTACTTATCCTGTTATGCACGGGATGGACATTAAAAGGAAAACTCTACAGTTTAGTTTCATCTAGCTTACCTCTACACCATGCTAAGGAATGTCTTTACATTCCATGTAAGAGTGTCCACTGAATTGCACAATACCCTTTGAGAAAGAAAGTATTTAACAAAATGATGTATGTTTTCTTAAGTATGCGTTTTGAGCATTTGAATAAAAAGCCCATGTTGTTCTATTCATCCACACTTTAAGTGAACAGTATTGCATTCAATTGTAAGGACGTTCACTATGGAAAGTGATTAAAAAAGGAAGCAGATTGATGTATTTTGAGTTGTTATGCAAATGGCTTAACCTACTTTAGGGAGTGACAGCAGCTCACAGTTTCAGTCTGTGTGAGAGTTTCCTACTGTGGGCCTTCATCATACTGTGTGGTCTTAAACCGTATTTAGATCTAGTGGGTGACCACTGTACAATTAGGTGCACCATGTTTCACAGTAGCAGCAGAAAGTGGAATTTTTGTCAATGGTGCAGCAGTAATTGTCTTGTGTATGCCTGACATGCTCATTATACCATCCATGTCAGTGTAGTCAGTTAGAAACATGATTTATTGTATTAGAAAATTTAAAGGCACACGGGCAATGGATGATCTCGTAAGATGTCTTCCGTTTGGTGATTGTTTCTTTGAATTGATCTGTTTTTATGGAAAATAACTAGTTTAAGGCCTGACCTCTTGCTGAAATGGCTATTTATGTTTCCCCAGAAGAAAAACAAAATTGGACTGTCCAGGGAGGATTTCGTCAAACCTCAGAGTCAGTGTCAGCAAAATATAACAGTCTTTAAATATTCTGGTTGTGGAGCAAAGAACTGCCAACTATTCTGAATGCTTCAGTCATTCAGTGACTGCTGATCGATGACAGCTTTGGACATTCCCAAAGACAGACCAGACTGTTTTGAATTTTAGGGGTACATGCAAAGTGAGGTCAAACGGACCAGCAAAAATGGAGCGAAATCACATTACGGTTTTATTTCCTTACGCCAAATGGTGCCATGCTTCATTCAAATGGTGGAAAGGAGACTTAATCCATCCATGTATAAAGGAAGGCCTTACAACCATGACGCTCTTGAGGGAACCCAGTGAAAAGCCACAGCTTTTAATATAATGCTAAAGATGGAGAGAGTCCCTAAAGAGCAATCTGTCCAGCCATGCTACTACTTGATGACTGGTGTTGCTGAAAGGTTTAGTGACAAATCCTTGTGTGAAATGTTGTTGCTTCATCACCTTGTAACCCAATTGTACACATGAGATTTAGCAGTAATAGCTGGCATTGCTGTTTAGCCAAAACGCAACAACTTTTGAAAATCCACAATACGTTCAAGCTAAAGTTTCTTTTCTCTTCAAAAACCATCATTCAACAGAAATACAGCCGTTTGAAAATCAAACGTGGCATCTGGATGTTTTTTACCAAACACATTTTATTTTTCACAAGAGACCAACTTAACACACAATGCTGGCTTAGCAAGGAAACAAGCACAGTCAAAATATAAGAAAACAGTAATAATAGTAACACAAAAAAAGTCATAAATTCATTGCAATTAAGTATTTGCTCAACAATCCAAACAATCAGAATCAGGTGTTCCTGTCACTTCCATGGTCACAAGTGTATAAAGTTAAGTATTATGATAGGATGCCACCTGTGCAACAAGTCTAGTTGTTAAATTTCCTTGCTCCCAAATTGTCCTCAGCCAACTGCCATTGGTATTATAACAAAGTGGAAGTGATTGGCAACACCAGCAACTCAGTCAAGACACGGTAGGTCACGTAAACTAACGGAGCAGGAGCAGCAGATGCTGAGATGCAGAGGTTGCCAACTTTCTGTTGCTACAGATCTCCAAACTTCATGTGGATGAGCTCAAGAACAGTGCATAGAAGACTTTGTGGAATGGGTTTCCACGGCTGAGCAAGTCATGCATCACCAAAACCAATGCAAAGGATTCGATGCAGTGGTATTAAAGAATGCCGCCACTGGACTTTAGCCGTGGAGGCCTCTTTTCTGAAGTAACAAATTGCACTTCTCCATCTGGCAATCTGATGGACCAGTCTGGGTTTGGCAGTGGCCAGGAGAACGGTACTTGTCTGGCTGCATTGTGCCACGTTTAAAGTTTGGTGGAGGGGAGATTCTGGTGAGTGGTTGTCTCAGTGGGCCCCTTAGGTCCAGTGAGATGAATTTTGAATGGTTCAGCATACCAGAAGATTTTGGACAACTCCAGGTGCCCAACATTGTGGGAACAGTTTGAAGATGGTCCCTATAAATATTACAGTATTCATACAAAGATTCAAAATGAAACTGTATACCATAATCTAATAACATTTATTGTTAAAAAGAGAAACAACAATTATGCCTAAGGCTTTTCAAAAAATAACTACTGACTCTTACAGCTACCATAATGTAATTTTTTACATAAATTTAGATATCTATATCTAACCAAAATAGAAATTTTTGATACCGTTACTTTTAGAACCAGAACTGGATATCTGACACGTTCTCCCAGTTCTAGTCTTCTGGATATTGACAGACACTGCAAGCTTCAGTTCTCTTGTCTTTTTTTTTATTTCTTTAATTTTTTTATTCATTTTTTGAATAACCAATATTGCCAGAGCAATTGGCTAACATATCCCAGTCATTGAATTCCAGTGTTCCAAGCTCTTCTATGGCCATAGGCGTATAAAGCACATAGACGTGCAGATTTAGTCAAGAACTGTGAGGAAGTCAGTTAATTCCAATACGGCACCATGATAAAATGGCGCCTGTGCAGTAAAAAAATCTCTTAAACGCTTTCACAAACTGAATCATTTTGGACTACTTTATGCTCCTGAATTTTTTTTTATTTTATTTTGACCAAGCTGTATAATATGATTGAATTTGATTTTGTAAAGTGCCTTGAGATGACATGTTTCATGAATTGGCGCTATATAAATAAAATTGAATTGAATTGAATTGAATGTGGGAATAGTCTGGGGATGGTCTCTTCATGTTCCAATTTGACCGTGCATGTGCACCGTGGCACAAAGAAGGGTCCATAAGGTCATGAGTGAGCAAGGTTGGTTGTGAAAAACCTTGACTGATGCGCACAGAGTTCTGATCTCCACCTGATAGAGAGCCATCTGGAGGAATTAGAGAATTCCACACAAGGACTTCCATAAATACATTATTACAAATCCGTTAATACAGCACTCCATTTACATTAAAAATGAAATGCTTTAAGTAACTTAATACTCGAGCCAATATAGTTTACACAAAACCAACTCTCACATCGTTTTTATTTTTAAAAATTATGAAATTGTATCAGTTATTGGGAAGCATTAATCTAGCTGTTGATATTGCCTCTGGAATATTAACACATTTTTATTTATTAAATCAACTTATTTTTAGGCTTTCTTACTTTGATCACAGTGACAAAAACCATCTACTGTTAGGTCTTTCAACGTGGACACCGAGAAGATAATAGTTAAGGAACATTTCTGTGTGGTCCATGAAAGTTTTTTAAAAGCCAACACCAAAACTTTTTCTTTTTAATTCTTCCCTTTAAAAAAATGAATGAATAAATAAATGAATAGAAGTAAACCCTCTGAGAATTCAAATTTATTAGCTTGTTGTCTGCATACTGGAAAATTCCTCGGTCTATTTCTGTCACTTATCTGCAATAAGCAGTTAATATTTTGGATAATATTTGAGGGTTTGGACCAAAGAGTCCTATTCAAATAAAACAGAAAAATAAACGCCTTTTGCATTTTTCTTATTATTGAATAAGTTTCTTTAATGATAGAACAATAGAGCCTGATATTATCATGACATTTTCTGGGCTGAAATACTTTGTTTCGATTGTCCTGTCTCAAAGGAGATGGCAAAAATTGTTCCCTCATCTTGTGTATTCCCCCAGCACTGAGCGGGTCTGCTCTTAATTGTGGTATGGGCCGAACATCGGCAAGAGTCATTTCATCACACAGCCACACCAGAAAACAGCTGCAGCAGTTTCTGCAAGCTGCATTTTCTCCGGGAAACTGTTAGAAAATAAACCTAGGGGCTATGTCATCACCCTGGTTTTCGCAAAATACCAGAAAGTCTGAGTTTTATTATATAAAAGAAAGTCATCTAAGAGCACAAACAAATGTGAAGCACAAACAGGGCTATTAATTGAGAAGGCAGATGGTCCCTTGCGGGCCGGACAGCGATGAGCCAGCGCTGTGGAAAACAAAGCATCCATGGCGACCGCGACCCTCCATTTCTGTCGCTCCGACGGGGAGATTGGGTCTGGGCTTGGAACCCACAAAACTCAAACAGAAATCACCATTGTTGCCTCAGCGAGACACACAGACAGGCTAATTCACAGGATGGAGTTGTATTAGGTTTCTGCAGGGGAATGTTGTTTATCCACGTCACCATCACTGTTGAGTTTGTCTTTGATAGATGTGGAGGGGGGGGGGGGGGGGGGGAACACATCCACTCTGACCTAAAATCTCAGATGTAAAAATATATTGAGCCTATACACATCACATAACATGACAAATCTTTTGCTTGTCTGTAGATTGAGTGAGTCCACCTGGTGAACAACAGGCCCGTCCGGTAATGTTTTTTATTAGCGGGGGTTAAACAGAACAGTTTTGAGGGAACAAAAATGTGCTTTTAAGAAGACTTCGCTCCCAGACAAAGTAACCAGATCCTCTGTTTAATAGTTTGGTGTTGCAGTGCTCTGAATGAGTGGTTTCCATTCCGTCGGGCTGTAACCGATTGTCCCAGTGACCACAACAAAGGACAAAAAAGGAAAGGAGGGTGAGGGGAGAAAGAACAAACCCAGGCTCAGAAATGAATCGGAGGGTCTTGAAATCAATGACTCAGTGGCCTCCAGAGTCTTCTTCTGGTTTAACTGCAGTCTTTGCTCTAAACTCGTCTGTACCCTGAAACATCTGCTTTACCCTCACCGCACAACAAGTCATGGCTGGGTGATCGATGTAAAGCATCATCATACTAATGGGATATGCTGTCTCAGAACCAATGTGGCTTTTAAATGTGGCAGCAATATATATTGGAATCAAGAAAAGTCTATGTGTTTAATTCTTGGCAATGTAAGAACAAAAACAATAGAAATGAGTGTACATGATATAGCAGACTAGGGAAGTACCATAGATGATATATATAAATATTTGATAGAGTGTCATTAGCCTATTTAAAAAGCAGCAGAGCTTATGGTGTGTAGACAATTATATTCTCAGAGCAAATCTTAGTACTTATTCAAAATAAACAATGAGCATTCACATTCACAGTTTCTTGCAAAAAAAACAAAGACAAAAGTTTTTACATCTTGTCACATTACAACCACAAACTTCAACAAACTCCTTTCGCTGCATTTGCAGCTGCAGATCATTTAGGGCCTGTCTCTAACTGCTTTGCACGTCTACAGACTGAAGTTGTTGCTCATCGTTCCCTGCTAATCCACTTAAGCTCAAGCATCTATGAACATCAATGTTCAACCAACACATTCTCAGTTGGATTTAGGTCCTAACTTTGGCTGGTTTCTTTTATAAGACGCATCTGCTTTGATTGAATTTTTTTCCTTGTAGCTCTGTCAACATGTTTAGGGTCTTTGTCCTACTGGAAGGAATACCTCTGCTTTGGCCTCGGGTCTTCTGCGGGCTCTAACAGGTTTTCTTCCAGGATTGTGTTCACCTCCATCCTGTCGACTCTGAGAAATGTCATCATCCTGCTGAAGCTGCTGAAGCTCCGAGCAGCATCAGTTTTCTTAAGTTTTTTTTTTTTTTGCTTGATGTTCTTGTGCTCTTTTCCCTGCTGGCTTTCTGATGATGGAGTGCATCTCCAGCAGCAAAAAGGTATGGGTGTATAGCAAAAGAAGAAAAAGTCTTCTCTCCAACTTCACTGTTTATATCTTAAAAATTTTTGTACGCGCTGATAGGTTTTAAGAAGTGTGCTAAATGCAAAAGTCAAATTTGTTTCATTGTTATTCCTAGAACTCTCATGGTAAATGCAGTGTAGCTAATCTTTTGGGGCGTGGTCCCACGTGAGCAGCTTTATTTTCAAGCGCATGCAGTTATGTTTAATATTTATTGTCTTGTATTTGATTGCATTTGATCGTCTAAAAAAAAAAATAATAATGATTTCACAAATTAACCACACAGCAAAATGTCTCCTCTGTGTCACCGGTACTATGAGTAAAGTTGTCCGTACGGTGGAGACTATTTTAGGTGGCTATCACACCGCAGTTAGATGTGGTCAGACCTCTTTCTTTTCCATGGCTGTGATATTCATACACGTAAGCAGCATGGACGTCACATTGCGTTTCAGAGCTGCTTGTAACAACAGAGACACTCCACAATGAATTTTCATGAGAGCAGCCTCAGTCTGTATTCCCTGTTGTGATTGATCCTCTGTGTACTTTGGCCACTGTTGGAGTTCAGTAGCGGTCGTTAAATCGTTGCGTTCGAAATCTTTAAGTTATGGATGGGCACACTTGTATGCTTTTTGTTTTTCTTCGGGCCACAGTTGAGGCACCTTTCTAATTGGTGAGCTGTCTGTCTTGCTAAACTTCAGCAGAACTAATTGATTTAAGAAGCCAATAATATAGGTTTTACATTACAAGGAGGACAATGAAAAATACAGTTGTAAAGCTTTTTTTGGGTGAAGGTCTAATCTGATCTACTTCGGTAGGCAGAATCAGCTCCATGGAGAATTCCTGTAAAAGTAACTTGCATTTGTTTCAGGACCTTTAGATGTTATTGCAAAGCAGAACTGCTGCATTAATGAAGGGACTTTTTTTTGCCCTCTTAGGTGAAGAGCATTTGCTAGCGCCTGCCTCTGTATTACAGGCTGGACACAGTCAGGGACCACTGCTGAAGCTCCCTAGCCCTGTGGTTTTGTGCTGTATGTGTCTGCCATCTATCGGACTTTTTAAAACATCACTGGGCATGTTTATGTCTCATGGCTTATCATTAAACCAAAATGTTGCCGTTTGGTTCATTCATAAGTCATTATCAGTTTTTAATTCAGAGAAAAAAAATAATCCTTACGTCCTGATGAGCATGACATTTTCTTAATCATTAAGAGAGAAGAGCAAAACCAGAGTAAGTTGTTTGTGCCCATTGGACAGAAACTGCATATGGCAATGAGGAGTAGTGGTTTGTGAAATAGAGGGAAAAAAAATATTCCCAAATGTATTATAAGAACTCACTTATATCCTATAACATGTGTTGCGGTAGGAGCCCGCGATGAACGCCAGGAAAAAAGAAGGAGTGGGTGAGTGCAGGAGTCGGCCGAGCACGTGCCTCCTCGAGGTCCTCTGGGCTACGTCTGGGCTCAGACTCTCCAGGTCCGGGGGCTAGACTCCTGTCAGCCCCAAGACCCCGTCTGCCCTGACCCAGACTCCACCATGACCACTCGCACTGAGAGGCCTGACCACGGTCATGCCGCAGCTGAGAGAACAAACAAACAGCCCAGACACACGGGTCAGCTCCCTCTCCATCACGTCGACTCAGGAAGCCCACTGGGTTTAGTCATAGCAGAGGCCTCCAGCACAAGCAGCTCTGTCTTGGCTTAGGACGGAGACTCTGGCAGAGGATATTCACTCATTTGTCCCCACACATGTATATGGTTTGCTAACGCTGCTTGAGGACCGTGTCCCAGTCGTTCTGACTCGGGAGCCAGAAAGACCTTTTCTGGGTAATGTCCTCCCACACAGTCTGACTGTGTGACTTTTTTATTGTTCATATTTAGCTCTTTATGTTCCTCCTCTGTGTTTTCTGTGGATTTACTTTTACTGTATATCCAAATGAAAAGATCCAATGTGAACCTTTTGTTTTTCTTTCTTCTTTTAAACCTCAAACTGAAATGATTTCTTTAAATGTGAATGATGTTCTGGTTAGAAATGGACTGGGATGTTTTAATTTTTTTAAAGGCAAAGTACTCATTCTTTTTGTTTCGGTTTGTGTACAGAACATGTCACGAGTCTGTCATGAGTGTACAGCTCTACACATAATTTACTCCTTTGTTTTATTAAACTGACCACAATTACCGTTTTCTTTCCTTTTAACTATTATGGACTGATTGATGAACAGTTAAATTGATGATTTTTATCTCTGTAAAAATGTCCCACCAAACAGATGTCCAGCATCTGGTGGTTTTTGGGTGCAGGAGCAAAAACTAACACACAAACACTGACAAGACACCACATTTCTTTCCTCTTTTCATGTTAACCACTAGTTTGACCTGCTGCCCCATGTTTTCTCTGAGAAGAGGATATCCCACCTCTCTTTGGAGCTTTATAATACATCACAGCTCATGGATTGAGGTTGTGTTGTATGTGATCTTTCCCCTTTATATCTTTGAAGTTTCTGAAGCTTGGCCATGCCAGTTCAGAGTCATGATTGCAGTGGTCAGGCCATAACTAACATGTTCTCAGGTAATGTACTGTCTGATGTACCGCGTAACTTACACAAATAAAAGATCCCGTCATTCCTTAGGTTAGGTTTTTATTGTCACTTTTTTAAGTACTTATCTAACCTGGATTTTCTTTAAAAATCCAACAGAACTCTCTCCCCACTTTCCAATCCGCCTGAGGGCATTCAGAGGACCAACATATCTTATCTATCTCTTGACAGATACCGTTGGGTGCAAACACAAACACAACATTTCTAGAAGACACCATGGAAACTGAAATTCCACAAAGCACCACCAACAAAAGCCAACTGGTCAAGATAGCTCGATTCATATATCTCTGTTTGTTCACTAATATTGACATGTCTGAACTTTCAAAATTAGGTTTGCTGTCATGCGTGTGGTCAGGCTATTGCAAAATTTCATGACTCTGTTGCAATCTCCAGGTATTTGTTTTTTGATTTTCTTTTGTGTTTATTCTGGTGTTCTATCCTTTATACGTTTAGTAATATTTCTGTTACCTTTTTTTTTTTCTGCCTTTCCCCTGGTTGGTAGATTCTTTGTGTCTCAGCTCACGTCATTTCGCATTGATAAGTCTCCCTCCCTCCCTCCCTCCCTCCCTCCCTCCCTCCCTCAGTTCTTCATTCTGTCAGCCGCTCTACATTTCCTCTGATTAATCCATCTGGTCCATTTGTCCCCCCCTGCCTCTGTATTTAAGATCGCTAGTTGTCATTTCTTATTGCTAGATTATTCTGTTTTACTGGCACTTAGTCCCATTACTTCCTGTTATTCTCTCCATTTTTCTTCCTATGGCTATGCCTGTACTTTATGTCCTGGTCATTCTGTGTTCCATGTCCTGTAAGTTTTATTATTACTACACATCAGTAAGCTTTTCCCACGACCCTGTCTGCGCTTTGGTTCCTTCACTGAACACAAACAACATGGAAGACTGTGGTCAACCATGTGGAGGTTTTGCTTTGAAGCAAGAAGGTCCTGGGTTAAAATCAAGGCAAGGACCTTTCTGAAGTTTACATGTTCTCCATGTGTTTGCATGTCCTTTTAAAGAGTGGTATCATCCATTCAGCCAGCTGGCAAGCAGTGACCAGGAATGGGTGGGGCAGGAACAGCACTGCGTTATTTTTTGCTTCAACCAACTGGAGTAAATTCCGGTCACTTCTGGACACCTTTCTGACATCATATTTAAAGGATTTTAACCTAAAGGATCATTATGAGAACATTTGAGTCATGCTTTTCAGGTTAAAGCTGCAGTAGGGAGTTTTGAGAGAACTGTGGAAATCTGAAAACTTGAACAAGTACACCTTACCGGTCCCTCCCCCTTGCTCTCTGCAGCCTTCCCTCCACAGCTCCTCCCTGACAGTGTAAGCTGCCATACTGCTCCAAAGTTTACCTGTCTTTGTTTTCTAGGCAGGTGGCAATTTTCTGTAAAGCAGGTTGTTTCTTTGCCATTTCTCAGCACAACTGCAGCCCAAAGGAAATATTGAGATTGAGTGATGGTAGTGATGGTAGTGATGGTAGCGCTGTGCGGCGAATGGGACATGAACAGCATGTTCATGTCCCATTCGCCGCACATTACTATCCCTCCTGGTGAGCTATTCCCTGAAGGTTCAAAGGGGAAGGTTGAGGACGACAGCCCAGCGCAGCCCCTTTGGCCCCTTGGCCAGCCCGACACATCCCAGGGAGCCATAGTATCATCAGATAGGGGCCCACCAATCCAGGGCATTGAAATGTTGGGATGTATGTAGATGTGTATATCTAAAGTGTATAGTACACTGGGGTGTACTATACCCCAGTGCTTCTTGACAGCAGAGTCTCCAACCAACCCAAAGCACATACTGTCTCTAGTTTATTAAAATTGAGTTGCCAGATGGGACCAAATATGCTGGGGTAGGGTGCTGGGGGGGGGGGGGGGGGGGTTCACTGGTCACCGCACAGTGCTCCCCTATGCCTGCATTGTCCATCGTCCCACACATAAAGACCCTGCTGATAAGAGGTGTTGCACAAGGTGGTGGCACAAATCCTCTTGAGGGCCAGCTCTACCCAGCAGGCTTCCTCTTGTCTCACCCATGTCAACACCAACCGAGACCATAGATTCCCCAAAGATCCACAAAGACACCAGGAAGGAATCCCCACAGAAGTTAACTGAAGACTCTTAAAACACCCTCAAGTATGAGTGTGTGTCCTGTAGAGAAGAAGAGGCTACAGAGCAGGGGTGTCCCAAGTGTGACCCAGGAGCCAAGGGTAGCCCCTGCAATGATTTTGTCAAGTACCCAGCAATGGGTCAAGAACAGTACAAATTTGGCCCAGCACATGAGATAAATGTGGATGGGAACTTTGTAACTTTTTAGGGATATGTTTTTGACAAATTCAAATCTTGGCAAAACATAAGGTGCAACACAAAGTAGCTACATGCCTTTTATTACCTTTCATCTTTCTGCTTTCCTTTTAGACAGTAGAACCATAAATATTTAGCTACCTTTACTCAAAAACAGATTTGGGTAAATGTATTTATCAATTTTTTTCAAATATAGGAAATGATTTCAAAGAAAGATTGAAACATGCCCTGAACCATTTTTGCTTGAAATAGACAAAAAGAAACAAGTAAACAACCCAAAAACATCAGCAAACTTTTTTTGTGTAATAGGGACAAGTGTGAGCCCCTTGTTATGTTTCGGGGCTATAGTGATTTTCTATTCCCCTTTCTTTAAAAATTAAACTACTTTGTCTCTTTTTAAAAACATTGCATTCTTAGTTCATGGCTAAACATTTTTAACTGGAAAAAAACAATTGTGGTCCGTGTGTACTTTATACTTACTGATTTCGGCCCACATGGCAATAAGCTTAGATCCCACCAACAAAGAATGTATTTATTGATTGTTCACGTCACTGAAAAATGTTAGGAATTGTAGGAATCTATAAAATAAGATTGACCACATGTAAATGTTTACATAAAATGCTAGATGATCGTAGAGGGGTTCTGTCTATGGCATGTGCTAGGAGCTGGACATGATATGAGGTAGGAGTGCTGAACCTCTCAGGTCAAACTAATTAAATTATGTTTAAAAAACTAACAAAACTGATAAACAATGTGTCTGCAATATTCAAAGACTATTGACATTTGTAGTAGCATGACTACTATTATTAAACTGAACTTTTTTCCATCTATCCATGTTAACCTCTTGCACCTGATAAATAGCCTGGTATTTATTCTGTTATAGCATTTTTTTCTAAAAGGATCTACTAATCTTTTCATCTCGGTTACTTATTCTACTAACAACACTGTAGCTTGTAAGGAGATAGATTTTGAATTGAAACAATGATGGCAGTTCAGGTGTCTCTACACCTTCTATTACAGCCTTCATTAAGGGGAGTTACGGACTGCTGCCTTGAAAGAGATAATTTTGTACCATTCTATAATAATTATTTACAGATGTCTAGTGCTCAAAATGACATTTTAAAATCTTTAGGTAAATTTTAAAGAAATTCTCCACAAAATCCATAAACATCATTGAATGATACAATGAAGCAGAACTGAACTTAACATGAAGTGAAACACAAACCTTTGGAAAACTATGCTTAAAATAATCATTCTTATAGGTGTAGTTGTGTAGTCCTCCTTTTCTGTTTGGAGAAAGGCCAGCTGAGATCTCAAGGCAAACAGTGCTTCATTGATTTATTAGAAACAACAAATATTGATACAGCCAAATTTGTCTAAAATAAATAAACAAATGTTCCTAAAAGGGCAATGGAATGAAATGCAAAAAGTACCATATAAAAAGGGTTTATTCTGTAATAAATGCTTGAATACAAAAATACATTTAGTACATTTAGACTGAAAAATATATATAAAATTATAAAACAAAGAGTTGAAATGTAAGAAAAAAAATTATTAGATTAATTCTTCACATGCATTCAAACAAACAGCATGTCTGTATCTCTGACATGCGTTTATACTGACAACATAGCATATGTGTTCTCAATAATTGTGCACTTTTATCGGAATTCATTTTCAACATAGTACAGAGCTTTCATCAAAAGCAAGCAGTGGCCTTTTAATCTCAACTACAGTCAGAATTACTTGACATTGTCAAAACATACAATTAAACCCCTGACACTGACTTATGCCTTCATCACACAACAACATGTACAGTGTTAGGAATGGATGTTGCAGTATGAGTTGTAAATATGTTATCTTCTTTTCAGAACCAGAACTCTGACACAAAGATGTGAACATTGATGATGTTCTGGCCAGATTCACCCTGGGTTGTCAGATTCCGCATGGACAGTTTCAGTACCGTTTCCCTTGGACCAATCAAAGACTTTACTTGGCGAACAACACCTAGAGAAAGACAAAGATGTAATATAACATTGTTAACTGTGCACTTTTTCTTATTTTTTATCACCATCATGCAGTTGTAATATGCCAGGGACCAGCTCCTAGCCCTTGCTAACAATCCAGTCACAGCAACAGCAGCTCGGACAGAAATCTCCAGGGAGATAAGAAGGAAGAGTTGTGGGAGATGGGTGGGGAGAGAGGACATACCTAGAGGAAAAGATATAGACCTGCGTTTCCATTCATCATCATGGTTTATGTAAGATCCATAACAAATAAAGTGAAAGAGTTTTCAGGGCTAATGAGATATCAGAGCCTGTAAAGAGGAGCTAGTTTACTTTTGCTAACCAAGACCGGGCTAACATGGGCTCCAGTGTTAACATGGATGGCTTCCATCTGATCAGAGCCAACAGAAGAAGCGAGGAAGGAGTGTGGCCATATTTGTTAATGACAGATGGTGCAGCTCAGGACATGTCACTATTAAATGGACAGTGTGTAAATTATTTGGCTTTTAATTAGCAAAAATCAAGTATTGCTTTCTTAAATTTCTTAAATGTGGCAAAGTCTAATAACATCACATCAAAAAATTAAAGTGTTATCAAAGCTTATAATCAGTCATTTATAAATACATCGGTGGTGGTGCATCCAATTAGAAGCCATGTTGCAACGCCCTTTCTGATTACAGTAGCCGAAAGAGGACAAACTTGTAAGCCATGTGTGTTTCCCTGTCTTTTATATGAAGATGTGCTGTAGGTGGAAGAGGAGTATAAAACAAGCAAATACGACCATAGCTCATTCCATTTGCCATTTTTTGTTAAAATGGAGGACCATCCATACTCTTTGCCCAGCCAGAGGAAAGAGAAAGTAACCAAGAAAAGCGTAGCTATTAATACCAGGTGGAGTGGAGACAATTTATGACGGAGTGGGGATTCAAAACCGATGCAGAGGTTTCAGGCTTTCTGCTGGAAAGGTAAGTTAGTTCTGTATAACAGTGAAGTTTAGGCATTATGTTACAATCAGAGCAGTGTAGTCAAGCAACTCCTTTGTCCTTGTGTTTATAGTCACTTATTTTAGAGCCCAAATAAGTGACTTCACATTCAGAAACAAGTGTAGAAAACTGCAACCTGTGACTCCCAGAATTTACAAGCGACTTTAGAATAAAACAAGCCCAAAGTCGCTTATAATAAGCAGACGTGGCAACAGTGCCAAAAACCATTTCACACGATGACTGTAGCTATTAGCAGTAGCTTGGTACCAAATACATGGAGGACATGTTAATATTGTCACATTTATGACACTCTGCGTCTTCTGTGGTAGTTATACCACTTAATGGTGAGGTCATTTGTAATTTATGTAGCGCACCACTGGATGGTGTACCAGTGTGTAAATCTCACACACTGGGGCTTTAAAGAGACACTTTGCACTAAGGATATCAAAATGCTAGCTGTTGGGCCTTATATGATACCTAGAGAATTTTCACACATAATTGCAATAATAGTCCCAGTTCCCCCAGCTACAAACAATGAGGTAGCCTGTGATGTCACCCACCCCTTTGTGAGCAGAATGCAAACAAAACACCCCCGGGATCTTTTTCTGATATTGGGGGACTTTAACCATGTATGCCTGTCCTCCACCCTCCCCATTTTTAAACAGTATATTACAAGCAAAACTAGAGACAATAAAAAACTGAACTTACAAAGAGGCATATAGTTTATCGCCCCTCTCTTTCTTGAGCTGCTCAGACCACAAATTGGTTTACCTCCAACCTGTGTATAAACCCCTTGTGCAAAGAGAACCAGTTGTAACTGGCACAATGAGAAAATGGTCTGAAGAGGCTGAAGAAACCCTGAGAATTTGCTTCAGCTCCACTGTGTGGGATGAGCCATGTGATCCTCATGCGGAACACACAGATGATATAACAGAATGTATCATACACTACATTAACTTCTGTGTGGATTCTACTGAACCACTTATGAAAGTTAGGAGCTTCTGAAACAGCTGAGAAAAAGAGGGCTTTCAGGTTATGAAATAAAGAAGAATGGACACAAAAAATCCAGAGAAGGAAGATCAGAGAAGGCAAAATCAACTACAAGAAGAAAATGGAGGTGCAGCTGCAGGACAATAACATCAGTAAAAACAATTCCAGGTCACAAACAGAATGCCCAGGCCCTTGGTGACTTGAAATGGGTGAATTAGCTGAATCAGCACTTTCTGAGGTTTGACCAGCCAACCTTCCAACCCAGTCTAACATTCTGCAAGCACACTCATCCTGGACGACTGCCTGTTCTCCCACCCAGAAATGCACATCTTTTGGCACTCAGCTATCATCCAGTCCCTCTGCTTCAGAGGACTCCACAAATGATGTTGAAGATGGGGCACATCTTCAACATCAGTCTGAAGCAGAGGAGTACCATATCTGTGGAAAACGTCCTGTGTGGTGCCAGTTTCTAAGACCACACACCCCAAAGACCTCAAGAACTACAGGCCAGTAGCACTAACATCACACCTGATGAAGACCCTCGAGAGGTTGATTATCAACCATCTTCGTGCCCTTGTGAGGTCTTCACTGGATCCACTGCAGTTTGCCTACCAACCTGGCATCGGGGTTTATGATGCTGTCATCTACCTGCTGCACCAAGTTCTGGCCCATCTGGAGAATCCTGGGAGCAACATGATGATAGTGTTCTTTGAGTTCTCCAGTGCTATTAACACAATCCACCCACAAGTCCTAAAGGACAAGCTGAAATGGTCAGGAGTGGACCACCACCACGTGTTGCAATGAATATTGGATTTCCTCACTGTTCAACCACAGTATGTGAGGACACAGGGCTGTGTTTCTGACAGATTGATCTGCAGCACAGGAGCACCGTAGATAACTGTTCTGGTGTAATTTCTGTTCACTCGCTACACCGTAGACTTCTCAATCAGCTCCCCAGGTTACCACCTACAGAAGTGATCTGGTGACTCTACCATAGTCTGTCTCATCTCTTAAACTTATTAAGATTAGTTATTAGGATTAGTCAGAGTATAGACAGTGGATACAGAGCTTTGTAGACTTGTGCCAACAGAACCACCTCACGTTAATTGCTGGGAAAACAATGGAGCTGGCGGTGGACTTTTAGAACCACCTCTGACACAGGTAACTGATACTGAGATAGTGGAATCTTATACTGCAGTTAATCTGTAGCAGAGAGGAAGCGGCTAGATTAACTCATTAGGAGGGTGCAAAAGAATTTAATGTAGGATGTTAAGGGCTGCATTAATATCAGTTTATTCTGTTTGGTTCATATTTTTCAAGCCGTTCAGATTTCTATATTTTCTACTATGTTTTTTGAACAACTGCGTTACAGCATTCACTGCAGAGCTGCTAAACAAGAGCATTGACTTTTGGCTTACCAATTTTGTGAATCTGCCGTTTTTATGTGTTTCTCCATGATTTTGTAGTCCAAGCTGAAGGATGCCAAAAACTACAAGTGGACAAGTCAAAATGTTTGGCAAATGCAAAATGTTCAGCAATTTATTACACCATCCCCCAGCATACTACAAAAATGGCCAAATGGGGTGGAGGGGAATGCTTTATGACCTGGAGAGGGGTGGGATGTGAAGTGCCTCAAAGTAGAAATGAAATCCAACTCCAGTGCCTGTTGAGGACTTTGTAAATTTGCTCATTTTAGGAAAACAAAAAAATGTAGCCACTTTTAGTAAATACCTAAAACCACATGGTGCACCAGAAGGTTTATGTGTGTGCCCAGAGACAGTCAGACACAACACAAAGCTTCGATTCTAAAACACAGAGGAGTAGAGAAACTGCAATGACAATTGAAAATATGCCCTAATTGTATCTTCCCCTTGGTAATCCCTGGCGTATATACCAATATATGTTTCTGTGTAATGATAGATTGAACTAAATCAGTGCAAGATATATTTACCAGAAACCTGACACTAACATCAAATTTCCAAATCCAGTCCCTAATTTAGAGTTGTTTGCAGTTTGGATAGGCATAAAGTATTTTTCTTTCTTCCAGCATAGTTTATGTTAAACTTCAGCTCAGTGCCTTAAGGCAAAAAGAATTGACAAATAATTTAAGGTCTTTCACCAACAAGTGTGCAGGGTTAGTTCCAGGTCAGCACTGTCAGCTACAAGGAGGGGGTTACATGGCCTGCTCTCTTGAGAAATACGGGTCTCTATTTTACGTTTTTGAAAACCAGAAATATGTGCAACACGTATGTTCTGAGCATGAGCATTACACTATTTTTTGAACATGTGCCGACATTTCTTGCTTCTTGGCGACTGGGATGGTATTTAATACAGAGTCATGCATTTTTCCCAAACCCAAATAGGTATTTTAATGTCCTGATCCTTAACCAGGTAATTTATTTTAAAAACTTACATTTATGTTCATACGTAAAACCACATATACTTTGGTTTTTAAATGGGACCAGATCATATGTATAAAAAAAGAGGAAAATAGCCAAAAAGTAGATTTATTGCTGTCTAAAATTGAGATAAGGGTATATAGGTAAAACAAAGAGGTCAGGAAAAGTTTCTTGTAGAACCACAGCACCAGTATGTCAGCTGAAAGCCTTTGTGTTGCTAGAACCTTCTGCAATGCTAATTTACCCAATTTAACTGGTTGGCTGACATTGCTGTCCTACAAATTTTAAAGTGATACATAAAGCTAGTTGATTCTGTGTACAAAAATAAAGTAAAATTCCAAAAAGTTGTTTTTATACTTTCTTGAAACATAAGTCACTTGCTTTGACAGCACTGTCTTCATCACACAGGTCAATATTACACTAAGTTGGGGATTTTAAACTCTCTATTTAACATCATTGTCAGTAGGAATGTTATTCCATCTAAAAATACACCAATTGGCTATTCTCTGTTAGCCAAAACTTTCTAGACTCTGTCGGGGCCCCATCGGGGGCAGGGTACCCCTGGGCTTTGGATCTCTGGACCCATGGCTGGATCCGCCCCGGCGTAGCTGGCTGTTGGTGGAGCCCATGGGCTCGTCACAGCAGCTCCAGGGGACTTTAGCACTGTGGCTGTTGGGGTGTTTCCTGGGACTCCTCTCTGCTCTTCCCTGGGATGGTGAAGGCAGCTTTCCCTGTGTTGGCCCCTTTTGGGCACCTTTGCTCTGGAGGTCCCTTCGGGCGTCTGGGGTTCTGATTTCCCTGGCATCTGCCTCGGCGCTCTGGGGGGCGGGTCTATGGCTCCTCACAACCACTATTGAGCATTTAACTTGTGGATAAACCTTACTTACACAAGTGCACTCTCACAAACACCTACACGTGCTTGGATTCAGGTGCTTACAGGTTGACTTCTATACAGAAAACCCCAGAGTTAACTTTAGCTGTCAATTTATACATCTCGTATTAAATAATACTGTATATTCTTCAGTGATGTAATCAAGGCATTGGTTGTTTATACCTGTTGGTTTGTTTTGCTCTTCTTTTTATATATATTTCTGCAGGTGTAGAAGCAGACTCCGAGGATGTTATCTTGTTCTCTCCTTTTCCTCTCCTCATTTTTGTCACCTTTCGTCCATTTTAGCATTTTGTCTCATCCTGTTCTCTTCCTTTTTTTCCTCTTGTACATTCCCGTTTTTGAGTCCATTGAATGTTAAATAGTCCCAGAACAAAATCTAATAAAGCTATTTGCATATATAAATCAAGTGGAGCACTATTGTGAAAGCAGTAATGCTCCACTTGTGAAAGTAAAATCTGTCGGGCTCTCTTTGGCATTAAGACATCAATTCTTAATGCTACACTGCCAGACAGGACGCATAAAAAAACGTTCTGGTCTGCAGGATCCCCTGGGCTGATTGAACATCCATGAACTAAGATGACTATGGAAACCTTATTTCAGCGTCATGACGAACATGACTGCTGCAATCCTTATAGACTACAAGAGTTCTTCTGCTTTCAGTCTATCAGTGTTATGACCATTTGTATCACTGCTGGACAAAGATTCCTCCTACCAATCTGGGTAGATTTTCCTGTAAACATAGGAAGTTTCTGTACCGAAACCATGAGTTTCAGCCCTTCCGTAGTGAAGATAACAGCATCAAGACTTTGATCGGTTTATCAGCAGGATGAAAGGTTAAAGGTGCGGTGACTCGTTGCCACAAGCCATACAATAAATGTTTTAGATTCCCACCAGCTAGTTGGACTTTAATGAGGCCTTGATTCACCATAAAGGACCCTTTTCGTTAGCCTGGGTGCCATTCCGAACTTAGTCCGGAATAGCACCCAACAAGTTAGGTCTGGCATTGCTCAATACTAGCGCGAGTATGCTCGCCCAATATCTGGCGGGCCAATCAAATTGTCAGGACGGGCTTTATACGATGATGGACAGATGATCAACAGTAACGTAATCAACCACGTCACCAAAGCGCGCTTGGGTTGAATTCGTTTCCTGAAAGATGCAACTGAAATAGGCATCACGGCGATGCAACTCGGCGTGAACGACGAGGTGGATATAGCCAGCGGTCGTTGCCAGCTCCTTTTCGGAAGCCTGGAATCCTGGCTGCTGAACAACAAGTGGAGGGACATGCTAGGCTCCGATGTTTTTCAAGCCAACGTTATGGGTATCGTCGTGGACGAAGTTCATCTAACTTACAAATGGTAAGAGATCATCTGACTGTCTGATTTAGTAAATAACTCGCAATGTCGTGATATTAATCCCATGTTGTAAACATAGTAGGTATGCGTCGCTTAACATACGGCACACACTCCGTTGCTCTTATTGTTTGTAGGTCTATCCAATTGAGTGCAGAGGAATTTTTTTTCCTGGTTCGTTCGAAACACGCCCCATAATCACAGCTCTATGGAGCAGTATCAGACTCAAATTCTGACTAGAATTGAGTATGACCATGTCAGGCTACCTTTTCGTACCCCACAAAGACAATTCCATTTTTTTTTTTTATTATTATTTGTTTTTAATTTTTTTTTGTAAATATCATGGTTCGGTCTAAATCCAGTGTAGAGGGGGACCTTAGAGATGTAAAAACAAACAAAAACAAAAAAAGTAGGTATAGGACACTGTGTGGTTAGCCATTTCACTTCGAACCTGACGGTTTATAAGATCTAAAAGATAAACAAACAGGTTTTACTTCACTTATCACACCGACTTCAAGTCAATTGTATCAACGGCCACTTTTAGATGGTTACTGAAATAAAGTGAGTCCCTAATGATCTCAAAGAACTGCTTATGACAAAAGCACAAATCAGAGACGTATTAAAATCAAAGTAAAATAGATGGAAGAATAAACATACTGCTACGGAGCATTACTGAATTCCCTAGGAATTCACTGGGTGCTGTTTTTTAAGAGAACATGCGATTACAGGGAGGGAAAATGCCAGTGTTTATACAGGCTGTCAGCAGACCTTTCTCTGCACAGGGTTGGTGGCATTTCAGCTCTGGCCTGTTTGAACAGCTATCACCAGAGTTCAGTCAGGCAACACAACCACTTATATGTTCTTGTATTACACCTTACAACACGCTCTTTCCTTTCCCATTTGCGTTTGTTTTATTTGTTCAGAACTGAGTCAGTAAAGTACTCCAACTATTAGCACAATGATTCTATAGCTTAACTCAGCTTGGATAAAAAAGATGAGAAATCACTGCCTCAATCAATCAGAATTATGAGGCTCCTCTCTGTGGCACTTAGAAACTAGAAGCGAAACACATTTGGTTGTCACCCACAACAAGGGAAATGATGATCCATAATGCGCCAGCCACCGCATCCTTAGGGACACTGGCATTGTAAAACGATGGCTCCCCCACCCACTCATTCTGCTTTTTTCCCCTCTTCCCTCTCTTCCCTTACAGCAGGGGCCTGGTGTTTGTGGCACCATCACTGTGGCCCACAAGGGTAAATGAGTACCATGTGTTTGATGGAAAGGAGCAATCCCAGTCACGCTATATAGCCATGAAGGCATTCCTCCAGGAATCCTTCTTAAACTCAAGGAAGGATAAACTTGTGGAACTTGAACTGTTTTCTTCTCCCCTCCCTCGTTTTATTTTTCTCTCTCATTCTTCTCTGAGTTTGATCTACGAGCAAACCAGAAAATGTAGCAGATTCTGGGGAAGAACTAGTGCTGGGGCCCGCTTATACCAGCGTTACCTCCTTGGTTTGGTGTTTTGGAATGCTGTTGTATGGCGACAATTGTCAGAGAGGCACATGCCTAAGATTTTATTGTTTCCAAACCATCAAAAAGATCAAAAGGATCTCAGTTTTGTGTAAAGATCACCTGCAACTTTAAGAAAATCACTGTCATGGGGGAAGTAGAGTTTTGAATCTGAAAATTGTTTTCCAACTAAAGTCATTTGAGATGTTACGCAACATTGAGTTGACCAAAGCAAATAGTTAGCGAGTTCCAGATTTCAATATTCCTTCTTTGAATAATTCAAAAGGTTGAAATGATGCAGAGGGTTAATCTGGATTATGTTGTATAAGGACAAAGCACTTTTTAGGTCAACAGATTTTTCTTCCAACACGCCTGCGAACTCTCTCTATGGAAACATCCTAAACAATCTAACCACATAAGAAAACACTTTAACAAAATGCAGGGCCACATTTTATCCACACTAACATTTTGTAAGGATTTCTAAACACAGCAATATGTGGAATGTGTCTGAGGCCTATTAGTGCTTTGTAAATTTGTTTTGTGGTCTAATTAGTGTAATAAGTGTTCTCTTATGAACAACAAGTCAGTCATAATGTCCCATTTCTTCCCCAGATTTTCTCTAAGCCTGTGGTGGAAATAAAAAATTTCTTCAAACTTTTAAACCGTGAACCGTGAGGATTCTCAGTTACTGTAATGTTCAGTGACATTGCAACAATATATGCATTTCTGTATGCATGATCTTCATGGTAAAGTCATTTTTCGGTGACCTCTTGGAAGTCTCTGCTAAATCCTAACTTGATGATTCTGTGTCTCCGTCAGCTTCCCATCAAAAGCAGAGCGGTATCCTCAATGAGGGGAAAGCATCAGCTAACAGCTGGGCCTCAATGTACTTTAAGTGAACCAGAGGCAAACCCACAACTGCACTCCCATCCTGAACATTTCATCCAGATGAAAAGTCAGAAGGCCAAAAGCCACACAACAGGTTCACTTTGAATGGCCAGTAAAAAACAGGGGGCTTATTTGAGCCTGTAAACCAATGGGGATCAGAAAAACATTGAAAATTCCTCTCAGGCTTGGTCTTGCTGAGGAGGAGTTAGAATTGTAGGCCTGAGAGAGTTTGCAAGCCACTTCCTGTTCAATGACATATCAACCACTGGGTGCAAAGGTGATTCCACTGGCCCAAACAGCCACCACCAAACAGCTGTGCAAACCATCCATTCACTACGGAAAACAAATTCAAAAAAATGCCTGTGAGTAGCTGAGACAACCTCACAAATGCCAGCAGGCATTTGTCATCTTTATGGCCACAAGGTCTGCAATATTGAAGGCTTACATGTAAACAGCACAATTTCAGGGTTTTCTGGTTTCTACAATTCAGCGAGAAAGTGTATGAGAAAATCTAAAATGAATGGGTTTAGCACCAGAGACAAATGAAATGCATGCATTGGCTTCACCACAGTATTGTTTAATGACACACTGGCCATGGTGCTATGACGTGTCCTTGGCAGGGAAGTTGCTGGAGAAAACCCAAGTGGTGCACAAACTTCCAGTGTACATAGAAGTACTTGGATTACTTTCTTTAACATCACTGCAGTGATACGTTTTGTACCTTTCACTGGTATCTACACTCACTGGTCACTTTATTAGGTACATCTGTTCTATTCATTGTGAACAAAAATAGGGAATCAGCAAATCACATGGCAGCATCTCATTGAACTTATACATCTAGAAGTGGCGAAGATGACTTGCTGAATGTTGAACTAAGCATCACAATGGAGAAGAAAGGTGATTTAATGGACTTTGAATGTGTGTGTTTGTGCCAAGCAGACTGATCTGACTGTGAGCTGCATAGTGTACTCGGATTCTTACACATAGCCCTCCTTACACAGAACAGTCCGAAAAAAATGGAGAGAATATCAAGTGAGCATCAGTTGTGTGGATGAAAATGCCTTGTTAATGTCTGAGGCCAGAGGAGAATGCGCAGACTGGTTCATATAGTTGATAGAAAGGCAATGGTAATAGCAGCTTGTTGCAACCAAGGTATGTGGAATACATTCTCTGAACACATGAGTCCAACCTTGAAGCAGATGGAGTACAGCAGATTAACCTTACAGAGTGCCACTTCCATCAACTGAGGACAGGAAACTGAGGCTACAATCACCATAACTGGACAAAAAAACAACAACATTGATTCGTCCAACATTCAGATGGTAGAGTCAGAATTCGTCCTAAACAAAATAAAGCATGTATCTATAAACCTTTGCCCCAACAACTCAAGCTTGGGGTGGGGGGATGTTTTCCTGGCCTAAATTCTGGGCTCCTTTGTACCATCTAGGCATGATTTAAACACCACAGGCTAAACGAGTCTTGTTGCTGACCATGTCGATCCCCTTATGACCGCAGTTTCCCTATCTTATCATGGCTACTTCCAGCAGGATAATTTAGTAAAATACATACTCCAACTGTGTGAGTCTATCATAACCAAAATGTCTTTAGAATGTCTCCCACACCTTTAATTAAGGCAGTTCTGACGACAAAGAGAGACCAACAAGTACTAGCAAGTGGCCAGTGAATGTATATTAACAAGTAAAAAGTAATTTACTATCATTCATTTCTATCAAATATACAAGTGAACCTAAACTGTTTCACACAGTGCATTCCATGAACCTTTCCTGGTCAGTTCGACCAGCCAAGTTGCCCCCTCACTGGTAATCCATGCAGCTGCTCTCACACTACAAGCTGTCCGTCCTTATCTCTATGGAAAACCCCCCAAAAAAAACTTGTGTGCTTGGCGATAAAAATAGTTTTATCGAACCAGTACAATTATTACAGGTGCTTTGTGATTTTCTTGACAATTTTTTTTACTGCTTAAATGATCCCTAAATCTAAAGGCCATGCCAAAAGAAATTCCAACCTTGCTCCCTTGTTAGAACATTAGCGAACCAACAAATTTAAGTTTTGATAACCGTTCATTGTGGCCGACATACAATCCATCCAAACTGCCAAGTGAAACAGCTTGACCAACTGTATACTGACAGAGAGCCCAAGCCTGTCCGGGATAAGATCTTGTGTTTACAACCTTTTCACTGGTACACAGATGAACGGTTAGGTCAGGCAATCCAAACACAACTTTGACCACAGTGGAGAGCGAGTGAGATGCATGTGCAGTCCAGCTTGGTAAGGCCAGCACATGTGGCTTGTTATTTTAAGGTCAATTAACAGAGAGTCGTTGTCACCGAGCTCTTCAGTGGCTCATGGGTTATTGTTGGACAGTGTCGTCCACACTGACTGGTAACATCACTGAGCAGTAGCCTAAAGGGCACGGACATGTTCTTTTCTTGAGTATTCGGTTTTAGCAGCCATGGGCCAGAGCAGCTGAGATGACATAAGATGCCACCATTATCTTCACCGCAACCTTTGCACAGCAATGCAAGTAACCTTTCAAAGCCATAACTTGGAGGCATAAAATAACCTGAATGAAAAGGGTAGCGGAAGAAAAACCACTTTCTCTGCATTCTGAATCAAGTTTTTTTTTTTTTTTATATAAACTCTTCTAAAACACTAAATGGAGCCAAGCAGCAACTTGTTGACCAGCTGTTAAGGCACATTTCCTTTTGAGTTTGGTGAGTTACAAACTGAGCATCCGTATGAGCTCCAATGATTTTGTAGATTTAATGGTTATCTAAACAAAACTGGATTTGTCTTAGAACACATTGTTTGAAGGCATAAACTTATTAGAGTTCATATTCTCAAACACCAGGGAGATAAAGCTGTCACAATGAATTATGTGAATAGTTTTGTTGCGGACAATATAAACAGAATCACCCCCGCCCCCATCATAACGCTGCCCCCACCATGCTTCATTGGGGGTATAATGAAAACCATGAGAAATGCGTCATAATGAATTATGTGAACATTTTATTGCCGATAATAAGAGGAGAGAATTCCCATTGCATAATACCGCCACTGCTATGTTATAATGTGGTGATGCTGTTTCGAGAGTGAGCGCAGTGAAAGCTCTGCACCACACCACAGGGTGTTTTGCATGCAGGCCAGATATGGAGCTAAAACAGTGGCAGCTTGAAGCGCCATTGAAAAGAGATTTGGCATTGTAAAATCAAACACTGAAAAAATCACTTGCAATGACATCGAAACAGAGATTTGGCATTGAAAAATTAGACATCGAAAAGTCAAACATTGTTAGAAAATAAAAACTTATGATATTCTCATTTTATGATGTAGCTTTTTTTTCAATGAGAGACGTTTTCAGAGTCACTGCAGAGTTCCTAAATTGAGGGCCCCTTCATGGGCCTTCCGTTTTTCCGGTACCCGTCATCTACCTGCATTGAACTTATGGAAAGCTCCGTTCAAGTACTGCTACTCGACCACAAGAAAGGGTATTATTTTCATTAATATTATCCTCATTAGCTTGTACAGCTAATGATTGTAGTGACATGGAGCTAAACCAGTGACAGCAGGTAGATGATAAGGAGTGATAATTTAGTCCCGCTGCCAACACCAAAACAGTGCCTTCTTGGTTTGACATCGTAGCTGAAGGAACTCTGTAGTGACACTGAAAACATTGAATAAAAGCTGCAGCATAAAATGAGAATATCATGATAAATTTATACTTTCTAACAATGTTTGATTTTTCAATGTTTAATTTTTCAGTGTTTGATTTGACAATGCCAAATCTCTTTTCAATGTCACTGCAAGCTGTCACTGTTTTAGCTCCACAGCCAGAGCAACTTATTTGCACAGCATTGCAAGCAACCTCCCAAAGCCATAACTTGGAGACATAAAATAGCTTGACTGTAAATATTAGATGAAGAGGAGCAGCTTTCTCCATATTTCAAATCAGGATTCCTTAATAAACTCCACCGAAACCTTGTCTAATTGGACTAAAGCAACAAGTTGATGAGGAGTGGAAGCACATTCCTTTTGAGTTTGTCATGTCACATAATAAATATGTATAAAAGCACCAGAAATTTTATAGAGGTAACAGTCAACCAAACGACACTGGACTTTTCTAAGAATATTTTGTTTGAAAGCATGGACTTAATGATGAGCTTAAATTAAACAGGTCCCACAACCCCCAGAGAAACGAATCGATCAGGATGACTTATGTAGACAGTTTTATTGCAGGCAACATGTACTTTGTGTTCACACTGCGTACGTGGTATGTCCCTGCAATGATGATGTCTCTGCATCAGTATTTGTTCATCGGTACGTTTGTCTGTGGTGGACCACCCGCGGGGGAGCACAGCGTGTGTGACCGTGGAACCGCTGGGTGGAGAAGACCCTGTTTTTGATTAGCTCCATAAATCTCCAGAACAAGTATTCCTCATGAGCTTGGCGCACTCTGGTGGGCCCCTTGCAGCCTTGTCAGGATTCATCGGCCACTCGGACCAGAGGAGTTAACTGTCTGCTTATCTCCGTGGCCGTCCGCAGCTCCGTGCCAACACAAGTCGGAGCCAAAAGCTGCAGTGGGTCAGAAGTAGTCATGTCTCACACCAAGAGCTCACATTCCACTCGCTACTGTTGGCTGCACCGCTGACAAGGACTACCTGTACAGAGACAAGCTCCTTCTTCTCTTTATTCATCTGACTTGCTTTCGGCTCGCCGTCAACGTCAGCAGAGATCAAATTAGCCGCAGAGGCACATCTACACCAGCTTATGAAAAACGACCAGAATTTAGCGTTGCCATCTTAAACTTACAGTTTCTCCAGATGATGGATGTGTTTCGTGAAGAAAGGGCTCTATATTATGTGCTGTTTCCAGTAAGATTTAAGAAAGCACTGCAAAATAGAAACTGTTTTCCCACACAGCAAAGATTAACGGCGCAGCGGAGTCCTCCCATGACAATCGCTCAAGAAGAGGAGTTACTCAAAGAAATCCAAAGGATGACTAAGCGGGTTGTCTATGGGATCCTGCAGTTGTCCTTTGATATGGATTTACACACAGTGAAACAAGTCCTGGAGCTGTCTGGTTCAAGTAATATCAAAGGTGTCCATGCCAATGTTTTACATAATTAAAAGGCAGAAGGATTAACACTATTTCACTCATCAAAAGGAAGGGAAAAACAAAGATCTAATAAATACTCAGCCCCAATGATACTTGGCATGCTCATTGAGCTGGCCTTAATATGTAAAGACAGGGAAGTAGGGTCAGTAAATGATGTATTTCAGTGGAAGACAGTAAAACTGGTGAGACATGAGGTTTTATGGAGGCTACCAGGAAGCCAGTGTATTGATCCAGCAACTGACTGCTGTGTTTAATCAGCCCAGTGTCGGCTCTGTTCAAACAACCTTTCCCCCAATTAAAAGTACTTTAGCAAGACTAATGTATTTCATCACCTTCTGATTTTTTCTCTGTTCTTATCACACGTTCTCTTGTACAGATCAGTATAAATCCGGTAGACCCGATGTGTTTCACTCTACCTAAAGGAATCCTGTGCGGTCACTGATAGATCGGGGAAAATCGTTGCAGTGTCGTCCGTTCTAATCCTGTTTTCCCAGTGCTGATAGACGGTCGCGTTTGCTCAGATGCACGAGCCTCTCAAGCTTGTTATCCAAACATGACAAAGCCTAAAACCATCTCCTAAAACCAGAGATGGATGGCCCTGGACTGGTAAATAACAGCGTGGCTCTCGTTCTGGGCATTGTGTTGAGTCAGCATCTGTACTTGTGTGCGCTTGTTGGAGTGTAGTGCCTTGCTAGGTCATTCGTACCTCTCGGATTTTTGCTTTCACTTTACACCAAAAACTTCAGTGTTTGTAATGAGGACTTTTTTAGTTTTTTGTGACCAACATAAAGTAGCTCTAAGGATTGAGAAGTATAAGGAAAAAACGCAAAGTTTCCAACAGTTTTTACAAATAAGCCTCTGAGAAATATTTATGAATATATTCGGCCCCCTTTACCCCAACGCCCCTAAAAAACGTTCAATCAGTTAGATTCAGAGGTCACTAAATAAATAAGCAAATGGACTCCACCTGTGTGGGCGAATTTGCATTTCAGCCAAAAATCTTCATTTCCCCCTCTGGCTACAGCACCTTCTTGGTCGTGTTTACTGCGCCCTTAAAATGACTTGTGGCAGACTTTAAGCTTTGGCATTTCATGGCTTTCTTTCAACACTCCCTCAACAGTTCTTGCTATTCTTTTATAAAGGCCAGATTTGTTGAGTGAATGACTCATAGTTCCCTTATCAACAGATTTGCCTACGTGACACATGGGTATCTTCAGCTCCTCCACACAGAGTTACCATTTTTCCTCTCAGCTTCTTCTCAGATTGATGCTCTCCTTGCTCTCCTGGACTGTCCGTTTAGGTGGAAGGCCATGTCTTAGTAGCCTCAGCATGCTCTTTCTGATATGATCTGACTTTTGCTTCTCAGTTGTGTTAGCGTTTCAATAATTTCAGCTTAATTGTTGTCAACATTAGTCGTTCCTTAGGGCTGAGTTCGTTAGTTCTTTCTAGTGTCCTGTTCTGAGCATTTTGGTTTTAACTGTTTAGCATGCGTTAGTACTTAGCTTGTGGTTACTTAGATCCTCTGTGATTCCCTTCAGTTTCTCCTGTACCCATTATTCAGCCTTCCCTCAGTTCCCTGCTCAGGATGTCCCCCTTCTCCTCTGTATTATTTTGTTTGTCCTCATGGTTTACAACCCACCCATCACTGTTTTACAGTGCTTGAGCTCTTTGGTTTCTTTGTTTCACTGCTGGATTCGACTGTTGCTCTTTCCCCAGCTGCTGTGTGTTCCTCATGTTCTGTAAGCCCTTCAGTTTCCTCATTAAACTGTATGTTCATCATGCACCCGCCTTTATCCCGTGGACATTTGGGTTCTTTGCAGCCTCCAAACATTAAAAAAAAACTTTACACTGTCAGACGAGGGGTGGAAGACTGCTTTGTGACATGATCAAAGGTTGGGTATTTTGTTTTATATCCCAACCCTGCTTTAAACTTCTCCCCCTACTTTCTCCCTGACTTGTTTCCTGGGTCCCTTGGTCTTCACGATGCTGTTTGTCCTCTAATATTCTTTAACAAACCCCCGAGATCTTCACAGAACAGCTGGATAAATACTAGGATTACATAACACATAGGTGTTCTCTATTCAATAATTATTATTGGAGCAAATCAGCTCGTTTTTGCAGTGCCAGAGTGATGGTGGCAGGATACAAATGTTCTCCCCCTTTTCCTTTTCAATTTTATTTTATTTCCTGCCTACTTGACACTTATGCCCTACGCTGTGCCTATCTATCAGATAAAATCGGCATAAAATGCAGCCACAGCTAATTGTAATAAAACAAATGTAGAAATATTTGCATCTGCCAAAGAAATAATCTAACAAGAAATTTTGTAAAAACCAGCAGCAGATATTTAGGATTGCCAGTTGCTTTGGTTGTCACTTTCGATATCTCAGAAAAGCGACAAAATTGATGACTAGCGATAGTTTGAGCTGACACATGTTCATGTCTGGAGCCTGAATGTCTGCTGCTGTTCACGCCCCATCAAAACCGTTATACAACTGAAGGAGCCACAGGAGATGCTGAAAACTATGCATCTTTGTGCGACACATCAGCAAGCCTCATACAAAACTTACGCAACACCAGCATCTGTGGGCCAAAGCGCCAGCGGCACACATCCAAAAGAGGCGCCTTCGTCACACCATCAACGCTACACTTCACAGCAAGCAGTCAGTGACCTAAGCTTCCAGTGAGCGGGGGGGCCTCGGTTTGAATACGGGATGCGCAAACTGCTGCTAACATCGACTAAGCTGCATCCAATAAGCAACCGATGGGTTCGGGAGAAAAACGGTTCCTAAAACACACGTCTTTCATGTGGTTGTCAGCTTAAGTGCTCTAATGCTCGACGAGACACTCAGGCCTAGGGTGAAGAAATGGAACAATACATTCAACCACATGAAGGGCAGAGGGCCGGATTACTTCTGCACATATATTTTCTCCTAATTTTCTCATTGTCTTACTGTCTCACGTCGTCTCTCTTTCTCTCTGTGCTGTTTTATTTGCATTCCTTCCACTTCACACACACACACACGCACACACACACAGTCTATGAAACTGAGAACTAATATAAGCAAGGACTTAATGAAACTCGTCTACGTATACACATCCAAAAGCATAACCTGATTGCTGTTGCTGAATTTCACCATTGTGAATTCTGACAAAGTGCACGCAAATTTAAAACCTACAGATATCTGTATGAATTATTGCCCCCAATAGCACTTGTCTCCGACCTCTTTCTGTGAATTTGGGCGTGTTTGACAAGTGCACATCTGTTTCTGCAAGTTCACAAGTGAGAAAGAATCGCATGTGCTCATAATCCAGCATTAACCGGCGACAGCTACATTTTTTTTCCACCCATATGACCCTGTTCCTCCTCATCTTCTATTGTAAGGGCTGATGTGCTTACTGACAGCCAACCTCTTCATCCATCACAGAGAGAAAAAGAAACCTTTGCACAACCACTCCTGCCTGTATCGCAGCACAGAAACAATGAAAAACAATGAACGACACCCAGACTGAGAGCACTAGCCTTATAGGGCCCACGGATTAACAGGTTAACACCAGAATTCTAGGATGAAAAAGCCTTTTATCCAAAGACGCACTTGACTGCACATCATCTGAGATGGTATCCGGAGCTCCTTCTAGATGCAATGCAGGGATGTTCTTGTGTGGCTGCTGTCTATGAACAAATAGTTAGGATGAACCATTCATACAGAGCCTTGCACAAATAGTTTTATTTTTTTTACATATTGTTTCACATTACAATACTAAACTTTAATCTAGAGCAACGCACAGGCTTGCCGTGATTCTGACAAAGAACAGTGTGTGCATTTGTGTTTAGTTACATTTCTTATTGTTCAATGTTTGTGCACTAAAACAGGAATATGCTTTGATTTAACCCATTCTATTTGTCCAGGGTGTGTGTTTAGGGGTATCCTGCTGGAAGGTGAACCTTTTATGAAATCTTTAACAGCTTTTAACAGGTCTTGTAAGATTGCTCTGTATTTTTCTCCATCCATCATCCCACTAACACCGATCAGCTTCCCTGTCCGTGCTGAAGAAAAGCAATCCCTTAGCGTGATGCTTCCGTGATGTTTTAGGGATGTCTGTTGAGGGTGATCTGCATTGTTAGTTGTCTGGCAAAAAAAGTTCTTATTTGTTCCCATCCGACCAGAGTTCTGATCTAGATGTTTGCTGTTTCCTCTATATGCATTGTAGCAAACCTTAAACTGGGCTTTATGCTGCTCTTCTAGTGTTTCATGAGTAGTTTTAACTGCCACTCATCCTTGTAGATTTGCGGAGCACTCAGTTAAAAGCTTTCCTGTTCAACATGTCTTCCACCTGAGCTTTGGATCTCTGCAGCTCCTTCAGAGTTACCATGGGCTTCACTGATTAATGCTCTGCTTGTCTGACCTGTCGATTTTTTTGCACCAGATTTCTCTATGGGTTTTTCCTGTCTGCTAGGTTCTTTGATCTCCATCATGCTATTTCTTCACTAATGTTCTCAAGATGGAGCAGGATTTTACTCGGGGGTTTCAGAGTGAATGGAACTGTCTGTAAATGCATGAAATGCTCCAGGTCTGTCATGGCAAAATGCTGAAAGGTTCAAGGGGTACGAATGCGGTGGAACTGTACCCTAAACAAGACAAACGATGTCCTTCAACGAAGACAGAATGCTGTTTCTAGTCACAGATGCCAGAGGGTGGTGAATGTTGCATAACAAAACTGCTTTTGTGTGAATCTACTCACCCACATACACCCCGTTCTCCACTCGCTTGATGATGTCAAAGGCGTTCTCCATGTTGCCCTCTAGGATGTCAAACTTGACGTCGTAAGTACCTAAGTGGTACGATCCATAAGCCGGAACTGTTGTTCTCAGGAAAACAATTTCTGTTGGAAGATAATTAACGACAGAAAATGCTTTTAGGATGTTAATCCGCATAAGGGCTTTGGAATTGTTCTGCCAAACTTGCACCATTCAATATACTAAAAAAAAACACTGGGATATGTGTTTGTTGTATACTGGGAGGGTCACAGAAAGGTTGAAGCTTTTTAGTACCGCTGCTCAACTAAAGTGCCTTGAGTCCTTTACACCCCAACGTGGAGCTTATGAAAGATGACAAGAGCTTAACTCTCCGAGACGCTGAGCGAGAGCGTGTCTTAGACAGGGAATGCACGTCGGCCAATAGATGCTTGTCGGCTGTCACCGTCTGCAAATGATTACGGTGGTTACTTCTATTCAGGCAGCATGGCACTGACTCTCAGCTAAAGGGCAGCCAAAGTTTTTTAGTTTTATCATTGGAGAAGACAGACTCGTGGATTCTGAAAAAGCCCAGAAACCTGCACTGAATATAGTTTTTTGTGTGGAAGGGGGTGGGCTCATAGTATAGAAGAACATTTTATGTTGCTTATTTCTGTCCATGTCTTCCTCCAGCACCACATCCCCGTACCATGACAGTTCTAGAGCAGTGCTGCACAGCTGGTAGGAGGGGTTCTTTCTTGGAGTTCCTTATCTGGTTTATGCCAGACATGTCCTCTGTCCCTTTGCTCAAATAATCTTAGACTCATCTGTCCAAAGACCATTGCCCTGAAAGCAATGGCCTTTTTCTGTTAGGGTTCTGCAACCTGGGGCTCCAAAGCTGCAAGCTGTTCTTTGGAGCTTCCACAAGGGCTCTTAATAACTTTGGCTAAAAATGATAGGAGCCACCACATTTTTCAATATGTATACATTATAACAAATGCAGGTTTTCCTGTTTTTTCAATAATTGTAGTGAATTTCCACAACAGAATGACAATAAAGGTACCAGTCATATTTATTTATATCTATTTTCCTGTCAGTAGGTTCAAAATTGTGCTTTTCTAACGTTATCGTCCACAAATGTCAACATCTCAAAGAAGATAATGTGTCCATCACCTGTTTGCAAAAGTTCTCTGATTTCCTTTCATTTAATACCTAAAAATAGAAAGGAAATGTTGACTCCTTAGAAATGACCACTCCTAGAGTTGGTCATGAAAGATCTGTGACTCTAAATTAATTTCATTTAGCTCTACTGGGGCATAATTGGCTATTTGGACTGTAGAGCCCTGGTCTAGGTTCTCTCTGGCAAACAACCGTGTAGCCTTCAATGTTTTGTCTTTGCAAATTTCGCATGAAGTTTAAAGAGGTGCAGTCTCTACAGCAGTGTTCCTTCTTTAGGTCATGTAATGAAATGTTAGCGTTTTGGAGACTTCTTTTAGCATCCAGCAGTCTACTCGCAGGGTGAAGTTGCTTGAATAGCCTTGGGCATGTTAGCAGTGGTTTAAAAGTCTTCCACTTGTAGACTATTGCTGCATACAGGATTGGCGGATTTAAAACTCTTTTAAATTGGCTTTTTTGACCTTGCCATGGTCTTCACTCTCATCTCAGGATTCAAGAGCAAACAAAACTACAACACCAGCAAGACCTGTGGCCATGTTTTTTGCACAGACAGGCATGAATGTAAATTCCAGAGAAATGAGACTGAATCCAGCGTTGGTGAAAATGAAAGTGTCATCTTTTAACGTTTCCCTTTTAACGTTTTGTCCCATTTCTTTCAATTCCTTTCTTTCTCTTTTACCTTTCCATTCCTGTGTCCATTGAACTTTTTGAACTCCAAAATTATGTCCAATGAAGTTTTTTGCATATAATATCAAGTGGAACACAATGGCAAAAGCAGTAATGCTCCACTTGTGAAAGTAAATCTGTTAAACTCTCTTTGGCATTAAGACAGCAATTCTTAATGCTACACAGCCAGACAGGACACGTTAAAAGATAAAGAAAAGAACATTTTGGGAATCTTTTTGTGTAGCAATTATATAATTGCTTTAACACCTGGTGTTGAACTATGTTGTGAAAAAGTGTTTATGTCACTTTTTCAGACTGATAGATGCAAATGGCTTCTTTTCCTCATTTGCTCTTCAATTCTTTTAATCGGAGGATAACAAGAGGCTATTTCTTTGTGTTGTCAGAGAAATTATATTTAAGTGATTTGTTGGTACAACAGGTCTGGCTGTAATCAGGCCTTGGTGTGACCAGAGAAATTCAACCAAATGATTCAGATAAATATGGTTCATTGTTGATTTTAAAAGGGGGAATGTTACTTTTTCTCACAGGGCTGGACAGTTCTGATTTTATTTTTTAAATTAATGAAATTAAAATCACATGAGAATCATATGAAAATCCATTTTGGATCTACTCAGAAACATTACATGAAAAATTGTTTGATGGTCTGTAAGTTTCACCTAAAAGCAGAAACATAATAAAGCTGTAAGGGTGCAATTACTTACACACACAGCACTGTACAATTGCATGGAGCTGGATTGCAATGAATTTCACTGAACTGGACTGTCTATGGAGTCGCAGTCTAATTATACTTTATGGAAATGAATAGGACACAAAATTACTGCATTTAATTGGGTCTGCTTTGTTTTTATCTCTACAGGCACCGGAGATTCATTGATATGCGTAATAGTTGCATATTTCATGTGAATTTGTGTTGACTGCTAATTTTGGCTCAGAAAAGAAACAGAACCTTTTCTGAATGAAAACTGCCAACTGCCAATTGCCGTTGTCTTGTCTTCGGTTTTTGTACTTTTTGCAACCGTTTGTGTTCGTTTTAACCAATTTACCCAGTAAAAAGACAGAGGAGGGAGAGAAAAAGAGGTACATGTACCTACCTTCTGGCCTTGTGAACTCTCTGAAGGTGGGCAAGGAAATGAAGGTGTGGGAAAGGGAGACTGTTGGATCCAGAATGCAGGCGATGTCATTGGGCTGGCAGGACTTTACACAGCGGACGGTGTCAGAGCGTTCAAGCCTTGGGACTCTTAAAAAAAGAGAATAAAACATATACTCCAAAAAAAATAACAAAGGCCTCCGATCTTAAGATGCCTTCTATTTCTGGTTTTCAGACTCAATTACCTTAGCTTTCTAAAGCTCACAATTACAAGCTAGTCTAGAGTTTTGCCCACTACATAATCAAGAACTCAGTGGGATTCCCTCAATGGCTGCTACACAAACACTGTCTGTTCAAGACAGCAAGGGTGCTGGATATAGCACTCGGCATTAGGAATAATCAGAATCCACGTGGTTAGGAAGAATAATAAACCAGGAATGGCCAAAACTCAGGCTACATCCAGACTTTATAGCTTGTGGAGACTCGCGCCGGCGTCGATGCTCTTCAGATGCCCTGTGTCAAGCTGTGTGGGAAATGAATTACTGCACTCACAAAGAATGATCCACAACCTGCTCAGGAAAATATTTGGATTTGCTGAGCATCCCTTTGCTTCACATCAGATAATCTCCTGAGGAGGATTTATGTGGCAAGGGAATGTTCTAAAAGACTCCTAAATTGCGAGCAACATGACTAAACAACTCCCCGTCCTCTCCCCCGGGGGCAGCTCTCATCCTATTATTTAGGACTTTGTTTATTCCACAGACTAATCAGTGACAGTTCGGAGACACTGAAGGGCCTCCACTGGCTCCCAAAGCCAACGCCACCTGGAGCATCGCTTTTCACTTCCTGTCTGCTGTATGGGAGTTCAGGAGATGTTTTAAAGGCATTTACACCCTCATAAATCAACACTTTGTCTATGAAACGGTGAGGAACTTTAAAAAAAAGAATCCTTGATGTTAAATTAGGCCGCTCATGGTTGGCCTTCACAGAGGAGACTTGTCAGTATGTGGTTATATTGGGTTACAAAAACACGAGAGTTGCCATGTATAGGTCAATTTAATGTGCACGGCCGGCCATATAGCCATATGTGAGTCACGGGGCTGTGGATCTCCGGTGCTCCTCGGGGGACCCATCTGCCGCAGCTCAAAGCCCGAGCCTGGTTTCAGTTGCTGCGCTCCTTTCCTGGACAGCATGGAGAGGAGCCCCTGACGAAAAGTCAAGCCGCCACTATAGGGGCTTGTAATTAGCAATTAGCGGGTGGGTCCAAGTTTTGCTTTGGTCCAGGCCAAACCCACAAAATGTTCTACTAGTTTATAATACCGCTGCCTTAGCCGGGCTCTGGAAGACGAGGTGAAAGCTGCTGAGGTAGGGAGTGAATTTATGAGGGGACAGCAAAGCGTGAAATGCCCCCTCTTGCAGCGCCTCGCAAAAATTCTCATGCCCTTTTTGAACGTTTTTACATTTTGGAACCTTACAACAAAAATTCTTTAAGTATTTTATAGGGATACGATGTGATAAGCCAGATGATATGCTGAATACATGTGAAGTGGATGGAAAACAACACATGGTTTTCTTTACAAATAGAAATTCTAAAAAAAAAAAAAAAAGTGTGGCTCACATTTGTATTTAGTCCCTCTGCATTTATAAAGTACCCCGCAGAACCACCTTTAGTAGCAATTACAGCCGTAAGCGTTTCGGGACATGTCTCCACACGCTTTTAATGTGCTGAGACAAAATCTTTTGGCCGTTTTCTTTATGCATAACGGTTCAAGCTCAGTCGACTGAATGCAGACGGTCTGTGAAGAGCAATTTTCAAGTCTCACCTGAGATAATGAATTAGATTCAGTGTGGACTTTGACTGGGCCATTCCAACTCACAAATCTGCTCGATCTAAACCTTTCTAATGCAGCTTTGGATGTATGTTCGGGGTTGTTGTTATGTTGGGACCTTTGATTCTCAAGCGTAATAAACAAAGAATGTTCTGAAAGGGACTTAAAAGCTGCCCTGTTGACAAATTTTCCCACCTGAGCTGTGGTTCTGTGCAGCTCCTCCAGATCTAACATCTTGGCTGCTTCGCTCATTAGTGTTCTGCTTGCTGGGTCAACTGATTTGGCTCATTGGTAATGTCTGCAGCAGTGACATACTGTTTCCATTATCAGATAATGTATTTGAACCTATAGCCGAAATATTGTTTCATCACCTTAATCTGCTTTGAACTTTACCACAAGCTGATTCCTGACCTGTCTGCTGTGTTCCTTGGTCTGCATGTTGCTATTTGTTCACTAATGTTCTCCAACAAACCTCTGAGGCCTTCACAGAACAGCTGGACTTAAACAGAGTAAATTACAAGGTGAAGCCTATTTACCAAACAGGTGGATTCTAAATGCAATGATTTATTAGCGTAAAGATGGTGAATGCAAATGCAGTTTTCCTATTTTTTTCTTTAACACTGAAATCCATCTATAATATTACTTCCACTTGACAAGGATGTGCCATTTACTGCTGGTCTTGTCCATAAAATTCCAATAAAATACGCTGAAATGTGTTCATGCAACGTGACAAAAGGGGAAGAACCCTTTTGCAAGACACTGAACATACAGGTGGGCACTTTAAAACAGGGTAAACAGAAAAATGTCCGCATTGGCAAATAAGTTTAACACTCATCCATGCAAACATGCTTTCAGCCACATGAACACATGCACGTCTTCCTCGGCACTCCCCGCCTCACGTGGCTCAGCCGGGGAGAAAAACCCCAATACCTACAGACCAGAAAGAAAAACAGTCTTTTTGGATAAAAGTGCTCTGGTCAAGCTTAGGGCCCTGTGTTTTTTTGGTAATTATTATTTATAGTCGGCACATTGATAACGCCCCAACACAAACACTGCAGGGCATCATTCATTTTGTGTGCGGTGATGTTGCTGTACCACAAATTGTGCAGACCACCGGCCAGAGCCCAGAGCCCCATAACTCAATGTCAAAGGGGAGGGGGGGGGGGGGGGGGGGAGACTCTGCGTACCACCAGGTTCTTATTTTAAGGATATCCCCAGTAGGAACCAAGTGCATCCTCACGGGCCTGACGGCTCAGGACAGAAGGAACACAGGACATCTGAATTTACAGTTAATAAAAGCCGCAGGCTCTGGGCAGCAGCCTCGCAACATGTCGAACTATTTATACTCATATCCCCCCCCCCCCCCCCCCCCCCCCCCCCCTCCTTCCTTTACTGCTGCATCCCATCGCATGTCACTTACTTTCCCTGCTTTTGGATTATCTGTCTGCTTTGGGGTCTGCACCCGCAGTACGCAGTGGAAATCTTTGCATTTCCCATTAAATGTCATGGAAGCCAAAAAGATGTGCATGAAAATAACTGCTGCAGAGAGATGTCGATGCGGTGCACGGTGACTGACATGTGGGATGTGGGAGTGGCAATACATTAGGCCCAGTCGGGTTTATGAATGTAATTTGGTGGTGTAAAATTACTTTGACTTTGACCAAATGGGAAAAATCAAGGTGTCTGCATTGAGAGTACTGCATATGAAGCTGTGTTTAGCTTATAAATGGTAAATCAGACCTTTTTGTTTAAAAAGCAATTTAATATGTACGCTTTATGGGATTTCTGTTTGTGAGTTACATCAATGCAGGCCACTCTAAAACGAATCATTTCAAGCAATATGCTAGGGTGGAATACTGGAGAATTTGCATGCACAGCTGCATTTTCTCTCTGCTGAAACCACTGGAATACAAAAAATGTGAAACTATGGGAAGGAACTCTTCATGCCTACAACTGCGACTTGGCCTCCCGACCTAACGCCGCTAATCGCTGCATTTGATTAAAACCCCACAGTGCACCATTATCAAGAACAGGATCTGACTTGAACATGTGTTATTTCTATCTCAGATTTAATAGAAAAGTGTTCATCCAGCACCAAAACCATAAAACACCACAGAATGTCAGACTTTATCATGCAACCATCATCGACTCACTCACAAGGCATACTTCGGTCGTTACCGTTTAACCATTTACTCAGACCTAGGCCGCCACCTACAGTTGTGGCTTTGACAATGCATTAACCAAAAAGGAACAAATAAAGACATCCTAACTTGTAATCCAGAAAGGTGATGTTCAAAGTTTTAGTTGAAGCAGTTGATAATGTAAAATACTGAAAACCAAAAGGATGGTTCTTTTTAAATAACTTTCCAAGTTTTTAAAAAAGGTCAGAAAAAGATAATGGTGGGTGAGAGTACAAAGAGAAGCCATCTAAATACATATATGTAAAAAAAGAAAAACAGAGCAGTTATTCTATCATAGTCCCATAATTTCAATTAAAGTCACAGTTACTAGAGACTGAGGGATTTTTTAACCTTGTATTTAAAATGTTTGATAATCATTTACTGTGATCATTTAGTGTAATCCATGTTTATTGGCTCTTCTAGTAAAAATGTTTAAAAAGCCTTCAAATGAGTTGATTGGTTCTGGCAGTAGCATAACATAGCATAGAAAATTGTTTCAAAATCCAACTTTTAATTTGATTGCATTAAATCAGTGGAACAATCATCCTAGTAATAAAAGCATTGTAATTAAAATAATAAAACACTTCCACAAAAATAAGACGTTATTGTGACAAAGAGGTGTGTTTGTCATTCCCGCTGTTTAAAACTGTCAAAAACCAGGCTTGTCAAGTATCGAAGTGTTTCTTGCCACCACGCACAGTGAGCAGGACGGTAAGAGAGGCATTTTCCAAAGATTGCTGTTAGTGACCTGTAGGACATTTTAATTATGTGAGATTCTGCAGTAAAAGGCAAATTTTAGAATTGGAAAGAAAAATTGGAGAAACAGAAAGATAGACTTTCAGCATGACCGGACAAACTCATAAACTGTTTTGCTTTTATTTTTCTAATTGCATCACTATTCTTAAGTGTTACCAGTTGATGACTAATTGCAACCCTCTTTTATGTGGAAAGTTCTTGCTGAAGGAACAGCATTTAAGGTTAGCTATTTTCAAAATAAGAGAGAAGCCAGCGTAGCAGAAAAATTGAATAAAAGCCATTTAAATGAGAACTGTTTTGCCTCCAGCTCAATGGTCGGCTGTTCAGCTGGTACAACAGAGAGCTAGACTTCAGCAGGTGCCGGTCATTTTACGCTTTCCCCTCCTTCGTCTGCCAAAAGACACAGTTTTGTGTCTGAGTTTGGGGATGTTGCATTGAATTGGGGAACAAACCCTGAAAAGAGTTCATCAAAGACTTTAGCAGACACCCAGAGTGCTGAAAGTAAAACCGCTAAATTGCTGTTGCAACAGGTGGTTGCTAGGACATCACAAAAAGTTGCCTCAGCCCAGGTTTGGGGCCAGGCAACGGACAACATCTTCAGGTGTAAGAGAAAAGGCGAGGGCGACTGGCTGAATGAGAGAAGATGGGTCAGATTTTAAAGTAAAATTAGAAATTTATCGAGGGTCTAAACATCATACTAGATTCTAATTAGTTGGTGTAGTTTGAATTCTGAGTGTTTATGCAACCAACCATTTCATACATCAAGGACGTGGTAATTTTGCTGACTCACAGTCAATGTATACGTAACATGTACTGTAGTTTAGTAAGAAATGTGCCACTGGTCAAAACAAAGGAAAACATAACTACTATTACTGGCAACGTAAAACATTTTTGTTTATAATAAGCAATACTGGTCACAAGTTTGAATAAAAAAATGTTGATCTTTTCTGTAACATACATCGTTATGTCTAAAAATCAACATTTATCGGGCCTGCCTGAAACAAAAAACAGTTACTGACGGAAAGTCTCTACAAATTCATGGCTAAGACATTGTGTCAAGACATTTCAGGGTTATAAATGATTGTATTCCTCGCGTACAGGGTGGTTGCAATGAGAGCACAAAACATAGCCATGGGGACACATTCAGGACAAGCTTTGGTTCCCACAGTTTGCAACTTCTCAGAAACTTAAAACTATAGTTGGTAATCCTGTTCAGAAACGTGTTTTATTATACAGGGTGACATGGTCCTTCCACCCTGAGAGCAGTCAATACATTATGTATTCAGAAAAAGAATCAGACCGCTGGGAGAGCTGCAGGACTGTAAAAAACGAATAGTTTGAAAATGGCTGAGAGTCACAAGAAGCAAACTCTCTTACAAGTTCATGAGAAGAGGACGGCCTCAGAAGAAAGAAATAAGACCAGAGTGGATTTGGGAGATTTTTTCACGTGATCCTTCTGTGGAGCGGAAGAGCAGGTAGGATGGTCTTGCGCATGCAAGACTTGAGCAAGGGACTTGAGCATTTCTTACCTAAATTTCTGGAAAAATCATCCACTCTACCTTTAACTGCACATCACTTATTAGCATTACAGTCTTTGCTTATCGCTCAGTTCTGTATGTCCTCCAGAGTGGCGTACAGGAGGTTAGCTCATGTACAATTGCAGCCACTAAACATTTATTTAAGATTTCAACCTCTGTTGGCAGTGATTGGGAAGTAAAGGACTATCCATTTTTAAGGGGATACATACAGAGACTGATGTTTACAGTTGCTAATGCTAACAGGGCTACTCATGCTAAATGTCATTTTGTCTTTCCTTTAAAATACTAAAACATTTCAAACATTAATGATCCTCACACACAGATCTGACATCACTTAAGCCGGGCGTACACTGTACGATTTTTTTCCCTATTCGGGCCGATTCTTCAGTCGTGCGGGCATTTTTTGAATCGGGCCGAATTTCAGCTTGATCGTACAGGGGGGAGGAGGGGGGACTGGCTTCTCACGACTACCTCCCGATCAGGAATCGGACGGTCGGTGAAAATCAAACATGTTTGAAATTCAGTCGGCTGTCGTGAGGTTTTCGTGAGCGCATCCTGCTGTTCAAGCAGAGCTACGAGGGGGCGCCCTCCCCTCCTCTCCGTCCCCGCCTGCGGAGGGAGGGGAGCGGGCGTCCCTGAAGCGCGACCTGCTTGCGGGGGCTATGGGGAAGGCGGCAACGCGCTGGCCGCCTGTTTCGGCACTCCTCCACGGTCCGCGCTGGCCGCCTGTTTCGGCACTTCTCCGCGGTCCGCCGCCTGTTTCGGCATGTCTCCGCTCGCGGGGGGGGGGGGGGGGGGGGGGGGGGTGGTTGGGGGTGGTGCGGACCGGGCGACCTGCCGTGCCGCGCGGCCGCCGGTGCGTCTCGTCCCTCCTCTCTCCCCTCCGTTCCCCCGACGCCCGGTGCCTCCTGCGGGCCTCGCCAGAGCTGGGCTCGAACCCCTGCTCTGGGTCCCTGTCACCTACCGTCGCTCGCCTGCCTCTGCCACCACAGCGAGCGGTCCCAGAGGGGGCACGACGTACAGTGTGAGCAGTCCGGTCGCGTCCGGGCGTCGCGCCGCACAGATCGTGAGCGGTGAGCTTTTTAAACCCCGCGGTTCCGTCGCACAGTTTGAGATGTATATAAGTACCACGACTGAAAAACTCGTACAGTGTACGCCCGGCTTTAGGCCCCTAATATGAATGATTAATATCAAAATATTTGGAGTGCTCTTTATCACGGCACCTAAAGAGAAACTGGAATCAGCGAAAATGAGTTTAAACAACTCAAAGTGTTGAAAAAAAACAGAGACTGTAACCAGAGACTTCATAGCACTCTGATCAGTGCTATGAAGTTATTTGAGGCTTTCTAAACATCTTTACTATGGGAGCCAATATTATAGAGACCTGTACCTTGAAGAATATAGTAGTCTACATTGTATCATCATTATTCTGTCTGACAAATTCTTTCCATTGTAAACTAACGTGTTTCATCCTTAATAGTCCTATGTTTATTCCTGGTGAGGGTTGTATGGTACTCTGGGCTCCTCCTGTGTGACAAACACCAGAATCTTAGCCAGGTAAATGGAGACTGTGCCGTAGCGGCGCAGCCTCAGCTCTAGGTCCAGATGGAAATCCTGTGGCCTGTTGATGAGCCTCGCCACGGACATCACGCCACCGGTGGCCGTGCGGTCAGCCTTGAAGAACCCCCCCTCATTACCGGCGGTGAGAGCCACCTGGATGTCGTCGCCGGGCACCGTGTGGGAGGGGCCCATGCGGAAGATATTGGTGAAGACGGGAATGTTGGTGGGGAATGTGAGGTAGTAGTAGGTTATTCTCAAGGGCAAGATCGGGCACTCGACAGAGTCGTTGCAAAGCAAGCGTTCGCATCGACTGCAAGACCAGAGGGGTGGGGGGAGAGGGAGGGGAAAAGGTCGAGAGAGAGAGAGAGAGAGAGAGAGAGAGAGGGGAGGGGGGGGGGGAAATGGTTGTAAATGCCAATGACCATGCAATGCATGCAGTAAAAGAAACACGAGTTTTAACAGGGTAATGTCAGTTACGGTGCCCTCTGAGGGAACATGCAAGAGGTTCTGCTGTTTCAATACAAGGCCGAGGGTTACAGTCTTGGTGAGAAAAGTGGCAAAAACGAAAGTCAAAATAAATATATCCATGTGCATTTCGTCATTCTTCTCAAAGAAGAGAACATGCTCAAGCCAAATTCTTAAATCATTCCAACATGAAGCAGTCCGAGAACAGAGGACAATGATTTCAACGTAGTCAATTTAATTCAGTTTCAATTCAATCTGGTTTGTACAGTACACCGCCAATTCACAACACATGTCATCTCGAGGCACTCTACAAAGTTAACTCCGTCAAATCAAACAGACGGATTGGTTAAAATGTTTTCTGTCTAGGGAAACCCAGCAGATTGCATTGAGTCTTCGGCTTGCAGCATTTACTCCAGCATTCACCCCCCTGGGTGAGCAGGCAGCCACAACAGACAGTCACCTGCATTGTGTCATTGGCAATGATTTTAGTTATTACTCCTGGCAGCTGGGCGACTGGATGGCTCAACAGAGCTATGACTGTGTAAGTTTGGAAACTGTACTATAGAGAAATTTAGCATTATTCTGAATTAGGAATAGGGACTGAATTAAATAGCCTCCTAACCGGAGCATTACAGATTGTGCGCCTTGTTGTGCGATCTACGAAAGACCAGCTAATTTCTTGCTTTGCTATAAGACAAACGAATTGCTAACCGGTTCAGATACTCACGTCTGTCCAACACGTCTGTAGTTGCTGGGACATTCAAAGGAGAGGCACTTGTACCCTCCCTGTATGTTGAAGCAGCTCTCATTCTCAGTGCACGTGTGTCTCCCCGTTACACATTCGTCAACATCTGGCATGCCAAAAAGGTGGTAGAAAAGGGCTTTAGAAACGTTCACAGATTTAATCCGGCAAGTCGTCAACAGAAATCTAGCAACAAACGATAATCCGGTGGCAGCGGCTTACCCTGGCAGTTGCGCCCGTTCCCGGCCAAGGTGTAGCCGGTGACAGGACAGGAGCAGTGGAAGCTGCCTGGGGTGTTGTGACAGCGATAGGAACAAATATGGCCTCCAGTAGGAAGGGCACATTCATCTATATCTGCAGAAATCACAGAAACACGTGAAAACAAGTCACAACAGGGTGCATATTTAGCAAAATCGATTACTTCTTCATTTTCTCTAAACATGTTATTCGGAGGCACCTCTTATTGCATTTGAGGACAAGAACTTTAATCTTTGCCAAAGGCAGGAGTGAGGTGTGACAGCGTTTCCATTTACCTTCACACGTCATGCCATCTATGTCACTGAGCTGGTAGCCTCGTCGACAGTAACATTGGTAGGAGCCATACACGTTGGCACATTCTTGACTGCATGGGTTACTCTCACACTCATTCAAATCTACAAAGAGAAAAGATGGTTGTGGAAGGTGCGAAGCATTCGTCTTAGCACATCGCTGGTCCTCCTTGAAGTACTTTCTCACCATCACAATTCCTGCCGTCTTTAGCCAGTTTGAAACCTGTGGTGCAGCTACACTGGTAGGACCCTGGGGTATTGTCACATTTATGAGCACACAGACGTCCAGGGTAGTGCCTGCACTCATTAATATCTAAAAAAAATGAAAAGATTGTAATAAATAATATAAGGGAGAAAATTTAAGTCTTCTTATCGTGGCTGCAACACTTTAGTCCAATGGACGGTAAGCCTTTACCTTCACAGAGCCGAGTGATGCTGTTAAAGTTGTATCCAGCTTCACACTCGCAGCGGTACGAGCCCAGCTGGTTGATGCAAGCATGACCTACACAGACTTCTTCAGGTCCTTTACACTCGTCGATATCTGCAGAGACGCACGCAGACATCTACCTCAGTTTGGTTGTCTGAAGGGCTAAAAGGCCTAAACGAGGGGCTGTTTCTAGTCATACCAATACAGCGCGTGCCGTCTTCATTGAGGTGGTATCCCCGACCGCAGTTCACAGAGTTTCTCTGGCAGATGTAGGAGCCGACCGTGTTAACGCAGATCTGCCCTCTGTGGCACGGACTTGTCTGGGAGACGCATTCGTTGATATCTGCAAAGACAAACGCAGACATAATTAAATGCTTGATTATCATGTAATTTCCGTTCAGGAAATGGCTTCTTTTTGGGGAATAAATGTAACTTTATATGTTCCATCTTTTCACAAATCATTGCAATTATCAACCACAAACTTTTATTTGAGACAAAAGACTGCAATGACTAGGAAATGGAAAGATAAATGTTACATGCTTTACGTACAGATGTCATATTTTTACAAATAAAAGTCTAAAAGTTGTGCCATGCATTTGCGCCTAGCCCCATTTACTCTGATACTTCGAAATAAAATCCAGTGCAACCAAGGAGAGCATTTATTGGGAAATAGGCCAGAATTGTCCAGTGTGTCATTTTCCTTCCAGGTCTCAATTGTTCAGTGGTGTGTACTGCCTAACACTTAAGTCCCCAAAGAATACAAAGATAGTTATGGTTGTAAAGTGAAATAAACTGAAAAATAAACACAAGGGATATAAAAAAAATGACTATGATAAGGGTGGACTGTGTTAAATGTGGAGTTATGATTACTTGTGAGTCACACAAAGCAATTTGACCAAATCAGTCAATAACATTAACAACATGAACTGAGACCCATACAAAATCAGTGCCTCAGTCAGTTAATCAAGCTAATCAGATTTCTTCCTACACCTTTAAAAACTACTATTTGACCACTGCTATCTGCAGTGGAAGTTAGAGACGCGCATATATATATATACACACACACAATTTCTACCTGCTCACAATGACAACAACACTCTGGTACTGCTGGTACTGAGTAGGGAAGGTTAAAGGTTAGCTATTTGCACTAATGGATGGGTCTGTAAAATTAAGTCAGAGGTAGCACAGAGATTTAGGAGGTTAATAAAAAGAAAACTGTACTTTTTATGCCATGTCAAGACATGTCTGCAGATTATTCAGTATGCCAGAGAACAGAAAGCAAGACTTTCAGTAGATAACAGGAAGTCTGAATGCAATATTAAAGGGTGCTTTAGTTTATCCTGCTCCATCTGTCATAAAACCTGCAGAATTATTTGGCAAGCTTTGGCAGTCAGCGGACAAGACAAAACATATCTACAGAGCATGAATGCATCACACCTGATATATAATATCCAACCAAATGCTGCCTTCAAACAGTCCTTTGCGGTCTTAATGGTGCACACTTTGTTATTTGCAATGACAACTGATATTCAATATATTGTGTAGCTGTACCACAAACTATGTAATGTATTTGTAAAGCTAGGTATAAGCCAGTTTAAAACGGCAGCTTTTGTCTTTCTTTTAAAACATTAGAGAAACACTTTTTTAGCGATTGCTCACACACAATGGGCATATCATCGCCTCTGTTCCTTATAAAAATTACTAATAAATGGACATTGCAGAAAGACTAGAAAACATATAGTTCATAGGTTTGAAAAAGAAATCTGAATCAACTTAAATCTGTTTGTCAAAACGTCACAAAAAAAAAAAAAACGGAGATGAGAAATCAAACATTTTCAACATCATTCCTAAATGTCTGACACACCTGATGAAGAGCAGCCATCTGCTCAGATAATAAATCATTTCTGCACTAATAAAGTTGCTGTGTTTTTTCCCGATTTCCTCAAAACACCGGATGCTGTGCAGAAAACCTTTTACCAAATAATGGTCTCACCAATGCAGTTTCCCAGCGCGTCCTGGATGAAGCCTGTGCTGCACGTGGTCTTAGGGACACAACGGAAAGAGCCCTGGGAGTTTTGGCACATGAACTGCTCACCACAGTTGTGGATGCCCGTCTCACACTCGTCGATGTCTGGAAGAAGTCAAGACAGAAAAGGAAGTTGACCCACTGCACATGGACACCAGCCAAAGGAACGAGTGAAGAGGACAACGCAGCCAACCATTGCAGTTGTTGTTTTCAGTGAGCTCATAGCCGGTCCCACAGCTGACCTCTCTCATGCAGCGGAAGGAGCCCTCGGTGTTGATGCAACGCTCTCCGCCCCGACAGTTACTGGATCCCAGCAAGCACTCGTTGATGTCTGAGGAACCAACAGAACACACCCCTCTGGCTAAATTTATGCTGCACTGTCACTGAATCACTTTCTGTCTTATTTATTTTTTCATTGTTTGCTCTTCACACATCTCTTTATCTACAAAATACTTGTCACATCCTGCCCCTAAAGGGCTAACATAAACAAGATCATTTACCTTCACAGCTCCTCCCATCGGGTTTGAGTTTATAGCCTATCCTGCATTCGCAGGTGTCACTCCCAACACAGAGATGATCGCACTTTCCTTTGAAACAACACAGACCAGGAATGCTTGTTTCATAGCATAATAGCCACGAAGGCATCCATAAGGATAAAGCATTTGAGTCCAGACAATCACATTTGTTTTATCATCGCACCCCTTACCTTTGCATGCAACGTCTGCCCCTGATGTACCTCCGTTTACAGCGGTGTCTTCCTTGTTGAGTACTGTATGAAACACAGTAAATAGATTGTGTTCATAGTTACGCAATGTAAAGGCCGCCTTGCTCTTGCAGTATTACACTTTAGATCCATAATGTTAATACCTGTTCTAAAACAAGTCTGTGTACACAACCACTAAAACTAAAAAAAAGTGTGATTTTGTGCGATAGGCCCAGATGCCGTGCATCGTTCTAAGGTTGTTGTCCTGCTGAAAGACGAACCTCCACCTCAGTCCCAAGTCGTTTGCAGCCTCTGACAGTTGTGTTACTTAGCTGGGAGTATCTTCCCATCAGCTCTGATCCACAGTGGGAGCTGCAACCACCATGCTTTGCAGTGGGGATGGTGTGTTCAGGGTGTCATGCAGTTTTAGTTTCCCCAAACATTTTATATTTTTGAACAAAGGCCCAAAGATTCCATGTTGGTCTCATCTACCCAGAGCATAATCATCTACATGTTTGCTGTCTTCTGCATGGCTTGTGGCAGACCGTATATGGGACTTTTTATGACTTACTTATTATTCTAATTAGTAATTAGAATTAATTAGAATCAACCAAAATACTACTGATTTAAGCTAAAATGTCCAATATATTTTGAGTTATATCATCATTTTGTGTTTGATACATAATTCTATATAGTTTTGAGTCGTAGTTTCAGTGTCTTCACTATGTGTCTGCAATGTAGAAAGACATCAAGATAAGGAAAAGCCATTAAATGAGAAAAGTGAGTCCAAGCTTTTCACCGGTAGTATGTATTTAAATCCTGCATTAAGTTAAAAAAGTAATGTATTTGTGCTACATTTTAATATGGTGACAATATGCTAATTTCAGCAGCAAAGTATTTTTAATAAGCTCTAATTAATATATTTTAGGAACCAATTCATAAAAAATTGGTATAGGCTTTTTTAACCATTTTTTATGATAATTATTATTCCCTGCCATGCTTGTCATGTACAATGTTAATGTTTGTCCACAAGGGGGCAGTGAGGACTTAAATTTGCAACCAACGTTATCTCAAGAAATTTTGTACAGATTTTCTCCTTTCTTTTCCTTCTTTCAGTTTGGTTTTCCCATTTATGCAAAATAAAAGTCAGGATATACAAATTAGTGGTTTTTACCTACATTCAGACTGTCCAAGTTCTGCCGTCTGGTTGTCTGAGGCCACAGCGGTGCAGCAGGCCCGTGATACCAGGCTGCACTGGTAACCTACAGCCAGGTTGTGGTCGCAGGGTATGTTCAGCTCCTGGGCTGCCTTTCCCAGAAGACAACAGTCACAGCACATCTGCAAAAAACGGGACACAAAAACCCCATTTGAGAGCGAGCAAATCACTCACGCCAATCCTGCAATTCTGCAAGGATGGGAAAAAAACAACAGTATTGGTAATTCCAGTTGCAGCAGACTAAAGGCCAGGAATGAAAACAGGAAAGGCTAAATGAGAGGTGGAGGGCTGGTTGTTGAAATTTGGCAGGGACAGTCTGTTTAGACTTTTGATTAAATCTGTTTAAACTGCTTGGATTGGCCAGTTAGTAGAGCTGAAAAATAGATAAAGAAGACTTGAGAAGGTACACCAGCTGACATGCTTCAGAAAGACTAACATCCCGTACAGGAAGTCAGTAAGAAAAACATGCAAACAATGACGAGATGACATCGTCCCCTCTGGTTGACGTGTGCTCAGTCTATCACTATGACAGTCCGTCAGGAAGAGGAGTCACAGCTGAACGTAGGTTTAAATCTGAAACCTGCAGTTGAAGACAGCAGAGCGGCTGTGAGATCGTACACAACACCAGAACCTCAAACATCTGGCTTTTTGTGGTGGATCATCGCTTCACTGTCTGTATGATTGGTCATCGGTGAAGTTACTATGACCAAGAACCTCTGTTTATTAAAAGGGAGTTTTTCAACCAAAATGTATTTAATTAAAAAGTTGAATGTACACGCTGTGATGGACTGGCGATCTGTCCAGGGTGCAGTCCGCCTTTAGCCCAAAAGACTGCTGGAGATAAGGACTAGCCCAACATCCTTTCACATTTGTTGTTGCAGAATATTTTCACAATTAAAGACAGCAATGGATCAGATTCTGCCCTAAAACAAAGATACGTTCAGATCGCATTCTGTTTCAAATGGAGGACCATAGTTAAGTCGTCCTGTAGAACAGCAAAAAATTTGTGTGGATTAATTAGGCGTGCTCATGTGGGAAATCAGTTGAGTTTTGGTATCCATGGACTTCAACACATTAACTAACAGACTTATTTTGACTGAAAAAACATAAATCTATTCATATCCAGGTTGATTAATCAATACAAAAAATAGACAATGAATGATATTCAGAGTGCGTTGCCCCAGAAGGCTGCTCAATGGCACAGCTGGTAGCACTGTTGCCTTGCATGCTCTCCCAGTGCATGTGTGGGGCCTCTCCAGGTACTCTGGCTTCCACCTGCAGTCCAGAAACATGACTGTTAGGTTATTTGGCGTATCTAAATAGGGCATTCCTCAAATGACGTCAAATTACTTAGTTTAGCATGTGTTGTGGCCATCTTGTGGTCGTACAAACAGAGCGGTAACAGATCTGTCCTGAATATCGCCTTAACAGACATAGTATGGCAACAACAAAACACCGCTGCGTTGGTATCTGCTGGAGTGACTCGCGATATGATGATCGTGACCATATGAAGTTTTTTCCACAGATTTAACCCCAAATTTTTGCAGAGAAATGTCAGTGTCAGATACAAGCTTGTAACTGAGAGGATTTTACAATGGAGTCTGACCTAAGACACCTTTGTGATCTCTACATTTCCTCAGTGGAGGAAGGAGCCAACACTTGAACGTCAAGACCTGAAACCAGCGGCTGCAACGTCTGTGCAGGTAGGCTACGTTTATTGGACTTTTTCCCAGCAGCATGAAAACTTCATACAATCCATGAGGGCTGTTCATGTGAGCTTCAATGTTGCATAGTCCGCTTTGGGCTTTTCTTTCTCTAAAGTCGCTTGCAACATTTGTGAGGTTGCAGTTTCTTGGGTTTGTTTTTGAACGTGAAGTTCCCCCTCCCCCACTTCGACAACCATTTCAAGAGCAGGAAAAGTCCCGGTGAGTATAAATACCAGCTAAATGCATGCATTTGTGATGATTAGAAGCAGCATCTGTATTACAGTGGTTTGCTTGGTGCGTTTCGGCCTTTTTTCATGGAGCAAGTTGCTTGTTTCTCTCACAGTTGAGCTCTATACGTTTCAACCAATGTTTAAGCTGTTCTGCGCTGAGTTTCTTGATTAAAGCAGGTTGAAATTAAGCTCCTGGGATGTTGTCATCTTCCAAAATGATTGGTATTGTGGATGTTGCCTTCTTCTTGCACGACCAGCCGGGAAACCCGGGCAAATGTGATGTCATTTGAGGAATGTCCCATTGCCATCAGGTATGAATATATGTTTGTTCTGTGTTGCATTGTGACCGACAGGAGACCTATTCAAATCTTGTTCCTTACCAATTTGCTCCCACTTAAGAAACCCAAACAGGCTTTCCACAAAAAGTACAAACAAGAAGCATTTATGCAACAAAGAATTAAGCTAATAACACTAATTTTCTTTCTTTACACTATCAGCCACATGCCCCTATGGGAAATGTGGATTCATCAAACAATGTTAAAGAACAATCTACAGTGGACAGTTTCTGGAGTCAGTTTTAGAACCTGTTGCTTCTAAAACACTACAAATAGTGATCATAAAATCAAAGACAGACAGAGAGGTATGGGTGCCCTCACCACCATTTAGGGATAAAATGTAAAAAAGCATCTTTTACGTTGGTGTTACTGTATAATAGAGAATTATAATGATTATGTGATTTAGTCGCATTTAGAAAGAATCCATGCCAGTGGATTGCCTTATTTTTTTTCCATTCAACAGTTTAAAACTGGTCACTAAAAGATACATATACGGTTCCCAATATCATGATCACCTTTGAGTAAGGGAAACCTATAATCCAGGTCACCCTCTGTTACACACTACCTCTGTAGAGCATTTAGGTACAAGCCCGAACTACACAGTTGATCAGGCAAGGACAAGCTGCTCTGCAGATAATCATCTCAAAACAACGCACAAACCTGCAGGGCCTCTCTTTAAAGGAATTGATTTTTCTCCAGATGTGTTCATGGGTAAAATGTTGTGAAAACAGAGTGGGTTAAATTAAGTGTGGATGGAAACACAGAAAAACTAAACATGGGTGAGCCTAGCTCTAGTCAGATCTGAATCTATAATTTGTCAGACAGCAACAAACTCAGTTCCTCCCTGGCATGGCATGCCTCATCCTGCACATGCAGACAATAAACAAATAAAATACATTCAGTTTCAATCCCATTTTTTGGTATTGTCTCTTTGATTAAAAAGAAACTAAATGTATTCAGAGTACGCGCCCTGAATAGTTTCTTAAAGGGATCCATGATTACTTGAACATGTTGGCCTAAATATGATGTAATTTTCCTAGCAACCTAAAAAATGCTGTTTGTGATACGTAAAAACTCATATTTACTTAAAAGAATTGTATATCCTTTGTTATATTTTTTACCCACGGAGGTTGGCATTTTTTCAACTGCGCAATGCATGCGCAGGTGAAAAAAATGCACCTGCGCAACAATAGACTTTATTTCTCAAATAAAGTCTATTGTTACAACTAATCGTGGATCCCTTTAACAATATGAAGTGCAGGTAGCAAAAGCGTTTTTAGGCGGGTTTGCTTCTCTGGAGCATTTAGGTGTGTTACCACATCAAAACGAAGAACTCTAGTGCTTACATTAATATCAACGTTTTTCACATTTGTCACATTATACCCACCAGCTTCAATGTATTTTATTACGATTATATTTAACAGACACTTAGACCTACATTATAGTGAACTAAAAGAAACAGAACACCCAGCTTTCGGGGTATGTCTCTATCTGCCTTGCATGTCTTCATGTCATAGTTGAGTTTTGTCTTAGTTTTGGTTTAGGTCATAGTTTGGGTTTTGTTTTGGTGTGATTTTGTTCTTTGTTTTATGTTATCAGTTCTTCTGGCCTGCTCAGATCTCTTCTGTCACCAGCCTTTAATCGGTCACCTCAGTTCACCTGCCAGCATTCTGTAAGCTCACCTCACCACCTATCTGTTTGCTTGTCACTTCCCTCTGATCATTCTCACCTTCCTCTGGTAATTAGTCTTCACTCCTGTTCACCTGCTCACCTCCCTATTTAGTCCTGCTTCTGTTACCTGCTCAGCGCCAGATCATTTATGAGCCAATGGTGAGTTTTGTTCCAGCATTCTCTCTCTTATTGACCTGTCGATGCAAACCCTATTGTCTCCGGATTCTGAGCCAGCCTGACCCCTGAACCTGTTTTTCCTGCCTGATCTGACTGCCTGCCTGTTTTGCCTGACCTGCTTCTGTTAATTGGAGTTTCTGAGTACATGTCACTGGTTATGGGCGTCACTTCCTGTTTGCGGTAAGGCGTATTGTGTCACTTCCTGTTGTCACGGTGTGACTTGCGGTCTGTTGCTCCAGACTCTCTCGCTTTTATCTTTAATCAGACCTCTCAACTTTTATCAAAAGTTAGGAGTGAGATTATGCTAATTTGGGGGCGGGGCTTGTTTGGGGGCGGGGCTAACCGGACCCTGGAAGAGCCGGTGGAGTCAACTCCATCTCATTTTTATCCCACCAGACAATGAAGTAGACATGTATTACTTGTGTTAAAAAGAGAAAGAGACATATTAATACTTAATAATAATAATACTTAATTAATTGTTCAGTTAATGGATTAAAACAAAAATAATACACAATTGTTCAAATAATACTGAATAAAATTAAGTAGACTTTAATTATTAACCGAATTATTATACTGTTACACATTCATCTATGGGTTGTTTATCATTGTAAATCTATAACCTGATTGGTGAATCAGACTGAGTTTCATCAAGCCTTTATGATCCCCTCAGCAGCAACACTGAAGCACACAGAGGTTCCCGCTGCGTCTTTACGCACGATCCAGCTGCTGATTTCTCCCTCTTTTCAGCTCAATGCACTTCTAGACTGTTACAGTTTATAACCATTATCACCTTTCACAGCGACAGGTTTCTCAGTCAGTCGCCGCGCTGACCAGACAAATCTCTATTGCTCTCGTCAGTGCTTTCTGGGCGCACTGACGCCCAGAAAGCACCTGCTCCGAGGGAAAGGAGGGGGGAGAGGAGCAAGCGCGGAGGCACAGAAATACGGTGCATGTAGTTACAAAATGCAGAATTAATAAAAACGAAACTTATAAACTGACCAAGTGGCGTTTTAAACTGCATCTGGTTAGCAGAACTGTTTTTATGATCAGCGTGCAGCCATGACTGGTTCTGAATGGACCGGTCATCTTGCAGCAGCTCCACCCCCGCCTCCTCCCCTCCTGTGTACGCGGTACAGGACCTTACCGGCTCACTTTCACCACTGTTAAGACTAAAATTATTCATAACTCTGATCACTCTTCCTGCTGCTCTGTTAACATGAACTGCAGCAGGAATTACTGATGGCCACAAGCTGTGAAAGAAGCCGAAACAGCTCAGCAGAAGGCGGAGTTTTGTCGTCCGCAGCCCAGATGGGCTTTGTGATTTTTATGCGTGAGAAATGCCATGTTTGCGTGTGAAATGTCATGTGTTGCGTGTGAGCGTGTGAAGTTAGTGAAATGCGTGTGTCACACGGTCAATGCGTGAGAGTTGAGAGCTATGCTTTAATCTCTTTGCTGTAACATCTGTTTCTAACACATAAGCACTTTTAAAACATTCTCTGTTGCTGCACATCACGTTTGGGAACTCCTCGTGTTTCACACGGTTTGCTTTTCTCGGCGTGGTAAGAGGACGCTAGCCTAGCTTTAGCCCCACAATGGCTTCTTCCCCTACTCTTCCATCCGCTTCTCCGTCTCTGTCTAAGTCTCCCCCTATCTCCTGCTCTCTGTCAAATGTTTAGTTATTCCTCTGCCTCCTTTAGTGATAATGGTACATGTTATAAATGTAGTGTTTTTGTAGCTTTGGAGGCGAGGGTGTCAGAATTGGAGACCCGGCGTGGGCTACATTGATAACTGCCGAACTTTCTGGGGAAAACCTGGTCTGATCTGGAGAGACGGCATCCATCCCACTTTGGATGGTGCAGCTCTTCTTTGTAGGAATCTGGCCGGATTTATTAGTTCTCCTAAATGCTGACAACCCAGGATCCAGACCAGGAAGCAGAGCCGTAGTTTAACACACCTCTCTGCAGCTTCTGTACTGTTACCCACCCATTACCCTATTGAGACGGTGTCTTTCCCACAGCCAAAACTTAACAGATCAAAAACTGATCTAAAGGGAACAAATCATAAAAATCATTACGGCTCACCTTGAAACAAAAAAAAAAAAATTAAAAAAAAAATGTAAAAATTAAATGTGGTCTATTAAATATAAGGTCTCTCCATCCAAAGACTCTTAGTTAATTAATTGATTTCCGATAATCAGATTGATTTATTTTTTCTCACAGAAACCTGGCTACAAGAGGACTACGTTAGTATAAATGAGTCAACTCCCTCCAATTATTCAAATTTCCACATTCCCAGATCTACAGGAAGAGGAGGAGGAGTAGCAACCATCTTTCAGTCTGATTTATTAATTAGTCCAAGGCCAACTACAGTTCTTATTTGAACATTTAACCCTCATCCAAATTGCAAAGCAATAAAACCTCTTCTGTTTATTGTTTTGTATCGTCCACCAGGCCCTTACACTCAGTTTTTGGATCAGTTGTCAGACTTCTTATCTGATTTGGTGTTAAACACTGAGTTTAACACCAAGGTTATTATAGTGGGGGATTTTAACATTCATGTTGACACAGAATGTGATAACCTTAGTGTAGCCTTTAAAACTATCCTAGATTTAATTGGTTTTGCTCAAAATAACATTTGAGTTTAATCTAACTGAGTTCTCCACCCCCAAAAGATGGTTCCATTATAGTAGATCTTTATCGGATAATGCTTTATCAAACTTTAAAGAGTCTGTCCTCCTTTTAATATCTTCAGTATTTCAGAAATGCCCTGCAGATAGCAGCAATGTTTTTTCTTCCCATTCACAAATAGATGTCTTTGTTAACGGTATGACTTCCTCGTTGCGTTCTGCATTAGACAATGTAGCTCCCTTGAAAAAGAAGGTGATTATTCACAACAAGCTGGCTCCCTGGTTTAATTCAAAGCTGCGTTCCTTGAAGCACAATGTTAGGAAATTGGAGACAAAATGGCGCCCTAAACACCAAGAGGAATCCTACCTAATCTGGAGGGATAGTGTATTGTTGTAGAAAAAGACCCTTCGCAGAGTTAGAGCAGCATATTTTTCATCATTAATTGAGGAGAATAAAAATAATCCTATATTTCTCTTCAGTACAGTTGCCAAATTTAGTCACAGCTCCGTTGATCCATCCATTCCCTTAGATCTTAGCAGTAATGACTTTATGGGATTCTTCATAAATAAAATTGATTCCATTAAAAATAAAATAATTGGCATCCTCCCAAACATGATTACCTCGTCCTCAGTAAGTGAGGCAGCACTGGAGGAATCTTTAGAACCTGCGCGGTGTTTGAACTGTTTAGAAGCAGTAGAGCTTTCTGAGCTACCTACCTGTATGTTAGACCCAATCCCAACACAGTTGTTTAAAGGTATACTATGCAACCGGGGTTAATTTTCCAGCGAGGCTCCCCCCAGAGGGCGAAAGTAAAAGTGCACTGTGGTAAATATGCTCAGCTGTTCTCCTGGTTTATCCGTTAAGCCAGGCGCGGTTGTTTTGAGCTTAGCAGACAGGCGAACGCAACGAATACAAAAGTCGAAAAAACGGCAGTACAAACAATGACTAACAGTGAAAGTATGAACATGCACAGAGAGAGAGAGAAACCATTCCAATGCCGTGTTTCCCCTGGGGGGGGGGGGGGGGGGGGGGGGGGGGGAGACAAGCTTTGCGCGCATATGGAGTTCGTTTTTTTTTTTTTTTTTTGGAATGTTGGCGAGGCGGTAGCGTGAGGGAAACCCTACAATGTTACTTACAATCGCATCAGCGGAAACGCGAGGTCCGCGTCAGCCTTGCAGCCTTCTTTCTCTTTTAGCTCTCGCCATTCGGAAAAAGCTTGCCCGATGTTCACCCGTATAGGACTCCTCTCTCTGTCCAGAGCACTTTTCCTCTTTCTTGCCTGCTCCGACATGGGCTTTCGCTGTTTTCTCGCTGGTTCCGCCATGATAACTGCACAAATATCACCACTGCACTAGCAACGAACATGCCTTTCACTGGGGGTGTGTAGCAGTTCTCGCCGTAAAGCAAGACCGACTCTCGCGATGCACACGAGACTACTGAGCCTGAGGGTGCGGGCCGAGGGCTCTTGCAATAACGTACCGCGAGCGAGCTATTTTTAGAAACGTAACGTCACGATGACGTCACATCACGTGGTACGCGGTAGGGCAAACTTGCATAGTCCGCCGCTGTTTCGCTGTAAAAGAGACGTGCGTTAGCCTAGGTTTTACTCGTTTAAACGACTGCTTTTTCCAAAATCTAAGACCATGGTTTTTAAACATTGTTGCTATGGAACGTGCAACAGCGACTCGAGGTACGCTGATCGGCCGCATATGAAGGATGTTTTCTTCATTACTTTCCCGAAATTCAAGAGTGCCAAGGAGAAATGTGTGCGATGGGTACACCGGTGCGGGCGGCATACACAACATTTCAACCCGGAAAAAGTTACCAAATTCACCTACATGTGTAGCAAGCCTTTTGTCGGAGGAAAGGGCCCAACCGAAGAACATCCTGACCCAATTCCAGCGACATCAAGTAGTGAACAGGTAAGATTATTTTGGTGTTTTATTGGAGCTTAAATCTGCTCATGCGTCGAACAGCTCACGACGAAACGAGCTATCCTTTGTTACACTTTTGTCATGTCTGCGTGTCTATCTTGTCGCGCGATATTGACTTAGGTCCCTAAGTTGACCATGAATGTTTGTTTTGTCATCATTTCAGCTGGAGAGGTGATTACAAACAAAAAAAACGGCCGACGACACAATGAACGCCGTGCAGGAAAAAAAAAAACAAAGCTTACCGTTCGATCAACTCGGCCCGTTTTCCGGTCTTTTTAAGCCCTCAAAACTCAAGCCATCGTTTGAGCTGAAGGTTGGTGTGTTCTTCGACTGTGCGACCAGTAAACCGTGCGCCTGGGACATCGTCTTGGGAAAGTTTAATGGCTGCAAAGTCAGTCATATCGCTGGTTCTGTTGCTGGTTGCTACGTGCGTTCTCTATCTGTTTGCCCTACCTAAGCAGCAAAAGGGGCGTTGCTCTTGAGACGGTGACGTCACGTGCGCGGTACGCTATTGCAAGTGCGGTATTTCCCCCACAGACCACCAGGGCGGCCGAGAAAACCTTTGTTCGACCTGAAATGACTCATTTAATCATCCAAAACAGTGTGGAACACATTAATTAACTGAAAAATGTTGCATAGTATGCCTTTAAGGAGGTATTCCCTTTGATCAGTGGCCCTATTTTAGGCATGATTAATATATCCTTAGTAAATGGATATGTACCGCAGGCTTTTAAATGAGCTGTTATTAAACCTTTACTTAAGAAACCATCTCTTGATCAAGATGAGCTAGTAAACTACAGACCTATATCTAATCTTCTTTTCTTATCTAAAATTCTTGAGAAAGTAGTTGCTAATCAACTTTGTGAACATTTACAAAGTAATGACCTACTTGAGGATTTCAGTCAGGCTTCAGAGCTCATCATAGCACTGAAACAGCTCTGGTGAAGGTCACCAATGATATTCTCATGGCCTCAGATAATGGACTTGTGTCTATACTTGTCCTGTTAGATCTCAGTGCTGCATTTGATACAGTTGATCACAATATTCTCCTACAAAGACTTGAGCATACTGTAGGGATTAAGGGAAAAGCAATAGGCTGGTTTAAATCGTATCTGTCTGATAGATTCCAGTTTGCTCATGTTAATAATAAATCTTCTTCAAACTCTAGGGTCACTTGTGGAGTACCACAGGGTTCAGTCCTTGGACCAATTCTCTTTACTATACAGGACTGTCTCAGAAAATTAGAATATCGTGAAAAGTAGGCTATTCAACTAATCACTTGAATCGTCTAATTAACTCGAAACACCTGCAAGGGTTTCCTGAGCCTTGAAAAACACTCAGCTTGGTTCAGTAAACTAAATCACAAGTATGGGGAAGACTGCTGATCTGACTGCTGTCCAGAAGACCATCATTGACACCCTCCATCAGGAGGGTAAGACACGAAAAGAAATTTCTCAAAGAGCAGGCTGTTCACAGAGTGCAGTTTCAAAGCACATTCACAAAAAGTGTGTTGGAAGGGGGAAATGTGGCAGGAAACGCTGCACAACCAAGATCTGGCACCTGCCCACAGTGCCAAAACCACCAGTAACTGGTGTACTGACCATGGCATTACTGTCCTTGATTGGCCTGCCAATTCCCCTGACCTGAACCCCATCGAGAATTTTTGGGGTATTGTGAAGAAGAAGCTGAAAGACACCAGACCCAACAATGCAAATGAGCTAAAGGCCGCTATTGAAGCATCCTGGGGATCCATAACACCTCAGCAATGCCACAGGCTGATTGCCTCCATGCCACGCCGCATTGATGCAGTAATCTGTGCAAAAGGATTCCCAACCAAGTACTGAGTGCATTAATGGACATTTTCAAATGTTTGATTTTGTTTTGCTGTTATAATTTTTTTTTTTACTTGGTCTGAGGAAATATTCTAATATTTTGAGATAGGATTTTTGAGTTTTCTTCAGCTGTACGCCATAATCAGCGATATTAAAACAATAAAAGGCTTGCAATATTTCAGTTGATTTGTAATGAATCCAGAATGTATGACATTTCATGTTTTTTAATTGCATTACAGAAAATAAAGAACTTTATCACAATATTCTAATTTTCTGAGACAGTCCTGTATATATATGCTTCCGATTGGCAAAATTATCAGACAGCATGGGATTAATTTCCACTGTTATGCGGATATTTATCCCTAAATCCTGATGAATCCAATCAGTTACTTCGACTGCAGTCATGTCTTATTGACATCAAAAGCTGGATGACTTTAAATTTCCTGCATTTAAATTCTGACAAGACAGAAGTTGTAATCTTTGGACCAGAGTCCTCAAAAATAAACTTCTTAATCAATCACTTAATCTGGATGGCATTACCTTGTCCTCTGGTAATAAAGTAAAAAATCTTGGTGTTATTTTTGACCAAGACGTGTCATTTAAATCCCATATTAAACAGGTTTCCAGAGTTTCCTTTTTTCACCTCAGGAATATTGCCAAAATTAGAACATTCTGTCCAGGAGTGATGCTGAAAAACTAGTCCATGCATTTGTTACTTCAAGGCTGGACTATTGTAATTCTTTACTATCAGGAAGTCCACAAAATGCAGTTCAAAGTCTTCAACTGATCCAAAATGCTGCAGCAAGAGTTCTGATGAAAATCAACAAGCGGGATCATATTTCTCCAATTTTAGCTTCCCTTCATTGGCTTCCTGTTAAATCAAGAATAGAATTTAAAATTCTTCTTCTAACGTATAAAGCCCTTAATAATCAAGCTCCATCATATATCAGAGCTCTGATTACTCCGTATGTTCCTAACAGAGCACTTCGCTCTCAGACTGCAGGTCTGCTGGTGGTTCCTAGAGTCTCTAAAAGTAGAATGGGAGGCAGATCCTTCAGCTATCAGGCACCACTCCTGTGGAACCAACTTCCAGTTTTGGTCCGTGAGGCAGACACCGTGTCTACTTTTAAGACTAATCTTTAAAACTTTCCTTTTTGACAAAGATCATAGTTAGAGTGGCTCATGTTACCCTGATCTAACTCTATAGTCATGCTGCTATAGGCTTAGGCTACTGGAGGACATCAGGATCTATTTTTCTCACTCTATAGAGTTCTACTGTTCTCCAGTTTTGCATTGCTTGTCGTCATTTCAGCTTTTAACTTTTTGCTCTCTTTTTTTTTTTTTTTCATAGTAGGTATACCTGGTCTGGCATTCTGTTAGCTGTGACATCATCCAGGGACGACAGATCACCCACTATTACCATCTAATGTAGAACAGATTACTAGATCAATGTGTGCTTCTGTGCTTGTTTGTCTCTCTTATTGTGCCTCTGCTCTTTCTTCTCTAACCCCCAGTCGGTCGAGGCAGATGACCGTTCATACTGAGCCCGGTTCTGCTGGAGGTTTTCCTTCTCGTTAATAGGGAGTTTTTCTTTCCGCTGTCGCTTCATGCTTGCTCAGTATGAGGGATTGCTGCAAAGCCATGGACAATGCAGACGACTCTCCCTGTGGCTCTACGGTTCCCCAGGAGTGAATGCTGCTTGTCGGGACTTTGATGCAATCAACTGGTTTTCTTATATAGGAAATTTTTGACCAATCTGTATAATCTGACCCAATCTGTATAATATGATTGAATTTGACTTTGTAAAGTGCCTTGAGATTACACTTTTCATGAATTGGCACTATATAAATAAAATTGAATTGAACTGAGTCTGCCTGATCCCTGCATGTTTATTCCGCTCTACTGTGTACCGACCTTGGATTGTACTCTGACCACCGAGCCTGCATGTCCCTGTTTTACCAGACAGCCTTTAATAAATTCCTCTAAATCTCATCTGCTTGTCCGGCCTGAATACTGGGTCCTTCTGTCCCTGTTCGTGACACTTCAAACACATTTGTTGCCCATTTTCTTTGTAAAAAAAAGCCCAAGATCAGTCAGAATGAATTGTGGCTATCAATCTTTAAGACATGCCACAGATTCTGAGTTGGATTTAGGTCTTCACAGCGATTATCATTCTACCAAATGTTTCCATTGTAGCGCTGCCTGCATGTCTGGGGTCATGGTCCTGCAATAAGGCAACACCCCACCCCATATTCAAAACTGTTGCAGCTTCTAACAGGTTTTCTTCCACAATTGCTCTGTCTTTCCCGACATTAATCTTCCCATTAATTTTGACCTATTTCTCTTTCAATGGGCTTCGCAGTGGCAATAGTGTGTTCATGGTGATGCACAGAGGTATTTTTCTACAGGACTTTGTTTCAACAATTGCTTTCTTATTTCCATTTTTCTCAAACGGCATTTATGTGGAGTCCTTAACTACTGATGGTTCTGTAAACAGATTCGCTGTTCCACCTGAGTGGTTGATGTATGAGGCTCCTCCAGAGTTCCCAGCTGACACTTTGGACATTGTGTTATGCACAATCTGTTTTCAGAGAATAGACTGTGCTATGCTCGTTGAGATGTTGGAGACTTGGAATATTTTTGTCTAACCCAACCCTGCTTTAAACCTCTCCACAATTTTCTCACTGACCTGTCTGTTGTGCTCCTTAGTATTCAGTACAAAGTATGGCTAAGCAGGACTTGCAAAATACACTTTTCAGGTTTTATTTTTTTTAAATATTGAAAATCATCTTTCCACCTTCTTCACAATGAAGCACTGTTGATCAATCACATACAATCCCAATATAACACTCTGAAGCTTTAATGTGGCAAAAATGTGTAAACATTCAAGGGATATGAATGACTTTGCAAGGCACTACAGGGAAGGATGTCCTTTGGAGATGTGTTTATGCAGCACAGCAGCATGCAAAAGCAAAGCAGCAATCCAACACAAACGTATACATATTTTCCAGCACGGGCAAGGAGGTTTGATCCTTTGGGCTCATTTGCAAAACCTGGACACCTTGTAGACACTGAGTCAACCATGAATCCTTCTCTATACAGTTTATTAAAGTCAAATCTGAGGTCATATGTTCACCAGCTCAAGCTTGTCCCAAACATGCCACATGGCTTCATCTCTGACTGAACGCTTGAAAAGAATCAAGGTTTTGCAATGGCCCGGTTTCCTTTTAGACCTCAGCCCGTTTGAAATGCTGTGACAGGGTTTTAATGGTGCTGTGCAAAACAGAATCTGTCTCAACAGAGCGTATACTTGGATTCTCTGTATTCTGATAGCTTGCATGATTTGTAAGTCGCAAAGCATTTAATGCCAAACACAGATACAAACGAACCTTTGTTGTCTTGGTCTCACAGGTGCCAGCGAGCAGAGAATCACAGACTCCCTGGTCTTTTGCCACGTTGATGCCAGTGGAGCACATGCTATGCTCCAGAACTGACACACAGCACTGCTCCTGTGCTATCCTGCCAGAAGGAGGGAAAAAAAACTCAAAATCGTGGTGGCGCACTTACAGTCACTTCTGTCAACACACTCTATGCAGCAAATAAACTCTGTCCTACTACTGTGAGGAAGGGCTTTTATTCATTTGTTTTGAAAGTTGAAAAATATCTATTAGTCTGAGGTGGAGAGTGCGTCACCCTAGGTGGTAAATGCTGTGTTTTATTTCTGTTTGCTTTTTTTTGTTACCTGACATTATAAACGTATTCCCAGCTCTTCCTCCTGAGAGGGAGAAAACCCTTGCTAAAATAAATCCCTGCCTTCAAGTGCTGGTTCCTTCCCCTGGTTGGATTGACCTTGACTCACTTTGATTCAAATATAATTCCCATTCTTTTTCAAATTTAATAATAGCACAACAATAGAAGTTAATGTTTTTTGTTTGAATGTTATGTAATGGACAAAACAAAGTGCATAACTGGAGTGGGAACAAAAGGATACATGGTTTTCTTTAAAAAAAAAAATGTATTAAGTCAATTACAGCAGCAGCTTTTTTCGGGTACGTCTCTACCAACTTTGCGTAACTACAAATTAATATTTCTGTTCATCCCTCTTTGTCAGAAAGCTCAGGCTTAGTCAGGTTTGATGGAGAGCACTTGCGAGCCACAATTTTCAAGTATTGATTCAGATGTTATGCTGAATTTAGGTGTATACTTTGACTAGGCCATTGTATAACACATCAATATGCTTCGGTCTGAACCATTCCATTGTAGCTCTGGCTGTATGTTTAAGGTTGTTGTCTTGCCTCAAATGTCTCAAGCCTGGCTGTTTTCCTTAGGGTTGGTGTTCCAGCAAAAGATGAACCTCCACTCCAGTCCTAAGGCTCCCTCTAACAAGTTATCGTCCAGAATGTCCTTGCATTTAGCTCTTTTCAGATTCCTATCAAGCTTCCCTACACCTATTTAGTGTTCGCCTAGCACATAAAATCCCAATAAAATGCATTGAAGTTTTTGGCTGTAATGATAGAAAATGTGAAAAGAGTTATGAGTGTTTCTAAAATGTAAGTCAGAGCAAGTTATCAGTAGAGCAAACCCCTCGTTTTAACTAACTGCCTGATTCCAGTCAGAAAAAAAGGAGGCCTGGCCACTATTGTGACTAACAGCTGCTGGCAAATGCAGTTTCTTGCACCATCAGCAGGACATGAATCAGCAAGACAACTATTAATAAAATCAGCGACATTGTCCTACAAAGTAGTTTTAGAAAACTACGACAGCTCAGTCAATATGTTCATACATAATTTATGAATATAATTAGTATCAAAAGCAATATTCAAAACAATTATGACATAATACAGAGCAGTTACCCATTGTCTGAGTTCAGCTTAGATTTCATTATGTTTTCTAGTGTTGTCTCACAGTCCTACCCAATGAATAAAGAGAGACGATCCCATTTCTGTCCCAGTTTAGATGTGTCTCACTGCTGCTTTACAAGAAAAAAAGTATAAACCCTCATATTGTTATTATCTCCTTTCCAACAATCCTCTCTATTTAATTTTACCAGAAATCCCTCCCCCAGTGGCTGTTTTTGATATGGACCCTATGGTAAGCTGCCCAGGGCATCATTAGAAAGAGGGGCAAACACCAGATAGAAAAATAGAACTAACTTGTCAAGTTTGCGATGAAGAGGTTTTGTATTGTTTTTCTGCATATCAAATTAATGGGGAGTTGATGTCGGCATGTAATCTTGCATGCTTTGTGCAGGACTTCTCTGAATTTTGCTCCAGCCCAGTATTTTCTCCATTTTAGAAGTATCTATTTATTTATTCATTTTTTTAATATTTACGTCAAGGCACGCCCGTTACAACCTGACAGAAGCCAGACGCATGTCACTCCGCCTAGCTCCACTCACATACATCTGGGCATGGACCGCGGAACGCATTTCAAGTTGGTCGGGCGCATGGAGACGCCAGCGGGGGGGGGGGGGGCGGGGGTGGAGAGAGACAAACGCGGCCGGCCGAGCGGGGGTGGGGTGGCTAAGACAGACAAACGCGGACGAGCGAACAAACGCGGACGAGCGAACAAACGCGGACGAGCGAACAAACGCGGCCGAGCGGGGGGGGGAGAGACAAACGCGGCCGAGCGGGGGGGGTTGGTTGCGGCGGGGAATAGACACGCTTTTTGGGGGGGGGGGGCTTGATCATTAAAAGTAGGTAGGGCCGCGGCCCTACCGGCCCTACCGGTTCCGCGGTCCTTGCATCTGGGACACCGCCATAGGAATTGCCTTTATTGAAGGCTGGGCCTTATCAAAAATTCTTGCATATGATTGGATAAGCCACTTGTCTGTCATCTTTATTGACGTGCTATTTCAACCACTCACACCGAAGCTAACCCGTGACGCTGATGAGAGCGACGCAGGAAAAAAAAAAAACGTATTTTTTTTTTATGTGTTTGCGGCTCTAGAGGCACGCGTTTTATTGACAGTGAGCTGACAGGAAGAGGGGGAAAGACAGGCGGCAAAGCGCCACGGGTCGGAGTCGATCCTGGGCCGACCGCGTTAAGGATAAAGGCCTCCTAATATGGTTTGCGCTAAAACAAAACTTGCCAAATCCGGTCGGGAGAAGGGCGAAAACATCGTTTCCACCAACAAAAGCCTTCAGAGGCGTTGTCTGATGTTCTTTTAATGAAACAATATTAGGTAGATTGGACAACACGGAAGAAATAGCAGCATCAATGTTAACGCTTGCTTCCTCGACGAGCCGCCGTTGCTATCAAAACAGTCTCACGTCATGGTCGCGTCTCCACTACGTCACATCTATGAAATGCCAGCCCTGCGTCCTGATTGGCCAGACCATAAAATTGGTTGGAGAAATCACTTTCAATGGGCGATGTCCCAGATGTATGTGAGTGGAGCTAGGCGGAGCGACATGCGTCTGGCTTCTGTCAGGTTACGACCGTTATCCCTCTGTGGTGTAGCTGGTTAAAGCCTGGTTTATGCTTGACCCATCCGCAAGGGCCAAAAGTTTAAACTCCCTGGACTTAGGAAAAATCCTAACTACGCAGACAGTACTGTGTGGAAAAACATGGTGGACTAGTTCGTAAATATAGATATCTTTATGATTCGGCCCATAAAGATCATTGCATGTCATGCGGCCACATGTCTTGGACACTCGGGTGAAGAGAGGGGCGGAGCTCTCCACCGACCACTACCTGGTGGTGAGCTGGCTCCAATGGCGGGGTCAGACCTGGCAGGCCCAAAGGTATTGTGAGGGTTTGCTGGGAACGTCTGGCAGAGTCCCCCGTGAGACGGAGCTTTAAGTCCCACCTCCGGGAGAGCTCGGAACACGTTCCAAGGGAGGCGGGGGACATTGAGTCAGAGTGGACCATGTTCCGTGCCTCTATTGTTGAGGCAGCTAGTCGGAGCTGTGGCCACAAGGTTGTTGGTGCATGTCGCGGTGGCAACCCTCGAACACGCTGGTGGACACCAGCGGTGAGGGAAGCCGTCAAGCTGAAGAAGGAGTCCTATCGGGCTTTATTGGCCTGTGGGACTCCAGAAGCAGCTGATATGTACCGGCAGTCAAAGTGGCAGGCGGCTTGGCTGGTCACAGAGGCAAAAACTTGGGTGTCGAAAGAGTTCGGAGAGGCCATGGAGAATGACTTCCATACGGCTTCGAGGCGATTCTGGTCCACTATCCGGCGTCTCAGGAGGGGGAAGCAGTGCAGTACCAACACTGTTTATAGTGGGGGTAGCGTGCTGCTGACCTCGACTCGAGACGTCGTGTGTCAGTGGGCGGAATACTTCCAAGACCTCCTTAATCACACCAGCACGTCTTCCATTGAGGAAGCAGAGCCTGGGGACTCCAGGTCGGGTTCTCCCATCTCTGGTGCAGAGATCACCGAGGTGGTTAAAAAGCTCCTCGATGGCAAGGCCCTGGGGGTGGACGAGATTCGCCCTGAGTACCTTAAGGCTCTGGATGTTGTGGGGCTGTGTTGGTTAATGCAACATTGCATGGACATTGGGGCAGTTCCCTTGGATTGGCAGACTGGGGTAGTGTTCCCCCTATTTAAAAAGGGGGACCGGAGGGTGTGTTCCAACTACCGAGGAAGCACACTCTTAAGCCTCCCTGAAAAGGTCTATTCAAGGGTTCTGGAAAGGAGGGTCCGTCAGATAGTCGAATCTCGGATTCAGGAAGAGCAGTGTGGTTTTCGTCCTGGCGTGGAACACTGGATCAGTTCTACACCCTCAGCAGGATCCTGGAGGGGGCATGGGAGTTTGCCCAACCAGTCTACATGTGTTTTGTGGATCTGGAGAAGGCATTCGACCGTGTCCC